>JAPPVO010000036.1:80072924-80813742 GCA_030407325.1 Camellia japonica | reverse complement strand
ACAATGCAAATAGAGTGCAAAAACGGGAGAGAATAAATTTTCTGAATGTGAAAAACTGCTGGAAATGATCTCTATTTATAGGCAACTTGGTGGCAGTTTGAACATATCCGAACAGGTATGAAAAAGAACTGAATAGGTGCAATAAACCTAAACAGATACAGTTTGAATTTTGAATAGATTTGCTAGTAGTTTGAATCTATCCATAACTGCTGGGCAGTTTTAAAACTGTTAAAAAATAGTTTGAAACTATTGGAAATTTGGATTGGAGGAGACTTGTTTGGACAGAAAATTAGAATTCAAGTTTGGCGTGAAATTTGAATTAATTTCCCGCAAGAATTTTGTTCAAAAAATTAATATTAGAACCTACCCGACCCACAACCCAACCCGAGCCCAGCACAGCTGGTTGGACGGTGGCGGTGGCGTGCGTGTGTGGTGGTTTGAACCAAAGGCCACTTTGTCCATAACTCCTCTCTTCTACAAACTTAGGGTGCCCCTTGGGGCCCAACCCAAGTGTTGCCACCTAGAACTTATATACACACACACATAAGTTCTCTTAAGTTTTCAATGTGGGATAACCATTTCAAGGAAATCCACATTTTACTTCTTTAATAGTCCATTCCACGAACCCGAAAATGACGTCAACTTCACATTCACTCATAAATGGTTTTGACGAACTGTCTTTACTGTGTCACTTGCCATGCAGTAAGGAACACGTCATCTCGTTAGCCCCACCCAAAAGAAGTGTGGGCCCCATCCAAATTTACGCTCAAAGTTAACCCAAAATAAGTCTATAAAAATCATAATTCCAACAGATATTTTATATGATGTTTATTTATTTTTTCTCATCATGAAGGTTGTATATAGTTATTTATTTATTTTTCATATTTGAGAAAATTAATTAATATCCAATAATAGTCAAAATCATAAATAAACAAAATATATTAAATTCCATAAAAATTGAGATGATTTGACTTATAATTTTTTTGGATTTTTTTTTTTTTTGGCGTCCAATCCGTAGCTCTACATAGATAAGAGTTTTGAGCGAGTGATTCTACTTACACTATTAATTTACTTCTTTATACCTTTCATCTCATTATACCATTAAAAAAAAATGTGATTCTCATTATCCCCATTATATTACCAAAACTAACCCTAAACTAAAAACTTTTCAAAATTCTTTCAGTTTTGTCTCTTTACACAAATAGCTTTTGGTAATACAATGCTAAAGAATTTAAATTACTCTAATGATGTGTTACCAAACAAACTAATTTTTTCCAGCTATTTGTTGGCGTTTAATTAGATAATTTTACTTTACTTTAACAAGAAATTCGTTGGGGCCCATTTGTGAAGTAACTGTTCGGTAATACATTGATATACAAAGTAGATTACTTTAGTGCCATGTTGCTGAACTAAAATAGATTTGTCCAGCCACTTGTCACTTTACGTGCGCTGTAGATTGTCTTCATTGTTATCGCATTAAAGGCATCCATTCGTTTTAATGTAATCAATATGTCTTTTGGTCACACTATACTCTTTGACATGTCAAATAATAGTGATGTTTCCTCCTCAAATAATCCACCAACAAATGAGTGTCGTTCAAGATGTTCAGTAGCAGGATAATTGTATTTGCATTGCTGCAATGAATAGAAACATAATCCTTCCAAGAAAATATATATATATATATAAATTAAAATTGGAAATGTACAGTAATGAGTAACCAAACAAATTAAAACGTTCGGCCTTGCATTATTGGAAATGTATCTTTTATTCGACAGTGGGTTACCGGACATATATTTTTTATTAGGCAATGTGATTCCGGACTATTTTATTTTGTTTGATTTTGACACATTGAACAAAAGTCAAATAACTCTCTCAAAAAACGAAACGAAAACTTACCAAACAAATAAAAAAAAAAAACTCATAATTTCACTTTTTTTATGGTTCTTTAGTATTGTTTCTTCATTCATTGCTTTATTCTATGATTACAATATTATGATTCTCTTTTAAAAAGAGATATTTAGTAAAAAGAAAACTGTGATATATATATATATATATATAACTTTTTTAGAATGCAAATGTTAAAATGTATAAAAGAAGTGAATGAAAAATTAGTAACTTTTTTGGCTATTTAACTTTTTGAATTTTTGGTTAAAATATAAGGTAAAAAAATCTAATATATTTGGGATGATGTTAGGTTTTTACAAAAGAACATGTAAAAAATAGAGAGAAAAAAAAAATCTTTAACTTTTCTGTACAGCTTGTTGATTTTTTGACATTTTATGAAAAAACGCCTACCACGAGATCCGTTCCAATAACCCAAACTATTTATTTTATAAAACCCTCTATATATATCATTTATGAAAAAATTATGTTGATACAATAATTATAATATTTTTATTTCATTGCATATATTTTCAAAAAAATAAAGGACAACTATATTTTTATTTTATCATAATCTTTTCATTTATTTTTTTGTTTGATTTATTAGCTCTTTTTTTTTAATTTTTTTTAATATATCTTCAATGATATTTTTTTTTTCAAATTTATTCACAAATATTTTGTTTGTATTTTTTCATAATAATACAAGAAAAATATATAAAATAAATTAAATAGAAATGACAAAACGATTTTTTTTTATTAAAGGATGAAATACATAATAAATGGCACAACTAAATACATAAATAAATTAGATTACATTACTAAAAGAACAAATTATTAACATAGATAACAAAAAATTAGAACTTGTCGAGATAACCTAAATTCTAAAAAATTAAAGAACAAATAATAAGCAAAGAAGTAAACCAAAACCTGTGTGATACTACAATTTCTCTAAAACATATTCACCGCCTCTCAATGGATGCTGGAGGTACGCCGGTGTCTGTCTCCCAGGATACGATAATTGAAACCAGCTAATACAAAAGCGCCTTCTGAATAGTTTTGGACAATGGATGCACTCTCTCTAAGAAGAACCAAAGAAGATGCTAGCAAAATAAGATATGAAAATTTTTCTGCAGTGTAAAAAACCATCTCCAACTTTTTATCTCAAAACACCATCTCATTTTCCATCACAAAACCTCTCTAAAAACAACCTACCAAGTTGGAGGAGAAAGCCCTCTATTTATATTAGTAGGGGAAAGCCTTAACCATGAAGACTAAGATCAATAAGGCCATCAAATGTCATCAACTCTAGCCATTAGGAATAGAGTTACAAAGCTTTAAAACTTCAAAAGCATTATATAAATCATAATGTGTATATAACACATAAGTTTTGAGAATTAAACTAAATGGGTTACAACATGGATACGGGTGTTGGGTTACAACCCAATCTAAGCCCAATCTCAAACACATGCACAAACTAAGCCCAACACGGTTCCGCCCAAAGCTTAAGACTAGGTTTAAGTCCAAGTCTAAGACCAAACCCAGCACATACACAAGTACAAATCTAGGCCTAGTCCAAATCAAGATTAAGTCTAAATCTAAACCCAACTTTATTGATGCCCATTTTATGAGACAATTCTCATTCACAATTCAATGGTTTCAGCTCATTATTTTTGTATTACAATCTTCTCACTTAAGAGAATACAAAACTACTCAGACCCACCTCAATCGACTATTGGGTTCCACTTTAATTTCGAATTAAAGATACCAAAAACCCATTATTTTCCAACAATTCCCCACATGAACAAAATTGGTCGAATGAAGAAAAATGGACAACGCTTAACAACAAAGACTCTGAGAGAAAGCACATAGAATAACCCTGCATCAGAAAAGGTAGATGTTGGCCGTGAACCTTTCATAGTAAAAGCCTATCGGATTTACTGGCTGACCAGTGAACGTGATCGTGATGTCTTGAACTATTCTGCCGTTTATGTAAATCGAGACAATAAACCTCACATAGGAGTTACTCCAACCATTGTTCTTGTTCTCCCTGGTGTGTCCAGTTTAGCCCTGTAACACTAGCCTGGTTCATAGAGTGTTTTTAAAGAATTCGGCCTTGTCAATTCTTAAAGAAGCGGCCCCACTTCACACTCGCATAGGTGACCTACATAAGGTATCTCATTATACCACGATTGACTATTCATAGCACTTAGGTCATTAAAAGCATCAGCTTAACCTTCCACCCCATAGGGTATCACTGTATAAAGGAATGGGCAAGAGGATTTCCCTCCATAGTGACTCACCCGTTACACGCAATTAGATTGTCCCTTTGAAACTAGATCTTGGAATTTCCAGTCAACTAGGTTGGGTTTTTCGTTCCGACAACACTCGCTAAAGGCCTTAACCCCATTCCTTTTGATAACTTTTCTATTAACTCTCGATTTAACCCTTTCGTTAACGGATTCGTAATATCGTCCTTAGATTGTATATAGTTTATAGTGACAACACATGAGAGTAGTCATAGTATGGAACTATGTCTTCGACGAAAATGTCTAGACCTTCCATCTGTGCCCTACCAATACTTGATTGGTTGTCACAAAGTATACAAAATTACTAGCACAAGTTTTGATCAACATGGAATATCTTCAAAAATCCGGCAAAGCCATTCAGTTACTTTAGTAGCTTTATCTAAAGCAATAAATTCTGATTCCATCATTGATCTCGTGATATACATTTGCTGGGAAGATCTCCAAGACATGGTTGCAGCTCCAATTAGAGAAAACATATCCACTAATGGATTCGTAGTCTTTGTATCAAATATCCAGGAGGTGCCTTTGTATCCTTTTAGTACAATTGGATATCAAGTGTTATGTAGCCTAAAATCCCAGGTGTAGTGTAAATAATCCAACACCCGCATAATGCCCTTTCAATGAGTAGTATTAGGATTACTCACGTATCTACTAAGCCTGTTAACTGAGTAGGCTATTCCAGGCGTTGTATAACTCATCAGATACTTTAGACTTCCAATGACCCAAGAATATTCTAGTTGAAATACACTTTCACCATTATTCTCGGCCAAATGTAGACTCAAGTCTACCAGTGTCTTTGACACACTTATATCTGATTTACTAAATTTCTCAAGTATCTTGTCAACATAATGAGACTGAGAAAGTACAATACTACCAGATGTTCTAGTAATCTTAATGCCCAGAATCACATCTGCAAGACCCATATCTTTCATATCAAACTTAGAGTATAACATCCACTTGGTAGTATTGAGTATCTTCTCATAACTACCAATAATGAGCATGTGATACCCCTGTTCCGTAATTAGCTAATTGGTCCTTAATCTGAATATGATTATGTGTTTAGCATGATTTTGTGTGCCATTGTGTGATAATATGTGACTTTGAAATTCTATCTGTTCACCGTAGGAATATTTGTTTGAATAATCTGCTTTGGAAATTAAATTGGAGGCCTTATCGGCCACAGAACCCGAAAGTGATTACGCCATTGTGATTGGCATAATTTTTAGAGCCTACGGTGAAATTTAATTGAAAATTGATTTGGGTCAGATTAAATTGATTAAATTAATGAATTGGTGCCCAATTACTTTATTACTATTATATTGGCATTAGTGGAATTTGTTGTGTGAGAGCACTACACCCTCTATTCTCTCTTCTTTGCTTCATTTGGCTGATTTGAACTCAAGGTTAGAGAGAGGGCCGGTTATAGAGAGAGGGAGAGAAGAATTGGGCAATTTTGGTCTTGAGGCTTGGAAATTTGGAGGCTAACTCAAGATCTAATCATAAATTGGGAAGATTAAGGCTCCTAGGTGAGTGAATTTGTGTATATTAGTTTGTAATTTTTGTGAATTCAAGTTGAATGTTGATAAGGAACATAAAATGAATTGATCATGATGAATTTGAGTTGGTTTTGTTGATTTGGTAGTCTATATGCACATGCATGTAAGAAAGTACCTTGAAATTGCATGTTTGAGCATAAAAATGTATAATCCATGTGCAATTTTAATTGAAGCTCATGTTTTGATCACCTCTCCACCAATTAAGTTGAGAATGACAAGCATCTCCCACATGCATGTACAAATCATGGGAGTGTAAGGCTTGAATGTTTGGAATTGAGCATATTGGTGTTGAGTTTGAATTAATTTGGGACATGCATGTGTTTGATTCATGAAATTGAGCTCCATGATGATGTGTTTTGGTGTTTATACCATGTTAGTGCAAGTATATGTGAAATTGGAGCCATAAAATGTAAGAAATGTTGGGTTGAAAGTTGGAAGGGAGCTCAAGAAGTCAATCTGGAAAACCCAGATTTTTGGTGTCCGCTCGAGCGGGGGAAGTGCCGCTCGAGCGGGAAAATCGTGCTCCTAGCACTTTTTGCAGAGTTTGATGTATGCTCGAGCGGGATATCTCACGCTCGAGCGGGGAGCTATGTAAATAGGCAGTCTGCTCGAGCGGCCGAGTTCATGCTCGAGCGGGAATCTGAGGTAACCAGCACTTTTGCAGGCTTAAGGGTCCGCTCGAGCGGGGAAGTCCACGCTCGAGCGGGGACCCTGATTTCTGAAATTTCGCTTTCGCATTCTGTGTTTCGTTTTCCCTTCTCTTTCACTTGCAAGCACTCTTAGGCATGTGTTAAGCATTGTAAATGAGTTAATGAGATAAGAATAAAGCCTAGAGAGGAATATGTGAATTAAAGAACGGATTGAGCTATTAGTGACCCTTTTGTGTTCGTGAAATGTGTAGGATCGAGCTCCAGGGCAAATCCACAAGCCGATCACTGTGAGTAATATCGGTATTTGAATGCTTGTGAATGTCCGATTGTTTATTCCCTTATAAGCTTATGAATTGCTAATTGGGATTGTGGATGTAAGTTAAACATGAATGGACCAAAGGTCATTTTGTTAAACATGAATGGACCCAAGGTCGTTTTGATAAACATGAATGGACCAAAGGTCGTTTTGTTAAACATGAATGGACCAAAGGTCGTTTTGATAAACATGAATGGACCCGAGGTCGTTTTGACATGAATGAGTGGGCCGAAAACCGTTCTGATATAAATGAATGGGCCAAAGGCCGTCTCGATACAAATGTGTGGGCCAAAGGCCGTTTTGACATACATGATTGGGCCAAAGGCCGTTTTGACATAATTGGATGGGCCGAAGGCCGTTTTGACATACATGATTGGGCTAAAGGCCGTTTTGACATACATGATTGGGCCAAAGGCCGTTTTGACATAATTGGATGGGCCGAAGGCCGTTTTGACATATATGATTGGGCCAAGGCCGTTTTGACATAATTGGATGGGCCGAAGGCCGTTTTGACATACATGATTGGGCTAAAGGCCGTTTTGACATAATCGAATGGGCCGAAGGCCGTTTTGACAAGAATGGAAATCTGAATGGGCCAAAGGCCGGAATGTTTGGAATTGCAGTCACTTGATTTGTGCTTAGTTATATATATCTGTTAAATAGAAATATGAATTGGACCCAAGGCCGTTTGGAATATGTTGTACTACAATGTTATGTAAATGCTGTATTTGATATTATTCACTGGGCTTTCGCTCACGCTCATTCATGTGTTTGTAGGTGAGCCAAGAGAAGTCCAAACCCAGCCTCAGTGAAGTCTGTATGGAACAACTAAGGTTTTGAGAGAGTCAGCCCTTATGTCTCACGCACGAGACCCGTCTTCGCCCTTTTGTTATGTATTTACATCTTGTCAAGTTGGCGAAGTTTTGAATATGTCTGCATATAGTTTTCATGGGTTGACTTAGATTTAAATGATCCTGTCTGTACAGAATTTTATGTCATTGTACTTTCTGCCATGAGTTATTAACATATGTATGTAATGGTGTGCATATAAGCACGGCTCTATGGACAAAGTTTCAAATTGCTTTCGTTTGGCCCCTTTACTCTGTTGAGTTACGTTTGGTTTGGTTTGAGGCCGTAGGTAATCTCACGATTACTGGCCGGTTATGTCCTTAACCCACGGGGGCGGGTTCGGGTCATGACAGAGCATGTCACCTACACACAGACACAACACGACATACACTATTGTCAATGTCTTTGACATAAGCACATTTATGAATACCCACTTGACAACATAGTGTAGCCAAATTCCTCATGCCATTATTTTGATACTTATTTCAAATCATAAAATGATTTTCAAGCTTACAATCTTTCATCCTGGAACTAACAAACCCTTCAGGTTGTTCCATAACGATTTATTCAACTAAATATTCATATAGGAAAGCTATACGAACATCCATCTTCATGTATCTCCAGACTTCGCACAATTGTGATCACACTCACCATAACTAGTGATCACGTATCAAAGCAATCCAAGCCTTCTCATTCACTTGCATCCCAAGGCTTATTATCTATGCCAGATAAAGCTAAATTTTCTAGAGAAATCACAGCTTGAAAAAAGCTTTTAGCCTCACTAGCCACCATATAGGTTTAAGAAGATTTAGATAGAAGAACTTTAAAGTCCTAGCATATTAACATCTTCTAGGCTCATCTCTTTTCTTATGAAAACTATTTCCTCAATTTCATGATAATATTCTTGTGTAAATCTGAATATCAGATTTGTCCACCCAAAAAATCGATATGCTCTACTATATTGTGTATAGCTGTTGAATACAAAGTCAACAGATTTTAAGGCTTATCCTAACCATCTTGGGTTTAGGTATTGCCACATTTTGCATGACACCCCCACATTTGCCACTTTTTGCGTGACACCTCCACATTTATAGAATTTATACGAAGGCTCCCGACCTCTCCAAAAATTCATACAGGGTCTTTAAACAATTCCATATGTCGCAATGATTATGAAACTCTCAAAATCATATCACAGAAAACATATTCCCAGATCGTCATTAATTGAATTAGGTCTTTCACGAATTTAAGGCACCAAAACAAGTTTGGTCCAACATGTCACTCTGAAGCCAATAGTCTTACTATTAGGAAACACAAATCCAGTGTTCAATAGTCTACTATTCAGAATTTCATAACATGGCCAGTAGTCTTATCACTAGGAATCACTAATTTCTCAACATATGGTTAGTAGACTTTCTACTAATAGGAATCACAATGTTTTGACCTATGATCAGTAGTCACTTTACTACTAGGAATCACAACGCCCTGACATAGGATCAATAGACTCTTAAATTACTAGGAATCATCATGTCTTGACATATGATTAGTAGCCTCTCCGTTACTAAGAACCATCATGTCTTCACATGTGATCACTAATCTGTTCATTACTAGGAACCACAATCTCATAACTGTGTAGCTAGTGGTTTAACATCTCCTAGAACCATCAATTTCCTATCTCTGTGATCTGTGATCTTGTACTCACTAGGAGCCACCAATATAAGAGTATATTTGGAATTTAAAAAATTCAAAAATATATTCACCCACCACAACGGGTTGTCTCATCTTTGCTTTCAAGCAAAGTCACATAGCAATCATATATGCTATAATTGACATAAGGATAACATACTAATTGCCTCTGATTAATTCAGAGATATTACCATGCAATCTTATGATTTCCTCTAATCACACTTGATCTCTCTGGATCTTTCTTTAAGAACCTCGCAAGGCTTAAGGTTGTCAGGTGGAACCACATTTTCTGTTATCACCTCTTAAAGCCATTTCTAAAAAATCACTATAGAATTTCACTATTCTGTTTTTCCAGAAACTAAACTTAACACTAGAAAATTCCAAAGTCTGAAATTTAATTCAAAACTGATCTCACCATTACCCTAGAATTGAACATGGTCAGGAAAGTTTCCAGGAAGACTGGAGGGGTCACAACAGTTCTACTTAAGACCCAATTAACCTTAGACAAAACTTTCAAGAGCATGTTGACTCCTAATCCATGAGAAACAAATTTAGAATCAAGTTTTTTAGAGGAAAAACTAGGTTAAAACAAACTAAGTTTACAAAACTTATAAGCAATTAAAATTTACAATCAGAATTACACCACTCATAAAAGTTAATCAGTACTCCTAGAACTGAACCCATTATTTCTAAATAAAAATCAGAAATATTTTAGCTAATGCTAAAAGTTGGTTTCTTTTCCCAAAACAAAACACTTTGGAAATAATCAAATTATAACCAAAGACTTTCTCAAGACTTGGTTTCCTACCACTTTGGAAATAAAAAGATTAAACCCAAAGATTTCCTTTAACCACAAAGGTTTGAAACCAAATCCATCTTAGTTGTCATTTATGAACAAATTAGAAATTCTCTTTAGCCAAGGCTATACTTTGTTTTCTATCATAGAAAACCAAAACACTTTGGGAATAATAAAATTAATCCCAAAGACTTTCTCTAAATCCGAAGGTTTATAATTTCTTTCCTTCTCCCTTTCTTTTTAATATGGTGAAATTATTACAAATTAGAAATTAAAACCACTACAAATGGAAATGGAAATGGAAATGCAACTACAACTATTACAATTAAAAATTGTCTAAATCTACAAAACGGAGTTCATGGTTGCATCTGGAATCATCTTTTTAGCCAAGGACACACTTCTCCACTTGTAATGCTTATTTTTGTATAAAACACATTACAAAACTCTATTCTCGTTGCCGCTAAATCTCCATGCTCACTGTTCATATACACACTTGGATCCAAGATGAGTTAATGAACCAATAAATTGAATATTACACAAGTAATTTCAGATATAACTCGCAATGTGTAATTCAAAGGCTATAGATGCATTGCAGTTACAAAAATATCATGAGTTGCATGGCTATAAATCAATTATATATATATATAGGAATATTATGGTCATAATATTGGCAATCCAACCATCAACTATGAGTTAATATATATAACAATAGAGTTAAATTTTCACTTATCATTCCATAAATATATAAAATATTTTGGAGTAATTTCCTTGGGTTATGTATCAAGACATGAAAGAACTCACAATTGATACAACAAAAAATAAATAGAATAAATAAGAGTTAATATCACTACAATACCAAGCTATACCACCATGTGATAATGCAATATAATCATAAGTAAGCTCAGAAATAGGATCATTATATAGAAAAATCGAAACTATTTACTAAATTTCCTCCTAAAATAAACCTGGTTGGAGTATACTATATCATTGAAAACCTCTTGACTAACTGAATCTCTTGACATTCTCAAAATTCAGCTCTTTGTTTTTTTCAAAATTTAATTAATCAAATTAAATTGAAATTGTTACCAAACTTTTAAAACAACATACGGAATAAATCCGAAATTAAATTGAACTCTTACTACTACAAAATCATAAATAGATCACACTTTTTATGTGTGATATATGTTATTTAATCACAGTTTTTAATTTTTGTCAAAGTATGATCTTTGGGAGTGTCATTAAAAGATTATTCCATCATACGTTATGCGTGTGATAATAAATATTTAGATCACACTTTTTATGTGTGATAATAAACATTTAGATCACACTTTTTACGTGTGATAATAAATATTTAGATCACACTTTTTACGTGTAATAATAAACATTTAGATCACACCTTTTATGTGTGATGTATAACTAATAAAACATGTGATTAATAATGAGATAAGATCACACGTTATATGGATTTCTTATTATAGTTAATGCATTTGATAATAAAATGGTTCAACATATTTGAAGAATAATCAATATTATTTTTGTACGCATTTAAAGAATGTAATACACAATATATATATATATATATATATACTATCATTTGAATCACAACTACATATTGAATGGAATAACGTCATTTATTTTATAAATGAAAGTTGAATGTTTAAAAGTATATACAAAGGAAATAATAAAAAAAAAAATTAACTGTGATTATATATATTAAAAAAATGAAAAAACTTGAAGCACAAAGTCCTTGAATTCTTTGACCATATTTTAAAATAATTTCTGACCTGAAAAATGATAACAGAAATTAATTCAAAGGCAAAATTTGCCTCTTCTTTAGAAATAATTTTGGGCTAAAGGCAAAATAAATGCAAGAAATTCACAAAGATGTGTGTTTGGGTCAAAATAATTGAGATAATATGGTTATTATGTTTTATGCACTTCAACTACAAATAATTTTTGGGTAGTGGCACATGTGAAAAAAGAATAAAAATTGGATAGCCTTTGATTAGAGATATCCCAACCCACATTAAAAAATAATCTAATTAGAACAAGAGATATTCCAAAATCTTCAAAGGTTGGGTTGGTTATCCATCCAAATATAATAATAAAGAAGGTAATCCAACCACAAATGAAAATGAATGAATCTGCTAGGCAACCCCAACACAATTAAGGTCAATATCAAATGAGGACCCAAATGACATACCTGATATAGTTGTGCACCCTTATCATGAAACCCAGCAACCAGCAATGAAACACCAAAAGACCTTACACCACTAGACAAGAAACAGAAAGGTAAGAAATTGCAACAAAAATAAACATTTGCAAGAGCCAAGATAAAACCCATGGTCTACAAAAAATAATAGATGAGGAAAAGAAAAAAGGTGCATGCACACACTCAGCAACAAAAGCAGGTAAGGGAATGAAAAGGAAAAAGCACTCCAAAAATTTAGAGCTCTTAACACTTGACCCACAATAATGGACTCCCTTAACAAAAGTACCAGCATATTTAAGTACCTGCATATAAACACTTAGAATAAAAATATGGTAACTCCTAAGCATAGAGATTCTAGATGCAATGTTTAGTAATTACTCCTAAGCATAGGACGAAACAAAACAATACACCAACAAAAAGAATAACATGAGGGTTATCCAACTGAATAGAAATGTCTCTCACATGGCAATCAAAGAGAAAAGGGTTCTTAATTGATTTTGAATGTCATGACATAACCAAATGCTAGCTAAAAAATCTCGACTTAATTATTTTTTTATTTTTTTATTTTGCAAATGAAACCAAATGATAGCTAAAAGATTTGTGAAATGTAGCAACTTAACCTAACTTGACGAATTCCTCTGTCAATTTTTTTATCAAAATAGCACCATGTGTTCTAGATACCTTGCACCATAAAATCAATGAAACTATAGAAATATTATGATATACAGGAATTAATCAATACCATAGATATATGCTTCAATTCAATCAAAAGAATGAAGGCAACAAAATAAATCATAAAACTTATTACAAACTCACATAAAAAAGAAATATGAAACACTAACTATGAAACAAACCATTGGCCAAGCTCCAATGACTGTGTAGTTTTCCTCACATTTGTATTTAACCCTCGATAGTGGCCTAAGGCATTGCCCCCAATCAAATTAAAACATGATTTATGCCGAAGGCCACATGTCCGTCATCACCAAAGTTGTCTCGGCTTGGGAACTTAGGTACGAAGGGGGAAGGTCATAAATTGAGCACCCCTGCTCGCCCGATCAAAGATTGGCCTCTACTAATCATGATATGATTTCTTATCAACATTATGTGTTCTTGTTGATTATTAAAGTAGCTTTACTACGTGATGCGCATAAGCAAGTATAGACTAGTTTGCTCAATTTGGAACAATTCAAATCATGTTTGTTTGCGAAAATGGTTTGAATTTGCCACCTCAAGTGGGTTTAAAGATTACGGATTTGCCACCAAACAAAGTGGGCTTAAAACATGATTTGCCACTCAACAAAGTGGGCTTAAAACGCTCATTCGTTGAATTGTTCCAATTCAAACAACAAGCCTTCATCCACAGACATTCAAGTAGTTAATCTAAGCACATAACCTCATGGAAAGCATGCTGATCATGGCAATAGGGCAATCACACTCATGCAAGTATGCTAAAGCATAAAAACTTATAGAGTACTCCAAGCCAAAACAGAAACTAGTTAGAAAGATGCATGATCCTAACTATACAAGATGTCTAATGCAACGAATGCAATAATGCAATTAATAGACTCGGCTACTAATATGGCATATGAATTAATTTGATAACATGCGGTTAAACACGTATTCAAAGAAGTATTTGAAATTGCAATGCAATTTGAATGATGCGCCGAGCCTCGGTGCATGCAAGACAAGATGAATGGATGCAAGCATGCAATATGTTAATCAAAACATGACCCTAATCTAACCATCGAAAGCGATTAAATAAAAGGGAGAAAAACGTGAGGTTGGAAGACATTCACACACGCACGCACACACACTTATTACAACATTACGCCCTCGCAAAGGAGGGTCCGAATGAATAAGCTAACTAACTAGCTACGCTAATTAAGCTAACTAATTATTACAAAACTCGAATTAATCAACTATTCTAGTTAACTAATTATTGCAAAACGAAATTGATAATTAGCTATAACTAATTAATTACAACACATGCTTGATCTAATGCTAATTAAACTAACTAGCTAATCCCGGGAAGCGAGGAATGCATGTATGCTTGATCTTTCACTCGAAAAAGCCACTGCTTTGCTGCTGCAAGCCTCCGTTTGCATGTTTGAGCACTGAAAATTCTGTCAACTTCCAGAACACCTCTGCTTCACCTCAGGAACACACTATGCAAAAATCACTGATGGCCGACAAGAGGGACAAGGGGCCGGTCGGCTACCAATGGTGGCCGGTCGGCCACTAATGGTGGCTGTTGGCCACTGCTGGTTCACACTTCCATGCTGCAACAGAGAGCAAAACAGTATATTTTCACAGGTTGTCTGTACTGTTTACCCTATTTATCATCATACAAGCTCAAAGGAGAGAAACTCTTGACCCTCAAACCATCAATCAAGCAATTTCCATGCATGATGGCTAAGGGACCAAGTTTGTACAAGTTCAATAAATGCACAAACAAAACCAAAATGACCACCACCCTATCATGCATGATCAAGGGCAATGGTGACCTAGAAAAATGACACATTTCATTACTATTGAGTATGAAATGTCCCATTTGCCTAGTGTTCAAATTAACATCTGATTTGAACACATGCAATGCAACACAAAAAATGCTTATCTTGCACACTTTTACTTGTCAAATTTTGTTTACTCATTTTAGTTACCAAATCATCCATTAATCAATTTGTCCATTGGTGAGTGTTTTCTAAAGTGAAAGAAGTGTCAACCAAGGGATAGTTTAAGACATGAGGAAAGCTCCATGTCGTTGGTAATGAACCCTCAAAGGAGGAATAAACCATTAAGCATGAGCCTCAACCTCAAGCTTAAACAACCTTAAGGTTGAAACAACTCTCAAAGCAAATGAAAAAGTGAAGAAATGAGGGAGATTACGGAGATTGAATGTGCTGAAAATGAGTGATAAAAACACTAAAAACATGCAACCAACTCACACCAATGATGATTAATGCCTTGAAACACTAAACTAGTGAAGGAATTAACACTACAACTATGCAAAACAAGACTCAAACAAGCTAACCAGCCCAAAATAGAGCTAAAACAGGTTATTTTAGAGACTAAAACATACTGGACTTGAGCTAAGTTAAGCTAGAAAAACATGCTAACATGTGAAGCTGACTAGGCATGCAAATAAGACATAAGGAGAGGAGGCTAACCCCTCTAATTTTGGACTTCAAAACAAGTTTTTGGCCACTAAAAAACCTCTGAAATTCAATGGTTAAAAGGCCCAAAAAATTTGATTTGAAAGTGATGAATGAAAAGCACAAAAGCTATACAAGCTAACAAGCAAGAAGGGTGGACCACCCCTAACTAAAAAAAGGCTCAAACCACCATTTTTAAGACACAAAAATAGGGCTTCTTATGGTTCAAAACCAGCCTCAAAACAGTTTAAAAAGATGAGAAAACAAGTATGCTAAACAAGTGAACAAAACAAGTAAACTACCTCTTGAAGCAAAGAGCAACTCTAGGCACAAATCCAAGCTAAAACCACTTGCTAGAGCTCAAAACAAGTCTCAAGGAACCTCAACCCAAAGAGAAATAACTTTGATCAAGATAGGGTATGTAATAGTGTAGAGAAAACTAGCTACAAAGCACAAAATTGTAAGAGAGAGAGAGAGAGAGAAATCTAGAGAAAGAGAGAGAGAATTATGATCCAAAATTGCTAACCTCTTAAAAAGGGGGAGGAACCCCCATATTTATAGAAAAACACTATTTGAGCTTGGAAACATCCCACCATACACGTGTAGGGAGATGCAGCTCATTGTGTTAACAACTAGCATAGTTGTCAACAAATATCTGGAAAAAGGTATTGGTGGTCGTCAGCCACCACTGGTAGCCGACCAGCCACCAATGGTGGCCGATCGGCCACACCCCTAGCCAACAACCATCATCCATGGCCGACAGCCTATGGTGGTGGCCAATAGGTCACTAATAGTTCTAGGCAATCAAAAACAAGGTTTTGGTCCAAAACAAGGCACAAAACAGATAAGGTTTCAAAGCTCAAAAGGCAAGGCACTCCACCGAGAATTTCGATCACTCAAAACAAACACATGCAACCATAATCATCGAGTGCACAAGCGGTGACGTCCGAGTCTTGAGGACGATAAAAAATGGAGTGTCTACAAAAGTGTTTTGGGTTTTCCCTTCATTTATTGAAGATTTTAGCTAAGTAATCCATTGATTCAATCAGGGTAGCTTTCTGGACTAATGATCATTAGGACATTGGGTTTTACTCTGTAACTGATATGCTTGCATTCATGGCATTAGCGTATTGGACCTAAAATGATTGCAGTTTGCAACTGTAAAGTGATTCCATGAAAATTTGTAATGCAAACTTTGGATGCCAAGTTAAAATCTACTCGATTCTTTCCAAGCTATAGCGTAATAAATATAGGTTACTCTCAGAGATACTATGTTACAGTATCTTAACACCACAATTTTGCACAATGAATTCATGAAGCATGTAATTTAGTAGCATCAAATTTCTAACCTGAAAAATTGCTAGAAAACTTAGTGAAGTTGTTTGGGTCTAATTTAGCATGATTTTCTCTTCCACAACAACCAAAATAACAAGCATTAACTGTGGGAAAACAGACAACACATAGAGACATACACACCAAAATAAGGCAGGTAGTAAAAGCAACCGTGAAGAGCTCCATCCCTCTTCAAATACTCCTGTCAACATTATGCATGAGAGTGACAAAGATAATAGATTCATACAAATACTAATTAGTACATGATTAACAAGAGAACAACCCTCATCAAATTATTCTTGGAAATAGACACATTATGCATGGGATTTGTGAACCTTAGACAACAAAATGAGAATAAATTATTACAATACCTGAGTTCCAAGTCGCTTGTTCAAGGCTTCATTCCAAATATTAGCTGCATAATCAGGCTGTAGCTAGCTCCAAACAGTCGTAACAGAAGCAACCTGTACCCATAAAAGGTTAAAAATCTAAAATAGTAAATGAAAATAAAAGCCATCATCATGGTGCTAGTCTGTAGCAGAAAGAAGGGACAAAATCAATTAAAATGGAAACAGGCCATATAAATGCATTACCACATGAGCATCCAAGGGTGGTGGATAATTCCTAGGTTATGAAAACCAAAAGGTTGGCTGGACATGCTTGGTGCATACTCTCAAGAAGCAGTCTCGTTAAATTTGGCCCAGAGATCAGGATGCAAAAGAAGCAACGCAATATGTGCACTGCTATCGTCTTTAGTGAACAACCATTCACTCCATGGCAAAATAACAATGATATCTTGTCTCTGAAAAATTGAGGAAAATTTTCCTAAAAATAATTGTGCAAACAGTTTGTAAAATGAGTTTGTTTGTAGTAGTTTTCATTTTTTTTAATTTTAAAATGAAACCAGCTGCGAATCTTTGGTGCATTACACAAGTAATTCATTTATTTAGAAGAGACTATATAGCATAGCCTATTCCATTGCAAACCCTGAAATGATCCATTCCTAAAATTTGAAATCAGACATGATATTTCTTTTTTATGGTTAACATCTATGTCACACATCCATATTGTAATGAATGAAAATATATTTGAGTTAAAAGCTCCTCCAAATTCCATATCTCAACTCCATGGTTGTAATAAAATGAGGCAAGAAGTTAAACATTACCATCGAAGCTAACCCGTTATGGAGCGAACCACAAGCATACAAATTAATAGTGCTGAAATATATAAGAATATAATTAGTAACAATAGAAATTCAAATATAATTTTATTAAGATCGTAAAGCCACCACTGAGTAATCATGTTAAGCAGTATGTGCTAAGTTACATCTCTATGACATAAAACTTGGATCCTTTTTAACATGGGTTCTTACTTTTAAATGGTGATTTATCATGCTTTATTAAACTAACTTAATAGAAGATCCACTAAAAATTTCCACATTTAAGCACTTAATGGTGTTATAAAATGAGCCAAATGTTTTAATAAGATTAAGGGGTTGTTTGGGGTGTCCTAAATAAGTGCACTTTTTGTCTTTTTGGACTAAAAAATTGAGGAAGAAAATATAGATGTTTGGGTTAATTTTTTGACTTTTTATAGAAAAATGTGTAATAAAAAATTGTAAAAATTGGTTTGTATGAGAAAATTAGAATTGGGAGTTGTGCAGCCGTAATTATTGACTTTTGGTGAATAGTGTTAACTTTTTAACTTTTTGAGTAACATTTTGACTTTTTAACTTTTCCTGGACATGCCAAACTTGGCCTAATTCTTTAAGGGGCACACTTTGCCATAACTGAAAGACTCATATTTGAAAATGTTTATACTAACCAATTTCCATTCCTGAATAATCAAACAAACATGCAAACAAGTCTAAGGGAAAACATGAATTGTTAAGAAGAAAATCGAAATCTAAACAATAACAAAACCTTCTAACGAGTCATTCCAAGAAAGCCAACAAAAACCTCAAATTCAGCATGTCTGAAAACTGAGACTCCTAGAAACCAAATTTCCCAATATCTTAACACAATCAATCGAAAAAATCAAACAACTAACCAATATATAACACAAATCAATTTTGTTTCTACTCACCACAAACATACAGAGAAACCTATTTTAGAAATTCTACCAAAAGAAAGACAAAAAAGCCCAAGCACAAGAAGCAAGCACTATAACACCAATCTGCAGGTACCCAATACTCCAAAAGTGTAAATGATCTCAGCTATGTATCATTTTAACCACTAAAACTTGATTGGGTCTTGAAAGCCTTTGTATCAAAAGAAGGGAAAAAAAAACCCCTAAATGTAGATCAAAACCCATAACCCATTTACTCGTTTCTCATAAATCAAACCCATACAACATTAAAACACAAAACAAACAAATCCTAGAGCTAGAGTCAAATAGGGAAATAGAGGAAGGGAGAGAGACGAAGCGAGACAGAGAGAGAGAAACAGAAAAACCTGATTCAAAATCAATGGGCTTGAGACAGTGTATCGATCGTGGCGATGAGACGATGAGTGACAGTGGCTGATGGTTAGTCGATGAGAGGAGACCGATGGGCAGTCGACGAGAGTAAGAGCAAGAGACTGAGTGTTGATTGGTATTTTCTTTGGTGTACGTATCATTCGATACATACAGAGAAATAACAATAAAAAAAAAATTAAACATAAAATAAAATTAGTTGGTAAATATTCCCTCCAAAAACTTTTGATCGCACTTATTTAGAAGTTGTGATTACAAAAATTATATATAATCACACTTATTTAGAAGGTGAGATTAAAATATATATATATATATATATATAATTACACTTCATTGAAAAGTGACATAAAAAAAATATATTATCACACTTAATCAAATTAAGTGTGATTAAAATATCAATCTAATTTTTTTTTTTTTATCACACTTCTAATAAAAGTGAGATATTTTAATTTATCAAAGTGTGATCTTTAACTGTTTTTGTAGTAGTGTCTAAAGTGAATAATTAAATTCACTAAAATTCTGAAGGTCCAAGGTAATCATGTTCAAATAGACAATTAGTAGTCCAATTTACTAATTTCAATTTATTTTATTTGTTCGTATTATATATCATTCTTTCTCGCTTAGGTAAACATGTAAAGAAAGTTAGCTACAAAAGAAAACAATCAAATAAATTAAATAAAATAGTAAGAATCTTACATAATAAAATTTTTATTTTTATAAATCCTACAAACTTAAACACTGACAATCAAATAACTCATGCAATAACAACTAATTAATATAAAATAAATTGCATGAATAAATTATTATAAATAAACAACTCAAAACAATCTGATAAATCTTAAATTAATTTTAATTTCAAGAGTTACAAGAATAAATTAAAATAAAAGCTAAATTGTTTTTTCAAAAACTATTTATAAGGAATCTGTTTTAAGATTGTTGGTATTTTTCCATAATAATACAAGAAAAATATATGTAATAAATTAAACAGAAATGACAAAACAATTTTTTTTATTCTTTATTAAAGGATGAAATACAGAATAAACGACACAACTAAATATATAAATAAATTAGATTACATTATTAAAAGAACAAATTATTAATATGGATAACTAAATATTAGAGCTCGTCGAGGTAAACTAAATTCTGAAAAATTAAAAAACAAATAATAAGAAAAGAAGAAAAAAAGCCGAAACCTATGTAATACCACAGTTTTCTTAAAACAGACCGCCTCTCGATGGATGCTGGAGGTATGCTGACGTCTATTTCCCACGATACGACGGTCAAAACTAGCTAATACAGAAGTACCTTCTGAATAGCTTCGATGAACTTGACAATTGATGCACTTTCTCTAACAATAACCAAAGAAGAGGTTAACAAAAGAAGATAAGAAAATTTTTCTTTGGTGTAAAAAACCATCTCCAACTTTTTATCTCAAAACATCATCTCATTTTCCATCACAAAACCTCCCTAAAAACAACCTACTAAGTTGGAGGAGAAAGCCCTCTATTTATATTAGTAGAGAAGAGCCTTAGCCATGAAGGCTAACATCAATAGGGTCATCAAATGTCATCAACTGTAGCCATTAAAGTTAGAATTACAAAGGTTCAAAACTCTAAAACCATTATATAAATCATAATGTGTATATAATACATAAGTTTTGAGAATTAAACTAGATGGGTTGCAACATGGATACGGGGTGTTGGGTCACAACCCGATCCAAGCCCAATCTCAAACACATGTACAAACTAAGCCCAACACAACTCGACCCAAAGCTTAAGACTAGGTCAAAATCCAAGTCTAAAACCAAACCCAGCACATACACAAGTACAAATCTAGACCCAGTCCAAACGAAGACTAAGTCCAAATCTAAACATAACTTTATTAATGCCCACTTTATGAGACAATTCTCATTCACAACTCAATGGTTTCAACTCATTATTTTTGTATTGCAATCTTCTTACTTAAGAGAATACAAAACCACTCAGACCCACCTCAACTGGCGATTGAATCCTACTTTAATTTCGAATTAAAGTTGCCGAAAACCCATTATTTTCCAACATATTTTAGAGACAATGACAAAAAATAATCTTAAGGTTTTAGTCTTGTAACAAAATAAATCTTGATTTTTTATTTTGTCAATTTAAATTGAAATCTTTTGATTTATTTTTAATCTAAACTATTTGCCTATTTTCGTTAAGTAAAATTGATAGAAAAAAGTATTTTAGTAAATTTAATGTAGATATTGTGGGGACATAAATTTTGAATGACGACACGTGGCCAAGGTGTCACCGGAGTGCCAGTCAGGGTGCCACATGTCCTGGTCATGACGCCGAAATGATCTCGGCTAAGACTTCAGTTTGGATTAAGATAAGACTCTTAGGGAGTTTATCCTAATCAGATTGGGAGTTCAAGATTAGCAGTAATCCTAAGTCCATTAAAACTAGGCTTCTATTGGGACTAGAATTGTGTTGGTTATAAAAGAGAGGCACCTCCATGAGTCTAAGGTACGCAATTTATATTATGAATAATGAGTTAAGCATTTTTGGCTATCTTAGAGAGATAACTAACTTGATTGTCAGAGTGCACCCAGGTGGACGAACTACCGCCGGAATCTCTTCTTTCTGTTGCAAGTCGTTCGGGCTTAATCTATTCTGTCAGTGCTCTCTAGCTAAGTACTAATTTGGCAGTGTGGTCGAAAATTGACACACACAGATATAAATAAATAAAATATCTAAAATATCATTTTCATTGAATTTTATGATTGAAATACCTATTGTTCTATTAATTTTACTTAACGAAAATAAATAAATAATTTAAATTAAAAAAAATCAAAATTTACGATTTAAAAATTTAGAACTATTTAGTTAGAATGGTCAAATTGTGAGATTGTTTTTTGGATAATTTACTCAGTATTTTATGTTTTAGGTTCATTTAAATTAGGTATATTTAAAATTAACTAAGACATAAAATTTTTTATTAAAAACAAAAAAAATATGATTAAAAAAAACTCAAAAATTAAATTACAAATTACTACTGTTCCAAACTTTTTGTCAAAAAAAAAAAAAATGTTCCAAACTTGTGCACAAGCGTACCATCCACAATCTAGTAGTGACATATCATCACTTCCAGCTTGTTTCCCACAAGGAAGGTTACAACATATCTTTCTCGAATATCATTGTAAGCGAACCGAAACAAGTCCAAATAGTTAATTATTTAAATTTGATTTTATAACTTTAACAAGTTTTAAAATTTATTTAAATTTGATTCGTAAAATTTTTGAGTAGATTTTAAACAAATTTTATCAAGCCGAACTCGAGTAATTTGATATTTTATATAATTTTAAGCTTAATAGCTAAGTCAAATGAACAATTAATTATTCAATTTAGATTTAAAATTTTTAATGAAATTTAAAATGTGTTTATATTTGATTTATTTATTTAACGGACCGAATGTTTAACAATCCAATATGAGTTGAGCTCTAGTTGTTTCCCTACCCCAAGAAAAGAAAATTAAAAAGGGGAATTGCAAAAAAATGATATCAATACAAAATAATTTTAATGTCATGAAAGTATAATTAATTTATATATTAATATGGTGTTTGATAAAATTAAAAATTAAAGATTGAAAATTAAAGTATTAAAAATTGAATGCTGAATTTTTAAGCTAAAACACTATTTGATAAATATTTAATTGAATTAAAAATAAATTGTTTAATATGTATAAGATTAAATTTAAAATTTATTATTTTTAAATTGTATATTTTAATTTTTTTTATTGTGATGGTAGTGGTAGTTGTGGCGGTAGTGGTATGATGATGGTGGTGGTAGTAGTGGCAGCGGTGGTAGTGGTAGCAGTAAAAATGATAGTGATAGATTGTAATATTAACGAAAACAATGACAATTGTGATAAAGGTAATAGTAGTAATAGTGATGGTGGTAGTGGTGATAATAATAGCGATAGTAGTAGTGGTAGTGGCATGATGGTTAGTAGTAGCGATAGTGGTAGTGGAGGTGATGCCATGGTGGTGGGACGGTGGTGGAGGTGGTAGTGGTGGTGGTGGCGGCGATAGCGGTAGGGATAGTAGCGACAGCATTAGTGGTGGTGGTAGTGGTAGTGGTGGTGGTAGTGGCACTGCTAGTATTTATAAATTTAGTTAAAATTAAGTAAGTTTTATATAATTTAAAATTTTCTTAAATTTTAAACGACATTTTAAGATACATTTAAATTTGTAAGTGATATTAATTATGATTATTAAACAGACTTAATTAATTATCACTTAATGCATTCAATTTTAAATGTCAAATCATGTTATTAAACACCTCTATATTAATGTAAAAAAATTCTACAGGCCTTAAATTTTCTACCAAATAAATTAATCAAAAGTCTTGCCTTAGGTGTGGGGTCCACAAAATTACAGACCTCATACCCATACAAGTCATTTAGTCATCTATTTGATAGAAAATTTAATATCCCTAACATTACTCTATTATTTAAATCTTGTATTTTATGACTTTCTAATTATTTTAAATTTGTACCCATTTTTTTTTGTTGGTCCCAAATTGAAAATAGACGCGAACTATGCTCTAACCTTTTTCTCATGTCTTGATTATTAGTTACTCTTTTTTCCCAATCTTTATTTATTAGTTACTCTTTCTTTCCAATCTTTATGACAGAAATAGCAAAATGGGTTATGGGTATATTCCCATTTGGTTTCTGATTCCTTTCGCAGATTTATCAAATCTATGTTGCAAAAATTAAATCTTGTAATAATCTATGTAAGTCCGTAGACCTTTTTGTTTTGGAAATTTATCTCCTCTCATTAAGTGCTTCTTGTTTCTTCAAATCTAGTTTGATATTTATCGATCTATTCTAAATGGGTAACTAGATTTTGTTTTCAGGTAAACTTTCTCGATCTGTTTGTAGTCTTTTTACTCTTTTTAATGTTTTTCTTGTTGCCGTTGTTGTGGTTGATTGAAAATACTGATTTCCCCCCTCTTTCTCTGTGGAATTTGAATTTTTTTAGCAGAGTATAGAATACCCATTTCTTAAATTGTTAGAATTCTGCAGTTATACTGACTTGTGATCGAATTCAGGGTGATCTGGGTTTGTGGGTGTTGTTTGGATGGTCTGAAAATTCTCTTTAATTGACAGTTTCAGTTAGGTCATAAGTTTAATTGCATAAAATATATATGGGTTTTGTAGTTTTGTTTGAGCTATCAACAATTAGGGTTTTTTTCTTCATTTCTTTTGTTTCTTGAACTTTGTGTACCCAAAACTAAAAAAAAAAAAAAAACTTGGTTCCTGGGTTGTACTGGTAATGGATTACGGCCGAGAATCCGGGTTTTCTGGTGGAAATGTAGTTCAGGTACTTACCGGACCACAGAGCAATGGTGTGGGTGAGAATTGGGGTTCGGGGTCTGCCGACCAGGCAGTTTGGGCAAGTGAAGATGATTATAGGGTTTGGAATAGGGAAGCTTCTGTTGATACAACTTCCAATTCGGATTACGATGGAAAGCAATTGCAAACTAGGTCTGGTAGTGAACCCCCAAATAAGAAATCAAGAAACTCCCAATCTGGTGATAGTCGATCGAAGACAATTGGAAAGATGTTTTTCAAAACCAAATTGTGTTGCAAATTCCGAGCGGGGACTTGCCCATATATCACCAACTGCAATTTTGCGCATAGTATTGAAGAACTTCGGAGACCACCTCCCAATTGGCAAGAGATTGTGGCGGCCCACGAGGAGGAGCGAGGTGTATCGTCTGAGCCAAGAGAGGAGTTCCAAATTCCATCACTCGGGTCATCTGGTTTTAGTGGGGAGACTCAGAGGTCATATAAAGGGCGACATTGCAAGAAATTTTATACTGAGGAGGGCTGCCCATATGGAGATAATTGCACGTTTCTTCACGATGAGCAGTCGAAAGATCGAGAGAGTGTGGCAATAAGTTTGGGTCCTGGGAGTGGTGGGGGATATGGGGGAAGTGCGAGTGCGACTGCAAGTGGATCAAATTCAAATGTGAAGCCTTCGAATTGGAAAACGAGGATTTGTAACAAGTGGGAGATGACAGGGTATTGCCCATTTGGAAATAAGTGTCATTTTGCTCATGGGTCTCAAGGTATGATTTCATCCACAACTTTCTATTTCAAATTCAAAGTAAAAAAAAAAAATTTGTTCAAGAGAGGAGAGACTCTGTGATCCATCACTTGGTGAATATATATTCGAAATAATGGTTTTTTATTCTCTTTCGTGCTATTTTTGAATTCTCAATTTTGATGCATTTAGTTTAGTTTAGTGACTTAGCTCTATGTTAATGATGTTGAATACCAAAATATGCCAAACTACAAATAGCATCAGATGATCTGATTTCTTTCGACTGACGTAGGTGTTTGGCTCTGACTTTTAAGCTGGCTTTAATTTATGTTTTTTTTTTTTAGTGATTTATTTTTTTTGTTTTTAATTTGGTCATCTTAAAAAAAAAAAAAAAAAAAAAAAAAAAAAAACTTTTTAGGGGCTTCTAGAAACAAAGCTAATTTCTTGGTCTTTTTCATATGGCTTTTTTGTTTTTAGTGGATTTTTTTTTTCAGATTTGTTCCATCTTTTGTTTATTTATAATTTCTAGGTGTTTCTAGTTGGGAAGCACCGAAAAGTAAAATACAAAATGGACAAAAAAAATTTAAGAAAAAGTTCATGAAAGACAGAGCTGCCAAAAAAGCGAAGAAAAAAGTCCACAACCATTAGATACCTATTTGAAGGCAAATTTTTCACCTTCCACGTATGCAAAGAAAAAAGCAACTTCTCCATCTTTATTTGCTTTAAATGTGCAGAAGAGCAATAACAAACAAAATGTGAATGCCTAAGGAAGAGAGAATTTGTACGCTGAGGACAGACAACTCATTTTATTTACCTTCCTTCACTTCTATATAGAAGACAAACCACCATAGAGAAAACAAATTCATGCTTTTTTTAGATGTGGCTGATAATGAGTACATGCATGAGAAACATTTGTTGTATGAAGCATATACCTTTTTTTTTGATGTGTATGAAGGTTGTATGAAGCATATATACATACTGATAGAACTACATCCTGCACTTAAAATTATACTGATTTTATGACGAGTGAATCTAAATATGAACCAAGTGGATCTGTGTATGCATGCCTTCACATGCTCATGTCCACTTAAATGTCTATATGTGCAGCATGTGTGTGGTATAGAGGTGTTTTGGGCATAATCGTTGACACGCATGGGTGTTTCAAGGTGTTACAGAAAGTGTACACACTGGCTTGTTCATGTAGCATTTGGATTGTATCTTAAGGAGTAAAAGATGAATCTTCTCAACACAAGGCATACACTTTGTGAAGTAACGCATGGGCCTCATCAGTCAAATACCGACCTCATTGAAAATTAATAGAGAGCTCAATCCTTTTAAAGTTACCAAGCTATAACCATGGGCTAAAAGCCTAAAACTCCGCTATAATACAAGATGATAGTCCAATTTATGTAATTTAGTACTTGATTGCTTATTTGCTATTATTATACCTGAACATAAGTTAGCATGCCATTTAGCTTTGTCTCCTTGCTATACTTTTCATAAAACAAAAGGACTTCATCTTGTTATACATATCATAGGTTTACTTTTCCGTGAGTGCATGCTTCCTTGTTCATGTCTCATCATTTTTTGGCTAGTTAAAGCTTGTGCCCCTATTAGATCACCAATTGTCCCAAAAAGTTTAGGTTGTCAAGAAATAGGCCCGATGATAAATATCAAGCTATTCAACACTCTCCCTTACGTGCGATCCCATCTTGTATGTAGTTTAAGTTGATAGAAAATGGACCCAATAATATATATCCAGCTATTCAATACTATCCATGACATGTAATCTGGTCTTGCACTTAGAGATGCAAACATACATACATAGAGAGAAGAATGAATGCAAACAAAAGAAGGAATTCAAACGAGGACTACATGCAAATAGAGAGAGACTTGAATCTAATACCTCTCCCAACCTGAGATCGCTTTGATACCATGTTAGATCACCAATTGTCCCAAAAGGTTAAGTTGTTAGGAAATAGACTCAACAATGTATATCAAGCTATTCAACATAGACCCTACAATTTTAAAGCATTGTTCTCACTTCTCATGGTGGTGTTTACTTCATCTTGTTGGCTTGGCTTTCATGTTCCTTTTTCTGAGTTTGGCCTCAGATTTCATGAAATCAAGCATATGGCATACTAATTTTGTTATTGGTGATACCTTAATAAAAAATTTGGTAGAAGTTTTGTCGATGTAGTCATTACTTTTATTAATCAATAGTGAAATTTATTATTTGTCTCAGAATTGCATCGTTATGGTGGGGAACTTATGGAGACAGAAACTAGAGATTCTTCATCCGCTCCTCCAGATGTAAAGCTGGGGGCAGTGCCTTCGAGAACTCTGGCTGATACTATAGTTGCGTCTGTCACTTCAGCTCCTCATTCAGACGGTTATCATATTGGAGTTCCGTCACAGAGATTGTCCAATGTAATCCAGAGGACAGGTCAGAGACCCCACCAGAAGTGGAAGGGTCCGGATAAAATTAGTAGAATATATGGTGATTGGATCGATGACTTTGAGTAGAATATGAAATTCGTCACCGGCATATATTGAATTCCCATGAAAGAAGTTTTGCCCAGAAGGTAGAATGATTTGGCGCTTTCGGAAACAGTACTTCTCTTGCCCTATCTCTTAGATTAAGTGAAGATTTGCTATTGCTCTTGTTTTTAAAGTTCCCAGGTGACAAGGCTTGTAGAATCTCAAGCACATGTATGAATTTACAAGCTTTTTTCTTTCATGTTTGTAGGTTCGGTAACTTATGTAATCTTTCTTTTGCTCTGTTCATTCCCTCTTTCTATTGGGAAGGCTCATCTTGGTTTTAATATAATCCGAGTTTGTGCTTAAATCTCACCGCTTATGCGTTTAAATTGAAATTATGAGACCTGTAATTACTTGTTACCTTCAAAATTTTGCAATTTGTGAGGTATAGAGTTCTATGTGATGTGCGAGGCAAAGGAAACTTTATTATTTGCATCAATGCATGAAGGTTGATTAGAGAATGATGCTCTTTGATGATATCAGAAACTGGGTGGATTATATTGGATCTTCCATGAGACAAATTTTGTTAGTATCAGGGCGGCCTCTTCAGAAGTCCTCCGATCTAGTTAGTGGAGAGCTTGAAGGTGAAGAAGATCTACCAATGGGAATCTGACACGTGGGATATTAGCATCGTGCATGACTTCTAGGGATTATGGTCATGAGATATGTCGTGCAGGCGGCTGCAGGTGGGGGACCACTCTAGACCTCTCCGTGCATTCCTCTCCTGCCACTCCTGCCATGAATCAGTCCCTAGAGTCCCCAAGCTGACATGGGGTTAGTTGAGTAGAAAAGGCAAAACAATAGTTGGATGAGCTGGTGTTCGATCTAGTGGTTGGTGAATCCATTGAGTTGCCTGATGTATAGTGGTTGACGAAGCCATTGAGCTGTTCGACCTAGAGGTCGGAGAAGCCATTGGTTCGCCCGACCTCATGGTCGACGAAACCTTTGGACTGTGAGTCATACAAATTGATCCATTATGACCAACATGGCCTGACCAGGCTTGACTCTTCGGCCTGGCGCAGCCCACTCCTGTATCTATCAGTCCTAACCCATATGAATCATACTTTGGATTTGCCGACAAGTGGGGCTAGGCATTTTTTGATCAATTCATTATCATAAATAGCATTTGCCAAATCATGATTTTGTTCCTATCATTTTTCAGTCTGGTAGTACATAGGATCAAACTACTAATTTCTATGATTAGTGTACATGGTCATAATTAGCTGTGAATTTTATACGTTATGCTTTTTTTTTTTTTTTTTTTTTTGTGTGTGTTACTTCTGTGAATTTGAGTTATGTCTCATATCCAACTCCAAAAGCTTAAAATTTAAAAAAAAAAAAAAAAAAAAAAATCTTAGGCCGGACTAACAGGCCTCCAGCCAACAATCAACTTTCTGCATTTTTATTCCGGCGATGATGCATCCAAAACACTTTGGAATGATTATCCTCGCCAGTGACTACAATCCTCACGATCCTCCTCGTGTTCTTTGTTTGTTTGTTTGTTTGTTTTTTTTTTTTTTTTTCGTGTCCTTCTGCCTGTGTTTCATGGAAAAGCTACTTTCTTTGTAGTATCTCCAACACAACCAACGTTCAATCATGAAATGAGATTATTTTATGAAATTCTTTATTTTAGAGAAATAGCAAAGGATATTTTCCAGCATGGGTTGACATTCTCAACTCTGTATATATTAAGTTGCTTTGTGTAATTAACTTGTTATATGTATAGTCTTCTGGACTATCAACCATATATATGTATATATTTTAAATTTTTTATTTACTCAAAAAAGACAACAACGGAACTTGACTTACAATTTTCATAAGCATCAAAATTGCTTTGTGCGTCTTTTTTTTGGTTCTTTTTTTCCCCCTTTCTTAGTAGCATTTTCAGACATAAAATAATAATAATAATAATCAAGATAACATAGACTTGTCTTTGAACTAGAGATTTTATACGATTAACCGGACACATCTCACACACAAATTTTATTTTCCTTAGGTAATTCAAAAAGTTGACACGTGAATTGGTCTTGTGTCTATATCTTGTTTCATGAGTGCTCTAGAGTTAAGCTTTTGGACTCATAAGAAACGGTACCACCTCCTACACTCATATAACTAAGCTTACTGAGAGTATCCCTGTAACTATAGTATCCTAACTCACCATTGTAAACTTATTAAGAGTTAAGTAGCTCAATCTCCTCTTTTAGCATTACATCTTGGGATGGTTATAAAAATAAAAATTTAAGTGCTTGCAATCACAACATATGGCATGCTTGGGCTCATTGAATTCAAGGACTTGATATTTCTTCAAGCGTTGAGTTGAGTTTCTACTAGGAGTGATTATGTTACTTGGGTTTAAGACCCATCCCTTTTGATGATCTCACATCAAATCCCTTGCAAGTACTTCTAGATAATTCATAGTCACGTGGATAATATTCTTACATAGCTATGTATTACGATAGTTTATGACATGATCAACATGTTCGGACTAACAATTACTGTCATAACTATCAACTCATAGTTTGATGATGAGTTTGCATCTTGCAAAATTCAAGGAAAATCCACAACAAAAATACCATGTCACTCCATCTCTTTTGTTACAAGAAACTAACAAATTGTAAAAATCATCTCTTTAATTCTAAGAGATAAACCCCCACCAAGAGAAATCTTTATTTACTCTTAAGCCATAGTTATCATGCTAAGTGTTCAAACATGTGCCTTTGTATCCTTTTAAATAACTGGATATCAACTTTAACATATAAACTAACTATTCTCAATAATTTTGAGAAATTAAATAGCGGGATTTAAACAATCAAATACTTTAGATATTTAGAATTAATACTTTCTTATATATTAAGTTTCATGATTTGTGCTTGTATTTGTTTTGAATCATAAATTGACTATTCAAATACAAGTTACATAAATTAGGAATTCTAGTTTAATTACATTTAGAAAATTCACCAAATATATAATACTCTATATTTTCTCAAGTTTCAAGAAATCACAAATCAAAAATATACCTTGATTTTATAAATAAAATCATAATTTGACTTTAAAATACAATCTTAAAACTTCCACAAAATAGGATTTTAAGCTCAAACCTGAGTCTCCTTCTTAATCATTATATAGATAGATTATGTGATCCAGAATAGAATTTGGGCTGTTTAGCAAATTGAATACATGGATTTAAACCAATATGACCCAAACCAAACAATTTGATTCTATAATTGGTCCAAAGTGATACCTATTAAACCCACAACTGTACATGGACCTTATTCAAAAAACAAAAAAACAGTAGCTGATGGCCCAAACTTCTGTCGATATGGTGAATCAATGTTAAGAGTTTGCAATAGGAGAAAAGTTAGGGATCATGAATTTTTTTTCATGAAAGTGATAATGAAAGAGTTATGATTTTTGGATTACCTTGATTAGTGTGTGATGCTTTATTCTAAGTGTAATTCAAGGGTCACAAAACTTTCATGGTTATTCTTATGAAAGATTTTTCATGATACCTAGCATTACTGTTGCAATAGACTTCTCCAAAACGGCATTACTGCATTTTTTTATATCAAAACCAAAACATAAAACCTGTTAATACATAACACCAAACCTATACTTCCCACTGCTTTTCGAATACAAAAGCAACTGTCAATAGATAAGCAGAAATATGCTTCATTTTCCATCCCGCTAGGTCATCTTCCCCGACAATGGTAGCCAAGCTATCAATGGAATTAACCTTGTCTTTGCAAAAATGCTGACGGAATTCAGTTTGCAAAGAAATCCACAGAATTTCTGTGCCACAAAACTTTGCAAAATACAGAATGTAAAACATGATAGATAGATATAATAATAATAACTACCGAAACTAAAGATGCCCGTTTGCATATTGATAAAAATAAAATCTCAGCAGCAATCAATACTCATCCGAATCATACAAAAAGATTCGGATTTTTCAAATAGAAATTTCCTTTTCCAACTTCAGAGTCATTTTATGAAAAATCAAGCATATCAACTTTACACACACACACACGCACGCACACATATATATATATAGACTAATAAAATTTTCATATGAATCAATCAAATAATATCCTACAAAACTTAAGGCTATGTTTGGTTTAGATTTCAAAATATAGTTCCACCACTGATTTGAGTGTGGTATTTGGTTATGGCTTTCAAATCATAATTCTACACCTATTTCTCAAAATTCATTTCAAACTATAATCATTACTTTTCAAAACTCATAATCAAACACACAACTCAAAACTCTTTTCAAAACTCAAAAACAACTTAATTTTTATTTTAAATATTTTTTATTTTTTTAATTTAAATATTTTATTTTATTTTATAGGAATATTTTTAATATTTTAATTTTCATAAAAATATTTTAATATTTTAATTTTAATATTTTGATATTTTAATTGTAAATATTTTTATTTTCGGAATATTTTTAATATTTTGATTTTCGGAATATTTTTAATATTTTTAATGTTTATACATGCTTAAAAAATGAATTGCCAGAAAAATTAATTGACATAGAAGTTATTTGAAAAAAAATTATTCAAAAAAATTACTTAAAAACAATTAATTGAAAAAAAATTATTTTTTTATTTGAGTATTTTAAAAATAGTTTGGTTATGACTGTTGATCAAAAATACGGATATCGAGTTATGAGTTGTGTGTTTGATTATCAATTATAGGTTGAATTAAGTTTTGAAAACTATTTTGAAAACTAATCACTAAACAAATTTTCATATTTCACATGTCACATCAAACTTTCAAAACTCAATTTCACATATAATTCAACACTCTATTAAAAAATTATAACCAAACAAATTTTCTACACTCAAATCATAATTCCACAACTCACAAACTCAAAATACAATTCATACTTTCAAATTATATTTACAAAACTCTACCAAACGCAACCTAAAAGTTTCATGTAACTTGATAATGTGTGAAACAATAAAATTATGTGTTTCACAAATAACGTGCAAAATGAGGCAAAAATTAAATACTAAAAATCAAAAAGATCTTACTTTCTGAATTACATCTCATCGATACCAACAAAAAGTCATATTTATCATGCAATAGAAAAAGCAAAAAGTCTAATTAAAAAGACATAATTTGTTCATCACAGTTTCTTTCATGGCATATGAGAAATATATTTTTTCTCAAAGTTAACTCAATTCCATATACAATTCAATACTCTATTTAAAAATTATAACCAAACAAATTTTCTACACTCAAATCATAATTTTATAACTCACAAACTCAAAATACAACTCATACTTTCAAATCATATTTACAAAACTCTACCAAACGCAACCTAAAAGTTTCATGTAACTTGATAATATGTAAAACAATAAAATTATGTGTTTCACAAATAACGTGCAAAATGAGGCAAAAATTAAACACTAAAAATCAGAAAGATCTTACTTTCTGAATTACATCTCATCGATACCAACAAAAAGTCATATTTATCATGCAATAGAGAAAGCAAAAAGTCTAATTAAAAACACAGAATTTGTTCATCACAGTTGCTTTCATGGCATATGAGTAGGATATTTTTCCTCGAAAGTTACGTATCAACTATAGCCACAAACTTTTTTATCCAAGAAACAATAGATATAGACATGCAATTATTCATATCATACTAATTTTAAAATAGAATAGAAAATAACTCATAACTAACAATCTAATTTTCGTTATCACCATCATATAAAATCGTACACATAGAAAATGCATACCTTTCTACTAGAAGAAAAATACAGTTACCTTCAATCGTTTATAGAGTGTTCGTCTAGAAAGTTGAATGAAAGAACAACCCAATATTAGAACCAACGTGGGGCAAAACTCTGTGACTCGACAGTGTTTCTGCATCCGAACAGATTCATTCAATTAACACATCACTAAATATTGAAATTAGATCAATACTTTATTGTTAATCGTATTTTCATATAAACAATTTTTTTTTTCCATCACTTCTTAACATTGTTGGTGCAAATTTGGTAAATGAGATGGAAGAAAATAAAACATAAATAATTAGGATTGCTTCAAAGCACGTTACAACGTTGCTTTCCTTAAGATGATATTCGCCCTTATCAATTCTATCAAATATGGTGTGCACTGGGTTACCTGCAAATCCGTCTCCAAGATACAATGAAGCCCAGTTTAAAGACTGATGTCTGACTGCATTATGCACGAACGAAATCAGATCCTCAATACCTTTGGATTTTTCTAATCCACCAAGTACAAGAAGAAAATAACTATATTAATGTTAGAGAAAAATTCCATAGAAAGTGTATGGATTTCTTATTACCAATTGCCAATCCATTCCACAATTATATAGGCATTAGTTTGTATCTCTTAGACCAAATGTCGTATCTTTTAAATTCAAAAGTGACATCCTTTAAATCCAAGAGTCATGTCTTTTAGTTTAAATCCAAAAAACAAATCTCTTTATATAAACTCAATGGTTACACCATTTGGTTTAAACCCAAAAGTCATACCTCTCCATTAATTCATATAATTAAAATATATATTTAAATATATATAAATATATTATGAAAGTGTTCCAACAGTACCACCTATATTTACTGTAGGAGTATTGAATAATTTCTCCTATCTCTTTAGACATTCACATCATTCACTAGCCTTATATTCGATTATGATATTTTTTTAGTTTAATTGATATTATGTTATGGTATTTTTTTTTTCTTATTAATTTGGCTAGTATATATAATTGAATGAATTTTCTAAATTTTGATAATTTTGAATTCAATTGATACCATTGTTAAAAATAAGAAGATGACTCTCGCAAACGCTTCTTAGATCATCTCCAACGTTTTACCTATTGTTTTATCAAATTTAAATTTGATGAAAAAATGTCCCTTTTTGTTGCTCCATCGTTTCACCAGAATATCAAATCGAAGATATGTTATATCTTTCACCAAATTGAGTATGCTACGAGCTTTCATCAATTCATTAGTTATACCTGTTGTATTTTCACCACCAAACGACCGGCCGGTTATCCTCCTGGATGACCATTTCCTTACAAAAATTTGTGAAAAAATTACACTGGCTGGTTGACCGGTGTTTTGATGAAAGTTCAAAATCTTCCGTAGAAACATATGATATCAGATGGAGTTTTTACTCAAATTTAATAAAAAAAAATATAATATTGGAGATACTCTTAGACCAAGAAAGTAGTGAACTACGATTTAAGAATATAATAGAGATAATTCAATTCAATACAACGCGCATACCATACACATCATCATCCCACTGCCTAATTTAATTATTCTTGTTAGCTGTATATTATTATAGATATCTCTTATCTATTTGTATTGTATCTCTCTCTATCTCTATCTCCTTCTAGTCTTATCTCTATCCTTTGCTGTTCCTATCTAGGTTTACTTTCTGCCTATATATACAGGCTTCTCCTATTGTATCATTCATTCAATTCAATATACAGTCTCTCTATTTTTTCATAACATAGTATCAGAGTCTAGGGTTCTTTCCTAGCATTTTTTTCTTCCGTTTTTTTTCTTTGGCAGTTTGTTTCTGTCCTCTGTCCGTTTCTGGTGGTTTCTGCATATCTAGTCCATTTCTGTTTCAACGTTTGGACTATACCTACCTCTTCGTCTCTTCATGAAGAATTCAAAGCCACCAGATTCACCTCCATCGGAGTTACCACGCGCCCTCACGTGCCTCCCAAAGACAAGCGCGTCGGTTGATGCCGCCGCCACTCTCAACACGCTCCAGCACGCGCTGTCTCAGCTGGCTTCCCTCGGCTTGCCCATTGGCTTCTGCCTCAGCTGCCTTTCCGCACCAGAGCCTCAGCCGCTCCGACGTCGGCTTGCCCATCGACTTCCGCATCAACCGACCTCGGCTTCCGCCCCAGCGCCTCAACCGCCCTACCGTCGACTTGTCCACCAGCTTCCGTGTTAGCCGACCTCGGCTTCCGCCTTAGCCGCATCTCCTTGGCTTCCGGTCGGCTTCCCTCAGCCGTTTTCCTTATTTTCTCAGCCGCTGACATCAGCCCTCCTCCAGCACTGCCTCGCTGCTGACATCATCACAGCCACAGTGCTGCCATCCGTCCTACTTGTCCCTAAGGTTTTTCAGCCTTCTGAATCTGTTGGTGCCCTCCGTTTTGGCATTTATGGATCGTACAGAGAACATCCAATCTGTTTCTGTTATCCTTGATGGGTCTAATTATGTTAATTGGGCTCCAGCTCTCTCTAGTTTCATCAAAGGCAAACGCCTTTGGCGGATCATTACTGGTGCTCTTTCCAAACCCCACCAGAAGGAGGATGAGATGGACTCTGCATTTGATGACCGTCTTGACGAATGGGAAAGTAAGAATTATCAAATTATTACATGGTTCTGGGCTACCTCAGTTCCTTCCATCCACCTTCAATTTGGACGTTTTCAGGATGATGATTTCCTTGCCTCTCATGCCAAAGCAATTTGGGATTTCTTGAAGGAACGTTATCAGACCACTGGACATGCTCTTCAGTATCAACTGTTGCAGACTCTTCATCACAGGCGCCAGGCACCCGGTCAGTCTCTTAATGACTTCCTATCCCAAATGTTGTCTGTTTGGGACCAGCTCGCTCTTTCTGAACCTCCATGAGCTCATTCTGATGATGCACAGCTCTTTATTACTTATCAGAATCATCAGCGACTATTACAATTTCTTATGGCTCTGCATAGCACTTTTGAGCCTGTGCGTGCTTCTTTGCTTCATCGTTTGCCCTTGCTCACTTTAGAGCAAGCCATTATTGAGCTCCTATCAGAGGAGACTCGTTTTGGGAGTCTTAGATCTTAAGACATGGATTTTGTTCTTGCTACGCCATCTTCTCAGAATTCCTCCTCTTCACAGCCCATCATATGCAGTTATTGTCGCAATCGAGGCCTGCCAGCCAATCATTCTCTTGTTCATTGCTAGGTTCGCGATTGCTTGACTTGTCACAAGACTGCTCCGAGCCATCTCCAAAGAAATTGTCCTCGAGCTCCTTCCACTACTTCATCTAAGAAGGAGGCTTCTCGTTCTGGGTCTCAGTCCAAATCTGGCCACGGTTCTCGCTCTGCTGCTGTTGCCTCTGAGGGTTCTTCTACTCATTTCTTCTCTATGGATGATGTTGAGTCCATTATCCACTAGGTGCTCAACAAATTTGGTACTTCTCCCTCTACTGCTCTTTCAGTAACCTCAGGTAACTCTTCATGGTATTTTGATTTCGCATGCTATAATCACATGACTTCTGACTCCACTCTCTTTTCTTCTTTGTCGTCATCCTCTTCTGCTCCCACTATACACATTGCTGATGGTTCTCATATGCCTGTTAGTCATATTGGCAAAATCTCTACCTCCACTGTGTCTCTTTCTGATGCTTACCATATTCCTTCTCTTAAAATGAACCTTATCTCTGTTGGTCAATTATGTGAACTTGGTCTAACTATTACCTTCTCTGCTAATGGTTGTTTGGTGCAGGACCCTCAGACGAGACAGATCCTTGGGATAGGCCGTAAGCATGGACGTCTGTTCAAGCTTATCCATCTTTACAGTTCGCACAAATCATCTACTGTTGCTGCTGTATCTACTATGTCTTTTTTTCGTCTTTGGCATTGTTGCTTAGGACAAATCTCTTTTAGGCGTTTGAAAATTTTAGTTTCTAGTGGTCAGTTAGGTCATGTCCGTCTTGAAGATGTCGATTGTTTATCTTGTCAAATTGCTAAACAACCTGTCTTACCTTTTAATAAAAGTAATTCTATTTCTACTGCTCATTTTGATCTTGTGCATTCAGATATTTGGGGACCTTCCCCCACACCTACCATTGGGGGATCTAGATATTTTGTGATTTTTGTTGATGATTTTTCTCGCTATACTTGGCTTTTTCTTCTCAAAAATCGCTCTGAACTTAAACAGATTTACTATGATTTCTCTGCTATGGTCCGCACTCAGTTTTCTCGTATTATTAAGCTTTTTCGTTCTGATAATGCTAAGTAGTACTTGGATTCTGATTTTCTTTCTTTTCTTCGAGCTCATGGTACTCTCTCTCATCGATCTTGTGCAGGCACTTCCCAACAAAATGGACGAGCTGAAAGAAAGCACCGTCATATTCTAGACACTACTCGGGCTCTTCTGCTCTCTTCTTCTTGTCCTGAAAAATTTTGGGGGGAAGTTGCCCTCACTGCCATCCACACCATCAATCTTGTCCCCACCCTTGTAATAGCTAACATTTCTCCTTACGAGCGCTTGTATGGTTCTCCTCCTGACTATACCACTCTTAAAGTTTTTGGTTCTGCTTGTTTTGTTCTACTTCAGCCTCATGAACACACTAAACTCGAACCTCGTTCTCGTCTTTGTTGTTTTCTGGGATATGGTATCGAACATAAAGGGTATCGTTGTTGGGATCCTATCTCCAAGCGTCTTCGTATTTCCCGTCATGTGGTCTTCTGGGAACACAAAATGTTCTCTACTCTTTCCAAGTTTCACCTACCGCCGTCAACCCACTCACCAGTCTTCACTGATATTTCTATAGATCTATTTTCTAATGACTTTGATGCAGATTTTGGCCCCATGCTTCCACAGCCGCCAACGCCTATCGTCCATCTTGAGGATCCTATGTTAGCTGATGGCCCTACGCCTTCTCTAGCTCCGGTGGAGGTTCCTTCGGAACTGATTTCCATTGAGGTTACTCCTCCACCTGAGCGTCATTCTACACGAGTAAGGCAACTTTCTGTTCTTCTCCGTGATTATATTGTTGGTTCCATTGCCTTTTGCTCTCATGAACCTACTTCTTATCAAGAAGCTTCTTCTAACCCTCTTTGGTAACAAGCTATGACTGATGAACTGTAGGCTTTCGATCAAACTCATACCTGGGATGTGGTTGAACTTCCTCCTGGAAAGCGCACTGTTAGTTGCAAATGGGTTTACAAGATCAAAACTCATTCTGATAGTTCCATTGAGCGTTACAAAGCTCGTCTTGTTGCCCGGGGATTTAGTCAAGAATATGGGATTGACTATGAGGAAACATTTGCTCATGTTGCCCGTCTTACTTCAGTTCGCAGCTTACTTGTCGTTGCTGCTGCTCACCACTAGCACCTTTCTCAGATGGATGTCAAGAATGCATTTCTCAATGGTGATCTCACTGAGGAAGTTTATATGCAACCCCCTCCTGGTTCTTCTGTTCTTTCAAACAAGGTTTGCAAACTCCGCCGTGCTTTGTATGGTTTAAAACAAGCTCCACGTACCTAGTTTACCAAGTTCAGCTCTACCATTCGTGACTTTGGTTTTTCTTCCAGTGCCCATGATTTTGCCTTGTTTATTCGTAAGACAGAGCGCAGTATTATTCTCCTTCTCTTCTATGTGGATGATATGATTATCACTGGAGATGACACAGTGGGTATTTCTAGTCTCAAATAGTTTCTTCATCGCCAGTTTGAGATGAAAGATTTGGGTGCACTTAGCTACTTCCTTGGCTTGGAAATTCTCAAGATTCCTCTGGTTATTTTCTTACCCAGGCCAAGTATACTTCTGATCTCTTGGCTCGTGCTAGCCTTACCGATTGCAAGACTGTCACTACTCCAGTTGATCCTCAGACTCGTCTTACACCTCTCGATGGCCCCCTATTGTCAGATGCCACTTTATATCGTCAGCTAGTTGGTAGTCTTGTCTATCTCACAGTTACTCGTCCAGATATTGCTTATGTTGTTCACATTGTTAGTCAATTTATGACTACTCCTCGCTCTCCACACTATGCTGCTCTGCTTCGCATTTTGCGCTATCTCAAAGGAACTGTATTTCATGGCCTTCACTACTCCCCTCACTCTTCTCTACAGCTGCATGCCTTTTCTGATGCCGATTGGGCAGGGGATCCTACTGATCGTCGTTCCACTACTGGGTTCTGCTTTTTCTTGGGCAACTCTCTCATTTCCTGACGTAGCAAGAAGCAAACCCTTGTTGCTCGTTCTAGTACCGAAGCTGAGTATCGTGCTCTTGCTGACACTACTTAGGAGCTTGTGTGGCTTCGTTGGCTTCTTTCTGACATGGGTGTTTTTCATTCCGCTGCCACCAATCTTTATTGTGACAATCAAAGTGCTATTCAGATTGCCCATAACGATGTCTTCCATGATCGCACCAAGCATATTGAGATTGATTGCCACTTCATACGACAGCATGTTACTAGTGGCCATGTTCGTCTTCTCTTTGTTACTTCTGCTGATCAGACCGCCGACCTCTTCACCAAAGCTCATCTTCCAGGCCGCTTCTCTGATTTCCTCTCCAAGCTCAAGTTGATATCTGACTTACCACCTTGAACTTGAGGGGGGGTGTTAGCTGTATATTATTATAGATATCTCTTATCTATTTGTATTGTGTCTCTCTCTATCTCTATCTCCTTCTAGTCTTATCTCTATCATTTTCTGTACCTATCTAGATTTCCATTTTGCCTATATATACAGGCTTCTCCTATTGTATCATTCATTCAATTCAATATACAGTCTCTCTATTTTTTCATAACAATTCTAATTATGAAATAGAGTGTTATCCAAAAAATGTTTGTCCACTTGTTCTTCGGATCAAAAATTTAATTTAAAATTTTATTGAATGATTGTGAATGACAAGACACAGACACATATGTCACCTTTGCGACTGATGATTAACATAGCCGGTTACATCTTCATTGCTCACTTTGAATATTATTTTGAAAGTGTAACATACTACATTAAATTTAAATTCATGCCTTGCTATCACATGTCCGAGGATCTCAGGTGGGATTTGATAATTATTTTTTTAGTTTTATTTATTTATTTAATTTTTTTATATAGAATTTAAAAATATTGGTTTGTTTGGTAATTATTAAAAAAGATTTATTTTAATGAAAAAGTAGATTTATTTTGCGTTTTTTGTCGAAAACAAGCATTTACTTCAATATATATATATATATATATATTTAGCCGAAACAAAAAGGTGATAGTTATCAGGTTTATTTATTTTTAATTTGGTGATGTTCCTATCTTTCTAAATTAACTTGTACATGGTTCTTTGAAACTGAATGAAGTGATGCATGTATTGTTTGACCAAATGCTCTCTCATTGATATTATGCGAGTAAAATGAATCAAATTATGTAAGTTTCGTATAAATTTAATTCGTTAATTTTTTTTTTTAATCGGCTCGTTATATAGACAAATCAATTTTGAACACAATTTACAACTTATTAAAATTTAAATAATTTACTACTCAGTTTGATTTAGCTCTAAAAAAAATTATTATGTTACTCGCGAGTTTGACTTGTGATTAGTTTAATTAAACCTCATTTCAAATCAACTCAAAAAATAAATAAATCAGATTTAAATACATTTTAAAATTTGTTAAATTTTCAAGATAAATTTAGATAAATTATTATTGAATTTGACTTCCATTGGCCCATATGGAAGGTGGGCTTCAAATAATGTGAGCCTAATTTGGACCATTTTGATCATTTCGTTTTATAAAGTTGCAACACATCATAAAATATTAAATTTTTATTTTTATTTTATATATATATATATAGTTGAAAACTTAACAACCGAACTGATATTCAGTGGCCACAAAATTTGAGATGTTTAGACTTGGTGTGTGACCTCTTAAGTAGCAAACCTTTTAATTGCCTCTTATCTCATTAAACCAAACCCTTTGGGGTTAAAATCAATAGTTTACAACAATCATATCAATAAAAAATTCGGTAGTGCTACGTTGCTCGAAAGGTGGAACTCGAAATTGGCTCGAATCAGAAGCAGAGAAGGAGAAGAGAAGGAAGGAGGAAGGAGGGAGGAGGAGGAGGAGGAGGGACTGGAGCGGGCCCAACAAATGGGGCTGGAGGCGGGGGGCGGAGGCGAGGCAGAGTCGACGAGCAGCGACGGCAGGCGACGAGGCGACGAGCAGCGACAGCTAGCGACGATCCTCGGCGGCGGCGGTGGTGCTGGCTCTTCTCCTCTCTTCTTCCTCTCTTCTCTCCCTCTTTCTCCTGTCTCTTTCTCCTCTCTTCTTCCTCTCTTCTCTCCCTCTTTCGAGCCAATTTGAGCCAACTAATTCGAGCTACGGCTCATTTCCGTAAAAAATTTTAAACTTTTCTTAAATAAAAATTTATTGATGTAAATCAATCATAGTCATTGATCCATTCAATTGATTGAATCGGAGTAATCTTACGGCGGTATAGTAGTTTGTATAAATCACTTTAAAGCACATTCTTTTAGAAACAAGAGTCTCATGAAATCAATACAATAACCAAACTATAAAAATAAGATTCTCATGAAATCAATACAATACCAAAACTATGACTATTTTACTTGTATGACTTTATCGGCAAAAATAGTGTGGGTCACCTACCAAAAAATAAGCTTATATAAGTGGTTTTATTGAATAAATATGAGAAAGTGTTTCAATCCAAATCTGTATGCAAGCAATATCAAGATAGGTAAAAGAAAACAATATCATGTAGATCTACTTGCAAGTTGGAGATGTTGGAGCAAACCAAATGTCACACTGCGAATTATGAACATAATTATGGCACCATTTTGTATCTAAACAAAAATATGTTAAAATTTAAATTAAATATGTTGAAAGTAATTTATGCTCTTTAGTGTTTTAGAACTCCATAAAATATTACGTCCCAACACTTCCAGCTACGGCACAGTTGTTACTCTTTCACTCTCTCGAACTCCTCCTTTATTCCCCTCTACTTCGGCAACACCTCTGGTTGCGGCTCCATGGATGTTATCAGTCAGTTGCAGAGACAGTTCGTTAATTACACTACTTCCCTTTATCGCGAGGTCAGTGTATTTCACGAAATTTTCAATTGGGTTGCTCTGTTTAGGGTTCTTTTTTGATTTCTATGGCTTTGATTCCGATTCTTTGAGTTTTAATAATGGGTTGTTGTTTTTTGAGGGTGCGAAAAGTGTTTCTGGGATGATCAGTTTACGCAGCTTTAGAAACTACAAGATGAGAGCAACCTAGAGTTTGTTGTTGAAACGGTATCACTGTTCTTTCAAGATTTTGAGAAGTTTCTCAACAATTTGACCTCTTCTCTGTGAGAATCTTTTGTCTATTTTGTCTTTCTTGTATTTTTAATGTATGGGAATTGAATATGGAGACCTAGGATTAATGGGTTGTTTTTGGATTGTACAAACAACAATGGATTGTAGATTATAAATAGGTGGATGCCTATGTCCACCAGGTTCAAAGGTAGTTGTTCCAGTGTTTATTCATGTATTTTGTTGAATCTATAAATCTTTATGGACTAAAATGCTTTAATCTGTGTTCTTATAAGTACTTGTAATGTTGATGACTTATTATTTCTTTACAAAAATCATAATTTGCTTATTCTTGCATTTTTCTTTAATTTTGTATGTTTAATTGACTAAAATGATCTAATTTGCAAACTGCTCACATATCCGCGAATCTTATCCGTATAAACCGCAACCTGCATTGTTGGCGGTTGCGGGCTCAATTTTTCTCAAATCGCAGACATGCGGACAAGTCCAAACCGCAAACCGAACCATCCAAAATCGATCCGTGACCACCCCTAGTTTCTAGTGCTAGCAAAACCCAATTGCTTCACCTCCTCTGCCACACACGTGAAATCGGCCATCATGACACGAAGAAGGGATAGAAGACTGGCCACTGCAGATATCATGCTCTTAACAAGGCCAAAACCACAACAACTAGAAACCCTCCTTTCATTATGCCTAAATTACAATTACTAAAAACTTCATACTAAATTTTTTGGATAAATTACACTTACCTCCCCTGAGGTTTTTGACAATTATAGGAACTTTTCTTGTAGTTTCAATAATTACACTAATCTCTCCTACTTTTGAAACTATTATCAAGAGTCTATTTTCATCGTCAATTTGTTAGAATGTACAATAGAATGAGATGATGTCAGCAACTTTTGCTATTAAAAAGTCAAAGTTGCCCTTGATCATTTATTTCTTGCAATACAAAGATTAAAAAGTAAATTGCACTAAACTCCCTTAAAGTTTTACATAATTACAAAGGCCTTCCTTATTTATTATTCCTATGGGCGCAACTACATAGGATCTTAGCCCACATTATATTTTTCCTCTCACTAAATTGATACTCTCTCTACTGTATACATCTTTTTTTTTTTTATCCATTTTCTTCTTTTTCTTTCTTTTTTCTTCTTTCTTAAATTTTTTTCTTCTTATTTCTCTTTAAGCAAGATCCATTTACTCTCTCTAAACCATCCATCTATCTTTCTTAAATTAATTTCCAATTGTCTTATTCTTTTTATTTCTTTCATTCTTCTTCTATTTCTTCACTTTATTCATAGTTGTTGCTACAACTAATAGTAGCACCATATACTTTTTATTTGCTCTACCATTCTCTCCTTTCTTAATTTTCTTTATCATTTTTTTCTCCATTTGTTAAGCCGCATATCATTTCACAATACTATATTATTTTCAAATTTTAATTTTTTTATTTTAGTTCTTAAATTTTCAATCGACATGTAATAAAAAAAAAAAATGTCACTTAATATTCTCTAAGTTATTAACAAAGTTTAAAATTAATAAAAAAAAAGAAATAATATAATCTTTTTACAACAAATGAAAATTAGTTCATAGAGAATGAAAGATTTTTTTTTTTGTTGAGAATATTAAACTATTCAAAGAATTTGTCATTTATTACATAAAAAATTAAAATTAAACTTTACTTGGACCAGTCTTTAGTTTTATTTTTTTTTAATTTTTATTATAATAGATATTTGATTTTGTTTTTAGTATGAAAAATACCTATTTGGAGAAATTAGAGTTTTTATAAAATTTTGAAAATACCTATTTTTAATAAAAATTTATCTTAAAAATGCATATGGCTATTTTGAATTTTGTTTATGAAAAATACTTATTTTGAGAAATAATTAGTAATAAAAAATTTTGAGGTAGAATGTCATGACTCGAACTCGCCCCTATGGATTAAGGTCATAACTGGCCAGTAATCAAGAGATTACCTATGGCCTCAAACCTGATTAAACTTATTTTCAATAGAACAAGGGGCCAAAACGGAAGCAGACTTAAAAATTTTGTCCAACGAGCTGTGCTTACATGGTAAAACAAACATTCCATAATAACTCACACGTATAGATAAAATTAACAGATTATGTGTCCAGGACCTTTCAAACATATAGTCAGCCCAACAAAAAGCTTATGTACATGGTGATCCAACATATTCATCAAAATAACAAAAGGGAAATCAAAAGTAAAAGAACTAACGCAAGCTTCTCATACATGAGACGTTCGTGCTGACTCCACAAAAACTTGACTCCTCTCATGTCTTCACTGGGGCTGGGTTTGGACATCTCTTTACTTACCTATACACACATAAATGAGAGTAAGTTATAGCCCAGTGAATAATATCAAAATAAAGGAGTACATGAATGAGATTTGTAGCAGCCATACCAAACGACCTTAGGCCCATTCATAATTCTATCCAATACATCAAACGGCCTCAGGCCCAAACGTATCAAACGGCCTCATGCCCAATTCCTTCTTATCAAACGGCCTCGGGCCTAATTTGTCCGTGTCAAATGGCCTTTGCCCCATTCATTCATGTCAAACGGCCTTTGGCCTATTCATTCATACCAAACGGCCTTTGGCCCAATCATGCATATCAAATGGCCTTTGGCCCAATCATTTATGTCAAATGGCCTTTGGCCCAATCATTCATGTCAAACGGCCTTAGGCCCAATTTGTTTATGTCAAACGGCCTTTGGCCCAATCCTTCATGTCAAACGGCCTTTGGCCCAATTCGTTTATGACAAACGGCCTTCGGCCCAATTCATTTTTATATTCATATTTATGTGTGTCACATATCCGTGATCATGATCATATTCATATTCAATTAGTCTTATGCAAAAGACTAATTTATCCACAATTCAAAATACAAATCTATAAGGCTCATACAACAGTAACATTTGGAAAATAACGTACTTGAACATATCTTTAATAAGATATTACTCACAGTGATCTGATGGATAATTTGCCCTTGCACTTGACCCTACACATTTCATAAATATAATGGGTCACAAGCAATTCAATCTGTTCTTAATCCATATATCTTTCTTAGGCTTCTTCCTTATCTTTTTAACTCATTTATAATTTTCAATGCGTGCCTAAGAGTGCTCAGAAGTGAAAGAGAACAGAAAACAAATCATAAAACATACTTTAAAAAATTTTATAAAGCAGGGATCTCCGCTCGAGCGTAGCTTTCGCCGCTCGAACGAACCCCTTTGGTCTGCAAAAGTACTGGTTACCTCATTTTTGCACTCGAGCATGACTTTGGACGCTCGAGCTGAGAGTCAAAACATGTGACTGGGCGCTCGAGCGTAACTCCTCCCGCTCAAGCGGACATCAATGTTTGCAAAACTTCTGGGAGTTAACATTTCACGCTTGAGCGGCGCTTTCCCCGCTCAAGTGAACATGCCAAATTTTGGAATTTCCATAATCGCATTTGAAGCTCAAACTTAGTATTCAAAGGCCCAAAGCTCGTGTTTTTGGTGCAAAAACATGGAAGGTCAATGCATGGCATGAGAATATTGGTTATTTGAGACCAATTGACCAAAACCATGATCTAATTCTCAAATCATTTAACATTTTTCTTGATATGGTTAAAGCTCTTGCATTAAAACTTCATACAAACTTCATATCTTCATGAATCATTTATGCATGTCAATTATTGACTCCAATCCCTCTTCAAATAGCCAAATGATGCTCAAAATTATGGAGTTCATTGAAATTATGCATGCATGTATGATTTGGTGTCATATTCTTCATGTTTCAATAATCAACTTCTAATTACAACATAAATCCTTACAATTGAGTTTCATATCATTATAATTCTCACATGCATGTAGTAAAGGACTCTCAAATTAACAAGAACTACATGTTTCATGCTCAAATATGCAAATTCATGGCATTTTCTTACATGCATGTGTACATTGACTTCCATTTCATCAAATTCAACTAAATTCTTATTCTTAGTCACATAACAAGCTAGAATTCATGCAAGGATGAACTTAAACTAATGAAATTGAGTTCATTTACTCACCTAGGAGTTCAAATCTTCCAAATTCTAGCTAGCTCTTTGAATTAACCTCCTCAATTTCAAGCTCTTAGTTCAAATCCCCAAATTTGTGCTCCCTCTCTCTCTCTATAATCGGCTCACTCTCTCTCTCTAGAGTGTTTATTTCAGATTTTTTAGCTCCCAGGAAAATGAATATAAGTGTAATTAGGCCCTTATATAAGCTTGCCTAATCAAATTTGATGGTAGCCTCTGTACGCATCAAGAAAGCTAAGTCGGTTGTGCCCCGCCGTTAGGTCTACCAGTTGGTCTATCCGGGGTAGGGGGAAGTTGTCCTTTGGGCATGCTTTGTTGACTATTTTGTAGTCTATGCAGACACGCCATTTTCCATTCTTCTTTGGCACCACCACTGTATTGGAGATCCATCTGGGGTAGTGCACCTCTCTGATAGCTCCTGCCTCTAGCAGGTTTCCTACTTCTTCCGCCACTATCTCGGCGTGGTGGAGTGTCGATCTGTGAGTGCGCTGAATGATTGGTTTGGCGGTTGGGTGGACGTTTAATTGGTGACAGATGAAGCTTGGGTCAATGCCAGGCATATCATACGGCGTCCAGGCAAACACTTCGATGTTAGAGGTCAAGAATTTCATGACCTCTATTCTCTCAGTGCTGGACATAGATGCCAGGTTCTTTTCATCTATTCTTACCTGTACCAAGTCTTCCACTGCTTTCTGTTCAGCGGCTTTGCCAACATCCGCGAACAATTCATTGCTCTCTGGTTCTTCTACCATCTGTACAAACCCCTTGGCAGCTCGACTGCCATTTACTGTGACGAAGCATTGCTTGGACATAATTTGGTCTCCGTAGACCTCTTCAATTACTCCGGCTTCGTTGGGGAACCGCATTACTTGATGGTAGGTTGATGCTACTGATCGCATGGCATGCAGCCATGTTCTTCCTAAGATAATGTTATAAGTGGAAGGGACTTTCAATACCCAGAATTTCACTTGTTTCGTCATGCTTCCTACTCTGACTGGGAGGATTATCGTGCCAACTGGCCACTCTGGCATTGAGTTGAATCCGATCAGGGGAGATACGGCTGGTGCCAGGTCCTTGTCTTTTAGTTTCAATTGTTTGAAGGTTTCGTAGTACATTATCTCGCATGAGCTCCCTTGGTCAATCAAAATTCGCTTGATGTCATAATCCTTGACGCGGAGAGTGACGACCAGTGCATCATTGTGAGGGCAATATATCCTTGTCAAGTCTTTGTCCGAAAAAGACATGACGTTCGTGGCCTCTGTTCTCCCATTTTTAATGTAGGTTGTGCACTTAATACCTCCCTCAAGTGCTCAACCTTCTTGATCATTCCCCTGAGCTCGCATACCCGCTTAAGTTCGAATACCCTATGTATTACGTTAATCACTCCTTGAGGTGGGGTGTCGATCGGCATACTGTTTGGGTGGTCGTGGTTCTGGGGGGCTGGCTGTGTCTCTCCTTCTATGTACTTGTCCAGATGCCCAGCTGCCACTAACTTCTCCAAGTGTTGCCTTAATGGCGTGCAATTTTTAGTGCGGTGCCCCTTTTCCTTATGGAAGGTGCGCCTTGATCTTTCGCCGTAGTCCTTTTGTGCTTCTCCCAGCTTAGCTGGCCATCTAACGAAAGGTTCATCACGTATCTCACTGAGAATTCGGTAGATTGGTTTCTTGAATATTGTGGTAATGGCAGTGCGGACTCTCAACCATCTTTTATCTCGGTCCTCTTCGTTGTCGCCTGCCTCGTCCATTCTTGCTTGGACATTCTACCGTGTTGACTTTTACCGTACTCTTCTTATCTGGCACTACTATTGCACCAGATTTTGTTTTAGCACGGGCGCCATCTTCCTCCACCCGAATATGTTGGTGCACTCTCTCCATCAAGGCTTCCATCGTGAGGGGTGGCGTCATAGTAATTGAATCCCTCAACCTGTTTCCGACTGGAAGTCCTCTTTTGTATTGTGCGATGGCGAGATTGGTGGGGTAGTCCCCTATCTAGTTGAACGTCTCCTAATAGCGACTGTTGTAGGATCTCAATGTTTCCTTGTCGCCCATGTCAATAGAGAGTACCTGATCGATCTCCACTGAGGTCTTGGTGTTCGTTCTGAACCTTGTCACGAACGCCTCTGCCAATTGTGCCTAGGAGGCTATGCTGCCTTCTGTTAGCCTTTCGAACCAGGTTAAACCTAGGTCGCTAAGGCTTGATGGGAATAGGATGCACATTAAAGCCTCGTTTCGTCGGTAAACTGCCATGACCTGGCGAAAGTGGCTTAAGTGCGAGTAGGGGTTTGTCTTCCCTTCATACGTGGTAAATTTGGGCTGAAGGAAGCCGGAAGGTAGGGGCGCGTTCTCAATTGCTGAAACGAACGGCGAGGTCTGCAGTCTTGCTAAGGCTTTATCTGTCGGTTCGTAAGCAAGGTGCGCTATTGGCATTCCTACCTCGACGCTTCCATGCGTCCGAGGAGCCAACCGCTGAAGGGTTGAGACTCTGCGCGGGTCGCGCGCCCTGTATCCTCTTTCCATCGTGCCCTTTCTTCTAGCACAGTTCGTAAGTCGGACGATCTAGGCAACTCCGTCTGCCTGGATGATGTCTGGTGCATGCGCGATGGCCGATAGGTGCTTCCCTCAGTGTATGACCTCTCAGTTCTCGTTCTCTCAGACCTGGAGTAGTGAGTCTTGGAAGTCCTAGATTGAGTATCGCCTGTTCTGAGGCTTCTACTCTCTGCTTGTGACAGTGTGGTATGCCTGCCACGATCCTCCGAGTGGCGAGGAGGCGTGTTTCCTTTGCGCCCCTCTCCTGTCGCCACCCATTTTCCCTTGATCTGGCGCTTCATGGCCTCCATGTCTGCCGCCATCTTCCATATTAGTTCATCCTGCTCTTTTACGCGATCCTCCAGAGCTTGCGGGTCGATTCTTCACCTCTGCCTTTCAGAATTTGTGAGCGAGAGCAACGGGGGCTGTTGTTCCGCCTCCCCCTTACATCCCTGCGGGGGTTCTGTCGCTGGGGCTCTAAGTCCGCCATGGGAGGGACAGGAGGTAAACCTTCGTGCCTCCCGGCCCCCCTCTGGGGTTTGTCCGTTGATGGCGGACTACGGCAAATCTTCATTGTGCGCCATTACTTCTAATTTAGCGAGGAAAACTTGATCAAGAGGTTTTGTTCTTTCTGTGATTCCCACAGACGGCGCCAATTGTACGAGCACGAAATATTGTTCTCGTATAATCCTGTTGATCAAGATTGCGCTCCTCCATACGTCGTCGCTTCACTCCCTGAAAACACAAATGTGAGCTAGCCGGCGGGTGTGTGCCGGATACCTCTCCGATGCCTAAGTCAGCAAAATAGACAAATAGACAAAAAGCTCTGTGTATTCGGAAATCAAGGTTGTGTTACCTCTCCATAGGTGATGTTATGAGCTTTTATAGGTTCTGTGTGGCACAATCCTAGTAGGATTTTACTCCTCCATGTAGAGTCCTCTTAGGAATCACATTCTTGAAAGATAATACTTATCCTTCAACACCCCCCTCACTGCTTAAACCAAGTGAGATGGTTTTACCATGGTTGGATGTCAATACGACCGAGATAACATGGCCATGCTAAAGCCGCAGACTAGACCGAGCTCCAACTAGCTCGGTTCTTCCTTTCACTGCGCATGTACCGGTTTGACATATTCCAACTGGGTTGTCTGAAACCGTGCTATCCACAATGAGCTTGGACCGAGCTATCTAACAGCAAGGTCCTAAGCAGAAGCCAACAATGCCTCGGCTCAAGATGGTTTGACCGAGCTAACTGTCACCGTGCCGACCGTGGTGACCGAGCTAACTGCAATCTTCTCTGGGACCGGGCTAACTGCAAGGCTCTCTGGGACCGGGCTAACTATCAGGCCCTTTTACTCAGTCCTTCTCACTGTAGCCCATAGAACGGCCCATCACCTAGCTCGGCCCAATTTCCACAGAAATTACCCTCTCAATTACCACTAAAAATCATATTGAACATATAATCACAATCATAATTAAGATTAATTAGCGTAACACAGGACAGGGTTATCACATAGAAATATAGAGAAAATGAGAGGATAAATTACACTTATTTCCCTTGAGGTTTCTGACAACTATAAGGATTTCCTCTATGATTTCGCTCTCAGACCAAAGGGTAATATGGTCATTTTGTTCATCCAAGTAACGTCGTTTGTGCTAACTTAACAAATTAGGAGAATCTTGATAATAGTTTCAAAAGTAGGGAATGTTAGTATAATTATTAAAACCACAGGGGAAGTCCTTATAATTGTCAGAAATCTGAGGAGAGGTAAGTGTAATTTACCCTTAACTTTTTAAGTTCTGAAATGATTGAATTTTGACTAAAAATTTATAGAAGGTTGGTAGTAGATTAAATGCATAACAACTACTACTGAGAGGGAATAAAAATAACCACAAGAATTATATGGGTTCAGACACTGCCACGTGGCATGGTTGTTGAATATCATGTCAAATTCTTAACAAACACTGCGTCAGTGTTTTATGTTATGTAAAACTCAACAGGATATGAAATCTTATCGATATAGAAGTCTTAAACAATCGGAGATTGTTTGGGATATGACTTCTAAAACATTCAAACTACTTGGTAGGTAAGTTACTGGATATTATAAATAGGCAACACTCTTATGGGTTGAGGTAGGCGATTTTTATCTATGAATTTGTCCATTAAATATTTTGATAATATTAGAGGACTGACTTAGGCGTCGAAGGGCCCCCGACTACGGCTGCGGGTGCTTTGTCTTGCAGATAGCTGGGGGTGTTTTGTCTTGCAGATGGTAATCGCGCAGTGGTACTGATCATATTCTTCGTTGAATTTCTTTATCATCAAATACGCTATTTTTTTATGTCCGTACAATTGGCGGCGTCGGCGGGAATCGACTGAATCTAACAAAGAAGATGAATTCGCAGTTATCAGCACTAGGATACATTAACATTGATTTTAAACTGTAGCCAAAGATACATTAGAATAGGTTATGGTAGGGGTGAGCAGCGAATATACCGATCCGCCAAAACCGACTGAACCGAACCGATCCGCCGCATTTTGGACGGATGCCTGATGACGAGCGGACGGTTGCGGATTGATTTTCTCCAATCCGCCAACATGGCGGATGGATAGCGGATTTGAGATTCCTTTGGCCGTAATCGAACCGCCAAACCGCGAGCACCTCTAGTAATTTATCAGACTTTGTGTTTTCAGTTTATTTAAATATTCTATTTGTGTTTTCAATTAAAAAAGAGTTTAAATATTATGTTAAAAAAAAGTTTTCAACTTGAATATCTTTTTTGAATTGAAAAAAAAAACATATTATTTATCTATATTTTTTGGTTTTTAAATCTATCTCTAAAAAAATAGAAAAATATATATGTTGGTTGGTTTTTATTTTCAAAAACAGATACAGATATAACAATACAGAGACATACAGTATCTACTATTGCTCTGTTCATGGTTTTTGTGGTTTGAATTGTTTTTATATTTTAAGAATCACAGATTGTAATACTTTACGTGAATGAGGCATGCTGTGATTGTAGTATGTGGATGAGACATGCAGTGATTGTGATATTCTAAGGTTTTCAAACTTTCTTGCTTTGGACGAGGCATGCAGTGATTGTAATATTTTTTTTAAGTCATTGACTGTAATACTTTCTTTCTTTCTTTTTGAGAAAGTGCACAAGTTGAATTATGTTGAAGTTTATAAAATTTTAAACCGCCAAACCGATTCGCATCCATCCGCAAAACGCCAATCCGCTCAATCCACATCTACCGGATTGGCGGACGGATGCGGATTGATTTTCTCAATCCGCCAATCTGGCGGACGGATGGCGGATTGAAGGTTCCGTGGCCGCAACCGACCCGCGCCCACCCCTAGGTTATGGAAACACCCTATTTAAATTCAAGTTGAAAGAGATTTTTTCATACGATATTATTTGTTTGGGTGTATCTGGTGTTAACCATCCAACGAATCAGGAAAGCGTATTAAATTGGCTAAGGGACATATTCCCAAGCCATGTGAAACAATATGTCCATAATGATGTTGTAGTAGCTTTGGCCAGTGGGACAATGTGTAAACTTCGTGGATGCACTTTGATAGCTCCTGAATTAAATTTGGGTCACATTGAGCAGGACTATAGCCTAACATTGCTAATTTTATTTGAGGTATTAGGATATTCTTTTGGCTTGGAATTTCTTAAACAAAGACTCTTATGGAGTAATGTTATGGCATGCTATACTTCGTTGACATGAATCAGTTTGTCTTGTTCAACGCCAAACTTGATTCAATGAGAGAATCAAGCAGTTCTGTGGAGCAAGATTTTTTATGTATTATTATTTTGGACATGGAGATACTTTTGTCAGTTATTATGTCAGATTTTCATTATCTGCGGATTATGGATTTTATGACTTATCATTCAGACCCTGGAGATATTATTAACAATTATTATTATTTGTGGAGCACGGAGTTTAGGCACTATTATTTTGACTACAAAGACATGGAAGATCAAATTATTATATCATATTTTCATTATCTTAAAAATATGAATTTTTATACCGAATGTGGATGGAGACCGTTATTTTAGTCAAATATGTAGATGGAGATGGAGTTCGCATTTTATGGATCACAAGGGGCAAGATAAATTACACTACCTTTTGGTTAAAAACTTTGAAAAACTTTGCCGAGCGACATTTTGCTCGGCAAAGTAGGTTGGCAGGTTTGACTAACTTTGAAAATCTTTGCTGAGTAGGTTTTTCTCGGCAAAGTAGGTTGATAGGTTTAACCAACTTCAAAAATCTTTGTCGAGTGGCATTTTGCTCAGCAAGGTTTGACCAACTTTGAAAATCTTTGTTAAGCGGGTTTTGCTCAGCAAAGTAGATTGATAGGTTTGACTAACTTTGAAAACCTTTGCCTAGCGGCATTTTGCACGACAAAGTAAGTTGGTAGGTAACTTTGTAGGTTGGCATATTTGACTAACTTTAAAAATCTTTGTCGAACGATATTTTGCCCAGCAAAATAGGTTGGCATGTTTTGTCACGCCCCAAAATTTGAGACCATAAAAGAATATATGTAAAGTACAACTCAAACAAGAGAGATAACCACAATATTTTAATATACACATATAAGCAGAGTTATAGCATAGATAACTGATTTGAGTTCCACTAGAGGTTTACAAAACACTGTCAAACCAAAAGATAAAAGAAAAGGGAAAACAAAAACAAACTACTAATCCAAATTTTCAAGTGAACCATGGCTCCAACACTTCATCTTGATTGTCTTCGGGATAACCTTCCCCATCGTAAGTTGCTTCCTCACCTGACATTACACGCCATAAGCTTGGAATGCCCAGTAAAAACACACACACCCCCATATCTTCTACCAATCAATCAACCATACACAGAACAAATCAGGTAACATAACATACAATCTTCCAACAAGGATCTATGGATTTGTAGTTAGACTAGACATCTAGAATCCCCCCAAAGAGATCCTTCTACCCAACCACAAGGATTGAACACCGGACTATTCAGAACTCCTTCTTTTGCTGCTTTGCAGACCTTACCACCTATGCCTACCTTCTGATTATTTACCTGTCAGTGGCATTGATGGACCTCAAAAGGGACGGCCAACAAGTGGGTCGCTTACACCCAAATCGTGCCTAGGGCTCGCTTACACCCTGCACATACCATACAAAATCGTGCCTAGGACTCGCTTACACCCTGCACATACCATACCAAAGGGCTCGCTTACACCCTGAAACCATCGCATATAGTCTGAATACATCCGGGTCAACCTAAGGGCTCGCTTAAACTGCTTACGCAAGACTTAACTCATTTGGTATTAATCCCATCATAATTCATGTCATTCATATGTATAAAATTGTTCTAAAACACTAAGATGAACGTCACCCATTGCCAACCCCTTATCATTTCTCGTTTATTAGATCTTTTGCTAAGTAAGTTAGTCACATTCGGTAATTCGGTCATATAAAAGAGTATGAGAAAAACATACGAGAGGAAATATAGTCCATGATCATCATACATAAGTATAGGAAGGCAAGAAAACAACATTAGGAATGCTTTGAAACACTTAGAGACAAATAACATAATAGAACACAATTTCCAGCATTGTTCGGAACGCTTTAGTAAAAATACTTCTAGGTGAAATTAGGGGCTGAAATTGCACAGAAACAATATTCAATCTGTCTAGTTTCAGCTCCAATTTTCAGAAGTTGCACAGCACCTCCAAAAATTCATCTACAAACTATATTCGAAAACCTGTCCAGATTTGTCACCCTTTGGGAAAACTAGCTTTTCTCTCAATCTACCCGATGGTTTTCACTCAAATAAAATCTTTTGGAAAGAGGACTTAGAGTTCTAAATTTTGACTGAATAACCAACACGAGACGATTTTTCTAGAATTTTATAAAATTACTAAAAGTGGACTGTTTTTCAGAGACTCGGGACCAGATTTTTCAACAAATTATCCAAGCGCTAAAAACACACAATTAGGAGCTAATAAAATTATCACAAGCTCTAAACACACAAAATATCCTACGATAAATTTATATTTGAGAATTAGATAGATTTGATATTTCTTTTAAATTAGAGAAGTTGCAGCAGTGCCTAATTTCACAAATTTGCAAGGCAATGACACTATATCATACCCACACCTTCACACACACCAAAAACCCTATTTGCCATTAATTTGTAACACAAGAGGCATACTAGACAATAGGATGAGATGGTGAAAGGATTGGAGTAGATAAGAGAGAGATATGTTCGTACCTTCACCTTCTTGAATCACCTTTGATTCCTTCTTTTTCTCTTCTTTTTTTTTTTTTTTTTTTCTTCTTACTTCTCTACTTCTCTGCTTCTCTTAAGCCAACTCTCCCTCTCTCACCCTCTCATTGGGTTGTTGAAAACGTGAGAGTGAATTTGGGACAAGCTCTCAATTTATAGAGTATAAGGGATCCTAACTTAATGACTAAAGAAAGCTAAATATCTAGATATTTTTATTTTTTTATTTTATTTATATTTTTTGTTTGTTGTTATCTAACCAACTTTTCCACCAAAATATTATATATATATATATATATTAAACTATGCATATATCCAAATAAATAATATTATTCTATTCAAATAAATAATAAATGAAAGAACAACAAAACAAAAAAATAGAAATAAAAATAAAATGCGTGAGTTAATTTAGAAATTATGAGGTAAAATAAATAAAATCAAGTTTTAGGGTATTTCCAAATATGGTAATACACGGAAAAATTATTCTTTATTTGGGCCCTTATGCAGACTTTTACGGAACTAGGGCTAAAATGCTATTAACCTAAGGCTCAGGGTTTCAAGTGTAATTACAAAAAACTTAGGGTCTCTACATGTTTGACCAACTTTGGAAATCTTTACCAAGGGGGATTTTGCTCGGCAATGTAACAACCCGAAAATTTAAGTTGTCCCTTAAATTTTATACTAGTATTATGATTTTATGTGATAATATATTATTAAATAAATAATAATAAATACAGAATCTAATTTGGCATTAGATTATCAAATATGAGATTAATTAGGAATTATTATTTGGGGCCAAATTAACAGAAATATGGAATTATAATACTAGTTGGGCCAAATTAAAGTTAAAGACAGTAAATAAATAAATATAAAAGTAAGAGTAAATAAATAAATAATAATAATAATAATAATAATAATAATAATAATAATAATAATGGGTGTAGTAGTAAAATAAATAATTAATTTTCTATCGGTATAGGATAAAGTGTAATTTAATTAGGGATTAATTTATTTATATAATTATATTAGAGAATTGGACCAAAATGTAATTATCTTAAATATTTATTAAAGATAACTATGAATTTATTATCAAATCTGTGGGGTGATATGGGTCTGGCCACGTGTTGGCCAGAGAATGGTTTTACCTCCCTATAAATAGAGAGGAGGTGCTGTGAGGGAAAGAAAGAAGGATAGTAAGAAAAGGAAAAGAAGAGAGAAAGAAAGGAAGGAGAAAAGGGAAAGAAAATAATAGAAGTCGAAAAGATCTTTAGTAGTGGAAAGAAAGGGTAAGGTATTACTTTTAAGGTGAGTTATATTATACCTTGAGTTACCATAACATATTTTACGAATGTTTTGAGTTACCATATTTGTTTTATACAAGTTATGTTTTATAAATTATTATAAGTTATATTATTATTTCAATTACATGGATTATTTTCTGAACCCTATTTGCTAAAGTGAAACCCATGGATATGTTTGTTTATATTTTAAAGAATATTTGGCTATAACCTTATAAATAATTATGTTTTGTAAGTACCACCACGGGAGTCCCACGCCTTGGGGGATTTAAATAACCATTGGCTTCTGTTTGGTCACTTAGTGGGCCTCTGTCTGTCATGGATCCATTGACCTCTATTCTGTGCGGAGCAAAGTACTGTGCGGAGATAAGTGTTACACCATTGTGGGAGTCACTTCTATAATCCGTACGAGTCACCTCTTGAATCCGTATCTCTATTCTGACTGTCACTCCTGTGACCTCTGTTCTGTTCTGTTCGATACTGTGGTTATGGTTATTTATTTACATAATCTCAGTTTTGCTATTTAAAGGATTATTTGTTCAGTCTAAGTTATCTTAAATATTTTAGTCACATAACTATCCATGGTTATTTTGTGTCTCTTATACTCTTGGTATAATATTTCTCACTCTGCCATGTACTTATAGTTGTTTACCAATTTTCAAGAAACAATATAATTCAGACATAGCTTTTGGAAAATCTTAAATGCGGGACTGCAGAATAGACATACACAACATTTTTTTGATATTTTTATATGTAAATATCGACCTTTTGGGTCAATAAATTTTGTAATGAAAATAGAACCTCCGATGATTATTTTTGGTACCCTCACTTAAATATTATTTCCGCTCGCGTTTATTGGTTTGTTTAAGAATTGGCCGGAGGTAAGTTCAGTTACTGGTCATCACGATGTTTAACCCTTGGGTACAGGGAGCGAGTCGTGACAGGCAAAAAAACAAGTTGGCGTTTTGGTAGTTCCTAATTTGGCTAGGCACTCTTTACAATAAGTCCTAGCAAGATTAGGCATTCTAGAAATAAGTCCTAACTAGGTTAGACATTCTTGGGATAAGTTGTAGCAAGGTTAGGCATTTTTGGAATAACTCCTAACGAGATCAAGCATTTTTTGAATAAGTTCTTACGAGATTAGGCATTTTGAAATAAGTTCTTGTAAGACTAGACATTTTTAAAATAAGTCCTAACGAGATTAGGCATTTTTTGGGATAAGTCCTAGTAAGGCTAAGTATTTTTGGAATAAGTCCTGACGAGGTTAGGTATTCTTGGAATAAGTCCTAGCAGGGCTATGTATTTTCGGAATAAGTCCTAACAAGGTTAGTCATTCTTGGAATAAGTTTTAGTAGGGCTAGGCATTTTCGGAATAAGTCCTAACAAGATTAGACATTATTGGAATAAGTCCTAGCGCCCGTATATCGTTCTACCTAGGCAATATTACATGGTTATTTTTATCGGATTAATAACATAAAGCTTTCACTCTTTCACTGGACTCAAAGAGAATGAAAGCTTGGGGGCAATTAAGAGGGAACAAAAATAACCATAAGAATTATGTGGGTCCAGGCATTGCCACATGGCATGGTTATAGATTTTCACGTCAAATTCTTTTCAAACACTGCATTAGTGTTTTATGCTATGTAAAGTTCACTAGAAGATGAAATCTTATCGATATAGAAGTCTTAAACAACCAGAGATTAGTTGGGATAGAACTTCTGGAACATTCAAATTACTTGCTAGGTAAGTCACTTGATATTATAAAAAAGCAACACTCCCATGGGATGAGGTAAGAGATTTTTCTCTATGAATTTGTCTATTAAATATTTTGATAATATTGGAGGACTAACTTGGGCGTTGGAGGGCTCCCGGCTACAACTGGAGGTGTTTTGTCTTATAGATGGCGATCGCGTAGTGATGCTGATAATCTTCTTCGTTGAATTTCTTTATCATCAAATATCGTATTTTTTATGTCCATACAACTACTCTATTATAAGTGATAGATCAAGGTTTTGATATGGGATAGATTATAGAAGTTTATAAATCAAGGTTTTGAGATGGAATAGATTATAGAAGTTTGGTAGTAAAGTTTAAATAAATAACAACTACTCTATCATAAGTGATGATAGAGAGTTTAAATGTGAATATGTTTCATCTCATTATACTTACCTTAATTATTAGTGATAGATCAAATATTTCAGATGTGATGGATTATAAAGATTTTTTTTATTTGAATTATAAAGAGTTAAAGAATGAATATATCATATCATTATTCTTATCTTAATTTAATGAAAAAATAGTATATATATAATCTCTTTTTTTCACTCCGAAACACAAGTGAGTGGTTCCATATAAATTTATTAATGAGAGTTTCATTACTTTGTGTAAAAATAAAATAAAATTGTGTATGGTATTGCTCTAATTTACGGTAGGTTTGGCATCTTTTAAAAAAGTCAAAAAATTATAAAGTCACTATCCTATTTAAGTTATATCATCTTATTTAAGTTATATCACATCTCTATCACATCACTTCAAACCCAACCTATATTTCATAAAAAGTCAAAAAGTGCACTTATTTAGAACATCCCAAACAATCCTTTATCATGTTTAGTAAGTGAGTTTTAATTTAAAATTTTAAAAATTTTATATTCTTTAATATATCAAAATCCCAAGCTAAAATGTTCATTTTATAATTTTTAAACAATTAAAAGAATCTATTGGTTGACTTGCTCCTTTATCCATATAACACAATAAAAATTTAAAATTTTTATGATATCTTTAACCCCTTTATCACAATTAATGTTTTCTTTCCTCCCAAAAAAAAAAAAAAAAAAAAAAAAAAAAAAACCTCCTTAGAGCATCAGCAATGGAACTGTTAGTATGTGTTTTAGTATTAGATTTTAAATTCTAGCCAACTGAAAATGTTATTTTGTGTTGCAATAGAACTGTTAAGCAACCGTTAAGTTGCATCAGAAGTCAGTGAGCTTGCCAGTTAATCCCTTTAATTCTAATTGTGATACATTTACCTTTTTTATTCTATTTTATTTGTTTTATTTGTTAATTTGGTCCGTTCAATTATAGGCATTAGAATTTTGGATGAAAAATGATCATGTGTAGGGGTGTAATTTTGGCCCGCGGCCCGAGGTGGGCCCAACCTGTTTAGGCCTGAGCCCAAGCCCAACTCGAGGCCTTGGGCCAGGGCTTGGGCCATTGTTTTGAAGCCTGGCCCGGCCTGCTTGGCCCGGCTCATGGGCTCGCTCAAGGCTCGCCCAAAAGCCCGGCTCGAGGCCTGGCCCGCCCGGCCCACCTGAGGCCCAGTGTTAGTTTCAATAGAAAATAATAAAATTTTGGTGGAAAAAATTAAAAAAATTATTTAGGCCGGCCCAAAGCCTGAGCCCAGGGGCCCGCCCAAAGACCAAATACCCCGAGGCCTGGGCTTGGGCTTAGTTTTTTGGCCCGTGGGCTGGCTCGGCCTGATTTTTTGACAGGAGCCCTCAAGGCCCGACATGGGCCCGGCCCGGCCCAAGTCCGAATGGCCCGGGCCGGACCAAAATTACACCCTTAATCATGTGTGAGGGGAATACTTCCATTTTCTCTCTCCCCTTTATCTTCCCGTTCCGCTTTGTGTGCAAAAAATTACATACCTAATATATACACATCCACACCATCCACAATAACACACATACAACTTACATATTGATTCAGAACAGTTGGTATAAAGATATTTAGTGGATTTTCATTTTTGGTTAGTAAAACAGTAATTTTGAAAGCATTCTAATGTTGTCAGATCTGTTCGAAATGATTCATATTCGATCTGCAATGCCCCCACAATCAATACAATACAATGAATTTTAGATAGATTTCATCATCGTTGAGGCCTTCAATTTCTTAATTTTGCAATTTTTTGAGAAGTTTTGTTCTGTCAGTTACTTGTCTATACAATTTTGATTTGGTTAAGTATTTTCTATATATTATTTTTTAACTTAATTAGTAAGATTGTGATTGTTTATAAATATAGTTGCATGCTATTCATAATTTGAGGGAATTATTAAGATTTCCCTAAAGAGAGATACCCTATTTTATTCATCATTGAAAGATGATATTGGTATTGGTTGAGGTGCGTATAAATTGACTCAGACATCTCATCATTAAAAATAAAAAATAAATAAAATTGAAGATCGACAAAATAGGAAGGCTAGCCCCAGTAAGCCTTAGGTTGGGTTTGCACAAGTTGAAGCCTGGGCTGACCTGTTGGTTTTTGAGAGTTAGCCAGCCGGTTGGCCCGACTTGAAAAGCTTGGCTGAAAATAGAAAAATATTGGCAAAAACTAAAAATGCCCAAATCCCAGCCCACTATCCTGGCCTGACCCATAGCTCTTCTGGGTTAAGCCAATAGGTTAAGACTTGGGCTTATGATTATGCCAGCCCATTGTTTCACAAGTCAACTCCATATATTGGCGGAGACGCTTTCTCCCCAAATCTCCCTTTTTCTTCCAATAATGGTACATATCCTAAAAATTTTATTAAATTTTTTATCAAGTTTTTTTTATATGGGTGTGTGACTCACATTTATCAAATGTTTGTGGACTGACATAGTGTAGGTCTCACATCCATGTAAGACATTTAATAAAAAATACATTGATAGAAAATTTGATAAAATTTTTTAAAGTGTCTAACATTTTTTTTTTCTTTTACAATCATTTACAATCATTGAATATATTTTAAAAATTTTACATCTTAACATAATTGAAATACGAGCACAAGGACGTTTGGAATCCTTGGCCTACTATGAATATTTGTATTGAATTTGAAAAATTGTAATTTATTAACATTAAAAGCATCTCAAAAGATCCATTGAGTTAGTTCAATTTCTATCACTATGTTTATTAGATGATTTTCCTACTAAAACATATATAGGTAACGCTTCCGATATAAATGGTGTCAGTTCAAACATTTTCGGCTGTGCTTCCTTCACCAACCACAAAAAACAAACAAATCTTACAACAATCTCTCTAACCACTTCATCCTCATACCTTAGAGTACATGAACTGACCTCCTCTCTCCTCTCTCTCTCTCTCTCTCTCGAAACTCACCATGGGTTCAACAGATAAAAACTCCATGTAGTTTTCCTTCCATACCTAGCACCAGGCCACATGATGCCAATGCTCAACATCGCTCGTCTCTTTGCCACCGCACACGGTGTTCACGCCACCATCATCACCACCACCCTCAACGCCCAACGCTTCAAACCCACCATTTCCTCCACACTCAATAACAACATCACCCTCCAAACAATCCCATTCCCTTCCACCGAAGCTGGCCTCCCCGAAGGCTGCGAAAACCTAATCGACACCCCAAACGCCGAAACCACCATCAAAATCTTCCGAGCCATCAACATGCTCGAACCCCAGATTAAAACACTCATTCACCAAAACCGCCCCGACTGCATTTTCTCCGACGTCCTATTCCCCTGGACATCTGACGTGGCGGCCGGGCTTAAAATTCCAAGACTCGCTTTTAGTGGCAGCGGCTTTTTCAACCTCTCATTGGCCCACGCGGTCGAAAATTACCGGCCGCATGAGGAGGTGGATTCTGACAACGTACAGTTTGTGGTCCCCAACTTGCCAGACCGAGTCATGCTGACGAGGTCACAGTTACCGGACATTGTTAAAAGCCAAACTAAGTTTTCGGAGTTTTTTGAGAAGCTTAAAGCCGCCGAGAGGAAGAGTTTTGGGATGGTGGTGAATAGTTTCTATGGATTGGAATCGGGTTATGCGGATTATTACAGAAAAGCGATGGGGATTAAGGCGTGGCACGTTGGTCCGGTGGAGTTGTTTAACAAATGTGAAGATTATAAGGGCGAAAGGGGAGATAAGGAGTGTGTTGAGAGACATAGATGCCTCGGATGGCTTGATTCGAAGAGAGAGAGCTCGTTTTGTATGTGTGTTTTGGAGCTTGACTCGATTCAGTAAAGCTCAGCTAATGGAGTTGGGTTGTGCTCTTGAAGATTGTTGCTGTTGTTTCATTTGGGTTGTGCCGAAAGTGTTGAAATTGGGCGGAGAAGAGGCGGAGGAGGGCGGAGAATGGTGGTTGCCGGAGGGGTTTGAGGAGAGGATGGAGGAGAGTGGCAAAGGAATGATCATAAAGGGTTGGGCACCGCAGGTTTTGTTAAGAATGTTTTATTTATTAAAATAAAAGGAGAATTATAGATGAGTATAGTTCAGAATTTTTTTTTTTAAAACTATTTTGTAAATAATTTTTTTCTGCTCTACTGATTAGTGATTTCCCTAAAGTAAAATTGTTTATTAATACAATTATTATATAGTTATATTTAAACTAGTTTGTGTTAATCCTATTCATTGTTATAGGAATTTCTTAGAGAATGAAGTAGTCTTTTGTAGGCTCATAATTATAAGAATATCATTATTTTTGTATATAAAAATTCTATTTGCAAATTATTTGTAAATTTTAATTCACAATTTGGTTTAAGTGTCTTTTGATATTTGTAAACACTGTATAATGGACACGGTGATCATATTGAATTTTATTTTAAAATTGTTTCAAGCCACTAACATTTTTAGCAAGAAAAAAACAATTTTAAAACAATAACACTATTTTCAAAATTTCACATGTCAATTTATATTTTTTTTTGTTTCTTCTAGTTTCATATATATATATATATATATAATAATAATTGGAAAAATTGTAGTTGATGAGATCTCAAACAAATATATTTTTTAGAGGTTATAGTTTTTATTTGTACTAAAAACCCACTTGCATTAGTTTAATTTGTTCTCATTTAAAAACATATATAATTTTTTTTTTTTTTTTTAAAACAGGTTTTGATTCTTGAACACCCTGGCATTGGAGGGTTCTTGATGCATTGCGGATGGACTCCATACTAGAAGGCGTCGCGGCGGGTTTGCCTCTGATCACTTGGCCGATCATGGCAGACCAATTTTACAATGAGAAGCTAGTAACTCAAGTATTGAAATTCGGAGTGATGGTTGGGAATGAGGATTGGAAGATTTGGGCCACGGAAGAGACAACATTGATCGGAAGAGACAAGATTGGAATGGCGATGAGAAGGGTGATGGGCGGCGGAGATGAGGCGGAGGAAATGAAAAACATAGCCAAGAAGCTTGGTGAATTGGCGAAGAAGGCGGTTGAAGAAGGTGGTTCTTCATACAATGACTTAAATACCCTCATTCAAGACATCAAAATGTACAAGTCTATCTCTTAAGCCCTCATTTTTCTGATAGGATTAGGAGATAAGTAATTTTTATGAGTTCCATATTTTTTATAATACCATGAAATTATTGGATAGTGTTGTATATATATATATATATATATAATATGGATTATTTGATTAGACTAGCTTAAAGTATTACTCCCTCCGTCCCAAAATATTAGTCCCTTATTCCATTTTTTATTGTCCCAAAATATTAGTCCCTCTTCAAAAATCAAGTACAAAAATAATATAAATTTTATATTTTGCCCTTCTTTTAAATTAATAAACAATATAAAAAGTACAATTATGATATTGATATTCCCAAAAAATGTACTATCAAAAGGATAATTTTGGAAAATTAACTTTTTTCAAATGCAATAATTGTACCACCAAAAAAAGTTGGATTCTCCAAAAGGAACCATTATTTTGGGACGGAGGGAGTAAATATATATGGATTATTTGATTAGAGTAGCTTAAAGTTCGGATAAAAATTGAAGTATCATTTTTTATGGTTAATTCAAAGAAGAATAAGCAATCTCGTTATAGATATATAATTTGTAGGATTAAATTTAGGCTTCGTTTGTCATCATAGGTTGGAGTTAAAATAGTCACAAAATGACAAAATATGTTAAGATGTCAATAAGATAAAATATCACATTTAAATTATAATCATTTCAATTTTTTTCTTACAAAAGTCAAAAAAAAATCCAAAAAGCCTATCCAAAATGAGACTTTTTAACATAGGCTAAAAAAAACCAAAAATTCAAAAAGCTAACTCATTTTCCAAACGAAAGCTCGTTTTACCTATTGTGATTTGGAGCTAGAGCACTTAATCCCAAAAAAGAGAGATTTTTTTGATAAATCCACTTTCTAAGAGCTTTATTCCATCCAACCCATATTTTTTTGACTATTCCATTAGGTCCTATTTGAGATAAGAAGACCAAAATACCTTTTTCATCTACTTATGTTCCATTTAGTTCACATTATTTTCTTATGTTTCAATAAGTCCTATGGGTGACATAATTACCAAAATACCCCTAATATGACTGTTCACACCGTCAATGTGAATGTTCATATCGTCAATGTGTAGGGGCTCGGCCCATGTCAATCCTCATGGGTGCCCGGAAAAATTTGAGTCGGGCCGGGGCGAGCCCGGCCCGTTGACAATGTGAATATTCACATTGACATGTTAACATTCACACTAATAGGAGTGTAAAATTGGCCCACGTCCCGTGGCGGCGCGAAATCCGCCAGCGGCCCATGGGCAACCCAGGGCGGGCCCGGTCCGGCCCGTTGACAATGTGAATATTCACATTGACATGTTAAAATTCACATTGATAAGAGTATAAAATTGGTCCGTGGCCCATGGGCGGCCAAAAGCCCGCCCGCTGCTCGGGACGGGCCCAGCCCGACCCGTTGACAATATGAATATTCACATTGACATGTTAATATTCACATTGATAGGAGTGTAAAATTAGCCCGAACCTCGTGGCTGTCAAAAACCCGTCTACGGCCCGTGGGCGGCCCGGGCCGGGCTTGGCTCGACCTGCTGACAATGTGAATATTCACATTGACATGTTAACATTCACATTGATAAGAGTATAAAAGTGGCCAACAGTCCACGGCGGGCCCGACCCGGCCCATTGACAATGTGAATATTCACATTGACATGTTAACATTCACATTGATAAGAGTATAAAATTGGCCTGCGGCCCATGGGCGGCCAAAAGCCCCCCCGCGGCCCGGGATGGGCTCGGCCCGACCCATTGACAATTTGAATATTCACATTGACATGTTAACATTCACATTGATAGGAGTGTAAAATTAGCCCGCGCCTCGTGGCTGCTCGAAACCCGTCCACGGCTCGTGGGCGGCCCGGGGCGGGCCTGGCCATTTTTTTTTAATTCTTTTTAATTTTTTCTACCAAAATTTTATTATTTTTCACAAAAAAAGACACTAGGCCTCGGCGCGGGCCGGGTCTCAGACCGAGCCTTGAATGGGTATTAACCAGGCCGATGGGCCGGGCCGGGCTTCAAAGTGATGGCCCAGGCCCTAGCTTAGGGTCTTGGACTAGGCTTGAGCCTGGGCCCAAACGGGCCTTTCTAGGGCCGGCCCGGCCCGGCCCACGGGCCAAAAAATTAGGCCTAGGCCTTAGCCCTGACACAAGGGTATTTGGGCTTTGGACGGGCCGATGGATCGAGCCTCGGGTCGGGCCGGTGGGCCTGGGCCTAGCCTCGAGCTTAAGTCGGGCTTGGGCGGGCTTGGCCATTTTTTTTAATTCTTTTTAATTTTTTGTACTAAAATTTTATTATTTTCCACAAAAAAATACATTGCGCCTCGGGGGGGCTGGGCCTCGAAGCGAGCCTTGAATGGGCCTTAAGGGGGTCGATGGGCTGGGCGGGGCTTCAAAGTGATGGCCTAGGCCCTAACCTAGGGTCTCGGACATGCTCGGGCCCGGACCCAAACGAGCCTGCCCCGGGCCATGGGCGGCCTTCGGGCAGCCCACGGGCCGCGGACCAATTCTACATTTCTATCAATGTGCATGTTAACATGTCAATGTGAATATTCACATTGTCAACAGGCCAGGCCGGGCCTACCCCGGGCCGCGGGCAAGCTTCGGGTAGCGGGCAAATTTTACACTCCTATCAATGTTAATGTTAACATGTCAATGTGAATATTCACATTGTCACGGGTCGGGTCAAGCCCGCCTCGGGTTGTGGTCGGGCTTCGGGCCGCCCACGGGCTGCAGGCCAATTTTACACTCTTATCAATGTGAATGTTAACATGTCAATGTGAATATTCACATTGTCAACGGGCCAGGTCGGGTCCACCCTGGGCCGTTGGCCAATTTTATACTCTTATCAATGTGAATGTTAACATGTCAATGTGAATATTCACATTGTCAACAGGCCGGGCCGGGCCCGCCCCGGGCCGCCCAAGGGCCGTGGACGGGTTTCGGGCAGCCACGAGACGTGGGCTAATTTTACACTCCTATCAATGTGAATGTTAACATGTCAATGTGAATATTCACATTGTCAACGGGCTGGGCCGGGCCCGCCCCGAGCCGCGGGCGAGCTTTTGGCCGCCCATGGGCCGCGGGCCAATTTTATACTCTTATCAATGTGAATGTTAACATGTCAATGTGAATATTCACATTGTCAACGGGCCGGACCGGGCCCGTCCCAGGCCGCCCATGGGCCACGGGCGGGTTTCACGCCGCCACAGGACGCGGGCCAATTTTACACTCCTATTAATGTGAATGTTAACATGTCAATGTGAATATTCACATTGTCAACGGGCCGGGCCCGCCCCGGCTCGCGGGCGGGTTTCGGGCCGCCCACGGCCAATTTTACATTTCTACCAATGTGAATTTTAAAATATGAATGTTTATATCGTAAAATTGCTAAGCGTTCAAAAAATATTTATAAGGGTATCAAAATTAAATATAAGGGCATAAGTGTTCAAGAAAATAGTGTAAATCAAGAAAAATGACTTTATGGAATAAAACTATACATACATGGGACTAAATGGGTTAAAAAATTCCTTCATGGACTTCTTGGGTTAAAATACTTCTAAATGAGATTTATCAATAAAAATTCCTTTAAATATAGTCAAAAGTCTCCATGTTTCCATCCAAATTAATAGAAGGTGTATTACACACACCATTTTTTAGAGTGAATTTTGTTTTTTGAAAAATTAAAATGAAATTAATACAACAAGAGAACAATTTTACCCCATTTTTTCAAACCCAAAATTAGATTAATATTTTAATTAGAATAAATTAAATTAAACTGAATTATAATTAAGAATTGATCTAAAATATAAAATATAATTAAATAAAATATAAAATAAACAATAATTAAGAATTGATCTAAAATGTAATTAAATTAAAAATTAGATTAGCATGTTAGAAATCATATAAAATAATTAAGAATTTAGGATTAATTGTTATATAAAATATAATTAGATTAAAAAGTTAGTAATTACAATAAATAATTAAATATCTAGGATTAATTATGATCTAAAATATAATTAAATTAAAATTATAAAAAATTTAAGAATTACAATAAATAATTAAGAATTTATAATTGTGATTTAAGTGAATTAATACTAAACATTATAAATTATGTGTATGAGAAATGAGATAGAAAGAAAATAACAAAAAATATAAGGTTTGAGAGTATTATAATCATTTCAAATCTATAGTTAAAAGTGTTGGAAAAATGGTTTTATATAGGCATTTTTTGGGCCAACTTTGAGTCCAAAGTTGAGTGGGCCCAAACGTCTTTTGGGGTGGGTCCGAAGAAGTGACGTGTTCCTTGCGCGTGGCAAGTCACACGGTGAAGACGGAACGTCAAAACCATTTATGAGTGAATGGAAAGTTGACGTCGTTTTCGGGTCTAACATTAATTTTTTTTTAGATAAAATTCATTTGAATTTTTTCAATAAAAATTATTGTGAGAATTTAATTTAATTCTAAATTCAAATTTTTGGTTCCTAAGTGGTTTCCTAAAGTTTGTAATTTTGGGAATTTAATTTAATTCTAAATTCAAATAGTGGTTTCCTTAAGTTTGTCAAATAGATTTATATTTATATTCTATTCAAAGTTTTAATAAATCTATTCAACTTTTGGCTTTATTTAATTGAACTATTCTAAATAGTTATTAAATAAAGTTGCAAGCAGTTGCTTTGTTTGACTTACGGATCACTTTTGACATGTTTGAATATTTGTGTTCCATGTGTAACGGTCAGCAAACAGTTTGAATTCAATTTCTAAAAATGTTTGGTACCTGTTCACTATTGGAAATACACCTGTTCGGGTCAGATTTATCTTGCCTATATATGTCCATCATTCCGGCAGTCTTTGGAGCAGTTTTTCCTGATCCGGGAAATTGAGTCTTCGTAATCCAATTCTATTCGGAAAATTCAGTCTGGAATTTGGTCTCTTTGCTGTCCATTTCTTTTAGTGCATTATTCCTCATATTTAGTTTTAGGAATAAATATTCAGAGAGTTAGAACACAGGTTTGGTTCGCCGAACAAATTGTTTGGAGTACTACTACAATTTGTGAAGATCATTGTATCCTGGGAGATAGACGCCACTCAACCGTAAGTACCGTAGCGGGGCGAATCTGTCTTAAGGACAGAGTGTCACACACTCGACTTGGTCTTAATTTTTTCGGTTCGATAAATAAATCTGGTATGTTATTTATTTATTTTGTTTGAATTATTTCAAGTTTTATTTACACAGAAGATTGTTCCAACAATCTTAAGACAGATTCGAATTATTCTGTTTACAGAATTTTTCGTTTGTTTCCTTTTTCTTTCTTCGTAAATAATTTCGAAAGAAAATTATTTTCTGTGGATTTACAAAATAATATTCTGGTTGGAAAAACAAATAGTGATTATATGCTATTTGACAGATAGTAGTAATATACTGTCTCTTTTCTTTGACAACAACTAGTAGTACGATACTGGTGTCATTAACAATTCAGAATATATTTTTGTGGAATTTTTTCAGAAATTAATTTTGGGTTTTAGAAATTATTTTCTGAGTTTTCATTAATTAAAATTCTGTTTTCAGTATTTTAATTATTGGAGTGTAACAAGAGATTTAAATTTCTGTGTGAAATTAATTTGGTTAAATAAAATTTTATTTTATTTCCAAATTAATTGAAAAATAAAAGTTATATTTTTATTTCTTTTATTTTACAGAATTTAATTTCTTGTGTGGAATTAATTTGGTTAAATAAAATTTTATTTTATTTCCAAATTAATTGAAAAATAAAAGTTATATTCTTATTTCTTTTATTTTACAGAATTTAATTTTCTGTGTGGAATTATTTTGGTTAAATAAAATTTTATTTTATTTCCAAATTAATTGAAAAATAAAAGTTATAGTTTTTATTTCTTTTATTTTCTGTGTGGAATTAATTTGTTTAAATAAAATTTTATTTTATTTTCAAATTAATTGGAAAATAAAAGTTACATTCTTGTTTCTTTTATTTTACAGAATTTAATTCTGTGAATTTGGTTTAATTTTTCTGTGTAGTGTAAATTCTAATTATAATTTTGTTTTATAAATTAGAATTGATGGCTACTGAAACAAATACCCAAACAAGTACTACTGTGGTGGCTGCAATTGCACCAACCCCCTCTCCTGTGATGACAGTACCGGTAAATCACGGTGAAAAGCCAGAGAAGTTCTCAGGAACTGACTTTAAAAGATGGCAACAGAAAATGTTGTTCTATCTTACAACTCTGAACCTGGCTCGTTTCCTCCGTGAAGATGCTCCTATCCTGAAAGAGGATGAAACCGACCGGCAAGTGGTTGCTGCGGTTGATGCTTGGAAACATGCCGATTTCCTTTGCCGGAATTACGTCTTGAACGGACTTGACAACACATTATACAACGTCTACAGTCCAATCAAGACAGCAAAGGAACTTTGGGAATCGTTGGAGAAAAAGTACAAAACGGAAGATGCCGGCTCAAAGAAATTTGTGGTTGGCAGATTCCTGGATTTTGTAATGGTTGATTCAAAAACTGTGATCAGCCAAGCTCAAGATTTCCAACTCATTCTGCATGACATTCACGCAGAAGGTATGTCTCTCAGTGAATCCTTCCAAGTTGCAGCCTTAATTGAAAAATTACCAAAAGGCTGGAAGGAATTCAAGAACTACCTAAACACAAGCGCAAAGAAATTTCTATGGACGAGTTAATTGTGCGTTTAAGGATTGAGGAGGACAACCGCAATTCTGAAAAGCGGGCTGGTAAGAATCCTATGGAGTCTAAGGCAAATGTGGTGGAACATGCTTCAAAAACCAAGAAACGAAAGTCTTCTGGAGAAAGTTCATCACAAGGCTCTAAAGGGGGGATAATAAAAAGTACAAGTTTAATGGCAAATGTTACATCTGTGACAAAGAGGGACATCGGGCCAAAGATTGCCGTAGCAAAGGCAAAAGCAAAAGAAGAACAAGCAAGAAGCCTGCTCAAGCCCATATGACGAAGTGGACAAGATTTCCAATGGTGTAGATGACATCAATCTTTCTGCAGTTGTTTCCGAGGCAAATCTTGTCGGAAATCCTAAAGAATGGTGGGTGGACACTGGTGCTACTCGCCATATTTGTGCCGACAAAAAGATGTTCACATCTTACTCTACAGTGGACAATGGTGAACAACTTTTTATGGGCAACTCCTCAACTTCCAAAGTTGAAGGACAAGGAAAGATTTTCTCAAGATGACATCAGGAAAGGAACTCACTCTCAACAATGTGCTGCATGTACCGGACATTCGCAAGAATCTTGTTTCCGGATCTTTGTTGAGTAAGAATGGGTTTAGGCTAGTATTTGAGAGTGATAAATTTGTACTTACTAAGAATGGGATGTATGTAGGAAAAGGTTACATGTCTGATGGCCTTTTCAAGTTAAATGTAATGACCGTTGTACCCTCAGTTATTAATAATACTACATCTTCTTCTTACTTGCTTGAGTCTTCAAATTTATGGCATGGTAGACTAGGACATGTTAATTATGGATCTTTGCGTAGATTAATTAATATGGAATGTTTACCTAAATTTGACATTGATTCAAATCATAAATGTGAAATTTGTGTTGAGGCAAAATTATCTAAAACTCCTTTTCATTCAATTGAAAGAAGTACGGAACCACTTGAATTAATTCATAGTGACATTTGTGATTTTAAATCAATTCAAACCAGAGGTGGAAAAAAGTATGTAATCACTTTTATAGATGACTATACTAGATATAGTTATATTTATTTAATTCGAACCAAGGATGAAGCTTTGGAAACTTTCATTCAATATAAGAATGAAGTTGAAAATCAACTTGGTAAGAAAATCAAGAAACTTAGAAGTGATAGAGGTGGTGAATATGAATCACCTTTTGGTGAATTTTGTAAAGAACATGGAATAATTCATCAAACCACCGCTCCTTACTCACCTCAGCAAAATGGAATTGCTGAAAGGAAAAATAGGACTTTAAAAGAAATGATGAATGCCATGTTAATCAGTTCTGGATTACCTCAGAACTTGTGGGGGGAAGCAATACTTTCTGCTAATTATATTTTAAATAAAGTACCCCGAAAGAAAGTGAATCAAACACCTTATGAATTGTGGCATGGAAGAGTACCATCCTACAAATACTTAAAAGTGTGGGGGTGTTTGGCTAAAGTGGCTATTCCTAGTCCTAAAAAGACTAAGATAGGTCCTAAGACCATTGATTGCATTTTCATTGGTTATGCCAAGAATAGTAGTGCATATCGGTTTTTGATTCATAAATCAGAACATTCCGAAATGCATGTAAATACTATTATTGAGTCTCGGAATGCATCATTCTTTGAACATGTATTTCCAAATAAGACTGGACAAGAGACTAGTACATAAAAGATCATGATGCTATTACTAGTCAGGATCAAGAACATGATCAAGAACAAGAGTTAGATCAAAATGAGGAAGAGGAACTAGGCGTAGTAAACGTGCTAGAACCTCAAAATCTTTTGGTCCAGATTTTCTAACATATTTGTTAGAAAATGAGCCTTTAACTTTTAAAGAGGCTATGTCCAGTCCTGAAGCTCCTTTATGGAAAGAAGCTGTCAACAGTGAAGTTGAATCCATCTTGCAAAATCACACTTGGGAATTAGTGGACTTGCCACCAGGTTGTAAACCTCTTGGGTACAAGTGGATTTTCAAAAGAAAATTGAAAGCGGATGGATCAATGACAAATACAAGGCAAGACTTGTAGTCAAAGGTTTTAGACAAAAAGAAGGTCTAGATTACTTTGACACATACTCACCGGTTACTAGAATAACATCCATTAGAATGCTAATTGCCATTGCATCTCTATACAATCTAGAAATTCATCAAATGGATGTTAAAACCGCTTTCTTAAATGGTGAGTTAAATGAAGAAATTTACATGGAACAACCAGAAGGGTTTTCTGTTCCAGGGAAAGAAAAGAAAGTGTGTAAATTGGTTAAATCATTATATGGTTTAAAACAAGCGCCAAAGCAATGGCATGAGAAATTTGACAAGGCAATGATGTCAAATGGATTTAAAATTAATGAGTGTGACAAATGTGTTTATATTAAAAACACAGATAAAGGTTATGTCATTGTATGTCTTTATGTAGATGATATGCTCATCATTGGTAGTAATAATGACATGATTAAAACTACCAAGAAAATGTTGAATAAACATTTTGACATGAAGGACATGGGCATTGCTGATGTAATTCTTGGTATGAAAATTACCAAAACATCAGAAGGATATGCTTTGTCACAATCTCATTACATTGAGAAAATACTTGACAAATTCAGCAAAGATGATGATCATCTTGCTAGAACTCCTGTAGATGTTAATTTGTATCTTTCTAAGAATGTACAGGAAAGTATTTCTCAATTAGAGTATGCCCAAATTATTGGAAGCTTAATGTACTTGATGAACTGCACTCGCCCAGATATAGCTTATGCAGTAAGTAAATTAAGTAGATATACGAGTAATCCGGGAGTAGAACACTGGAAAGCAATTATAAGGGTTCTAAGATATCTCCGATTTACTCGTAACATTGGGCTTAATTATACTAGATATCCAGCAGTACTTGAAGGATACTGTGATGCAAATTGGATATCGGATACTAGAGACTCGAAGTCCACCAGTGGGTATGTCTTTACTCTTGGTGGGGCGGCTGTATCTTGGAAATCTTCCAAACAGACTTGTATTGCTAGGTCTACTATGGAATCTGAATTCATAGCTTTAGACAAAGCAGGGGAAGAGGCAGAATGGCTTCGCCACTTCCTTGAAGATATTCCAATATGGCCAAAACCGGTGCCTGCTATATGCATACATTGCGATAGTCAATCAGCTATAGGTAGAGCACAGAGTCATATGTATAACGGTAAGTCACGACACATTCGTCGTCGACATAACACCGAGACAACTACTCTCTAATGGAATTATTTCCATAGAATATGTTAAGTCTAAAGACAACATAGCGGATCCACTAACCAAAGGGTTAGCAAGAGAGTTAGTTGAGAATTCATCGAGGGGAATGGGACTTAAGCCTATTAAATAAGAGTTACCACAACGGCAACCCAACCTAGTTGACTGGAGATCCCAAGATCTAGGTTCAAAGGGACAACCGAGTTGTGAATGACTCAGAAGGATCACTGGGGAGTCTAACTCCTACCCATTTCTATGATGAAATAGTGATGTCTGCAGCGTTTTAGGTTAAGTAAAATTTTAATGATTCTTATATCTAGGTAAACCTAGTGGAGTATGGCAGGATACTCTTCATAAGAATCACCTATGTGAGTGTGAACTGGGCCGGTTCTATGAGATTTGTGAAGGGCTACAATTCTTAGAGCACTCATGAAGACCAGGTTGTTCAGGGCCAAAATGAACACAATAGTGAGAACTAAACTGTGTCTGGGATATACTGTGTGAGTTCTATTGTCTTGGTTTACACAAACGGCTGAACAGTTCAAGACATCATGTTCACTGGTTAGCTAGTAAATCCGATAGTGTCTCACAAGGGAAGGTTCAAAGCCAAAAGCTACCTATCCTTTGCAGAATATTTCCAATTTCTGTACTCTCTGATTAGATCATGTTGTTGCATTTTCTCTCCGTCAAATTCCATTCATGTGGGGGATTGTTGGAAAAATGGTTTTATATAGGCATTTTTGGCCAACTTTGAGCCAAATTGAGTGGGCCCAAACGTCTTTTGGGGTGGGTCCGAAGAGGTGAGTGTTCCTTGCCGCGTGGCAAGTCACACGGTGAAGACGGAACGTCAAAACCATTTATGAGTGAATGGGAAGTTGACGTCGTTTTCGGGTCTAACATTAATTTTTTAGATAAAATTCATTTGAATTTTTTCAATAAAAATTATTGTGGAATTTAATTTAATTCTAAATTCAAATTTTTGGTTCCTAAGTGGTTTCCTAAAGTTTGTAATTTTGGAATTTAATTTAATTCTAAATTCAAATAGGGTTCCTTAAGTTTGTCAAATAGATTTATATTTTATTCATTCAAAGTTTTAATAAATCTATTCAACTTTTGGCTTTATTTAATTGAACTATTCTAAATAGTTATTAAATAAAGTTGCAAGCAGTTGCTTTGTTTGACTTACGGATCACTTTTGACATGTTTGAAATTTGTGTTCCATGTGTAACGGTCAGCAAACAGTTTGAATTCAATTTCTGAAAATGTTTGGTACCTGTTCACTGTTGGAAATACACCTGTTCGGGTCAGATTTATCTTGCCTATATATGTCCATCATTCCGGCAGTCTTTGGAGCAGTTTTTCCTGATCCGGGAAATTGAGTCTTCGTAATCCAATTCCTATTCGGAAAATTCAGTCTGGAATTTGGTCTCTTTGCTGTCCATTTCTTTTAGTGCATTATTCCTCATATTTAGTTTTAGGAATAAATATTCAGAGAGTTAGAACACAGGTTTGGTTCGCCGAACAAATTGTTTGGAGTACTACTACAATTTGTGAAGATCATTGTATCCTGGGAGATAGACGCCACTCAACCGTAAGTACCATAGCGGGGCAAATCTGTCTTAAGGACAGAGTGTCACACACTCGACTTGGTCTTGAATTATTTTTCCGGTTCGATAAATAAATCTAGTATGTTATTTATTTATTTTTGTTTGAATTAATTTAAAGTTTTTGATTTACACAGAAGATTGTTCTAACAAAAAGTGTTAATGGTTGTATTTTGGTTCAAAACTAAATGGAATCATATGACTATTTTTGAAAGAAAATGGGGTAAAGTACTATCAAGTCATACCACAGAAGGTAAATGGATTTTGCCTTTTTAAATTGGGTAACTTACAAATACACTTTCTGAGATTTGTTTAAAGTACAGATTGCCCCTTGTGGTTTGAAAAATTATAAATATCTTATTATTAAATTTTTTATTTAACAGAATTAACTAAAAAATGAAATTCATAATTACTCTCCTATACAATAATAAAATTACCTAAATTATTAATTGAAACATATTTCTAATATCATTAAAAACTGTTAATTGACTTGATAATTTATTAATAAAAAGGATGTTTTGTTATGAAATTAGAAATCTCAGAGAGTGGAATGTAAATTTTAAAATCACAAAAAGTGATTTGTATTTGTACGTACTGGATTCCGCACTAGATGAAAGTGGATCGGGGCTCTGCTCTTGTTTGGACTATCCAGGGATTGAGGTTCCTGCCACAAGAAGCACCGTTAGAGCTGCCCGGCCGGGGTTGGCCGGATAACCCCTCCGGCGTGGGAATCAGTGATCGGTAGAGTCGAATTGTTATGTAAGTATGGTGTTGATTAGAGTGGTTCAGTTACCTTCAATGTGAAGCTCATGTTATATATATAGTGTTCCTTACTTGCTTCTCAAGGTGAGTTCATGGAGTATAGGTGCTGCCAGGTGTCCTTTCAGCATTGCCCCACGTGGTGGACACTTGATAGTTGCCATTCATTGTATATTCTCATTGTAAGCATGCTGATAACAAACCACATTCCCTTGGCTAAACAACTTCTGTGATTTTCGGTGTGGGGGACCAGCTGAGGTGGCATCCTACACATGCTTGCACTCACAGATCCCACGTTTCTTTGTGAGGTTTCTCCAGCTCGGTACTTACGTTCTTCAGTTCAGTACTGGTGTGCCTCAGCTCGGCCTTTTCCAGGCTCATTTACAGAGATGGGCCGGGTTATTATCCGTTCGGCCCACAAACCCTGTTCCGTAGCTCGGTCCAGACCAGCACTACGGCTGGGCTGACCTTTCCGCTACGGGTTGGGCCCAAGTGCTAGAGGACTTGGGCGTACTATTGATCACGAAGTTGGGCTCAATTGATCTGTCCATATACTCATCTGACCCACTTGGATTTGGGCTTTGTCGGATTGGGCTGGCCCAAGGCTTGGACCTGACCCATTTCATATTTAGCCCTTCATTTGCCCCCTAGCTCACGCTAAGGTTCCCTTGGGGGAGCTATTGTTCTGCCTTCCAAGCGTCGCGTCGTTTTGGCTCCTCCCAGTTCGGCCTTGGTGACGGTTCAATCCTGACACACGGTTCCTGCATGCGTCCTTTCGTGTGACACGTGGCGACATGCGATGGGCGTGCAGAGATTATGCGTCGATTCCACACCGAAGGTCGTGATTTGTACGTCTGCGCACCGACTGATGTAATAAATGCTCAGGTTATCAATTCAAACCCCTCGATTTGATCTCCTCATTCCTCTAGTGAGTTCCCGAGAAAGAGAGAGAGAGCCTCTTCCCATTCCTCTGGGCCGATCTCGCTGGTGCTCCGCTTGGGCTTCTTCACCGCTGATCTTGCTTTGTCGTCGCTGCCGTGATTTCTGTAAGTTTTCTTATGATTTTTCCTCTCTTTCTGTTTTAATCATCTGGTCTGGTGCGTTTGCCATCTGCGTCTCGTATTCCGCTATCTGAATCCCGTTTCTGTCCACTAGTTTAATCAAATGGGGAAGTTCCGTTCCTTAGTTGATACCCGGAAGCCATGGCCATGTTCCGTCTAGATTACAATATTCCTCATATGTTATACCTTGTCACTGGCGAAGGTAGATGCAAACGCATGGGTACGAGGAACAGATTGCTTTTCCGTCGCTGCGATGGTTGAGGGAGGGGTTCGGTTTCCTCTTGACTCGTTTGTGCGCCGTTTTCTGCATCAGGTCCAGTTGACCCCAATGCAGGTGTCTGTGAATCTTTTCCGTGTTGTCTGTGGCGTATCTGCCCTCAATAGAACGACTAGGTCTGAACCTTGATATATGGGATATTTTGGGATGTTACACTTTCTCACAACAAAGACCATAGTACATACTACCTGCGTGTTCGTTCCGCTGATTGTCACTTAGTCACTGGACTGCCGGACTCGGATAAACACAATGATGATTTCTTGCAAGTTGGTGGAAATTGGGAGTTTCCTGCTGGAACCGAGTTTCAGTCTGAGAAGATGCCGCAGAAAGACGGATACGCAGGTCTGGGCCTTCCCTTTTAATGCCTTCTTCGTTTCTTACTTCATTCTGAATATTGTTCTGATGGGTTGCTTTCTTTTTGCAGAACCTTCCCGTTTCCAGTGAAGGCCGAATCGGGAGAATGCTGAAGCCATCAAGGCTGCCTTGCGATATAAGAAAAGATCTGCCCCTGAGTTGCTGGACTATCAGTCAGGTTACCATTCTGTTATTCCGAAGAAAGCAAGACTCGCTGCTGCCCTTCTAGACTCTGATACCGAGACCGAGGCGTCTCTCACCCTGCTGGTTCCGAGACGCCGCACTGATCAAGATGCACCTGAGATAGCGCCCTCCCCTGCCCCCAGTTTTACAGGGAGCGGGTCAGTGGCCAAGAGGAGGGTGCTGGTGGACTTAGAGGCTGAGGCTTTCGGAGCCTCTAGCGCTTTGCAATTCCCCCTGGAGAAGACCGAGGCGAAGAGCCTTATGGAGGTGAAGATGGAGGTTGGGGCTTCTGGGACCCCTGCAACTGCTGTCGAGCCTTCCGCTTCGGTCGTTGCCCGAGCAAAAAAGAGGAGAAGGGAAACTGGCAAAGCCGTGGTGGGGGAAGCTTCTCGGGATCCGCTGAGGATGACACTTTTGAGAGATGGGAGCCGCCGATATCGTATGAGGACAGGCCCATCTCCACCTCTGATTCAGTTGTTGCTTCACAGGATTTTGCCTTTAGTTTAACCAAGTTTTTATTGATGCCGGTTGATATGGCTGGACATAATGGGCCTCGTGACATTCCTATCCTGAAGGGGACCCTTCAAATGTTGACTGCTGTAGGTTCTTTTTTCTTCGCTTTTCTTGACCTTACTGTTGCATTGCCATCTTCCTTTTTTTTTAAGTTCTTTGTCGTCCTTTGCAGTGTATCCAGAGAATGCACATGTCCATTACCCGCGTGAGGAGCTGGAAAGGGCCGTGCTGGAGGCTGCAATGAATGCGGAAAGACTGACAGTAAGCTTGGAGTCGGAGAAGGAGGACGCCGAACCGCTGAGAGGGAAGCCTTCCGTTTGAACAAAATTGTTGCTTCCGCTGAACAATCGAAGGAGGCTGCCATTGAGACCCAGGCCCAGCTTGAGGGGAAGGTGGCTGAGCTGGAGGCCGTTATTGCTTGTGTAGCTCCGAGCGTACTGCGCTGGAGGCCAAGCACTGGCAACAGGCTGGGATGAAGCTGGAGCCCTACAAGGAGGAGGTTCTAGTGTTGCGAGACAAGCTCTTTGTGAAGGGTTGGACGAGTGCCTTAGCTGCTGCGATGATTCCTGAAGGCTCTGCTCTGTATCGTGATGTCCTGTTCCTTCGAAATCCTCAGGTTTAAAGACTACTCTTATCCCTGCTGTTCTGCCAGACACTGTTTCCCCTGAAGATGACCCTGTGAATGAGACCCAGAGCATGAATGTTGCCGCTGAAGCGATGGACATTGGAGGGGTTGCCACCCTGGAGACCGAAGCCACGGAGGATATGGTTAAGGTGGCTCCTACTTCTCAGGAAGTCGGAGCTCCCTCTACTGCTCCTCCCGCGGATGGCCTTGACAAAATTGCTAATGCTGCTCCTGAATTGCCCACTGTTGATGAAAGTTGATTGTTGAAGTGGTGAAAGTTGAAAGTTGAACCTTTTACATTTCTGTTCTGATGAAGACAATTTTTTCCTTTTCTTCTCTTTTTGTTTTGTTTTGTTTTTTTTTTTTTTTTTTTTGTGAGGCCTTCTGTGCCCTTTGCTTGGATGATGTGATTTCCTCTTTGAACTCTGCAATTTGATGTTGTTTAGCTTCTATGTTTGAATACTTCCTATACTGGTTGCCCCCGGCCGAGCATTGTTGGGACCTCGGGGCCAAATAGATGCTCGGTCTGGTTCTGTATTGCCTTTTAATGGATGTTCTGTCTGAATCTGTATTGCGTGCCCCCGGCCGAGCACTGTTGGGACCTCGGGGCCGAACTGATGCTCTCTGTAGCAGTGCACATATTTGCCCCCAGCCGAGTACTGTTAGGACCTCGGGGCCGAACTAGTGATCGGCTTGGTCAACGGATATGCGGTATGGCTATGCTGTGAGTTCATGAGTGGTTCTTACTTAGGTCCAGGTTGGTTTTGAAAGAAAACAATTGTTTGCCCCCGTCTGGAGCTAAGTAAGATCAGCACTGAAGAGTTATCCCTTGCCTAGAATTGTTTGAGTCTGTTTCAACTTTGGTAGTACAAGTGTGAATGAGAGAAATGCAAGGAGAGATGTCTTACTCAGGTCCAGGTAGGTTTTAAAAACGATTGTTTGCCCCCAGCTGGAGCTGAGTAAGGCTGATGCTCGAAGTTTGCCCTTGGCGTAGCTCGGTTGAGTTTGCCCTAACTCTGGTTGTTGAGTCAATACTTAAGTGTTGTTGTGCTGATACTTAAGAAGTTCTGTAGGTGCACAGATGTGTGCTTAGGAGATGTCAGTGCAGTTTCCACCAAGCGATGCCACTTAGCTAAATAGGGGTGTTTACTTAAGACACATTAGTGCGGTTTCCACCAAGCAATTCCACTTGGCTAAACAGAGATGTTTACTTAAGATACATTAGTGCGGTTTCCACCAAGCAATTCCACTTGGCTAAATTCCAATCCAGTTGCCAAACATTTTCCACCAAGCTATACCACTTAGCATGTTTGAGTGCTAACTGAATTTAAATTCCGTTCAGTCGTTCTGAAACTGGGCCATTTGGGTTAAAAACCAAAGTTAATTCCGTTTGATAAACATCAAAGCTAATTCCGTTTGGTAAAAACCAAAGCTAGTTCCGTTTGGTATAGACCAAAGCTAATTCCGTTTGGTATAGACCAAAGCTAATTCCGTTTGGTAAGAACCAAAGCTAGTGCCGTTTGGTATAGACCAAAGCTAATTCCGTTTGACAAACATCAAAACTAATTACAAGAATTGAATAAATCTGAGAGGAATGGGAAAACATTTGTATTGGTCAACAAATAAGTGCCTTTACATCCTGATAAAGAGGTTGGGAAATGACTCTACTGGTAGTATTTCTTGAGGTTTGCTATGTTCCAGGGCCGAGGTATTGCTTTGCCATTCAGATCCTCTAAGTAGTAAGCTCCATTTCCAACTACGGCTGTGATTTTGTAGGGACCCTCCCAGTTCGGCCCAAGTTTGCCCTCACCAGGCACCCGTTTATGATCCTTGACCTTCCTGAAAACCAATTCTCCTGGTATAAATTGCCTTGGGAAAACTTTTTGGTTGAAACTTCTAATGAGCTGCTGCTGATATGCTTCGAGCCTGATCAGTGTTGCCTCTCTTCGGCCCTCTGCCATATCCAGTGCTTGCGTGATGGCTTCCTCGTTACTGGAGCTTTCAAATAATTCAGACCGAAAGGTTAGGAGACCTACTTCAAGTGGGATGATGGCCTCCATTCCATAGGTTAAAGAGTATGGTGTTTCTCCTGTGGGGCGCCGTGCTGTAGTTCGGTAGGCCCACAGTACGTGTGGTAACTCCTCAACCCATTTGCCTTTGGCATGCTCAAGCCGCTTCTTCACTCCACTGATGATGGTTTTGTTTGACGCTTCTGCCCGACCGTTGCTCTGTGGGTACCCTGGAGTATCATATGCTGACCACGCGAATACCTCCATATTTTCCCTCAGCAGTTCCAGCAGCTGAAGTTTCTCATCAGTGCCTAGCGAGGTACCGATAAGGAAGTACTTTTCCGGGTCGTCTTCTTCTATCAAGACTTTCTCCAAATCCTCCACCATCTTTTCCTCTGGAGTTCCTCCCACATCTTCCAAGACTGGCTGTCCGGCCACTTCCACTGTCTGTACCCGGTTGCAGAGTTGCTTTGCCTTTAACGCTGCCATGAAGCAATGTTTGGACGCAACTTGGTCCCCCGAAATCTGCTCTACTCCGTGTTCCGTAGGAAAACGGATGAGCTGGTGATAGGTTGAGGGGACCGCTTCCATTTGATGAATCCACGGGCGGCCAAGTATGGCGTTATAAGGGGATGGTGTATTAATAACCAAGAACTCTATCTGGAGGGTTTTGGTTCCCGCTACGACTGGCAATACTATTCGGCCGAGCGGCCACTCCGGCTGTGAATTGAAACCGACCAACGGGGCTGTCGCTGGGGTGAGATGCTGCTCGGAGAGGCCAAGCTTTCTGAACAAATCATAATACAGTATGTCTGCTGCACTGCCCTGATCTACTAGGACTCGTTTCACATCAAATCGTTTCCCAATCCCAACAGTTATGATCAATGCATCAGTGTGTGGGTGCTGTATGCCTTCTAAATCTTTGCTAGTAAATGAGACAGTACACAGGGGGGATTTTGGTACGGTACGTACCTTTTTCGATGCCGGCTCCACTGACATGATTCGCTGAATTTGGGCAGCCTTAGCGATCTCTTCTTTCAGTGCCTCCTCAGATTCCGGAGCCGCTGTTCCATGGATCACATTTATTATCAACCGGGGCGGATGCTCTACGTTTACTTCTGGAAGTGGGTTCCCCAGCTCGGCCACCTCCTTGCCCTGATCAATGTATTCCCTTAAGTGCCCGGCTGCCACCAGGTCCTCCAAGTGTTGCTTTAGTGCCCTGCAGTTTTGAGTCATGTGTCCCCTGTCTTGGTGGTAGGTGCACCTGAGCTTCTGATTGCGCCGAGCTGGATCTCCCAACATTTTCGGCGGCCAAACAAAGAAGGGCTCTCTTTTGATCTTCTCCAGGATTCGATAGATTGGCTCCTTGAACACGGTCACAACGGCTTCATGGGATTTGGACTTATCCACCTCATTCACTGCAATCCCTCGGTGCTCTCCTCGATCCGTTTTCTTCTTCTGCCGGGCTGCTTGTTCTGCTGATACTACCTCAATGGGGATCTGATCGTCTTCGAGACGAGCATACTGCTCAATCCTGGCGCGCAAGTCTTTCAAAGCTGTGGCCGGACGCTTGGTAAGTGATTGTCTCAACTTACTTTCCGGGCGCAGACCATGTTTGAAGGACATGACAGCCATTTGCTCGCTACACACATTTTCCTCCAGATCGTTATACTCTTCCCAGTACCTCCTTGCATAGCTGCGCAGCGTTTCCTCTTGCTCCTTCCTGAGGCCGAACAGTGTATCCGGCTCCTTCGGGATCTTAGTGTTGGAGACAAACCTGGCCAGGAACTCTTCGGAGAGCTGCTTCCAGCCATGAATTGATCCAGCGGGGAGTCGATCGAACCATCGGAGTCTGGTTTCTCCCAAGCTGGATGGGAAGACTTTGCACATCAGTGCCTCATCTCGGCTCCAGAGGGACATCATCTGTCTGAAATGACTGATATGCGTCAGAGGGTCCGACTTCCCATCGTAGGAAGTGAACTTTGGCGGAGTGAACTTCTTCGGAGGTCTCATGGTCTCAATCTCTGGAGAGAATGGCGAAGAGACGAGTCTGTCCAGCGCTCGATGTTCTCTCTGGTGAACAGTACGGTCCAAATGATCTCGATGTTGTTCGTTCTGCCTATTGCCAATCAGCCAAGTGCGAAGGTCCTGAGGAGGGTATTCAGTTTGTTGACTACCCGTCTTCTGCCTCTTGGCCCTCCTCCGGCGTGACCCACGGGTGTGACTACTCGCCGCTTCGCTCTGAGTTGGGATTGGTTGGCTTCGTTGCCCGGAATCATTCCTGGGGAGTTTCTTCACTGGTAATTCTATAGATGAGCTCCTTCGTTGCAAACGAGAAGGCTCTACTTCTGTCCTCTTCTCCGTCGGATCACCCAACACCCTTTTTAGTTGAGCCTTCAATTCCTGTATCTCCATTCCCATGGAATCTATAATTCGATCTCTATAATCCTTCTCCAGAAGGAAATGATGAGAAGAACCTCCGGCGAAGGGCAATCGATGCTCGACAGATTCAGGGGTTCGATTGTTGTTTCCAGTTTGCTCCTCCAGAACTGTCGGGAGTGCCAAACCTTTTTCTTTCGTCTTCTCCGTCTGCGGAGTATGTGATGAAGGCGGAACGTCCTCAATCCCCATTGCCGAAACTGAGTGCAGAGCTCAGAAATGAAAATGATCCACGCTCACCGCACCAATTGTGCGTACTGGATTCCGCACTAGATGAAAGTGGATCGAGGCTCTGCGCTTGATTGGACTATCCAGGGACTGGGGTTCCTGCCACAAGAAGCACCGTTAGAGCTACCCGGCCGGGGTTGGCCGGATAACCCCTCCGGTGTGGAAATCAGTGATCGGTAGAGTCGAATTGGTATGTAAGTGTGGTGTTGATTGGAGTTGTTCAGTTACCTTCAATGTGAAGCTCATGTTATATATATAGTGTTCCTTACTTGCTTCTCAAGGTGAGTTCATGGAGTATAGGTGCTGCCAGGTGTCCTTTCAGCATTGCCCCACGTGGTGGACCACTTGATAGTTGCCATTCATTGTATATTCTCATTGTAAGCATGCTGATAACAAACCACATTCCCTTGGCTCAACAACTTCCGTGATTTTCGGTGTGGGGGACCAGCTGAGGTGGCATCCTGCACATGCTTGCACTCACAGATCCCACGTTTCTTTGTGAGGTTTCTCCAGCTCGGTACTTACGTTCTTCAGTTCGGTACTGGTGTGCCTCAGCTCGGCCTTTTCCAGGCTCATTTACAGAGATGGGCTGGGTTATTATCTGTTCGGCCCACAAACCCTGTTCCGCAGCTCGGCCCAGACCAGCACTACGGCTGGGCTGACCTTTCCGCTACGGGTTGGGCCCAAGTGCTAGAGGACTTGGGCGTACTATTGATCACGAAGTTGGGCTCAATTGATCTGTCCATATACTCATCTGACCCACTTGGATTTGGGCTTTGTCGGATTGGGCCGGCCCAAGGCTTGGACCTGACCCATTTCACATTTAGCCCATTCAGTATTTTAATCAAATCTTAAAAGATCTATTTATAATTTACCTATTTGAATAATAGTATCAAAATAAATTAGTCTATATATTTAGTGAATAACAGTATAAAAATAATAATAATTAACAGTTTAACCAATTAACTTTCACTCTCAACATAAGTGAAAAGGTAAAAGTAAAAATCTTTAAAATAGAAAGAAAAACAGTAAAACGTCACGCATAGTAGCAGCAGCGTGAGCAGTATGTTTGAGACGTTATTCGCTCATTTTGGAAGTCAACTTTTAACTCACTTCTTCCCTTTATAAAAAGAAAATTAAAAAAAGTTAAAGAATAATTTTTAATTATCTTTTTAAATCACTCCATTATCTCATAGTGGACAAGTAACTTTTTAAGCCTTAAGAGGAAAAAATTTAAGATAAATTACAAATATATTTTTTTAAATTTATTTAAAATATAAATTATTTTAAAAATTATAAAATACCTCTTTATTAGAATTTTTTATTTAATAGAATTAACTAAAAAAATGAAATTTATAATTGCTCTTCTTACAATAATAAAATCACCTAAATTATTAATTAAAACATATTTTTAACATCATTAAAAACTGTTAATTGACTTGATGATTTATTAATAAAATGGGCAATATGTTATGAAATTAGAAACCTTAAGGGGTGGAATGTAATTTTCAAAACCACAGAGGGAGATTCATATTTTAATCAAATCTCATGGGATGTATTTGTAATTTATCCAAGAATTTATGTTAATGTACATTTAGAACTCAGTGGTGTTCTGGAAAATTAGTAAAAAGTTGACTTTTTGACTTTTTGGTAATTTTTTTTGTGTAAAAAAGACTAACTTTTTGTGTAAAAAAACTAAAAAACTAAAAAAATCAAAAAATTAGGCTCTGTTTGGATGTGTTTTGAAATTACGTTTTTACCCTATCACTCACACTTCACGTTTGGATAGCACTTTCAAAATAGAATTCCACCATATAATTCAAATTACAATTTGAAAACCCGTTTGGTAGCTTTGTGATTCATTTCTCCACTTTCAATGTCTTCAGCCTTCAGCCTTCTTCTTCTTCTTCTTTTCTAAAAAGCTTCTATGTCTATTGTTTCTGAAAAGGTTCACGTGAACTGATCTACTCATCTTTCTCTATTTCAAAGATCAGGATTGAAGATTCGTCACGAGTAGTGTTCACAGACCATTTTATAAATCATGAATCCTGTGAACCCGCTCCCTACTCATACCGTCTCCCACAAATCAAGTGACTTACAATTTGTGAGTTGTGGAAGATTCATTCTACGGGCAACCAAACAACGACGACACCGAGATCAAATAAATCACAAATTTATTTCACATATTTTCTTATAGGTCATTGATTGAAAAAATCATCCCTAATTTTATTCCTAATTGTTTTTTGTCTCAGGTCAAATTTATCAAACCTATTGTCGAATCAGACGACTACCAAAGAGTCGCACATTCAGTCACTGTACCCACTCCATCACCGGTGATAACTATTCAACTCCCACTAATCTGGTAAGTATATCCTTCAATCATCTGTTATGTGCAAATGAGTTCTGAAATGATTTCGGAGAAGTCCAAACGAGTATAGAGATAGTTTCTGATCTGTCTGAACTCTTTGACTCCTTTTGACACCTTTATAGCTGAGCCGGTCGTCCCCTGGGTTATCCGGCCGGTCGACCTCCCTACTGCTCATGCTCTTCTTCTTCTGCTGCTGCTTATTTTTTTTTCTCTTCTTCTACTTATTTCTTCTTATGGCCTTCTTCTTCTGCTTATTTATGGTTATTTTTTTACTATGTAAACTTGCTTTACAAACTTTTTACAGAAAATGTTACGTGATTTTTATTTTGTCTCTGTTTTGGCCTTCAAATCATCTGTCTTTCCTATGGTTCAAATAAACATTGATGTTATCTATTTTTATTTTCTCTCTGTTGCCCTTCAAATCATTTGCTTCTCCTAACATTATTTAATAAGTTGAAGTAAACATTAATGTTATGTGGTTTTATTTTTTTTTATCTTTGTTGCCCTTCAAACTATCTGCTTTTCCTAACATTATTTACCAAGTTGAAATAAATATTACTTTTAGTTCCTACATAAATAATTATAATTGGTTTTTGGTCAGTTATTTTTTTATATCCACTCTAGAGTAGTTTGCTCTGTTATTCTTTTATATTCACTCCAGAGTAGTTTAAATATAAATTGTATGTTTATAGATGGATGAAAACAATTTCGATGACAATCAAGATACAAAAATGTGGACTCCCAGAATTGAAATGAAATTAATAAACATGTTGAGAGAAGAAGTTACAAAAAATCAACAACGGGCCGTACTACTATGTGGACAATTAGGCATTGGAATCATTTTGCAAATCAGTTGCACAATCTGTATAGATTTCGGTATACAACAAAGCAGGTGTGACAAAAATATCAGCGATTGAAAGCTGATTACCAGACGTTTAAGCGACTGCAGGCACAGACTAGTCTGGGATGGGATCCCATTATAGGCACTGTTGATATCGATTGCTATCTGATCGGATTAGTTTGTTTTCAACCGTTAACTATAACACCATCTATTTTATAAATTTTAACTGATTTGATCATATAGTTGCCGATATCTGATCAACGTGATTTTTCACAGGCATATGGTACTCGACAATTTCTACACATTGAACGGTTCAGATTATTAAAACGGGACCCGTGATGGGTTTCCACGGGCCGAACAACATTGAGTTATTAGTGCACCTAAATAGAAGCTCGTTTCCAAAAAGTGAGCTCTGCCTGTACCACATCAGAGTTGTTTGAAAGTTTGTTTTGTGTAAAAAAATTTTTTAAATATTTTTTTTGGTGAATAGTGATAACTTTTTAACTTTTTGAGTAACTTTTTTAACTTTTTAGCATTTTTTTTTTGAGATCCCAAACCAGGCCTAATTCTTTTTTCCTTTTCATTAAAGAAAATGTATAATTATTAATTTTTAAATTTTTTTATTTCATGTTAGCCGAATTTTTTTCATTAAAAAAAATATTTTTTTCATTTTATTAAAATAATGGTTTTGTTATTAATTTAAATTTTTTTATAGTTAATTTATAGACGACATATTTTTATTAATTTACTTTTCTCATTTTCAAACAATTTGAAGGTTTTGTTATTAAATTTAATTTCTTTTTATTAATTATTTTTTTGTTCATGTTAACATAACGGTTTTGTTATTTTCAGATATTATACCAAATAAGTTTTATTAATTTTTATTTCCTTTTTATTAAAAAAGAATATAATTATTAATTTTTAACTTGTTTTATTTCATTTGAGCCGATTATTTTTTTTAATTTGTTTTTTTCATTTCATTAAAATAATGGTTTTGTTATCAATTTAAATTTTTTTATTAATTCGTAGACTTTTTTATTTTAATTTTTTCATTTTATTGAAATGAAGGCTTTGTTACACACTTATTAATTTCTTTTTATTAATTTTTGTACGAATTTTTTTTTAATTTCATAATATAACTCACAAATTGTTATAACATTGTCACTGATTAATTTTACAATGCAAAAAAAGAAATTGACTATTCATTACGTCAATACAAAAGATTATAACAAAATAACAAAATAAAATAACCACAACAAAATGAGAAAACAAAATGTAACCACAGCATGTGTGAACCATGTAAACGCTCATCGAAACAAGTTAAGTATCATTGTCAAGTGGTGGTGGAGGTGGAGGGAAGCAGTGATGGTACACCTGAGTGACTCAATGGTCAATCTGATCAATGCGGTTCCTTGTCATTTCATCACGTCTCCCTGAGTCTACACGAAACTCACCAAATTGTTAAATTAGTGAGTTCTAAGTGGCGGCAAATTTATCGAATCGAGTACCCAATGTATTGACCTGATTAGCCATTTGTTGTTCCCATTGTAGGCACTGATAATACCGTTCTTGTTCCAACGCTAAATAATCAATCCAGTATTGGAGTTGTTCATTTGATGGCATGGTATTGTCATTAGGTTCTTCCTCATCAAGTATTGGTTCATTTTCAAAATTAATAGAGCCCAGTAAGTTTTCAGCACCACCAGCTCGGGTCAGTGCGTACTCAGAAATTGGTGAAGTGATTCTCACATCTACTTTACCTTCAATGTTGACATGATGCGCTTTGATAATTTTGGTTAACAAAGCTCCAAAAGGTAGTGATCGGCCATTGAGAGTACTAAGTTTTGCAACTATCATTTCTCTCAGTAATATGTAACATAAATCTATTTTTTGTCCAATTTCAAAACAATATAACAAATAAACATTAAAACATGGAACAACATCAAAATGTCCTTTTTTGGGAGTGCCATTTTCAACTATCCATCGATGAGGAATACGAAGGTGGGGTTTTAAATGTCTTGCTTGTAAATTAGTGCCGGTGAATCGGCTCTCACAAATTGTGGTATAAACCTCAGTTAGATCACCAACAATGTTAGCTAACTGAGCCTCAGTTTGAAAATGGCATTGCAAATCTTCTGTTTCAACTCCAATAATTTGTGCGAAAGTGCGGGGGTTGAGTGTGATTACTTCCCCTTTCACATAAGAGGTCAGACTGAACGGTTCCACTTGTTCCTTAGCAGATGTCAAGTGAAGGTATAATAAATATACAAGACGGGGATATACCTTATGTGGTAAATTAGTTAAAGGTAACCATCCCATCGTATCCAGTCTGCCAAGCAACAGTGGATCATATTGAGAAGGTAGCTTTACCTTTCACCCCGTAACAATTGGTTGATTAGTAAAATTTGAATAAGCTTGTTCGTGATGATATGTGAGAAAATCAACAGTTGGATAGCGATGATGTTGTTGCTGTGGTTGACGTTGTACAGGGTTAGAGGTTTCGCCACGTTCGGATCTCGCTCTTTTTGTTCTCGGGATGATGACTGCAAAAGGTAAGAGAAATGTATGAAAAATGTATCATGTTGGTGTGAAAAAAATGGAATAGATAGGCAAACTGAGCCTCTACTAAAAGGCAACCAAAAGATAGCGAAACTGAGAGCAGAAGGCGAACTGTGGCTGAAACCGAATGACCGGCTGGTTGACCGGCAGGATGACCGGCCGGTTGTTCTGTATGGTGATTCTTCGCCTTTCTGCAACTCAGCTCTGAAGCTATCAAGAATATGAACTATGCTTCAAACTAACCTCTTCTCTCTTCCTTCACACGGATATCTACACTGAATGTAGTTAATATTGTAGGGTGAAGGAGTTGATGAAGTTGTTGGAATGAGATGGTGAAGATGGTGTGGTTAAACGAATGCATAGGTAATGACATATATAAAGGCTCAGGTTCAGAAGATCCAGATGGTTTTTTTTTTTTTTTTTTCTTATTTACTTTTCATTTCTTACTGATTTTTTTTTCCTTACTTGAATTTAATTTCTACCATGTATATGTGTGCAGGTTTTTGGCTTCTTCCTTCTTTTCCTTTATCGCACTTGAGTGATGAATTGAATGAACTGACATGCTGTGGGTCTATTGATGAGCAAAATTACAGTATTACCCTTTTCATTTTGTTCTTACATAACAACCTGCCATTCAAGTCAAGAGGGGTGAATTGGTCATTTTGTACACAAATATTACTCTTGCCCCAAATTATATGACCTTCACGGGTGAGTGAGAATCAGACGACAAAAATGCACCAACGAAAAGAAACGATTTTTTTATTAAATTAATGAAATTTAATAAATGAAAAAATGTTGATAATGTTTGGTAATGTTTACGTTTTGGTTTGTATTTAAAAATATTGAACACACTGATTTTTGTTAATTTTTATCAATATGTAATCTCCAAAGTTGTTGGCTTCAACAAAATTTTTGGAAAATATTAAAAACGTATTGTACAAAATGTTTGTACAAGCCGTAAAAATGAATTGACAGAAAAATTAATTGACACAAAATAATTGACATAGAAGTTATTTAAAAAAAAAATTATTTGACAAAAAATTTATTCAAAAAAATTACCGAAAAACAATTAATTGAAAAAAAAATCATTTTTTTATTTGAGTATCTTAAAAATAGTTTGGTTATGACTGTTGATCAAAAATACGGATATCGATATATGAGTTGTGTGTTTGATTATTAATTATAGGTTGAATTAAGTTTTGAAAACTATTTTGAAAACTCATCACCAAACAAATTTTCATATTTCACATGTCATATCAAACTTTCAAAACTCAATTCCAAATACAATTCTGTGTGTGTTGTTTTCTGACCACACTGCCAAATAGGTACTCAGCTGGAGAATATCGGTAGAATAGATTGCACTCGAACGACCTGTCACAAAAAGAAAAGACTCCGGCGGTGGTTCTTCCACTCGGGGGCTCTCTGACGATCAAGTCAATACTCAGTTATCTCTCCAAGATAATAATTAGTGCTTAACTCACTAGCCAGAATACAAAAAGCGTACCTTCAACCCACGAGGGTGCCTTACTTTTATAGCTAACATTGACCTGATCCCTGTAGAAGCCTAGCTTCAATGGACTCTGGCTCAATACTTATCCTGGACTCTCAAATAGATAGATATAAACTTTCTAAGAGTTTTATCTTTATCCAAACTGAGGTCCTCCCCTATTCTAGGACTCTTATAACATATTCGTTTACCCCAGATTCTGGCATCCCCACAGATAACCTCGGCCTAGCCGAGATCATCTCGGCGTCATGACCAAGACACGTGGCACCTCGGCCACCTTAGCCACGTGTTGTCATTCAAAAAATATGTCCCCACAATTGCCCCTTAGGTTCTATTACCTCGGCATCCTAAGGTGATGGAACCTAAACCTTTCGACCATATAGCACGTCGGCTAAGCTTGCTCTACCCTTTATTACCGAGGTTATCACACATCAGCTTCCATATGACAAAAACTTCTGTGTGTTTGCATCAATCCTTTAGAACCAAGAACCAAAGTTTTTTCAAGTTCTTTAGCCGAGATCATCCTCCTAGCTGAGGTCTTTGTTTCATTAAATCAAGAACTCCAAGAGTTTCTCCATGCGTATGAGTTGTCACGCACAGTAATTCAATCGTTTTTGCCACGCGTTTCTTCCCCATTAAAACGTACCTGTCATGCGCCATTTAAGTCGCATCGCACTTGCGTGCGTCGTCTGACAAGCATGTCGTCCTAGGCACACTAATTGCGATTTGCCGCCTTTTCGTGTTTTGACAAAATTACTTCCCTCTCTCTTCGTCTTTTCACTTTTGCAAACACGATTTCTCTTAAAACTCTTAACTTTCTCTCTCTCTAAAAATCTCTTACCTCCATTGTTGCCTTCTTCAAGCTCCCTGCAACCACTTCGTTAACTTCCTCTGGCGAAGCATTTTGCTGCTTTTCTCCGCCTACTGCCACCGTCTGACTCCAGCGAACTCCATGCTGGCCTCATATTCTTTGGTAAGCCACTACTTCTCCCTGTTTTGTTTTTTGATTCACTTCGAACTTTGTTACATTTGTACTCTGTTTTCATGAATGTACTCAGTCTTCACTTGCGTTTTAAATTTTATCATTCGTCATCTACTTCATGATTCTGGTTTTGTACAATCTGTTGCTTGTATACACACACACATACACACTTGTTGTCTATACACTTGACGTTCTTGATAGCCTGTCACTGTTCTTGTTTTGTGCACATTTATATTTTATGCAATGTTCTTGAACCCCTTCTGGTTTTCTTGAGTCTGAATCTCTTTTCTTCTCTGTTTTCTTGTTGTGTTCTCCAGATTTCTGCCTTCAATTCTTGGTTGCATAGTCTTAGGTTTTGGGATTTGTTGTAGAACTCACAAATTTTAGGAAAAATTAAAACAAATTCCTTTTAGATCCTCAAAAACTCTTGCCCAACATACGTTTAGGTTTTGCCAAGGTCTTTTAAACCTTAACAAACCACTTCCTTCTGAAATCTAACACCCTCCCCACTTAGCCGACATTATGGGTATGTTCAGGTAGAGGGTAAACACCCCAACTAAGTTGGAATACTTTAGGCAGGAGTTTGCCATCCCTGCCGACGTTCATCTTAGGTTGGCTGGGGAGGAGGACTCCATCATGCCCAAAGACGACTCCATGCCCTTCCCAATGGTAGCCTTCATAGAGTGTGGACTTAGGTTCCCTCTTGACATCCTTTTTCGAGAAGTCCTTCACTACTACAAACTGAACCCAATGCAGCTTGCTATTAATTCTTACCGAGTTATCAATGGTATAATCGCCTTAGCCAAAAAAGAGAATGCTACGGTTACCCTTGCCGACATCCAATACTGTTACACCATGTACGGCATGAAGTCAGAAAAGGGCTATATCTATTACCTTAAGCTAAGATCCATGGAATACAAACTTGTCGCCGACCTCTCAGACTCCCTTGCTGGAGACGATTACTTCATCGTCTCGGGCAACTGGGAGTTCCCACCAGATGATGACCTTCACCTCTATCCCCTAAGCCGAACAGTTTTCAGAGAGGGAGATGGTAAGAGCCAAGTGTCACATTTGATTGCTTTTGAGTCTTTCTTACTTTGATATTTTTGTACGCTCTTATTTTGCAGTGCTTCCTCAGCCACCTAAGGATTTTCGCAAATCCTTCTATCCCAGCAAGGATTTCAAGAGGCTGTTAGGTTTGCCAGTTGACCAGCGGGAAAGCCCCTTTGTTGCTCAACTACATCCCGACTTACAAATCTGTACTTCCCGACGTCCCAAGAAAAAGCAAGTCTCCTCCTTCAGAAACAACTCCTCAAGCTGAATCATCAAGGCCTGACCAAGGATCAACATCTGGTCTTGTGGAGCAACCATGTGATAACCCAACCTGTAATATACTTAATTACGCATGCGATTATGTGTTTGATATGAAATTGTATGTTTAATTATGTGAGTTATTATGTGATTATGAATTAAATCTATTTACGAGGTATCCAATATGAATATGAAATTTATCGACAAAGATTTTGGATTTGATTTGAAATTGAGGGCCTTGGTGATTTACGAAACAAAAATTGATGATGATAATAAGTTCAATTTAATGTTTGGAACCTCCTTGTTTTATTTTGGGACATTGATCGAAGTGGTAACATAATGGTAAAGTAGGAGTGAACCAAGAATTTAATTCAGATAATTTTTCCTACGAGCAGCCATCACTCTTTTGCCCTTTTCTTTTTCCACACTTTGAATTTGGATGTGAGGCTAGAGCCATTGGAAAGCGTATTTCTGGGGCTTCGATTTGGACACAAGAACGACTTAGAACGGAGTCTGAATGAGAGAGTTATGCCCATTTGAAGTTTTGGAATCTGTGCTGGAAGCAGGTACACTCCAGCGGGAAAAGCGACGCTCGAGCGGACTGCGCGAATTCAGCAAGTTTAAAGGCACTTTTCTAGATCATTCTTCACATTTCCATCTCCTCTTTTCATCTCTCTTACTCTTAGTCCAAAAAGCCTAGAGATTTTGATCCAAATACCTTCCATTTGTCAAAGATTTGGCCAAGATCCCTTGCCAAAAAGTGAAGAAGGCTTGAAGCTCAAGAAAAATTTAAAGAGAGGAAGAAGATCCAAGAGAAAATCAACCATAAATGCTGAAATCAAAGTTTAAGGTATGTAATTTATACTCAAATCATGTAGAATCTATATATAATACTTGAAATTAGGGAGACTATGGGATCAATTTCTTGTAAATTGTAAGAAATTGGGTTTTGAGTAAGAATTTAAAGCTAGGCTCATGGTTATGGAAATGAATATGGAAATTGATTGTTTTTGGTTTGATGTTGAATATCTTACATGAATTTGGGTCTCATTTCTACATGCATGTAATTTGGAGGAATTAAAGAATAAATATGGGTTTTGACTTTTATTATTAACCCATGCATGTAATGTAATTTAAGAGTTTGATTCAAAACATATTTTGGAACATCTATGATTTAAGGAAATAAATTTGAAAAATTAATTAGTTTGAGTTTGATTTTTATTATTCTTCATAAATTTGAGACTCATCCTTACATGCATGTTAGAATTTCAAAATTTTAGATTTAATTCATGTGTAAAAAGACTTATGAGTTTAAATTTGGGTTAGATATGAAGAAAATTAATAAAAATCTAAATGTGGAGAAGTGGTTTGGAAATACTCTTCTGATCCTGGGGAGCGCTCGAGTTCCGCTGATAGCCACCTGAAAGGAATAAACACTTCGGTCGGGGGTGCCGGAATTAGCACTCCGACAGACAAGTCAGTCTCTACACTCAAGAATGCTTGTATTCTAAGTTAAGCACAATAATTCTCACCTCCCTGCTTCTGGCTGATGTCTCTTCTATTTATATCTTTTATTCTTTGGGCCTTGGGATTAGGTCCATCCCCCACCTCATATTCGGCACATTTTATAATGGACCGATCTTTACTCGGCCCCTCGCTTAATCGTTTATTTGGCCAAGTAGGGTTGGCTTTGAGCTTTCCAGCCAATTGCCGAGTGCTTCGAACCTTGACTCTACCAGATTCGACTATCCGGAATCTCTACAACTCCCGAATCTCGGCCCCCACAATTGCCCCCCAAACATTCCACTAACGAGTTGGCTGGAGTATTTGGCTTCAAACTCGAAGAGTCAGAGCCGAAATTCGGCGGCTGACCGCATTCCAACGCAAATGTCTGTACACACGCTTCTCGGTTATCATTTCAACTTCCCGCCTCCTCGTACACTTCTATTTATTGTGATTTAAAATTTCGACGTCTTTTCAAATACATACACACTTTTAGACGCCCGTTGTAGGACTGCCTCCCGAACTACCTCTGCAACTTCCTACTCTTCTCTATCTCCTTCGCCTCTTGTAAGTTCTCTCATTCTCTGCTTTGTTTTTTGGCTTAGCATAATCCTATTGGCTGGGGGGAATGGCGAAAATTTAAAAGATCTCTCTCACTGGATCGAATTTCTGGCTTCCAACACCATTTTTCCATTCCTATGACGTCCGTCTGTCATTTGTGGCAGACGGCACCCTCGATATGGAGAGGGTTGATGAAACCACGATCATCTTCCCTCTTCTATCAATCGCAGAGGGTGGGGTCCGTTTCTCCCTTCACCCGCTCCTTAGGGCTGTGCTTTGCCATTGGGGGTTAATCCCTTCCCAACCCAACGTCAATTTCTTTAGGGTCGTGATGGGGATTATCCCACTAAACCGCCGCCTTGGGCTTAAGCTTGGCATTTCTGCTATTCGGCATTGCTACGCCTTGGCCAAGTCTACTGGTTGGCACGGGCGTTATTTCCTTATGGCCAAAGACACCGGCCATCAACTAGTGACTATGCTTTCCAGCTCTGGGAAGCGAGTCGATGATGTTATGGTCGTCGTCCAAGGAAACTAGGAATTTGGCGAAGGCAAGGATCGCCTTGATCATATTCCTAGACGGAGGGGCGAACCAGGTGGCCAAGTATCTTCTTTTATTTATTTACTTGTTATATTTATAAAACCTTATTTTCGAGACCTCATGGTTTTGCTTTTGCAGGAAGATTTGAAGAAAGTCTTGACCTCGACTGACGACGCCGTCCTTTCGGAAATCAAGACTGCGCTCAAGTATTTTGGCCGACCGAGTCTTCAGAAGCAGGGGAGGGCGGCCCACGTTCTGCTCCGCTACGAGCCGACTTATATGACCTTTTCGGCGGCGGAAAACATCCCAATTCCGAAGGGTGAGGAGTTTCTTATTGCCCTTATCTTGACTGATTTCAGAAATTTCAGGCAAGTCGGTTGCGAGGGATCAGATTCAGAGTGACCGGAAGTTGCTGAGGCCACTGAGTCAGACCAATCCGAAACTGAGGTTGACGAGGCTTTGAAGTTAGCATTTTAAGAAGCCGACCTCAATTCAGCTGATCCTCCGTCCACCTCGGGTCAAGAAGACCGTCCGCTTGATGATAATTTTCACGGTCTGGAGGACCTGCCCGGCGCGTTCCCAGAAGATATGGCTGGGTTAAGCCTTACTAAACTTGCCAAGAAAGCGAACGCGGAAAGGATAGCCGCGCGGCGAAGGGCGGAGGAGATTCGGGCTGTCGAATCACACTCCCAGTCCTCCTTGCCTGTTATTGAGGGGACGGCAAAGAACGGGAGTACCGAGGCAGAACCTTTTGTGCAAACAAGTGTTGAAGCTGAGCAAAGGGTGGAGAAGCACCCCACCGATGTCGAGGCCGGCTCAGAAGAAGACCGTGCCGATAAACGGCCTCATTTGGAGGAGTCGGATGTGATCGTACCTTTTGTTATTCAACCTAAGATAAAGAATATACCGATCTCCTCCATGCTTCGGTGATCAAAGATCCAGCGGTTGCACTCAGCTTGGCGACGTCTGTTTCACTACTTGCTGACAAGGCGGCTTTTCGGGCACAGCCGGATCTGGTTGCAATTGGGTTGGCCGTGCAATCGGCTCTTTTGGTATATATCTACACTTTGTCTTTTCTCTTTTACGCAAATATTATTTTGTTCTTAACTTCCTGTTTTGCAGGCCGTCGGAAGGATAGCCGACATGGGTTGTCGCTATCATGATGCCGTCAATAATTGGCCGTTTACAAGCGGAGGTTGAGGGCCAAAGGAGTAGGCGCAATTGGAAGGCGCCCGTGCCGAGGCCGAGATGGAGAGAGCCCGCAATGCTGAAGAATTGAGATAAGTCGCCGAGAAGAGGGCAGATGCAAGTAATGACGTGCTTAAATTGGCCCAAGAGGCGATCTCTACATTGGAGGTTGAGTTGGAAGAGATGAAGGCGATGAAGGAAACAGCCGACCTGAAGGCTTCCAGCGCATTCGATGCTAGGAAAAAATCTCCTTTTGAGGAATATGTAGACGAAGTCCCTAAATTTGAGAATCGGGGATTTAAACACGGCTGGCTCAAAGCCCTTGCTGCTGCTGATGTGACATTGGCTACGCCAATTCCATACGAGCAAGTGGATGTTGAGCCGCTGGAGTCTGACTCCGAGGGCTAATTTGGGCGGCTCTTGTTTTTTGTTTTAGGATCTGCATGTAATTTTCAGCTTTTTACAGCTTTTTGTCTAGTAATTTTCATATGTAAAATGGTTACAATTTATGCCCAATTTACTTAATGAAAATTCATTTTGTACTTTGCTATTACTAATGAACGGAATTGTTTGGTTGCTGTTTTGGATGAAACGTTTTGTATACTTGCCGACTAGATGATTAGGCTGTTTAAAAAGCCAAAAATCAGTACATGAAGTGACTATGGCACATATCAATCGGCTTGGGGCCAAGATACTCGGCCGATTAGATTAATAAATCTGCCTTGCCCCAGCCAGCGCATGGACTTCAAGGCAGTCTCCCATAGTTGTTGTTTAGATAATTAGGCCGTTTTAACAAGCCAGAACTTAGTGCATGAAGTGGCTGTGGCACATATCAATCGGCATGGGGCCAAGATGCTCGGCCGGTTAGATTAATAAATCTGCCCTTGCCCCAGCCAGTGCATGGACTTCAAGGCAGTCTCCCATAGTTGCCGTTTAGATAATTAGGCCGTTTTAACAAGCCAGAACTTAGTGCATGAAGTGGCTGTGGCACATATCAATCGGCATGGGGCCAAGATGTTGGGCCAGTTAGATTAATAAATCTGCCCTGGCCCCAGCCAGTGCATGGACTTCAAGGCAGTCTCTCATAGTTGCCGTTTAGATAATTAGGCCGTTTTAACAAGCCAGAACTTAGTGCATGAAGTGGCTATGACACATATCAATCGGCATAGGGCCAAGATGCTCGGCCGGTTAGATTAACAAATTTGCCCTTGCCCCAGCCAGTGCATGGACTTCAAGGCAGTCTTCCATAGTTGCCGTTTAGATAATTAGGCCGTTTTAAGAAGTCATAACTTAGTGCATGAAGTGGCTGTGGCACATGTCAATCGGCCTCCGTCGTTTGGAGACTGCCAAAAGCGTTAATGAAATTGCCTCGGGGTCGCTGCATACCCACGAATAAATGGGGTGATTTCGCGCCAGTGGGGCCACTTATTCTTATTCAGATTCGATTTTAACTAGCTTGGGGCGAGGGCGAATGTCAAACAGACTGTTCTTCAACAGTAGAGGAAAGGGACGAACGCTGGCTAAGCTAGATACTGCGATAAATCGCAGCAGCGAGCCTACGCGTACGGGAGGAAGGACGTTCAAGGAAAGCGAAAAACGTCAACTTCCAAGCCGTCGAAGCAGATCACCCCGAAGAGAGAAGCATCAACGGGGAAGCTCCCCGCGACCACGACCGAGGGATGAGTCAGACGCGACGCCCGGACCATTGAGTTTTGCGGTGTTCGTGGGGAATAAACCGATGATTGAGGCAGATTCCATCGTTAATGATCCGGTTGTAGCGGTCGAGTTTGCTCGACAGATCTTTCCACCGGAAGTCCAACAATCGATGGTTGGACGACGAGATTTGAAAGTGTTTCGAGAAGGTATTCATGGGGCGGTGAAGGGGTTGTACACTGCCTACGAAGTCGGCATGAGTCTGCGCGCTGCGCGGCGGGAGATAGAGAAAATGGACAAACGGGTCCGCAGTTCAGAGGCTCATGCGGAGAAAGCCGAGGGCGAGCTTAGGGAGCTTAGGAAGGTTAAAGTCGCCTATCCGCATGCGGCGGGTCAATCTAACCCGATTGTGGACGAGAGGGTGACCCAACGGCTATTGATTCATGCCATCGCCGACCGAGATACGGCAGGCATGTTTGCCGTACAAAATGCGAGGGCCAAAGGTTACGAGGGCTTCCATGTTGGTCGGAAGGTTGGGATCGACAAAACGAAAGAGACACTTGCTGAGGAGGTCTGCCGATGCGAGAATCGGGGTTTTAACCATGGTTGGATCGTGGCTCTTCAGGCCGCGGAGGCTCTTCGAGCAAAGGGTGTCGATTCCAACTTATGTGACCTGGATCATCGTGATCATTTGCCCTTTGCCGCCTTTGAAGTTGAAAAGAGCGATGATGAGGGCGACGCCGAATAAAAATATTCGTTGTAATGTTCAAACGCGGATCGCGTCTAGAATTATGTATTTATTGGTTGGTCAAATAAAAAAGAACTTTATTTTCAATGTTTTGTTATAATTTTTGTTCGGCGCATACGTGCTTGCATGTGTTTTATTATATACATGTTTGAATAAACGTATTTCAGACGAGTAAATGAACATTGATCGACCCAAAGACATCATTCGCCGATGAGGATCTGAATCCGGAGGCTTTAATCGGCCGAAAGACGTTATTCACCGATGGGGCTCTGAATCCGGAGACTATTTGGCCGATCGTGATATCTACGAAGGGCGCTCCGAATCCGGAGGCTTAATCGGCCAATCGTGATATCCACGAAGGGCGCTCCGAATCTAGAGGCTTTAACAGTCCAAAGACGTCATTCGCCGATGGGGCTCCGAATCCGGAGACTTTATTTGGCCAATCGTGATATCCACGAAGGGCGCTCTGAATCCGGAGGCTTTAATTGGCCAATCGTGATATCCACGAAGGGCGCTCCGAATCTGGAGGCTTTAATCGGCCAATCGTGACATCCACGAAGGGCGCTCCGAATCCGGAGGCTTTAACGGCCCAAAAACATCATTTGCCAATGGGGCTCTGAATCCGGAGACTTTATTTGGCCAATCGTGATATCCACGAAGGGTGCTCCGAATCCGGAGGCTTTAATGGCCCAAAGACGTCATTCGCCGATGGGGCTCCGAATCCGGAGACTTTATTTGGCCAATCGTGATATCCACGAAGGGCGCTCCAAATTTGGAGGCTTTAACGGCCCAAAGACGTCATTCGCCGATGGGGCTCTGAATCCGGAGACTTTATTTGGCCAATCGTGATATTCACGAAGGGCGCTTCGAATCCAGAGGCTTTAACGGCCCAAAGACGTCATTCGCCGATGGGGCTCCGAATCCGGAGACTTTATTTGGCCAATCGTGATATCCACGAAGGGCGCTCCGAATCCGGAGGCTTTAACGGCCCAAAGACGTCATTCGCCGATGGGGCTCCGAATCCGGAGACTTTATTTGGCCAATCGTGATATCCACGAAGGGCGCTCCGAATCCGGAGGCTTTAATCGGCTAATCGTGATATCCACGAAGGGCACTCCGAATCCGGAGGCTTTAATCGAAACATCTTTGAACTAGATTCTATGGTAGGTGAATGGGAATCTTTGTATTACAGAAAAAGAGATGTATATGGCAAACAGTTCGGAAAAAGCATCACGTCCTACAAGTCGGGCTAATGATAAAATTTGCGTAAGTGCGTGGAATTCTAAGGTCATGGCAGACTCTTTCCTGTCATGTCTTTGAGCCGATATGCCCCTACTCCAGTGATCAAGTCGATCTAATAGGGACCGTCCCAGTTAGGACCCAATTTTCCATCGGCCGGTTTCCTGTCAGGTGGGAGCACCTTCTTCAGGACAAACTCTCCTGGTGTGTAGCGGCGCAGCTTAACGCGTTGATTATACGACTTTGCCAGCTGCTGCTGGTATAGTGCCATGGACGCAAGGGCTTGGTCTCTTCATTCTTTGATTAGAATCAAATCCAAAGCCAGCATCATGTCGTTTCGGCCCGTATCAAAAACTTGCGACTTGAGTGTCGGGTGGCCGATCTCCAGGGGTAAGATTGCTTGGGTTCCAAAGCATAGGGCAAACGGCGTTTCTCCAGTCGATCTTCTCGGTGTAGTTCGATGAGCCCACAGTACACTCCACAATTCTTCGACCCATTTGCCTTTGGCTTTCTCCAGCCTTTTCTTGATGCCGTCCAAGATGGATTTATTAGAGGTTTCGGCTTGGCCATTGCTTTGGGGGTAAGCCGGCGTAGAAAAGTAAGGCCGAATACCATATTTGCTGCACAGCTCTCGGTATACGCCACAATCAAACTGGGTGCCGTTGTCTGAGATAAGAGCTCTGGGAATGCCAAATTGTGTTATGATGTTCCTCACCACAAAGCGCTTAACGTCAGCATCTCGAATGTGTGTTAATGGCTCCGCTTCGAACTATTTCGTGAAGCAATCTGTTGCGACGATCAGGTATCGCTTGTTTTCTGAGGCCCTCGGCAATGGTCCTACGATATCAAGCCCCCACTGGGTGAACGGCCAAGGACTGGTGATAAAGTTCAACTCTTAAGCAGGCAGATGGTTTGACGGGGAGAATTTCTGGCACTGTTTACACTTTTTTGCATAACACTCGGCGTCTGCTCTCATTGTCGGCCAATAATACCCCTACGTTATAGCTCGATGGGCCAAAGAGCGTCCGCCAGAATGGGCACCATAACTGCCTTCGTGTATCTCAGTCAGAAGCTCCCCGACTTTGTCCGGGTGCACACATTCCAAATATGGGCCAGAGAGTGACTTTTTATAAAGCCTTCCTTGCGGATCCAAGTAGTATCGCATGGCTTTGTTTCGCAGCTTATTGTAGACGTCCCCGAACGCCCCGGGAGGGTTGAGTCCCTCGTTCCGTTCGTCTTGGGCTCACTACAGTTCAGGACTCAAATTGTCACGGTTCTTAATCTGAACCAAAGAGTCCAAATCCGGCAAATCGTTTTGAGAAAACAGATTTTTGAAAGAAGTGCCAAACATGGACTGCTTTGCTAGATACAGAGTCGCCACATAAATATTTTATTTTTGGGAAATTTAGGAAACCCTGACTCGTTGCCTAAGGCCACGTGTCCGTCATCACCAAAGTTGCCTCGGCTCGGGAACTTGGGTACGATTGGGGAAGGTCACTTCATGAGCACCCCCGCTCGCCCGATCAAAGATCGGCCTCTACTAACCATGATATCCAGTTTTGAAAACATTATGCATTCTTATTCCGGTTATTAGCCTAGATTTACTATGTGATGCGCACATCATCAAGTATAGACTGGATCGCCTGAATTGGAACAAAACATTTCATGTTTGTTTTTGAAAGATGGTTTGCTACCCACAAGTAGGCTTAAAATGCAGATTTCGCCACCCTCAGGTGGGCTTAGAAAAGATGGTTTTGCCACTATCTAGTGGGCGTAAAACTCACAGTTGATGATTTGTCCCAATCCAAATAACCCAACCTTCACCCACAGGCATTCAGGCAGTTTATATCACATAAGCAAATAGCCTCATGGTAAGCATGCTACATGGCAGTCACTCACACGCATGCAAGGATGCTAAAGCATAAAACTTACCTAGTACTCCAAGCCAAAACAGAAGCTAATTAGAAATCCATGCATGATCCTAATTATACAGAAATGCCTAATGTAACACATGCAAAAATGCAATTATAGTAGGCTCGGCTATTCTAAACATGGCATGTGGAATGCTACAGCTAACATGTATTCAACTTGGAAAAATACAAATGCAGTTAGTATGATGCGCCGAGCCCGGTGCATGCAAAACAGATGAATGAATGCAAACATGCTATCATACTGTATGCTAATTGAAACATGCCCTAATCTAACCATCATAAGCTGGTAAATGAAAGGGAGAGAAAGACGTGGGGTTGGAAGACATACATCACACGCACGCACACTTATTACAGTTTTGCCCTCACTCGGAGGGTCCAAATAAATAATATACAGTCCCAAATGAATAATTACAGTCCGAATAAATACAAAATCCTAATTAATTAACAAATTAATCTAGGAAAATGGTAAACTAGCATGCAAGCTAGGGGACTGCCTCAACACTGCTCCGGATGATGAATGATGCATGTTCGGGTTGCCTTCGCGGAAATCCATTGCGATGCCCCAATTAGCCTCTGTTTACAAGTAAGCCCGGAATATTGCGCGAAGCCCCAAAATATTTCCGGTTTCTGATTTGCTGCAACAGAGAGCAAGAAAGGGGCATGGCAATGTATTTTTACATATGTATGCATGACTACTCTTCAGGGAGCGTAGTCCTCGATCCTCGTGCCACCAATCGCGCATCTCGATGCATGATGGCCGAGGAGTCGATTTGCATGACTCAATATGGAATGAATGCACATATAAACACAACAAGGCCTAGACTCCATCATGGATAATCCGGAGTGTCGGCGACTGGGAATTGAGACACGTTCCGTCACTTGAAGTACGAAACGTCTCTTGTTTCCCGTGCTTGGGCTAACTCCTATCCCAAACACAATGCAATATGCATGGCATGCATGAATGCGACTAATATACAACCTAGCATACACAATGCTATGAAATGGCATACACAATGAATGATGTAACACGGCATACACGATGCTCTAACATACAATTTAGCATACGCAATGCTATGAATTGAAATGGCATACACAATGCATAATGGACTTACACCAACACAAGCAGACCTCAGCCACACTCACATAGGAGGCCATTAGATGAAAATGAGACACTCGAGATGTGTGCACGCGTGCACGCGAACCGAGGACCGACCCTAAGGCACGAACGCCACTCTACCAAAGCATGGCAAAGCATGAAATATGGCATACAAACATGCGAATTTCAGCACTAAAATATGATGCTAAACAGCCCCGAAACATGGCAATATGGCACCCGATGCATGAGATGAACCCCGAAACTCAAAACTAGGCATACGCAATGACCTATAGCTATACAAAGCATGCATTATTTGATCATGAAGCATGAATACAGAACCAAGGCAGTCCCAAAACATGAACATTTCTAGTTCAAAGCATGGCCAAAAGATGCTAGCAAGATGGCCTAAATTAGCATGCGATTTTGACTATCCAACATGGATTACATGGCAAGTACATGAAGCAAGTGAGCACTCACCAAACCAGAAAAAATCAGTGAACTAAACATGCCAAAATATGCCCAAATACACATGGAAAAGCAGCCAACACATGCACAAATGAGGGGCTCCTTTGGAGGGCATACCAAGGGGTTATTAAGCAGATGCAAGATAGACATGAAGCATGACCAAAACAACTATGGAAATCAAATATGGTAGTCTCAAAACTCACCAAATTGACCCTGAAATGTGACTTCAAAACATGCAAGATAGGGTCTCTTTGGAAGGCCAAAATGATCACCAAATAAGTCAAGGTGAGAGGGGTTCACCCCCCTCTGATTTGGAGGCTCAAAATAGCATCAAAGCCACTGGAAATCTACTGGATTCCAGTGTCTAGAAGGTCAAACAAGGCATGCAACAAGGGCTAGGGTGTAAGGCTCAAAATAAGAGGGAATCAAGCATACAAGGAAGCATGTGACCTCAAATAAGAAAATACCCTTGATAAAACATGAAGCTGATGTCAAAAAAACCCTTTTTCTAGTTTACAACAAGTCTAAAAAATGAACAAAAATAGGGCTAATCTATCATGCAAAAATGGCCCTAAAAGGAGAATAGAGACAAGGGACAACAGCTGGCCCCAAATAGCAAAGATCCCTTCAACAAAGTTGAAGAGGGGCTCAAAAAAAGGCACTTTACAGTTTACATCAAGTCTCGAAAACGAACAAAAGTGAGGCTAAGCTATCATGCAAGAAAAAGGCCTAAAAGAAGGATAAAGAGACAAGTGGTAGCTGCTGGCCTCAAACAGAGAACAGCCCTTCAACAATGTTGAAGAGGGGCTCAAAAAAAGATATTTTACAGTTTATGACCAAGTCCAAAACAGCTCACAAATATGCCTAAAATATCATGCAAAAATAGGCCTAAAAGAGAGTTTAAACACAAAGGGTGAGGAGGAGACCTCAAATAGAGAAAAACCCTTGATCAAACATGGAGATGAGCTCAAAATATGACTATTTACAGTTTGGATGGGAGCCCAAAAATGCAAGCAAAAGGAGCTAATATATTGAGCAAAATAAGGCAAGAAAGAGGGAAAATGGGACTTACCCTTGTAGAGCCAACCTTCAACAACTTTTGGACTAGGTTTGGGGGCTCTCAACCTCTGGAAATTAGCTTCAAGTTGCTGGAATGGAGTGTGGAGGTATGGTGCTATGGGTTGTGGTGTAAAGGGTGCAAGAACCTTAGGGTTTGAAGGGTTTGGAAGAGAGGGAGAGGGAGAGTTGTATGCAAGGCTCAACACAGATTTTGTAACCCCTCAAAATAGGTGTGGGGGTGCTGGTTTTATAGAGGAGGAGTGGAGGAAAAAGGGGGGGGGGAAATCAAATTCAAATTTCCCCCCCCCCCCAAAAGGGCAAACCCCCGAGGCAAGGGTCTGGGGGAAAACAGAGGGTACATCTGTAATACACTTGGAGAGGGAAAAATGGCCGGCCAGGTCAAAAGGGCCAAAGTGGTCAACCACCAGGCAAGGTGGCCGGCCGACCAGTTTAGGTGGCCGGACGACCAGGTCAAAAGGGGCAAGGTGGCCAGCCACCCCCTAGAATGAAGCCCCAGAAGTTAGCTTTCCAATGCCGCAAACCTTGCATTAAAATTCCTCATGTGGAAAAAGTTATGCCAGTTTTGGTGAAGCCGTACAGATTCGGTCCAACCGGATTGATCCCCTACTTCAACCAATCATATCTCCCCCGCCCGGACTTCCCCTTAGGAGATTCTTGAGTGTAAAATGAAGCCCCGGAAGTCTCATTTCCAATGGCACCAACCTTGCATCAAAATTTCTCCTGTGCAAAGAGTTATGCCCGTTTCGGCAAAGCCGCGCAGATGTTTTCCTCCTTCCCGGATTCATGCTGAACCACTTTTGACCAAAAAAGCTGTTTTTTTAGAAAAATTGCTGGCCTCCCACTCTCCTACAACCTTTCTAATAATGAAAATGAGGTCTCCACCAAAAATGAACAAAGACGGACGCAAAACGGAGGTTCGGGGGCCGAAACATGCAGTTCGGGGCCCCGAAAACAGGCTGTTAGTCACCGAAAGTGGCGTTCGACCACGAAGTTGGTCTCTCAGACCACAGTGTCCCTCAAAAGGGAGGAAATAAGGTGTATGCCAAAAACCGGAGCAAACGGAGGTGGTTAAACGGTCTCGAACCGAGGCACACGGCCGACGGCTCCGAAAAATCGAAAACCGGGCTCCAAACTGGAAAAATGGCCTACGACCACGAAACGTAGCCTACGGCCACTGAGAGATGATCTACGAGACTTCTCCCTCCCTTCGGAAGAGAAAACGGAGAAAACGGGACCTGGTTCGCAAACCGAGGCAAGGTACAAAAGAGTCCGGAAGTCTGGAGGCAAGGCTCGCAGCCGAGACTCCGCAACCTCAGAACGAGCACAATATGCGACATCACCAAGTGCTCAATCGGTGACGTCTGAGTCTTAAGGTCGGTTAAAAATGGGGTGTCTACAGTTGCCCCTCTTTGACAGAACTCGAAAGTCATAAGTGACGGGAGTGAATGTCAAAGCTCAGAGATGACCCATTTTTGACAAGGCCGAAGATTCAGACAAACATACTAGATAACAGAGAAATGCGCCCGCAGGCTGAGGGCAAGATGCAAAATGATATGCAGGAAGATTTTGATAATTGGATTTATACGTTACGCGAAGCCGATTTGAAGATTGGACTTATACGCTACGCGAAGCCGGTTTGAAGATTGGACTTATACACTACGCGAAGCCGGTTTGAAAATTGGACTTATATGCTACGCGAAGCCGGTTTGAAAATTGGACTTATACGCTACGCGAAGCCGGTTTGAAAATTGGACTTATACGCTACGCGAAGCCGGATATCACTCATGATCATGCAAAGAGAGCTGTGATGAAGCAATTATGCAAAATAAATGCAACATTTTAAGCGAATGCCAGGCAAGCAAGTAAACTCGAACCAAACTATACCTTATGCAGAAAGGATGTAAGAAAATTATAGAATCTTCACGAAAATGTGCGATAGATACACAAAGGTGAACGAAGTGTGTGATTGATGCACGAAGCGAGCGTGTGTAATAGATACACAAAGCGAACATGTGTGATAGATACACAAAGCGAACGTGTGATAGATACACAAAGTGAAGCGAGTGTGATGGATACACTATATGAAGCAAAGTGTGATGGATACACTAGGTGAGTGTGTGATAGATACACAAAGGGAACGTGTGATAGATACACAAAGTGAAGCGAGTGTGATGGATACACTATATGAAGCAAAGTGTGATGGATACACTAGGTGAGTGTGTGATAGATACACAAAGCGAACGTGTGATAGATACACAAAGTGAAGCGAGTGTGATGGATACACTAAAGGTGAACACAAAGTGTGATAGATGCACTTAGTGAACAAGTATGATTGATATACTGAAAGTGAACACGAAGTGTGATAGATGCACTTGGTGAACAAGTATGATAGATATACTGAAGGTGAACACGAAGTGTGATAGATGTTCTTCGTGTACAAGTATGATGGATATACTAAAGGTGAACACAAAATGTGATAGATGCACTAAGTGAACAGAGTGTGATTGATACACTAAAAGCGAACACAAAGTGTGATAGATGCACTAAGTGAACAAGTGTGATGGATACACTAAAAGTGAACACAAAGTGTGATAGATGCACTAAGTGAACAGAGTGTGATTGATACACTAAAAGCGAACACAAAGTGTGATAGATGCACTAGTGAACAAGTGTGATGGATACACTAAAAGCGAACACAAAGTGTGATAGATGCACTATGTGAACAAGTGTGATTGATACACTAAAAGTGAACACAAAGTGTGATAGATGCACTATGTGAACAGAGTATGATAGATATACTGAATGTGAACACGAAGTGTGATAGATGCACTTAGTGAACAAGTATGATTGATATACTAAAGGTGAATACGAAGTGTGATAGATGCACTTAGTGAACAAGTATGATTGATATACTAAACGGTGAACACGAAGTGTGATAGATGCACTTAGTGAACAAAGTGTGATTGATACACTAAAGGTGATGATGTGAATATGTGCATGATAGATACACAAAATGAGGATGTGTGTGATAGCTACACAAAATGAGGATGTGTGTGATAGCTACACAAGATGAGTGAAGTGTGATTGATACACTAAAGTGAAGAGAGTGTGATTGATACACAAAATGAGAATGTGTGTGATTGATACACTAAAGCGAGCGTGTGTGATTGATACACAAAAGTAGGCATAGTGTGATAGATACAAAGTGAGTGTGTGTGATTGATACACAATATGAACAAAGTGTATTGATACACTAAATGAATGATCTTAAACGGAACTTCTTTGAATGAACCGTACATACAATATTGTGCATGACTGAGAAAGAAACTTGATAGGTACAATGCATTACAATGCATGATGCTTACGGAAAACAATAAATGGACAAAGCGGCGCTTTAGAAAGCACCTCATGAGGTGAGTGGTGGTGAACCACTCTTCTCCGACGGGGATCTCCCCTTGTGCTCTTCGAACACTTTACCTTCAACTCACAGTACAAAGGCTCTGGAATGCTGGCAAGGGTTCTACATGTAGAACACTTTGGATGCTACCTTTCTTCATGATCATTTTCACAACTTTTCCTATTCTCCAACGGGGTGACAGACTAGGTTGGTTCAGTATCTAGAATTGAGGTGCATACACGCTGTCGCAAACTATGGGGCTTCCATACAGATTTCAAGCCGGGGATACACCCCTGGGTATTTAAACCAGGCTTTGGTCTCAGAAATCCCGAACCTTTGCGTTCTAGGCCACGGCCATTCGAACTCTAGTTTCCACCGTCGCAGTTGGTCTCCTAGGAACTCATTGTGAACACAACCAAGATGACCCTGGCAAGGAACTGGTACTCAGAGAGAGCATTTCTGATTGCCATTCTAGCTTGAGGCAGACTTGATCTTGAGCTTGAGGTAGAGGCACACTCATACTTCGGAGCATTGACAAGGCCTGACAAGGTGCATACGGAATGTGATCTCGGAGCTTACTGAAGTTGGAACAAACTCAGATGCCCGACATTTTCCTCTTTTGCTTTTGCTTTGCAGTCCGGAACCATTATAGCTTCAAATAGGTCCTGGTTCCACTGTTCTCACATGACCTGGGTTGAACCCTGCGGTTTTATGAAAGAACAAATTCTGTTTTGCACAAATGTGGAGAACGGCACGGCACTCGGAGCACAAAACGATTTTATTTTTTGAAATTGAGAGATAAGTTTTCGACCGGGTATTGAGCCTACCATTGATCACAGCAAAACGACTCAACAAGGAAATAAAAGGCACACAACCTAGACACATCGAGTAACACTCGAAACGACTCAAAACAAGAATCGAGATAAAACAAAAAGACACGACACTCAGACGTGCACAGGGAGCCTGTTTCACCGGGTAGTGTTTCCCACCCTTTCTCATTTGTGATTCTCACATCACTCTGGCACTCAATCTCTTGTTTTCTGAAAAAGCCATTTTCTCACTTTTTCTCTTATCGCACATCTCTCTATTCTTCAATCTCTCATTTTTCAATCCCTCCCCTGGGTGGTTGATGGATAAACAGGAAGTTGCGGGCTCTTGCCCCTAGCATGCTGCTAGATTCTCTTTCTTCTGTTCATAGCTAGTGAATTCCTCCCATAGAAGGGTTGCGCTACAACTGGGTGTGTAGCAAATCTGCAACTAACATCGGTTGATGATGCTTTGCTGGGGAGTTTGGACGTAATAAGATCTGTCCAGATGATGGAGTGGAATATCTTGCCCCATTCCAGTTTGTGCTTCGCACGTGGCTTGATACCTCGTTGCTTGGAGGGTGAGAGAGCTTTCAGCCCTTTGTTGTGCCCTTTTCTGGCGAATACGGTGCCCTTTCCGGCAAGTAGAGTGCCCTTTCTAGCAAGTATTTTGACAAAGGGGAAAAGACAGAACACCTGACTCAACTGTGCCCCTAGTTCATTATTTTGACCATTTTTTGTTTTGATTTTTCTACTAAAACAATTTTGACCAATATGAGAGTTAGATTAACACGCTTGTTCAATTTTTGATTTGAAATCATGCAAGTCAGGCCATGAGCACTGAAAATTTTCCTTTTTTGGGTCCAAGAAAATGGTCCAGTTTTGGAAAATAATTTTCGAGAAAATTAGTCAACCTTAGTAAAAATTCTCAAAAACTATTTTTGCAAATGGCCACTTGCTCAACGAGCATGAAACCTACTCCTGAGATGCACAACCTCAGATCTGAAGGAAAATTGCCCCTTGCTTGAAGAGAGCTGCATGGCAACGGAAAGTTGCCCCTTGTTTGAACGGCACCGCGGCGCATTGAATGGCAACGGAAAGTTGCCCCTTGTTTGAATGGCACCGCAGCGCATTGTAGTCAGTCCTTGGAGCGATGATTACAACTGAACTCTCGGATACAGAGAAGCAAAGATGATCAAAACCATTACATGGACACAGTCGAATTTGAAGTATTTTACGGCTGGACTTCAGAATGAAGTTGCCTACGTATCCCAAAGATGGGAATCAAGCCTTACGTAGTTCGGGGTTAAGGTACACTCGGGTATTTAACCTCTCCTTTTTATGCTCTAACTTTTGCCAAGGCGCCTGTTGCGGGTTTTCAACCTTGCGAGCTTTGTTTTTCTTTTTTTCGATTCTTTTTTTTTCTTTTTTCTTTTTTTTCTTTTCTTTGCATTTTCTTCATTTTTCTTTTATTTTTTTTTTCATTCTTTGCATTTTTCTTTTTTTTTTTTTTTGTTCTTTTTCTTCTTTTTCTTGCTCTAACTTTTGCCTGGGTCGCCCTTTCGGGTTTTCGGCCCAGCGAGCCTCTCAAGGGTAAAAGTGTAGCTTTGTCCATGTCAGATGGTTTTGAGATCCTGAAGTCATCTGAATCCAGAAGATTGGCTGCAGTTCGCTAACGATGCAGGAGTCCTTCCAATGGGGGTCGAATTTGCCCCTAGTGTTATGGATAGGAACTTGGTGACTCATCTTTGACTCTTCGAGCGCATCTGACATTTTTGCCCCTTGTTCGGGGGGGCTTTTGATTTAGCTTCACAAGCTTCCTTTGATCACATCTGATATTTTCGCCCCTAGTTCATGGGCTGCTTCTGATCCGGCCATACGGGCCTTACATTGTGGTTGACCGTTGAACATTCTGAGTCTGAGTTCAAGGTTTTCAAAGCAGAGGGGTCGAGTCTCGGGGCTGAGAGCGATCCTAAGCTGTACAATCTCAAGAGCGATTTCACACATGTCTTCGCAGGACCGCGCAAAACATTTTTTGAAAGTTTTTAAGAAAGCGACAAATCGCTCGCGCTGAAGACAGTGTAGAACCAATCTGGATCAAAGCTAGGGTCCTTCTCAGTACTCACACTAACAAGCATGATTTCATTCATTAAGGGCTTAGCACGCCTCTCTTCCTCTCAGTTGATCAAATTTTTTGCAAATCCCGAGGAATTCCTTCCTCTTCGTTTTCACCACAATGTTCAAAAAGTTTTGAAAAACTCAGGTCATTACAATGACTTCAAGGCACAGAAAAGACAGAGTCCTTAGTCAAATACTGTCATCTCCTTCAGAACTTCCGGCATAACTGGCACAAGGCAGAAGCAAACGCGAGAGCGTAAAAATCACTGCTGTTTCATTCAAAAACTGCTGGCACAACTGGCTCCCTGGCAGAAACAGACTCAAAACAAAACGAAAAGACAAACGCAAAACAAAATGGTGACGCCCGAGATAATACCCCCGGAATCACCCGACTCCTATACAACAGGACTGACTCGATATAACAAGACAGACCCGAAACAAAAAGACTGACTCAAAACGGACTCAAAACAACAAGACTGACCCAATACCCAAGTCAGAAAGCACAAAAACCAGCATTCACAAATGCTCAAAACAGTGCGTGCCATACGCCATATCTGGAGTAAATCGAGTGCCATCCGCAGGTGGTTCATCCCCCGATCACATAGTCACATTATCCCCCACAGGTTCACTGGTCGAGTGCCGATAGACTTTGCTGGACTGGCGCGGGGATGACCCTGTTGTCAAACAGATCTTGTACATCATGGCGCAGACGAAAGCAACTGTCAGTGTCATGACCGGTTTGTTGATGGTACGCACAGTACCTAGTATGGTCATGCTTTGGAGGGAGAGGATCAGGTAAAGGCCGTTGATCCAATGGTTTCAGATGTCCTTTCCGGATTAAGACCTCTAGAGCCTTTGACAAAGGCATATAAAGTGGGGTGAAAACCCTCTTGACTCGGGGTGGATATTTGGCCGTCTGTGAGCTACTTCCGGACGCACCGGTGAATGGGGTAGCCTTTTTTGATGTGGTGGTGGTGACCATGCCCACTTCAGAAGATCTTGCAGCTGCATCACCACTGGTGGTCGCATTCGAACTGCGGGAAAACGCCCGCCTAGGCTGCTCCTTCTCCTGGTCAATAAGGCCCTGCTTCATGGCATCCTCGATCTGTACTCCCATCTCATGCAAATCTGAAAAGGTAGGGAAGGGGAGCACGATCATTTTCTGCATTAGTTTGGGCTGGAGGTTGCGTACAACCATCCGTATTTGATCCTTATCCGTTGGCCTAATGGTCATCATTGAGGCCTTGGCCCTCCAGCGGGCCACGAATTCTGAGAAGCTCTCCTTAGGCTCCTGCCTCGTCGTCTCAAGATCACGGGTCGTAATCTCGATTTGGGTATTGTATGAATATTGTGCGACGAAGGCCTCGGCCATCTCCTCCCAGCTTCGTTTCACTGAATCCTCCAATTTGGCGTACCAGATGGCCGCAATACCCGACAGGGTCCTGCCAAAAAGGGAGAGCTTCTGTAATCTTGTCAAGCCCATGGGGCGCAGAACATCTGAAAACAAACTCAGGTGGACCATGGGATCTCCTGACCCGTCAAAACGGTCGATGTGAGGCATCTTGAACCTGTCCGGCAGTGTCACAGCTGAGTCAGTGTATCCGTCCTCGATGTCCGGGATGGACTTTACCCCCTGGGATTTTTTGAATAGCTTCTCAAGCTTGCTCAATTTCAGTGCCGTAGGGTCTACTTCGAACTCGAAGGGAGAGTCCGGGTGGTTGATAGGTGTATGTGCCTTGGATAATTGAGGTGGAAGCGGGGGCGGAGCTAGCCCCGTTGGAATGTCTGTGTCCTCCTGAACGGCCTGGACATTCGGCAAAATGTTCTGGGCATTTGGCAGGACATTCTGGGTAGTTGGTGTCTGCTCGGGTAACGGGACCCCTGGTGGAGGAGGAACTGGATGTGAGGCCGATGCTCCGGCTTGCTGCTGGAGCCGGGTAATTAGCTCCGCCTGTTGGGCCATGATTGTGGCCTGCTGTTTAGAGAACTCTGCTTGGCGGACAGCGTCCTCCTGCATAAGCTTCATACTTTCCTGCATTTGACGCATCATTGCCTCCATCTCTGACGTGTTCTGCTGATCCATCTAACTGACTGGTATCTATCCCTGCAGTAGAAACTGAGACCTCAGCCTGACTGTTCACTGGTGGGGTGGATAAGGGCCACTGATCTGGTAACTGCTGAACTGGTGATTTGTGCCTGACTGGCCCTTTTACCCTGCCTCTGGCAAAGGAACACTGATTGCCCTTGAACTGAATCTCTGACCTGACAAAGTCTATCAGCACAAGTTCGATGAACCTCGGGGGATATCGGAGCCTTCTGAAGCTATGGTTCCAGGACTACCCCTAGCAAAAGAGAAAACAGACAGCACCTCAGCTCAACTTCACCAAAACAGATACGAGTGTAGCAGGATGACTGTGCCCTCTACTGAATTCTGCCCCCAAAATTCAGCCTCAAATCTGATACCCTCAGGTAAACTGAATCCCAAAATACTGAACTGGTGCCCGCAGGCCTGATGCCCAAACTTGTAAACTGATACATGTATTCCCTGTAGAGACGCACTCTAAAAGCATATAGCAGATAAGTGAGAGCCAAAACACCCCTATGTTGGGGTAGGGTTTCCCTGTCCTATTTTGTCAGGAGCTAGGGTTTCACTACGCACGCAGCGGTTTCAAACAACCTATATCGGGTAAGCAACCTGTCCTAGTTTGGAATGGTCACTATGGATTCCGAATATGCACTAGGTCGAATGGTCAAAAGGGTGCCCCGGTAAAACCGGGGTTTGTGTTCCCATACTGGCAGAGCCCACAACCGGTCAGCCTTATGGTCATGCCTTGACAAGACAAGCCTCCGGCAAACCGTTCAGGAATAGCAGATGGCAAACACGGTGTCCTAGGCGCACCAATGCAAATGCAATGCAAAGAAACACAAAGTGTAGTCAAAACCAGATATCATGAGTTCGAGTCAAGTTCTCTAAATCCCCAGCAGAGTCGCCAGAAACTGTAGACGTCCCCGAACGCCCCGGGAGGGTGAGTCCCCCGTTCCGTTCGTTTGGGCTCACTACAGTTCAGGACTCAAATTCACGGTTCTTAATCTGAACCAAAGAGTCCAAATCCGGCAAATCGTTTTGAGAAAACAGATTTTTGAAAGAAGTGCCAAACATGGACTGCTTTGCCAGATACAGAGTCGCCACCTAAATATTTTATTTTTGGGAAATTTAGGAAACCCTGACTCGTTGCCTAAGGCCACGTGTCCGTCATCACCAAAGTTGCCTCGGCTCGGGAACTTGGGTACGATTGGGGAAGGTCACTTCGTGAGCACCCCCGCTCGCCCGATCAAAGATCGGCCTCTACTAACCATGATATCAGTTTTGAAAACATTATGCATTTTTTCCGGTTATTAGCCTAGATTTACTATGTGATGCGCACAGCATACAAGTATAGACTGGATCGCCTGAATTGGAACAAAACATTTCATGTTTTTTTTGAAAGATGGTTTGCTACTCGCAAGTAGGCTTAAAATGCAGATTTTGCCACCCTCAGGTGGGCTTAGAAAAGATGGTTTTGCCACTATCTAGTGGGCTTAAAACTCACAGTCATGATTTGTTCCAATCCAAATAACCCAACCTTCACCTACAGGCATTCAGGCAGTTATATCACATAAGCAAATAGCCTCATGGTAAGCATGCTATCATGGCAGTCACTCACACGCATGCAAGGATGCTAAAGCATAAAACTTACCGAGTACTCCAAGCCAAAACAGAAGCTAATTAGAAATCCATGCATGATCCTAACTATACAGAAATGCCTAATGCAACACATGCAAAAATGCAACTATAGCAGGCTCGGCTATTCTAAACATGGCATATGGAATGCTACAGCTAACATGTATTCAACTTGGAATTGAAATACAAATGCAGTTAGTATGATGCGCCGAGCCCGGTGCATGCAAAACAGATGAATGAATGCAAACATGCTATCATACTGTATGCTAATTGAAACATGCCCTAATCTAACCATCATAAGCTGGTAAATAAAAGGGAGAAAGACGTGGGGTTGGAAGACATACATCACACGCACGCACACTTATTACATTGCCCTCGCTCGGAGGGTCCGAATAAATAATATACAGTCCCAAATGAATAATTACAGTCCGAATAAATACAAAATCCTAATTAATTAACAAATTAATCTAGGAAAAGTAAACTAGCATGCAAGCTAGGGACTGCCTCACTCTGCTCCGGATGATGAATGATGCATGTTGGGTTGCTTGCGCGGAAATCCATTGCGATGCCCCAATTAGCCTCTGTTTACAATTAAGCCGGAATATTCGCGAAGCCCAAAGATTGCCGGTTTTGATTTGCTGCAACAGAGAGAAGAAAGGGGCATGGCAATGTATTTTCACATATGTATGCTTGACTACTCTTCAGGGAGCGTAGTCCTCGATCCTCGTGCCACCAATCACGCATCGATGCATGATGGCCGAGGAGTCGATTGCATGACTCAATATGGAATGAATGCACATATAAACACAACAAGGCCTAGACTCCATCATGGATAATCCGGAGTGTCGGTGACTGGGAATTGAGACACGTTCCGTCACTCGGAGTACGAAACGTCCTCGTTTCCCGTGCTCGGGCTAACTCCTATCCCAAACACAATGCAATATGCATGACATGCATGAATGCAACTAATACAACAACATACACAATGCTATGAAATGGCATACACGATGCACGAGTAACATGGCATACACAATGCGCTCTAACATACAACCTAGCATACACAATGCTATGAAATGAAATGGCATACACAATGCATAATGGACTTACACCAACACAAGTGGACCTCAGCCACACTCACATAGGAGGCCATTAGATGAAAATGAGACACTCGAGATGCGTGCACACATGCACGCAAACCGAGGACCGACCTAAGGCACGAATGCCACTCTACCAAAGCATGGCAAGGCATGGAATATGGCATACAAACATGCAATTTCAGCACTAAAATATGATGCTAAACAGCCCCGAAACATGGCAATATGGCACCCGATGCATGAGATGAACCCCGAAACTCAAAACTAGGCATACGCAATGACCTATAGCTATACAAAGCATGCATTATTTGATCATGAAGCATGAAGACAGAACAAGGCAGTCCCAAAACATGAACTTTCTAGTTCAAAGCATGGCCAAAAGATGCTAGCAAGATGGCCTAAATAGCATGCGATTTTGACTATCAAACATGGATTACATGGCAAGTACATGAAGCAAGTGAGCACTCACCAAACCAAAAATTGCCCAAATACATGGAAAGAGCCAACACATGCACAAATGAGGGGCTCCTTTGGAGGGCATACAAGGGGTTATTAAGCACATGCAAGATAGACATGAAGCATGACCAAAACAACTCTGGAAATCAAATATGGTAGTCCCAAAACTCACCAAATTGACCCTGAAATGTGACTTCAAAACATGCAAGATAGGTCTCTTTGGAAGGCCAAAATGACCACCAAACAAGTCAAGGTGAGAGGGGGTCACCCCCCTCTGATTTGGAGGCTCAAAATAGCATCAAAGCCACTGGAAATCCACTGGATTCCAGTGGCTAGAAGGTCAAACAAGGCATGCAACAAGGGCTAGGGTATAAGGCTCAAAATAAGAGGGAATCAAGCATACAAGGGAGCATGTGACCTCAAATAGGAAAATACCCTTAATGAAACATGAAGATGATGTCAAAAAAAAGCCTTTTTCAGTTTATAACAAGTCTCAAAAATGAACACAAATATGGCTAATCTATCATGCAAAAATGGCCCTAAAAGAGAGAATAGAGACAAGGGACAGCAGCTGGCCCCAAATGGCAAAGATCCCTTCAACAAAGTTGAAGAGGGGCTCAAAAAAGGCACTTTACAGTTTACATCAAGTCTCAAAAATGAACAAAGTGAGGCTAAATCATGCAAGAAAAAGGCCTAAAAGAGGGATAAAGAGACAAGTGGTAGCTCTGGCCTCAAACAGAGGAGAGCCCTTCAACAAAGTTGAAGAGGGGCTCAAAAAAGACATTTCACAGTTTATGACCAAGTCCAAAACAGCTCACAAATATGCCTAAAATATCATGCAAAAATAGGCCTAAAAGAGAGTTTAAACACAAAGGGTGAGGAGGAGACCTCAAACAGAGAAAGACCCTTGATCAAACATAGAGATGAGCTCAAAATATGACTATTTACAGTTTGGGTCGGAGCCCAAAAATGCAAGAAAAAGGAGCTAATATATTGAGCAAAATAAGGCAAGAAAGAGGGAAAATGGGACTCACCCTTGTATAGCCAACCTTCAACAACTTTTGGACCAGGTTTGGAGACTCTCAACCTCTGGAAATCAGCTTCAAGTTGCTGGAATGGAGTGTGGAGGTATGGTGCTATGGGTTGTGGTGTAAAGGGTGCAAGAACCTTAGGGTTTGAAGGGTTTGGAAGAGAGGGAGAGGGAGAGTTGTATGCAAGGCTCAACACAGATTTTGTAACCCCTCAAAATGGGTGTGGGGTTGCTGGTTTTATAGAGGAGGAGTGGAGGAAAGGGGGGGGGGGAAATCAAATTCAAATTCCCCCCCCCCAAATGGGCAAACCCCCGGGGCAGGGGTCTGGGGGAAAAATAGAGGGTACATCTGTAATACACTTGGAGAGGGAAAAATGGCCGGCCAGGTCAAAAGGGCCAAAGTGGTCAACCACCAGGCAAGGTGGCCGGCCGACCAGTTTAGGTGGCCGGCCGACCATGTCAAAAGGGGCAAGGTGGCCGGCCACCCCCTAGGATGAAGCCCCAGAAGTTATCTTTCCAATGCCGCAAACCTTGCATTAAAATTCCTCCTGTGGAAAAAGTTATGCAAGTTTTGGTGAAGCCGCGCAGATTCGGTCCAACCGGATTGATCCCCTACTTCAACCAATCATATCTCCCCCGCCTGGACTTTTCCTTAGGAGATTCTTGAGTGTAAAATGAAGCCCCGGAAGTCTCCTTTCCAATGGCACCAACCTTGCATCAAAATTCCTCCTGTGCAAAGAGTTATGCCCGTTTCGGCGAAGCCGCGCAGATGTTTTCCTCCTTCCCGGATTCATGCTGAACCACTTTTGACCAAAAAAGCTGTTTTTTTAGAAAAATTGCTGGCCTCCCACTCCCCTACAACCTTTATGATAATGAAAATGAGGTCTCCACCAAAAATGAACCAAGACGGACGCAAAACGGAGGTTCGGGGGCCGAAACACGCAGTTCAGGGCCCCGAAAACAGGCTGTTAGGCACTGGAAGTGGCGTTCGACCACGAAGTTGGTCTCTCAGACCACAGTGTCCCTCAAAAGGGAGGAAATAAGGTGTATGCCAAAAACCAGAGGAAACGGAGGTGGTTAAGCGGTCCCGAACCGAGGCACACGGCCGACGGCTCCGAAAAATCGGAAACCGGGCTCCAAACGGGAAAAATGGCCTACGACCACGAAACGTAGCCTACGACCACTGAGAGATGATCTACGAGACTTCTCCCTCCCTTCGGGAAGAGAAAACAGAGAAAACGGGACCTGGTTCGCAAACCGAGGCTAGGTACAAAAGAGTCCAGAAGTCCGGAGGCAAGGCTCGCAGCCGAGACTCCGCAACCTCAGAACGAGCACAATATGCGACATCACCAAGGGCTCAATTGGTGACGTCTGAGTCTTAAGGTCGGTCAAAAATGGGGTGTCTACACTTATGTGCTTCTTTCTTGCCCTCTGGGAGTTGTTCAGAAGATAGGAATGCAACAATGGGATCCATCCAACTTGGTGCAGATTCTATAACGTTAATTTGGACTTCCTCCGAAAGGCCAATGCTTGGCTCTGGGATGAATCCTACTTCGATGGTCCCTTTTTATCTCTGAATTGATTGTGAAGGCGAGGCAAGCCAAGGCATCTGCATGGGTGTTCTGATCGCGTGTTATCTGGCTCAACTCATGATGGTCAAATTTTGCCAACAGGGAGTTGGCCGTTTTCATGTAGGTCGCCATACGATCGTTTCTTGCCGCGTACTCCCCCTTTAGCTGATTGATCACCAGTTTTGAGTCACAAAACACAAGCAGACGCCGAACACCCAGAATATGCGCATTCCGCAAACCGGCTAAAAGGGCTTCGTATTCGGCTTCGTTATTTGATACTTCGAAGCCGAGCTTGACGGCCTGCTCAATTATTGCGCCGTTGGGGGTCATGATTACAACTCCGACTCCACTGCCCCGCTAATTGGACGATCCATCACAATACAACTGCCAGATGTCCCAACATAAATCCTCCAATTCGGCTTCGGTCGGATTTCATCTATCTTGAAGTCGACGACATCAGACTTGAAGTCGGCGAGGCCCCCAGTGAATTCAGCGATAAAGTCGGCAAGCACATGTCCTTTGATTGAGGTTCTGGGTAGAAATTGAATATCGTACTAGCCAAGTTCCAGAGCCCACTTTGAAACACGTCCAGATGCTTCCGCACTGCGTAGTACTGATCGGAGGGGATAATCTGTTAGCACCCCAATGCTATGCCCCTGGAAGTAATGCATGAGCTTCCTTGCTGCCATAAGTAGGGCCAGGATAAGCTTTTTCAGTGGAAGGTAGTGTGTTTCAGCGTCAACCATTGCCTTGCTCACATAATACACTGACTGCTGCTCCCCCAGCTCTTCCTTTATCAATACGGCGCTGACGGCTCTGTCAGAAACTGCCAGGTACAAAATGAGCGGGTCGCCAGCAGAGGGTGTTGTCAGGAGTGGTACTGAGCGAAGGTAGGTCTTCAGACCATTGAAAGCAGCTTCGCACTCGGCGAACCATTCAAAGGCCTTGCCCTGCCGTAGTGTATGAAAGAATTGTCGGCAGCGATTTGTGGACCGGCTGATAAACCTGTTAAGTGCGGCAGCCATCCCCATCAACTTTTGAACCTCCTTTACTGAACGGGGGGAGCCGAGCTCCAGGATTGCTGTGATTTGCCTTGGGTTGGCTTCGATGCCTCTGTGGTTGACAATGTAGCCCAAGAATTTGCCAGAGCCGATACCAAACGCACATTTGGAAGCATTCAACTTCATTCCATATTTGCGTAGGATGCCAAATGTCTTTTCCAGATCGGCTATATGATTCCGCTCTTCTTTGGATTTGACCACCATATCGTCAATGTACACTTCCATAGTTTTGCCGAGTTTCTCCTTGAAAATGGTGGTGACCAGTCTCTGGTAGATTGCCCCTGTATTCTTCAACCCAAAAGGCATTACTTTATAGCAATAGGTTCCTCTTGGGGTGAGGAATACAGTTTTCTCTTGGTCCTCCGGATGCATAGCGATTTGATGATAACCTCTATAGGTATCAAGGAAACTCATACGCTGATGGCGCGCCGTAGCATCTACAAGCTGGTCTATCTTGGGAAGAGGAAAACAGTCCTTTGGGCAGACTTTGTTTAGGTCCATGAAGTCAATGTACACTCGCCAAGTCCCATTTTTCTTCTTCACCACCACTGGATTAGAGAGCCACGTAGGGTAGGTCACCTCCATAATTGCTCCGGCGTCAAGCAGCCTGTCAACTTCCTCAACAACGACGGCAGTGTGCTCTGCGGCCGACCGCCGGCTTTTCTGAATAATCGGCTTACACTTAGGATCGACATTCAAATGGTGCTGTGAAACTGACGGATCTATACCCGGCATCTCGTACGGAGTCCATGCAAAGACTTCGAGGTTGCTGAGCAGGAAAGATATTAGCTGCTGTCTGTTGGCCTGATTCAAGGAGGCACCGACCATGAAGAACTTGTCTGGGCTTCCATCGATTTGAACTCGTGCTAAGTCTTCCGTTGCCTTTTCGTTTGAGGGCCGCCCAACATCGTCAAGGCTTTTTCGATCCGGCAACTTAATGGAATTCACCTGTAGTTCCTTTGGCATTTTCTCAACAAGGAGATAACATGCTTGTGCCAATTTCTGGGAACCACGAATTTGCCCAATACCGCGTTCTGTCGAGAAGTGGAGCAGCTGATGATAGGTGCTGGGCACGGCGCGCATAGCATGCAACCATGATTGCCCCATGATGAGATTATACGGCAACGGCAGTTGGACGATCAAAAATCCCACATCCACTATTCGGGAACCTGCTCGAACGGGAAGTCTGATTTTTCCCAACGGGTACTCTGGATTGGCATTGAAGCCGAATAGTGGATAAGGGGCCGGAGAGAGATCCGATTCGGAGAAGCCCAGTTTGGTGAATGTCTTGTAGTACATAATCTTCGATGTACTCCCCGGATCGATGAGTATGCGCTCAACTGTGAATCAGTTTATGCGTAACTTAATTACCAAGGGATCAATGTAGGGCAGTGTTATTCCGGTCAAATCCGAATCATCAAAAGTGATAACCTCGGCTTCATGGGGCCGTTTAGCCGGAGTGAGTTGCTCTTGGGGGTTAGGCTTCGGCTGAATCGCGTGCACCGCCGATGACATTGGCAGGCTGTATATCATGCGGATCACGTGGAGCGAATGTGAATCCTGTGTCAAGGCTATTGCTTTGGTTGGGTTGCCTTTTCGGACATACGGTTGTAGCCGGCCATCTTGTACCAATTTACCGTCGTATAGGGTGAATAACGGTGCTTTGAATTTCTTGGATAGGACTGCCTTTGCAATTCATCGTAAAAAAGGATCGTGTTGATTATCATCCGAGCTGTTTCTCTTTCGCTTACGCCTTGTACGGAGACTCTCTTAAGAAGAACTAGAAATTTCAGATCGTCCCTCCTTCTTGGGCTCCAAGGATAATGCGTCGAAGTTGCTATTAGTATCTTGTTGTCGGGCTCGAGATCGTCGACCAGCTACCTTCTCGGGTCGTTCCAGGCCTTGGTATGCAGCTTGTTTGGACTTCGCCACCTCCAAGGCCAAATCCTGACAGAGATGTTTGTTCTCTGCAATCATGTTCTCCAATCTTTGTTCGTTTTGCTTTGCTTGTTCCAGGAGCACTTGCATTGCTTCATGCTCTGAAGTCGAGGGTGAGGCAAAATTTAAGGCACGTCTTGCGGCGATAGTCTCTGTTCCAAGCATGTTTGTTGGAGTGGCTTCATCTTGCGATATAGGGTCAACAGTGACTGTCAGAGGATCTTCTGTCATGCTCGCCATGGATGTGCTTGAGTATTCCCACAGACGACGCCAATTGTGGAGAAGTGGTTTGGAAATACTCTTATGATCCTAGGGAGCGCTCGAGTTCCGCTGATAGTCACCTGAAAAGGAATAAACACTCTGGTCGGGGGTGCCGGAATTAGCACTCCGACGGACAAGTCAATCTCTACACTCAAGAATGCTTGTATTCTAAGTTAAGCACAATAATTCTCACCTGCCTGCTTCTGGCTAATGTCTCTTCTATTTATATCTTTTCTTCTTTGGGCCTCGGGATTAGGTCCATTCCCCACCTCATATTCGGCACATTTTATAATGGGCCGATCTTCACTCGGCCCCTCGCTTAATCGGTTATTTGGCCGAGTAGGGTTGGCTTTGAGCTTTCGAGCCAATTGCCGAGTGCTTCGAACCTTGACTCTACCAGATTCGACTATCCGGAATCTCTACGACTCCCGAATCTCGACCCCCACACTAAATTAGAGTGATTCAATAATTAAATTATGATTTGCTTGGGAAAAATATAAAATCAGTAGTTTTTATCCTAATTTCATATATGCAAATGTTTCTTTAAAAGAGTTTATAATTTCACTTTCATGATTCAAGAGGAATTAGTAAAATGATGAAGAAATTGAATTGGATTCAAAATTATGGAAGAAAATTGGTTTGATTTTAATCTCTAATCCATGCATGTAATGTAATTTAAGAGTTTCATTTAATTTAAACATGTTATTGAATATATTAAATTAGTTAGTTTTAGTGGAATTACATATATGCAATGTTTACTAGGAGAATTGACAAGAAAATGAAGAATTAGAGCCAAGATCAAGTTTATGAAGTTAAATAAGAAATTAATTACTTTGGGTTTGATTTTGGAATATCATGCATGAATTGAGTCTAATTTCTACATGCATTGATAAATTCTACAAGTTTCAATATTCTAATTGTACATGCATCATGGGTTTCTAATAATTGATTTCATGTTTTGATGAAATAAGAATTAAGCTTTGGAAATTTATCGGTTTATGAACAATGAACTTAATTCATAAATTAAAGGGAGTTTTGATATGAATGATTTAAAATTGATCATATTTTCTTGATCATTTAAGAGTTTGTATGTTTAGACAAGCCAAGTATGAACCTAAGTTTTGAAATTATTTTGAAAGCTCAATTCAAGTTTTAGAATTTGTGAGTTTGGAATTGGGCTTGATATGAAAAACATGAATTGAGTTGAATTTGATGAATTTGAAATTTGTGTGTACATGCATGTAAAGGATTGTCATGAGTTTGCATATTTGAATACAAACATGCATTTCATAATGAATTGAGGGCTATTTGGCACATGCAAGCATGATAATGTTGAATTTCATGAAGTTGATCATCAATTATACTATTTAAGTTGAAAATAAAGCCTATATTTCACATGCATGTACATTTCAAAATGATATGGAAATTAATTTGCATGAGCTTTGAAATTAAGAAGTGAGTTTGATATGATTTGAGTTTATGAGATGGATTTATGTAAATTTGAGATTCAAATCTTGTAGAATTGGCCCTTATATTCATGTTAAAAGTTATATATAAGTCTTATGATATTAATTACATTGGTTGGAACCAAGTTTGAAACTCAAACATAATCTGGAAAAACCCAGAATTCGACCTGTTCGCTCGAGCGTGGAGAGTCCCGCTCGAGCGTACCTTGTTTTACTAGACTCTTTGCTTGAGCGTCAAAAGTCTCGCTCGAGCATAATTTGTAAGCAACTAGTACTTTTGCAAACCAAAGGGGTCCGCTTGAGCGGAGGGCCCTGTTTCAGAAATTTTAAAAAGTTGTTCTATACTTCGTTTTCCGTCCTCTTTCTTCCCAAAGCACTCTTAAGCATGCATTAAACATTGTAAATGAGTTAAAGAACATAAAAGAAGCCTAAGAATGTTCAACAAGTTAAAGAACGGAATAAATTGTATTATGACCCAATTTCTATGTGTATTATGAATTGTGTAGGGTTAACTACAAGGACGAACTAGGCATTTGAACACTGTGAGTAATAACTTAGTAAAGCTATGTTCAAGTTAAATTGTTTTCGGTATATGAAATAAGATCTGTTGAATGGAATGCCATGTTTTATACTATGAATGATTGTCCAACAATAACAGGTATTTATGACATTATGCTATGATTCAAGTATGTTACAAGTGACAATATGCTATGATTCAAGCATGTTACAAGTGACTATATGCTATGATTTAAGTATGTTACAAGTGACATTATGCTATGGTTCAAGTATGTTACAAGTGACATTATGCTATGATTTAAGTTGCTATCTGTACCCGAACCGGAGGTTCCTTAATGGAACTAGCACGTTATCTGTACCTGGTTGGAGGTTCCTTTATGGAACTGGCAAGTTATCCGTACCCAGTCCGGAGGTTCCTTATGGAACTGATAAGCTATCTGTACCCGGTTGGAGGTTCCTAGGTGGAACTGACAAGTTTACAAGTTCCCAGTCCGGAGGTTTCTTTATGAAACTGACAAGTTATCCTTACTCGGCCGGAGGTTCCTTTATGGAACTGACAAGTATGACCTTTGATGCTTTGTATGTGATTTGTAGCGCTAACGGATGTACTATGTAAGATTAAGCATGAACTCTAATTTCTGTATGTGAATTGAATAAGCATACGAATATGAATCTATTCTATATACAAGACTCTATTTCTGTATGGACATCATTCAGCAAAATCTTTACTCTGTTATTACTCACTGGGCTCCAGCTCACTGTATTATTTATGTATATAGGTGATCAACTGCGTGACCAGGCCTAGAGCTTCTGCCTGGACTCTGTTTTGTCAGCCAACCTATGTGCCTCCCGTGGAGGTTCCGGATATGTCTAGTGGTTATGGCTAAGTACACAAGTTCAAGTTTTGTTTCTTGTTTAGTTAAACAAGTCTTTGTTTATTTTGTAAATAGGGCTAAATCCCTTTTTGTCTAATCTGTAAATATATACGAAAACGTAAGAATGATGTGTAAATATGTATATAAAAAGTTTCAAATTTTTCTGTCTCATATAAGTCTGCACAGCTCAATAGATGTTGTATATTTGTAATTTGCTTCCGCTAGCCCCTAATATTATGTTAATATGTTTCAGAGACCTTTCGGTAATCCCAGAATTACTGGCTGGTTACGATGCTAAACCTATGGGGGCGGGTTTGAGTCGTGACAAACCATCAACCTCTGCTCCACAACTGATCCCACATTCTCAACGCCAACGCCAACGCCGACGTCAAACTCCACTGCACGCACCAGCAGGCAGAACTCGAAGCCGAAGTGCCGAAGCGTCCTCATACGATCCAGCCAACCCCCCAACTTCTCTTCCAGCGATCCATTTCGGCACTAAGGTCATCGTTGCCATTTCCGCCGACGAGATGGGTCGTAAAAAGGCTGTAGCAGACGACCTTCTAGCCGACATTCCCAACACCGTCACCGTACAATCTTCACCATCGCAATCTCAGCCAAAACCAAAACCAAAGAGGCTGAAGAAAGCCCAAGCAAAGGCAACGGTAACTCAAATTGATTCTGAGGATACCTTGCCGATCTAAAAAATGGTCGAGGCGGAAAAAAAGTGCCTCTGCTGCCGAAAAAAGGCCCGCAGAGGCTGCTCCCTTTGAATCCACCTGGTCAAAGAAGCCAACGTTAGAGTCTTCCACAACCTCGGGGTCCTTGAAATCTGATGCCCCTTGGGCCCCTCCAATTACCATTGAGGACAAGCTAGTCAGAGTCAGCGACATCGCGACTGACATTGAAGTTGGCGTTGCCTTCTCCACTGCCTTGCTTCTCTCCAAAGACCTCAAACGCGACGCCGAGGTCAGCGAATACGAAAACTTTACTCTGCAATTGCAGCACTTCGTACAAGTAAGCCCCTAATACTTGGTACTTTCTGTTTCTTCCATACTTAGAGAGTTTTACTAACTTTGTTTTTTCCCTTTCTTCTAGGCGATCCAACATGCCCACTCCTTCGCGATGCAGGCCTTCGACATTAAGAAGGAGTTGACCCGCAAGATGAAGGAGGCTGCTAGCTTGCTCAGGACCATCAACAAGGCCGAAGCCAAGATAAAGACTTTGATACATCAGGCTAAGGAAGCAAAACAAGCCCAAGACGAAGCCAAGGAAAGGGCGGGGGTTGCTGTGGCTATTGCTAAGGTCCTCAAGGCGGAGAAGAAAGAGGCCGAAAAAAAAACTGCCAAAGCCCAAGCTGAGCTCATCGCTGCCTTGGCCACAAAGGACGTCGAGATCAAAGCAGCGGACGAGAAGGCATATGCCGAGGGGGCAGCCGACGTCCGTGAGGACTACAAAAAACAAGTCAGAAAGGCATGCAACAAGGGCTTCACTCTCAGTTGGATGGCCGCTCTGAAAGAGTTGGCTGTCCCCGAGGACTCTCCTCTGAGGGACGTAGGCTAACTTGTGGTGCCATTCCCACCCACTTCAAGCCAATCTGAAGCGAAGGCTGGTGAAGAAGAAAAGGAGGAAGAAGAAGATGAAGCCGAAGATGAAGAGGCAGAGGTGGCCGTTGCTGAAGATCCTGCTGGGGCCAAGTCCCCAACTCTGAATGAGCAAGTAGACTTGACTTAGGATGATGAGGACGAGGTCTCAAAAGGTGCCTCCCCCCAGAAGACATCATCCGAGATGCTAATCGCCGAGATGAGCATTGATCAGACTCTACGAGAGATCGACGCCGAGCTCGAGGCTGAAAAGGCTGCCAAAAAGATTCCCCAGTTGCCTTCTGGGGCCAAGACGCAGCCTGCCACCGACGCCGAGTAGTCTTGCTATTGACTCTTTCTTTGTACTTAGTAATTTCCTGAACAATGTTTTCAATTTTCATATTTGGCCAACGTGCCACTTTTTGTAATCAGAACAAGTAGTCTTTTTGTAGGCCGAAGTGCCCTTTTTCTTCTTTTAAGACTAAGTGTTTGAATGCTCGTCTTTCCTTTACTGTCTTGTATGATTCCATACTTGGAATAGTTTATATGTCTTCAAAGTACACCTTAACTGTGTAATCTCTTCGGGGTAAAATATCTCGGATATACCCACTGACTTCTTTATCTTGGCCTTGGCTTAACACTTGGAAACATTTTGTAGAAATATTTTCATAAGTGTTTATTTAAAACTTGCTACTTCACTTTCAGTTATCAAGACTTCTGTCTTCCATTATTTTCCAAGTCTTGGTAACATTGTAATCTCAGCAAGTACGTAGATACTTCTTTCAACATAACCTTGGCTTAACTTCAACTTGTAAATTTTTAAAATTTCAACAAGTGTTAAACCAATTTTCTTTCAACATGACCTCAGTTTAACTTCAACTTGTAAATTTTTCTTAAAATTTCAACAAGTGTTAAACCAACTTTAGCTTGTAAATTCAACTTCCAAGCATTATTCTCCAACTCTCTGCCCCTTAATGTGAACTTAAGTTTCACTTATGTTCACATTAAGTATGTACCTATGATCTTGTCGTTGAGAACAGATTCAAACAGAGACTGGCCGAGGTTATCAACCTCGGTCTCTGTTAATCTAACATATGTATTTAGTGTCATTCAAAATTTTCATTCTGTCGACACAGCAAATCTAGGTTAATTCAACTTAGTTCAACTTCATTATATGCAAGTATAATTCAACTCTGCCATATAATAAGTCTAAGTTATTAGTCATGTTTCAATCAGAAACATCGCCAACTTAGTTCAACTCTATTATATGCAAGTATAATTCAACTCTGCCATATAATAAGTCTACGTTGTTCTTCATGTTTCAATCAGAAACATTGCTAAGTGACTGGTCAATCGTTTTACACAAGTTTGAAAAAAAAAAATCAAGCTAAAATTTTATTAATTACTTCGGCTAATAACAAAAGATTTTAAAGAAAATATCAAATGAAATCTTAATGATAGAAGAACTTCAGGTTGCAAGTATTCCAGGGTCTTGGCAATTCTTTGCCTTCACTGTCTTCAAGTTGATATGCCCCATTGCCGAGGACCGAGATGATTCTATAAGGTCCCTCCCAGTTTGGGCCAAGCTTGCCCTCTCTGGGATCCTTCTTATTGCTGACGACCTTTCTCAGGACGAGGTCCCCAACTTGAAACTCTCGTGGGTTTACCTTTTTGTTGTAAGCCTTGGCAAGCTGCGGCTGGTATGCCCCCAGCTGAATTGTTGCCTTCTCCCTTCTTTCTTCCAGTAGGTCCAGATCTCAGGCTAAAAATGCATCATTAGTCCCATTCTCCACTCCCTGGGTTCTAATCCCTGGGATGCCGACCTCTAATGGGATTACTACCTCTGTGCCATAAGCCATGGCAAATGGGGATTCTCCAGTTGATCTTCTCGGCGTAGTCCGATATACCTAGAGTACACTGGGCAACTCATCCATCCACTTACCCTTTGCTGCTTCCAGCCTCTTTTTAATCTCATCCAAGATAACCTTCTTGGATGCTTCTGCTTGACCATTACTCTGAGGGAAGCTTGGAGTAGAGTAATAATTCTTGATCTTGTACTTTGCACATAAGCTCTTGATTAGCTTATTGTCAAACTGCGTACCATTGTCTGCAATTATTGCCCTTGGGATCCCAAACCTGGTGATGATGTTCTTCCATATGAAGTTTTTTACATCAATGTCCCGAATCTTTGCGAGGGGTTCAGCTTTAACCCACTTGGTAAAGTAATCTGTTGCCACTAGTAGGAACTTCTTTTGTCCAGTTGCTTGAGGCAGTTGTCTAACAAGGTCCATGCCCCATTGGGCAAATGGCCAAGGGTTGGACACTAGTTTCAGATCCACTGCTTGTTGGTGTATCAAATGTGCAAACCTTTGACACTTCTCGCACTTTCTGACATAAGCTTCAGCATATTTCTGCATGTAAGGCCACCAGTACCCCTGAGTGATGGCCCTATGAGCAAGTGACCTGCCCCCAATATGGCTTCCACATACTCCTTCATGTATTTCATACAAGAGGTCTTCAACTTGTGAAGGATGCACAAACCTCAAAAGGGGTCTAGTAAAAGATCTTCTGTAGAGATGCCCTTCTGCTGTTAAATTGAATCTTGCCGATTTCAGTCTGATCTTGTGTGCTTCATTATGATCATCTGGAAGTTTTCCCTCTTTAAGGAATACTATTATTGCATCCATCCAGCTTGGTCCCATCTCCACACACATTGCTTCATGTTTTGTGTTCAGTGGTTCTACACTTGGACCTGACAAGTAGTCAACCATTATTGTCCTTGCCTCTCCTAGTTTCATTGCACTAGCCAAGTTGGCCAAGGCATCAGCATGGCTGTTGTCATCTTGGCCGACTTGCTGTAGTCGGCAATTTTAGAACAATGCCATCAGTCTGCCCACCTCCTTTATATAGGCCATCATCCTTTCATCTCGGGCTGCGTATTCGCCTGTTGCCTGGTTGACGATAAGTTGGGAGTCACAAAAGACCATTACCTCGTCGACTTCCATTGCTGTTGCCAATTTCAACCCTGCGATCAGGGCTTCATACTCTGCCTCGTTGTTTGAGGCCTTAAACCCCAAATGAATGGATTGTTCCAGCATCTGCCCATCTGGTGATACTAGCACTACTCCTGCCCCCGCTCCTTGTTGGTTTGAACTTCCATAAACAAACAGGCAGAAGGAGTCACCGACGTAAATACTATAGGGCTTGAGTTTCTCTTTTTTCCTCTGTTCTGTTATCCCCAGCTGGGTTTCTCTTTGTTCACCTAGACATCGTGTACCTCGGCTCAACGGAGCCCAATGTATAATGGCGCTTGGTGTGAACTCGGCCACGAAGTCAGCCAAAACTTGGCCTTTGATTGCTGTTTTGGGTCTGAATTCCAGGTCATATTGGCCTAACACCATTGCCCATCTAGTTATCGTGCCTATCAGATCTCATTGTTGCAACGGGGACTTCAGAGGATGCTCAGTTAACACTACAATCTTGTAGGCTTGAAAGTAATGATTCAGCTTCTTAGAGGCCATTACCAAAGCTAGTGTTAGCTTTTCTAAAGGTAGATATCTAGTCTCTACATCTGCTGGGGTTTTACTCACGTAATAAATTGCCCTCTGTTCTCCCTTATTTTCCCTGATTATTACTGCACTTACTGCATGCTCTAAGACCGCCAAGTATAAGAACAGCTCCTCTCCAGGTACTGGATTTGAGAGAACTGGAGCTATGGTCAAGTATTTCTTCAAGTCGGCCAAGGCGACTTCGCACTCCTCTGTCCATAAGAAGTCTGTGGCTTTCTTTACTAAACTGAAGAAAGGTTTGCATTTATCAGAACTTCTGCTTATGAATCTGTTTAGGGCTGCAGCCCTTCTAGTCAGCATCTGCACTTGTTTTGCCGACGTTGGGCTCTCTAACTCCAGAATGGCCTTGATTTGATCCGGGCTTTCCTCAATGCCCTTTCTGGTGACCAAGTATCCCAGGAACTTCCCTGACCCAACTTCAAATGCGCACTTTGATGCATTGAGTCGGAGCCGAAATGTCTTTAAAATGTCAAAGACTGTCTTCAGGTCGGCCAGATGATCTTCAGGTTCCTTGGTCTTCACGACCATGTCATCAATGTATACCTCCACTGTTTTGCCTATTAGATGTCTGAACATCTTAGTCACCAATCTCTAGTAAGTTGCTCCTGGATTTTTCAACCCAAAATCTTTGTAGCAATATAGCCATTTTGGGGTGATAAATGCAATCTTCTCCTTATCTGAGGGGTACATGGCTATCTGATGATACCTCCTGTAGGCGTCTAGGAAGCTCATCCTTCCATGCCCTGAAGTGGCATCCACCAATTGGTCAATCTTGGGTAGTGGGAAACTGTCTTTGGGACAAGCCTTATTCAGGCTGGTGAAGTCCACGTAGACCCTCTACTTCGCATTCTTTTTCTTCACAACAACCGTGCTTGATAACAATGTTGGGTAGTTTACCTCTCGAATGGTTGTGGCTTCCAGAAGTTTATCCACTTCCTCTTCTATTGCCTCAACATGCATCAACATCGGCCTCCTTGCTCGCTGGATGACAGGTTTAGTCGACTTGTCCACATTCAGTTTATGGCAAGTAACCTCGGGGTCAATGCCAGACATCTCGTATGGTGTCCAAGAAAACACCTTAAGGTTTGCTCTAAAGAATGCTTCTAATTCCTTTTCCTCTTTCTCGACCAAGCTTGAGCCGAGGAGGAAGAAGCGCTTTTCATCCCCTTGTTGGACTAAGATCTTCTTCAGGGCTTCCTCACTTTTCTCGGCTGGTTCTTTGCTGACGTCTTCAAAGACTTCCATGTCCTCATCCTCAATCTCCGCTACTTCTGCTTCTCGTATGTTGTAGGTGGATTTCATTACTGCCATGGAGCAATTCTTTGCCTACACCCGATCCTCTCTGACCTCTTCAATTCCATGCTCTGTTGGGAACCGCAACAATTGGTGCAATATTAAGGGAACATCCCCCATTGCATGTAGCCATGGCCTTTCCAGAATAGCATTGTAAGGGGGGGGAGTGTCAATTATTGTGAACTCAATTTTTACCTTCTTGGTGCCAGCTTGCACCTCCAAACTTACTGCCCCTAGGGGCCACGTCGGCGTTCCATTGAACCCGACCATTGGATTATTCCAAATCATCTTGATGAAGGCCAAGCTTCTTGTAACACTTGACATACATGATGTCACAAGAGTTGCCCTGGTCGATCATAATTTGCTTTACCTGGCACTCTCCAATTTGAAGGGATATTACCAAGGCATCGTTATGTGGATGTTGCACTATCTCTAGGTCGTCTTCAGTAAACGACACCACCGGTCCCTGGCATTCGTCTGCCCTAGGTCTCTTCTGTCGGACCTGATACACATGTTGCAGGTGTTTTACTTTCTGAGTTTCCCCACGTATCTCGTTCTCATTGACCTTTGAGTGGATCACATTGATCACTCGAGGTTCGCCTGCTTGCGATTGTGGTGCTGGAGGAGGTGGTGCTGCCGGTGCCTGAGGCAGTCTCGCTTGCTCTTCCCTTGTCCTGGTTTCATCTACTAGGTCCCTTAGATGGCCTTATCTTATCAGGTCTTCCAAATGTGCCTTTAGGGCTCTACACCCTTGAGTTAGATGTCTATCCTCGTTGTGATAGGCATAGTGTTTCCCCAGACTTCTTCCCATAAATTCACCAGGAAGCTTCTCTGGTGCTCTATAATAGGGCTGATTCTGGATTCTTTCCGAGACTTTGTAAACTGGAATTCGGAATACGGTTGTGACTACCTGTGCAGCCCTCAGTCCTGTCTCTTGCTTGTTGTATCTAGTGTTACTTCGGCCTCGCTTCGGCGAGCCGTTTCTCTTCTCTTGTTTCAACGCCTTTGTCCCCGGCGTGTCTTCCTCGGCTCTCGCATACTTCTCTATCCTGGCCATGAGTTCCTCTATACTCTTTGGTAGTGTCTTTGCCAATGATTTTCAAAGCAGACAATCATCTTTCAAGCCATTCTTAAAAGACACGATCGCTACCTCTTGGTTGCATCCTGGTATTCGGTTGGACACCTCATAATACCTTTTGGCATAGGTCCTAAGGCTTTCATCCTCGCCAATTCTTAGAGCCATTAGGGAGTCCACCCTCAATGGCTGTAGTTTATTTGTCACAAATCTAGCCACGAACATCTCGGCTAGGCTTTCCCAGCTTTTCACAATTCCTTTCGACAACTTGTGAAACCAGTCTGATGCGATTTTCCCAAAGGATGAGGGGGAACACTTTGCAAAGCAACGGCTCGTTCCCGGTGTACAGTGCCATTGAGTTCAGGTACAAGCCGACGTGAAAGTTAGGGTCAGACTTACCGTCGTATATCTGGAACCTCAACATGTGGAAACTTTTCGGGGCTTCAAATTTGTCCAACTCCACCGAGAATAGTGTTCTCGGCTTAACCGGAGAGGTCACCTCGGCATCTTGTCGCTTCCTCTAGAGGTAATCTCTCAGATCCTCCTTGGTCCATTCAGGAGCTCAGCTATTAACGGATTTCAGCCTTTTTGGTGCGTTACTCCCGGTGTCGTTACGAGTCATCTTGGATCTCTCTCCATTAGTTGTGTCGAAACAAAGTTCCTTCCCTTGAACATGCCGATGTTCTTTGGGGTCAGCTTCTTTGGTACGATGCGTCCTCCGAAAATCTCCCTTCATTGACTCTCCTCGCCCGACCTCCCTTGAAAGCCGGTGAGAGTGGTCCTTGGTCCTAGTGTGCTGGGGGGGCTACAGGGACTGTTTTCTGTCCTCCCTTCTAGGCATTGTTCTTGGCCGCTGGAATCGACGTGTCTTGTAACGGGAACGGTGGCTGCATGACGTTGTTCTGTATCATGAAATTGACGACCGATTGCAGGTCCGCCAATTTGTTCGCCATTCCCTTTATCTCTTCATCTCTCCGCAGGCATCTATCTTTCCATACCTGGAGGTCGTTCTCATTATAATACCCGCCTCGGTCTGCTTTCTTTGGTACGTCTCCTTCCTGGCCGACGTCCTTCTCTCCGGGGTTCTGATCTAGAGTTTCTTCGTTGCAGTTATCCTCCTTCACATTAGGGTCAATGTGCTTACCACTCCCAGTTGGGATGTCGTTCCCAATCTTTTCTTTCTGTCCGTCGTTGGCCATCTATTCTCCTTTCTTTCCCACAGACGGCGCCAAATTGTGTGTGTTGTTTTCTGACCACATTGCCAAACAGGTACTCAGCTGGAAAACACCGGCAGAATAGATTGCGCCTGAACGACCTGTCACAGAAAGAAAAGACTCCGGCAGTGGTTTTTTCACCCGGGGGCACTCCGACGATCAAGTCAATACTCAGTTATCTCTCAAAGATAATAATTAGTGCTTAACTCACTAGCCAGAATACAAAAAGCGTACATTCGACCCACGAGGGTGCCTTACTTTTATAGCCAGCATTGACCTGATCCCCGTAGAAGCCTAGCTTCAATAGACTTTGGTTCAATGCTTATCCTGGACTCTCAAATAGATAGAGATAAACTCCCTAAGAGCTTTATCTTTATTCAAACTAAGGTCCTCCTCCATTCTAGGACTCTTATAACTTATCCGTTTACCCCAGATTTCGGCATCCCCGCAGATAACCTCAGCCTAGCCGAGATCATCTCGGCGTCATGACCAAGACACGTGGCACCTCGGCTGGCACTTCGGTGCCACCTTGGCCACGTGTTGTCATTCAAAAAATATGTCCCCACAAATTCAAAACTCAATTCAACACTCTATTAAAAAATCATAACCAAATAAATTTTCTACACTCAAATCATAATTTCACAACTCATAAACTCAAAATACAACTCATACTCTCAAATCATATTCACAAAACTCTACCAAATGCAATCTTAGTTTTTTTAAGCAAGTTTCCAAATTGGCCCTTAGTGACAACCATGATTTTTTCTGTCTGGGTTCAATCGTTCATGACTAACATTGTTGGTTCATAGGGATGTCTCTTTTAACAAGAGGTTAAAAGTAACTTTTTTAACTTTTAATTTCTTTTGAATTATATCATTTCTTTATTTTTTACACATTTTTTCAAAAAAATAAAAAGAAATAAAAAGTTACCTTTTAACTTATTTCTCAAAACAATCTGTAATAGGACTAGGATTTATCTTTTTGTATTTATTGGAGTAATTTGTTAATTGTGTCAATTTTGTTCTCCTAGTTTCAATTGTATTAATTTTGTACTTTAATTTAGTCAAATTAACTTGGACATTTGGTTTAGTGATTGTGTAATACGATTTGTAGTGTAAGGTCTTAGATTCAATTCCTATATAGAAGAGTTTGATACATTTTGTGTAGGGGTGGCCTTGGGCCCGGTGGCCCGCCCAACCCGATATTTTTAGGGCTTGAGAAAATATATTTAGTCCATAAAGTTGGGTTGGGTTGAGATTTTATCCCATTTAATTTTTGGGCTTGGCTTAATTTAAAGAGTTTTAACTCAACCCAACTCAACTCGCTTATTTATAAAATATTAATTTTAATTTTTATATAATATTAAAACAGTTGTCTAAAAGATTATATTTATTTTATAATTGAATTTTGTTAATGTCATAAATTCAAATAATTATTAAAAAAGTTTAAAAAAATTAATATTCCATCACGAATAATAATAATAATAAAATAATAATAATAACACATCTATTAGGTTAAGTGAACGGGGTTTGGAATTTAGAAATTCTTTTAAGGCCAGGCTTGGGATGACTCAATTAGGCCCAATGTTGAGCTAGACTGTGCTTGAGAATCTAAACTTGGCCTAACCTGATGTTTGTCCACCCTTACCTTTGTGGTTGTATATAAAGTAATGGTTGTTGGGCTTGGGTTTGATGGACTTAGTATATTAGTTGTATTAGGCTTTGTTTATTTTCAATTTGTTTAATGATATGCATACTTTATATTTATAATTACTCTCCTATTAATTGATAAAAAAAAAAAAAATCAAAACTAATAATACTCGTTAAAAATTTGAACAACAATTAAGAACAATGTCCATTCAAACATAAATCAATTACATATTTTAAATTAAACGTCAACTGCTTAATCATTTTGAAAAGAGTAAATAAATTATTTTGTCTATTGATTTAGTTTAATTTCTAAATGGTAGTTATTAATTAGATTTCACCATGAAATTGTATTTGAATTTGTAATTTTAAAAAGTCAGTTAATTTGATAAATAAGATAAATCTTAGTTATTTTCATAAATAGTTTAATTTTTTTAAATATTCAAAAAAAAAAAAAAAAACAAACTATAAAGAATTGATGGTAATTTTTTTTATTTTTTTATTTTTTATTTTTTATTTTTTATTTTTTATGTGCTCTTAGAGTTAAACCGTGACTGGGGAAGCCATCGAATATGGTGAGATGAAATAAACGCGAAACTTTCCTTGGTTGGGGGGCCACCAAGTGGAAGAGGGGTAGTTGGTGGCAGTTTGCCATTTGAGGAAACCATAGGGTGTGTTGAACCAAATAAAAAATTTGAACCAAGTGATTTTAGAAATTTTTAAAAAAAATTTAAATCAAACAAAATTTTAAATTTTTATTTAAAAATTATATCTTGAGATATAAATTAAACAAGCCCATAATGTTCTTATTATTCTTTCCCACTGCTCCTCCCTTTTAATAATCATGACTCCACCCATTGTCATGACTCCACTTGTGTTACATATTAACAAACGTATTTATTATTTTATTTAGAATTTAAATATGTTAATAAAATTCACAATACATTAATTTTAAATTTCTGGTAGAATTATAGGTAATTTTTCATAATTTTTAGAATTATTGCTCATGACTCATGTATCTATTGACCAGAAAGGTTTTTGTAATCTATGAACTAGAAAAAATATTTATAAATTGTTCCAAATTTGTAGATCAATGGTTTATATTTTAAATTTCTAATGTGGATCCATGCCTTAGGTAAATCTTGATCATTAATTTGAAATTTTGGCCATTGGGGGATGGTAGTGTTGTTGAAAAGGTTTTACTGTTTCAACAGTTTTAGAGTCCCAAACAAAAATCAAAATTTGTAACAAATGACCAAAGATTTTTTAAAATATTTTTTATATGTAGGAAAATTACTATTTTTTAAATTCTCAAGACATTTAGGAGTTTGAGCAAAATTGAAGATTTTGGAATAGAAATATCACAGAATTATCTAATGGGCTTAGATGTTATATATGTGCTATGTTGTCATGGACAATTATGGTTAATACTACTAACTACTTAAATTTCTAAATTAACCCACATAACTATTGAAAGTTTATAGTTATTGCTCATGTTTCAAGTTGTTGGCAATCAAAATAAAAGATAAAATTTGAAGTTAATTCTCATATTTCAAGCTCTTTGATATCTTTTTATATTTGTAATTAATTTTCTACTGAGAACTAATCAAAACCGTGTGCATGATGAAATCGAACCAAACAAAATCTATCAGACTAAACAAAGCCTGTGGTGATAGTTCGATTTTAATTTGAAACCATGATTCCATGTCAAAAATCACTATTATTAAAATATATAATAGCAACAAAAAGAAAAAAAAGAAAAAAAGAAAAAAAAAAAAAGAAATTGGTATAAAGTGCTATTGAAACAATCAATGGCCACACCATTAGGGCTATGTCGTTGATCTTCAAGTAAATCAACTTGAATTGGGCAAAAGGCCAAGACAAATGCTCACCGGAGATGGACTCAAAAGTGAGAGGACAAATAGTCTGTGAATGAGAGAAAGGGAGACACAATCAGGATTCTGTTTGGTCGAGTTCAGAAATTTTTTTAAAAATTTTTAAACGAATTATGTGAAAAAATAATTTAAAAAAAAAAACTCATTATTTTTTATATAAATTCTAAAAAATTCAACCAAACAAAGAGATGGAAATAAATTATTTAGTTTTGTTCGGTTGAGCTAAGAAAATGAGACGCGAATGGATAGAAAATTTTCATAAGATTCATTTGATTGTTTGGTCATACAAAGTAATTTCAATTTCCTTTTTCCTCCCACTAGAACTCTCAAATTCAAATATAGCATTAAAGTGGTTACGATCAATGTCTATAGTAAATAGTTAGTGAATTGAGTTCTTTCACAATTGATCAATATCTATATATTAAGCAAAAGGGTCTTTTAAAACCCAAGGCTTGTGGAAGCTCTAACATGCCAATCCTAATTTCCTAATTTTTTATTTTTTTTTAAAAAAAAATTGACTTAGTGATTGGTTCAAAGATTATAATAATTACACTATTGAATAACGCAATAAATGAAATCCTAATTTCCTTACTTTTTACATCCCAAGAGACCCATGTAATTATTGTGTAAATGGCTCTTAATGTTTTTTCCCTCTTAATTTTTTTGTTTTGTTTTTTGAAAAAATAAATAAATAAACACTTATTAAATTCTTTCAAACTCCTCGGTCAAACCCCATGTATTTAATTTATATATTAAAAATTGACTTGGTGATTGGTTCAAAGATTATAATAATTACACTATTGAATAATGCAATAAATGAAATCCTAATTTCCTTACTTTTTACATCCCCAAGAGACCTATGTAATTATTATGTAAATGGCTCTTAATGTTTTTTCCCTCTAAATTTTTTTGTTTTGTTTTTTGAAAAAACAAATAAATAATCACTTATTAAATTCTTTCAAATTCCTCGGTCAAACCCCATGTATTTAATTTATATATTAAAAAAAAATAAATTGACTTGGTGATTGGTTCAAAGATTATAATAATTACACTATTGAATAACGCAATAAATGAAATCCTAATTTCCTTACTTTTTACATCCCAAGAGACCCATGTAATTATTGTGTAAATGGCTCTTAATTTTTTTCCCTCTTAATTTTTTTGTTTTGTTTTTTGAAAAAACAAATACATAAACACTTATTAAATTCTTTCAAACTCCTCGGTCAAACCCTATATATTTAATTATATATTAAAAAAATTAAAACAAATATAAATATTTATAATTATCCTGTGCATAGCACGGGTGATAGGCTAGTATATAAAAGTCCAATGCACAGAATTTCACAAGCAAGAGAAATTAAAGAACAAAAAATAATTACTTCGTAAGAATGATTATATTGTCAAACAAATCTTACCCTCAACTTGATGATATAAAAGAAATTCTTGCATAAACAATTTTTTTTTTTTTTTTTTTTTTTTGCAGAGTAATACAAAAGTGAAATATATCTATATACTAGTTTAAAAAGACCCATGCAAGACATAGGCTATTATTACAGTATATTTAAGTTTTGTACTTTTATAATTTTTAAAAATTAGAATATTATTCTATGAAATTAAATAGAATAAATTATTAAATATATGATAGAATTATGTAATATAATATGTATCATTTTTTGATTTGTTATACACCTAATGATGTAGACTCCAATTCTATTACCATATCATTTTTGGTGAATTTATGAGTCTTTAACATTTCTTCCAAATTTATAAATAAAAAAAAAATTATGATGCGTAACTTTTCTTAATAGATAAATATAAAACAAATACTCAGATAATTCTATCATAAAAAAAACTACTAATATAATTTACTGAACTAATAAAGAAGTAGAAGAAAATACATCACATATATATTATTAAAAGTAGTATTTTTTTCCGTATTTAGGTGACACATTATAAGAGTTTACTTTTTCTAAGAGAGCCACGTCAACATGTATTTTCTTAATTATAAATAGATTTCTATACAAACCCAAACTTAATTTAAATTATACTAACTTTATTTATTTTATATGGACTCTATTTGATAAATATTTATTTTCTATATATTTTTCTTAGTAAATTGAGATAATGCACAAACCCAATACCAATTTACGTTTCAGGTTTTTTTTTTCTTACTTCTTTCAAGGATATTAGGATTTTTTTTAATGCTAAATTGTCTTCTTCTTTTTTTTTTTAATTCTTTTCTTCTTATCCTATGCATTATTTTATACCCAATACCAATTCTATATTATGGATTTGTCTTTTAAATTTTATAGCAATTTTATATATAAAATTATATTTCATTTCCTACATTATTTTATATAATCACAACTCACAGGAGAAAGATCCTGAACAGTAATGATACTCTCGAGAAATCTCTAAAGTTTAGATTTATTGCTTCAGTTACTTTTTCAATTGTTGAATAGTAAGTTCTTTTATGTTTTAATCGTTATTGAATTTCTTTTATATAGTTGATATTTTAATTTAATTAAGAGTGTTTATTTTTCAAATCTTATAATTTAATATATGTATATATATATAGCATATAAATCATTATATGATAATCCAACTACAACATATTTATAGTTAATTTTTTTAATAAATTTTATATAATTGATATTTCCACATATTTTTATTTTCCAAATGAATATAAAAAAAATTAAATAGTTAGAATTAATTTTAATTTTATGTTACTAATTCTTCTTCTAATTTAACTATTATTTTTAATATCCAAATGAGTATTTATTTTACTATTTTATAATTTAATATATATCATACAAAACTATTATATGATAATTACACTTTTATAATACGATAAAACTAAAATTATCAAAATATACAAATAATTTAACTAAAATTAATATATATAAGTATTCAAGTAATAATTTTATAAAACGATAGTGCTAATATTATCAAAATAAATAATTAAAATCATACTTTGATTTAATTTTAATTTTAATTTTAAATTAAAATCAAAATTATTCTTTTATAACACACATTGTATCATCAAATATTTTTTGAAAAAAAAAATAGCACATGCATTGCACGGGTCAATTGCTATATATATACAAATAACTAATTTTATTAATACATAAATTATACTCACATAATTTATTTATTTTTTTATCAGCAAAAGTGAAACTTTATTGATGAAAAAAAGATTTACAAACGAAGAACTTCCATCAATAAAATAGGGAAGTGCTACAAGTATCATAACTACACTCAACAATCCCAACTAAGTTGGCACCGAAAAGGTGGCACAATCATATGTTAGCACTACATTAATGATTGGTGAGGTTCCAATCAACCAGCCAAGAATAAGAAAACAAAAAACAGTAAAAGTAACAGAATACACCCAAAGTAAAATAACCCCCAAACCAGCAAGTAAACACCCCAAGCCTAATATTGCTCTTTAGCAGCAGTAGAGAACTAGAGATAGCAGAATGCACCCAAAGTAACATAACCCCCAGCATAATAAATGATCAATTTTATTAATAAGTAAATTAATAATTTTTAATGATATAAAAAATATTTTTTAGTTGATCATTTTATTAATAAATAAATGATTAAGTCAATTAAATTTTTTTAATGATATAAGAAATATTTTTCAATAAACAATTTTAATAATTTATTATTGCATAAGAGAATAGTTTTTTTTCCCCTAGAGTATTGTGTTAAATTAAAATTTATAATAAACGATAATTGTAATTTCTAATATTATAACACCGATTCATATTTTAAACAAAATCTTGTAAGTGTATTTGTAATTTGTTAAAAAAATAAAAGATTTATATTTCATAATTAACCAAGAATATTTGCGTAATCACGAGAAAATCTATTTCATAATTGACCATGAATATTTACGTAATGACGAAAAAAACTGCTACATAATTAACCAAAAATATTTTCATAATTACAAAAAAACCTTCACTCAACATATAGGTCACCATTAGTAAATCATTCAAAATGACCAAGAATATTTGCTTAATTACGAGAAAACCTATTTCACAATTGACAAAGAATCTTTCTGTAATTATGCAATAGGTTTTTTCGTAATTATGCAAACATTCTTTGTCAATATTTTTTTTTGATCAACAAAATGAAAACTTTATTGATGAAGAAAGTTTAATATACAAAATCTTACATCAACAAAGAGGGAAGTGCAAAAAGTATCAACGCTAACCTTAACAATCCCAACTAGGTTGGCACTGCTAAGGAAGCACAATCATTTGCAAGTATTTGACCGAAGATTGGCAAGAAACCAATCAAAAGGAACCAAAGGAAAAAGAGAAAAACAAATAACAGAACAACAAAACCAGTAGCAATAAAGCAAAGAAACATCATTTCAACTCCCATCATAGCTGTACAGACCAAACTTGCCTCATAATATCTTCACAGACCAGACCAATCAACTAGACCAGCATTAGCAGAATGCCAACCAACAACATACATCAGCAAGCTTCTGAATAGCAGCATACAGTATACCAAAAATAGCATCATATAGCAGCAGCATACCACATCTGACCTTACACCAGCAGCAGACCTTATTCATTTACCCAAAGCAAGAAGAATACCCCTAATACTAACACTGCATTCTTCACAACAGCTTCCCTGTTGCACACCTGGCTACACACAGTAGCATCCCTTTACCAGCACATCCAGATCCAACTTTATTAATGACCTTGATAAAATAGCCAAACAATAAAAAGCTGTCCAGCTGTCCACCCTAACCCAGATCAACACAAACAGTCTCATACTGTGACAATCCTCACCTCTAATTAGTGCTAATCTCTAATTAAGCATGATAAGTAATTGAACAGACTGAAATTCTGAACTGAATGCATGAGTATGTTGTTTAATTGCATTTCTATCTGTTAGTCATTAAATGATCTGTTCATGTTTTATTTTTGAACTGCGAATTGAAAGCCTTATCGGCGACCGATTCAGAAATTGATTGGTATTTTATGCTAATTAGAATTTATGTGATTTTATGGTAGGTTTAATTAAAATCCAATTTGGAATGATCAAATTAGATTAAATAATGTTAAATTACATTAGTTGCAATATTTACACAATTGCCACTTAGTGGCTTGATTCAAGACCATTCTTTTTCTACTTCCCTCATGTTTGATATGCCATCCCTTTCATCTTTGAGACCAAACGTGTGAGAGAGAGAGAATTGGAAGGAAAGAATTGATTCAACAAAGTTTGGCTTGGAACTTAGGAGAAATTGAAGAGAGATTGTGTAATTGAAGCTTCAATACTTGGAATTCAAAACCTAGGTAAGGAATTCATCCTCTCAATTGTGTATTTAAGTTGTTACTTGCATGGTCCATGGTAAATTGGTGATCTAAGTCAAGAATTGGTTTAAAGAGTTGATTTGAGTAGCTAATTCATGCATGCATGTACATATTCTTTAATTTTGAGGTTGTTCTTCATGAATTTCCACATGCATGTCCACATTTTGGTTGTGGTCCATGAATTCACTTTGGTTTTGAGCTTAATCTTGCATTTGATCTTGTTTTAGAGCATTGGAATTCATTAGGACACTTGCATGTTATGTTTTTACATAATACATGAAAACTTCTTTGAAATGGTGTTCAATTGACTCACCCTTGGGCTTTGATTTTACAAATTGATCTTCAAAACATGTTATATTGTTGGTTTCCAAGCGTTTTTCAGAAAATTGGCCCAAAAAGTTGAGTTTTGAGGTGTTGAATGCTTGGTTTGAGCTTGGGAGGCAAATCTGGAAATTCCAAATTTTGGCTTCCACGTTCGAGCGAAGGATTCCACGCTCGAGCGACCGTCTTTTGTTCAGAGCTCCGCTCGAACGAATGAATGCTCGCTCAAGCGTAGATTGCAAGCTCTCAAATTTTTGGTGCACGCAGGCGTACGCTCGTGCGACGAGACCTATGCTCGAACGAAGGATGTGTCTCACGCTCGAGCGAGCATCGAGCGGGGATTTTCAACATCCAGCACTTTTTTCATTTTTACAGACCGCTCGAGCGAGAAAGTCCACGCTCGAGCGACCCCACTATTTTGATGAGCTCGCTCGAGCGAAGAAAGCCACGCTCGAGCGAGACCCCTGTTTTCGAAAAAATTCTGAAAAATGTTTTAAAGTGCATTTTTGCATCCTCATTTCATCCTAGGCATTCCTAGGCCAAGTTTAAGGCATCTTACTGAGGATAATGTTATAGAACCACACCAAGTATAATTAGGGGCTAAGTTATTAATCCCGAGTGTATGTTCGTTCTGCAACTGTAGGGTTGGCATTTGAGGACGCTCATTAGCTTGCCTATAGCCCAGTGCTCTGTGAGTAACAATATTGTAAAGATATGTTCAATTATGATTATTTTCTTAATGATCGACTATTCTGCCTACTGAAACGTCACTGTTTAATGAATGAATGTTTGTCCTATTTGTAAACTGTATTTGTGGCATCCATAGCAATTTACTGTTACTGTACTGTTACTGCTACTGTCACAGAGATCTCTGTCGGTTCCCATGTTTGGAACCACTACTATTACTGTTACGATGGCCATCAACTGACTGTTCGGTCTGTTAAGACCTACGATACTATTTTGCTATGGGATGTACCATATGTGACTGCTATGGTTTCTAAGTGACTGATATGACTGTTTAATTACTGAAAGGACATTCATTCTTAACCTCTTTACATTACTGTTATTCACTGGACTTTAGCTCACTGTTTATATACATATATGTAGGTGTCCAGGCACCGGACCAGAGCTAGGAGCGTCGGGTTAGCTCCCGTTTTGTCAAAGCCAACCATTGTGCCTCACCTCGAGGTTCCGAGTGCGTCAAAGCCAAGGCTGTTTTGGGGTGTTTTAGATTTCCCTTTTTTGTCTCTATTCTGTAATAAATGTTAAGGCTTGACTGTACAGTTAGTTAGGGACTTGGTCCTTGACATGGATGTTTGTGTTTATGTCGCATGTACATATGTTTTGGTTATCTATATGGCATGTTTATAAAAAGGTCTTTTCGCATTCAGACTGTCACAGCTCATTGGACACCTTTTATTTACTGTTTTGGCTTCCGCCAGCCCCTTTACTCTATATTACCGTTATTACTGTTAAGCAGGCCTTTGGTAATCACGGATTACTGGCCGGTTACGATATTAAACCCATAGGGGCGGGTTTGGGTCGTAACACATACCAGCAATATCAGCCATATCCCCCAACCACTACCTAGCATAACCTTCTACCATCAATCTGGAGGTAGCCTTCTTCTACATACATAGGCCTTGATCTGATAAAGATTCGTCACTATCTCCTGCACTAAATACTATAGCCCCTTAATATTTGATTTACTCCAAAGTGCTACCCTTACTTTCACCAATTCTGAAAGATCATTCCAATCCATTGGTTTGTCACTAAAGAAATATTCATTTCTTGCTTTCCATAATGACCACATAATTGCTAAAGGAACCACTTTCCACATTCTAAGAACCACTTACTAAATTTGACTCATGACTACCAAAGCAACAAAGTCTCAACTGAACCAGGCATAACCCACACCAGATCCCACCATTGCATTATATCAGTCCATAATTTCCAAGCTAATGGGCAAAACAACATAAGATGCTGAATTGACTCCTTCTCTGTTTTACAGAACAAGCACAATGCATTTGATTCCTCATTTAACACTCCAAAACTCTTTAAGGCAGCTGCATTTTAACCCTACCTCTCCATGCTAACCATCAACAAAACTTTACCTTGGGTGGAGCAACATTGTTCCATAATTTCTTAGTAACACTGACAGTAGGACTTTTTGAAGACATCCACCACTTCCATGATGCTACTACTATGAATGATCCTGCTAGATTATCCATCCATTTACACGAATCCTCAGTCTCCATGGAAAGACTAGGTGCTTCCCTTAGCAAATCATACAACCGTAGGACCTCATCTTCCTTTCATGCTAACAATGATCTTCTAAACAATAAATTCCAATCATTTGATTGACCCCTCCTCTGATAGATCTGCTGCATAGTGCTACATTTCTCCTCTGATAAGCTATATAGTCTAGGAAATTCCTCCTTCAGGCATGTATTATTCAACCACTTATCATCCAAAAATTGAATTCTATCCACATTCCCTACTGTTAATTTCAGATTAGATAAATAAAAGTCAACTAAAGTAGGGCTATGTGTAACAATTTGAAGGATATCACCCGAAATCCTGGACACTGCAACATTATCTGGATTACGTGGAACCCACCTGCCCTGAACCACACCATACTTACTACACACAATATTTTTCCACAGAGCTATATTCTCTTTCCCAAACCTCCACCATCATTTGAGCAGAATGCAATCATTAACTTCTCTTAGATTTTTAACCTCCAATCCCCCTTGATTAATGTTTGTTGATATCTCCTTTCAATTTACCATGTGAAGTTTCTTCTTTGTTTCAGAATCACCCTACATAAAGGCTACCTGAATCCTATCTAACTGTTTAGCCACACCCACAGGTAGTTTAAAATTTGATAGGAAATATAAAGATAAACTTGAAAGAACTGCCTTCACTAATGTTAATCTACCTGTAAAGGAGAGCATCTTCCTTTTCTATGAAGCCAATTTGTGCTTTACTTTTTCGATCACTGGATTCCAAGTGCTCTTTCGTCTAGGATTTGCCCCAAGAGGTATGCCTAGATAAGTAATAGGAAGTTTTTGGCTATAACAATGCAAAAGTGAAACAAAATCATTAATGTCCTCCTCATTAACACCAACCCCACACACCACACTCTTGTGGAAATTAATTTTTAAGCCAGACATTAACTTAAGACACCTTAAAATTCTCTTTATATTAACCAATCCTATCAGCTTCACAGAAAATAATAGTATCATCTGTGAATTGCAAATGAGAAACCTTCAACTCATTGGGCCCAACAGTGGCACCTTTTACAAAACCCAACTCCTTTGCCCTTTCAATCAATATATTCAATCCTTCGACAACAATGTTGAACAAAAATGGTGATAACAAGTCGCCCTGCCTAAGTCCTTTTTGAGGTGTAAGTTCATTAGATGGAGATCCATTAACCAGAACAGATATCTTGGCTGAAGATGTGCATGTTTTGATCCACCTCACCCACTTTTCCCCAAAACCAAAATTCTTCATCATTAAAAAAAGAAACTCCTAATTTACTAAATCGTAAGCCTTTTGAAAATTCAATTTTAGAATGATTCCTTTTCTTTCAGATAATTTCCACCAATCCACCACTTCATTAGCAATCAATACTCCACCTAGAATGAATCACCCCCCCTCCACAAAAAAAAAAAAAATGCAATATGAACTTCACTAATAATTGCTGGCATTACCTTATTTAATCTTCTAGAGAACACTTTAGCTAGAACTTTATAAACTAAATTGTAACAACCCACATTCATGTCTTAGTCATGCTTGTATGCATTTATATGATTTTCCATGTTAAGTTGCGTTCATGAATCTTGTCTTACTATGCTTAAGTGTTGCTTGCTTTCTCTGTTCCTTCTTTGTTGTCCCCAAGCCTAGGTCATGTCAAGCCTAGGTCATGTTAAGCCTAAGTCATGCCAAGCCTAGGTCATGTTAAGCCTAGGTCATGCCAAGCCGAGGTCATCTTAAGCCTAGGACCATCTTGGAACCACCTTGGTTGACCTCCACCATCACCTAGGCATATGTAGACACCCCATTTTTGACCGACCTTAAGACTTAGACGTCACCGATTGAGCGCTCGGTGGTGTTGCATATCGTGCTCGTTCAGAAGTCTCAGAGTCGCGGCCGTGAGCCCTGCCTCCGGACTCCCGAACCCTCTTCTGTGCCTTGCCTCGGTTTGCGAACTGGACTCGGTTTTCTCTGTTTTCTTTCCTGAGGGGAGAGAGAGGTCCCGTGGACCATCTCTCAGTGGCTGTGGGCTACATTTCGTGGCCGTAGGCCATTTTGCCCATTTCGGAGCCCGGTTCCCGATTTTCGGAGCCGTCAGGCCGTGTGCCTCGGTTCGGGACCACCCAACCATCTCCGATTCCTCCGGTTTTTGGCATGCATCTCATTTACTCCCTTTCAAGGGACACTGGGGTCTTAGATACCCACTTCGTGGCCGAATGCCACTTTCGGTGCTTAACGGCCTATTTTCGGGACCCCGAACTGCGTGTTTTGGTCCCCGAGCATTCGTTTTGCATCGGTTTTCGTTCATTTTTGGTAGGTACCTCTGTTTTATCACCAGGAAGGTCAATGAAGGGTGGGAGGCCAGCAATTGTCTCAGCAACCAGTTATATTCTTCCGGCGCCCTCCGACGCCCGTTTTTCTCACTTCCGGGCCAATGTTGACCACCCTAGGGCCATTTTCTTCAACCCCAAACCACATATTTGTGTTGTACACACATGGGAGGACCCTAATATGCTATGGCCGGCCACTAATTGTTGTTGAACCTTTTGAACCCCTCCTAAAAATGGCTTGTTCTCTCTCCTGTTTTACAGTTTCCAATTTTGAACCACAGGGTTGTGTTCAGCACACATGGGAGGACCCTAATCTCATATGGCCGGCCACTAATTCAATTGGCCCATTTTGACCCTTGGCCGGCCGGCCACCTGCAAATCTGAAAACTGGCCGGCCTTGTTCTTTGGTCCTGATACTTTCCAGCTGTGTCTTGGTTTTCCCCCAAAAATATCTCTATACGGGGGAACTTTTTGGAGGGAAATAAGAGCTCATTTCCCTCCATTTTGGAGAAGGACTCCTCTCTCCCTCTCTGGTCTAAATTTGTGTCCTCCCAACTCAAGAGAAGAGGTTCCAAGAGTTGGCTTGAGCATATACATACACACAACTCCATTTCCTTCAAGTTTTGGTGCCATTTCTTCATCATCTTCAAGCTCTACCACCACCACTCCATTTCCAGCAGCAAGGAGAGGTTCTTAGGGGCCTAGAAGCATCCATTCTTCAAGCAAAAGGCAGCCAAGAAGAGGTCTTCAAGGGTAAGTCTCCATTACCCTCTTTTGTAGCATTTTCTTGCTTCATTTCTTAAGCCTACTTGCTCACTGTTTTGGGCTCCGACCTTAACTAAAACTAGGTCTATTTTGAGCTATTCTTCATTTTTGTTCAAGGGCTCAACCCTGTTTGAGCCCTCCATCTTGCACTTGTTTCAATATCCTCTTATATGCCATTATTTTGCATTGAATATTTGGCCTATGTGTGATCTGTTTCCGAGCATAAGGTAAACTGTGAGAGGGCCTATTTTGAGCCCCTCTTCAACATTGAAGAAGGACTCAACCCTGTTTGGCCTCTCTATCATGCACTTTCTTCATAATCTCTCATATTTACCGTAAATTTGCATGATTTGTTTGACCTACATGTAAATTGTTTTGGAGCATGTCATGAACTGTGAGTAAGATTATTTTGTGTCTCTCTACAACATTGTATAAGGGATCAACCTTGTTGGGGGTCTCCATGTTATACTTGTCTTTATATCCCTCTTTGACCCCCATTTTTGCATGCTTTTTTAAGCTTATCTAGCTTCTGTTTTCAGCCATTATCAGAACTGGAAAGAGTCATATTTTGACCTTCTTAACATATTTCATTAAGGTTCTTTGCTGGTTTGATGAATGTTTGGGGTACCTCATGTTATAGCCTTGTGTATCCTCAATCTTGCATGGCATTTTTAGCATGTTTACATACTGAGTTAGGGGATGTCATCTACTGTAAATGTTCATATTTTTAATCCCCCATCAATGTTGTAGAAGGGTACTTTTCCATTTGGGCATCGCACGCATCACTTGTTTCAATACCCCTCTCTTGGCCCCATTTTTGCATGCCATTGTTGTCCTATCTATGCTTACTATTTCACCATGTTTTGTACTGTAAAAAATGCTATTTTGGGGCTGCCTTGCTACTGTTTTGCATGTCATGTACCAATTACGCATGTTTAGTATGGCTGTAGGCCATTTCGGGTGCTTAATATCGCATTTCGGGACCACCCCGTGCATTTGGTGTCATTTTCCCACCTTTCGGGACTGTTTTGCATCACTTGTGAGTGCTGAAAATTCATTTGCATGTTTGCATATCATCTCCATGCCATTTCATGCCTTACGGCCATCGCCTCGGTTTGCGCGCCCGTGTGCACGCATTTCGAGGCATCTCATTTTCATCTCTCGGCCTCCCGTGTGAGTAGGGTTGAGACTCTCTCATGTTGGTGTACGCCCATATTGCATCGCATATCTCATCTAAGTCCATTTTGCATCGCATATGCCATCTCCTCGGTTTGCGTGCCCGTGTGCACGCATTTCGAGACACTTCTTTTTTATCCGACGGCCTCTTATGTGAGTGTAGCTGAGGCTCTCTCATGTTAGTGTAAGTCCATTTTGCATTCTGTATGTCATTTTAGCCTCATCGCATTGCGTATGCCATTGCCTCGGTTCGCGTGCCCGTGTGCATGCATTTCGAGGCACTTCATTCTCATCCATCGGCCTCCCGTGTGAGTGTGGCTGAGGCTCTCTCATGTTGGTGTAAGCCCATATTGCATCGCATATCTCGTTTTAGTCTTGTTGCATTCCGTATGCCATTTTCTCGGTTTGCGTGCCCGTGGGCACGCATTTCAAGACATCTCATTTTAGTCTCATTGTATATCATTTCCATGTCATTTCATGCCTTAAGGCCATCGCCTCGGTTTGCGTGCCCGTGTGCACGCATTTCGAGGCACTTCATTTTCATCCATCGGCCTCTTATGTGAGTGTGGCTGAGGTTCACTCGTGTTAGTGTAAGTCCAATTTGCATTGCGTATGCCATTTCATACCTTTATGTCATCGCCTCAGTTTGCGTGCCCGTGTGCACGTATTTCGAGGCATCTCATCTTCATATCATTGTGCATGCTAAGATTGTATTTCAGTTGCATTTCATGCATATCATGCATATCGCATCGTGTTCGGGATAGGAGTTAGCCCGAGCAGGGGAAACGAGGCACGTTTCGTACTCCGAGTAACGGAACGGGTCTCAATTCCCAAGTCACCGACACTCCAGATTACCCATGATGGAGTTAGGTTTTGTTTCAGCATTCATCTGCATTCATCCTATATTGAGTTGTGCAATCCGACTCCTCGGCCATCATGCATCGAGATGCGTGATTGGTGGCACGAGGATCGAGGCGTGCATATATTTGTGAAATACATTGCTATGCCCCTTTCCTGCTCTCTGTTGTAGCAAAATGGAGAATCAGCAACTTTTCGGAGTCTGGCACGCATTTCGAGGAACATTGCAAACAGAGGCTAATTGGGGCATCCCAGTGGATTTCCTCGCAAAGCAGCCCAAACATGCATCATTTCATTGTCCGGAGCGGAATCAAGGCAGCCCCCCCTGGCTTGCATGCCAGTTTACAGCTTTCTTAGTTTAAATTTGTTAATTAATTAGGAATTTGTATATTATTCGGACTGTATCTTCGGACTGTATTATTCTTTCATTTCGGACTGTATTATTATTTATTCGGACCCTCTGCGCGAGGGCATAATTGTAATAAGTGTGGGTGAGTGTGATGTATGTCTTCCAACCCCACGTCTTTCTTCCCTTTTATTTACCCGCTTATGATGGTTAGATATAGGGCATTTCAATTAGCATATAGTATGACAGCATGTTTGCATCATCCATCTGTTTTGCACGCACCGGGCTCGGCGCATCATACAAACTGCATTTGTATTTCAATTCCAAATTGAATACGTGTTAGCTGTAGCATTCCATATGCCATGTTTAGAATAGCCGAGCCTGCTATAGTTGCATTATTGTATGCGTCGCATTAGGCATTTCTGTATAATTAGGATCATGCATGATTTCTAATCAATTTCTGTTTTTGGCTTGGAGTACTCGGTGAGTGTTATGCTTTAGCATTCTTGCATGCGTGTGAGTGTTGCCATGAATATCATGCTTGCCATGAGGCTATATGCTTATATGATATAACTGCCTTGAATGCCTGTGGGTGGAGGTTGTGTTACTTGAATTGGGACAATTCATCAAATGTTCGTTTTAAGCCCACTAGATAGTGGCAAAATCATGTTTTTCTAAGCCCACCTGAGGGTGGCAAATCCACGTCTTAGCCTACCTGCGGGTAGCACCATCAAACCATTTTCAAACAAACAAACATGAAATGTTTTGTTCCAATTCAGGCGGCTCAGTCTATACTTATTTGCTGCGAGCATCACATAGTAACCTAGGCTAATAACCGGAATAAGAGCATACAATGTTTTCAAAAACAGATATCATGGTTAGTAGAGGCCGGTCTTTGACCGGGCGAGCGGGGGTGCTCACGAAGTGACCTTCCCCAATCGTACCCAAGTTCCCGAGCCGAGGCAACTTTGGTGATGACGAACACGTGGCCTTTGGCACCGAGTCAGGGTTTCCTAAATTTCCCATTTTAAAAACATTTAGGTGGCGACTCTGTATCTGGCGAAGCAGTCCACGTTTGGCACTTCTTTCAAAAAATCTGTTTTCAAAAACGATTTGCCGAATTTGGACTCTTTGGTTCAAGATTAAGAACCGTGACACAAATCGAGTCCGAACTGTAGCGAGGTCCCCCGCGGGCTTGTTACAGTTTCTGGCGACTCTGCTGGGGATTTAGAGAACTTGACTCGAACTCATGATATCTGTTTTTGACTGCACTTGTGTGTTTCTTTGCATTGCATTTGCATCGGTGCGCCTAGGACATCGTGTTTGCCATATGCCATTCCCGAACGATTTGCCGGAGGCTTGTCTTGTCAAGGCATGTCCATAAGGCTGATCGGCTCTGGGCTCTGACAGCATGGGAACACAAACCCCGGTTTTACCGGGGCACCCTTTTTGACCATTCGACCTAGTGCATATTCGGATCCATAGTGACCATTCCAAACTAGGACAGGTTGCTTACCCGTTTACAGGTTGTTTGAAACCGCTGTGTGCATAGTAAAACCCTAGCTCCTGACAAAATAGGACAAGGAAACCCTACCCCAACATAGGGATGTTTTGGCTCTCACTTATCTGTTATGTGCTTTTAGAGTGCGTCTCTACAGGAATGCATGTATCGGTTTGCAAGTCTGGGCATCAGGCCTGCGGGCACCAGTTCAGAATTTTTGGAATTCAGTTTACCTGAGGGTATCAGTTTACGGGCAGAATTCTGTAGGGGCACAGTCATTCAGTTCGGCTCATGTGGGTTATCGTAAAATTAGGCTGAGATGCTGTCCATTTTCTCTTTTGCTAGGTAGTCCTGGGACCATAGCTTCAGAAGGCTCCAATATCCCCCGGGTACACCGAACTTGTGTTGATAGACTTTGTCAGGTCAGAGATTCAGTTCAAGGGCAATCAGTGTTCCTTTACCAGAGGCAGGGTGGAAAGGTCGGTTAGGCACAGACCACCAGTACAGCAGCTACCAGCTCAGTGGTCATTGAACAACCAGGTTGAGATTTCGAGTCTACTGCAGAGATAGATATACTGGTGGTTTCAATCAGATCAGGATAGTATGTCAGGCTTAGAAGAGATGGTGCGCCGGCTCCAGGATAGTATGAAAGCCATGCAGCAAGATGCTATCCGTCAAGCGGAATTTGCCAAAAGCCAGGCCGAGATTATAGCCCAACAGGCAGAGACAATTGCCAGGCTAGAGCAGCAAACTGGAGTATCTACTTCACACCAGGCTCCTCCCCTACCCAGAGTTCCAACGCTCGGGGAGACAGCTAATGTCCAGGATGATACGGACATTCCAGGCAGGCCAGCTCCGCTCCTGGTTCTACCCCAACTATCTAAAACACTCACCAACCTACCAGACTCCCCCTTTGAGTTTAAGACGGACCCCACAGCATTGAAAGTGAGCAAGCTTGAGAAATTGTTCAAAAAGTCTCAGGGGGCCCACTCTATTCCTGATATAGAGGATGGTTATACCGACTCAGTGGTAACATTACCGGAGCGGTTTAAAATGCCGCATATCGATCGGTTCGATGGCTCTGAAGACCCAATGGTGCACCTCCAACTGTTTTCTGATATCTTGAGGTCAATGGGTTTGACCACAGCCCAGAAATTGTCACTATTCGGCCGAACCTTGTCTGGGATGGCCGCAATCTGGTATGCAAAATTGGAGAACTCTGTGAAACAGAACTGGGAAGAGCTGGCTGAGGCCTTTATCGCTCAATACTCCTATAACACACAGATCGAGGTCACAACTCGTGATCTCGAAGTCACCCGCCAAGAACCAAAGGAGGGTTTCTCGGAGTTCGTGACGAGATGGAGAGCAAAAGCCTCAATGATGACCACTAGGCCCACTAACAAAGATCAGATTCGGATGATTGTGCGCAATCTCCAGCCCAAGCTTATGCAGAAAATGATTGTTCTTCCCTTCCCCACCTTTTCAGATCTGCATGAGATGGGGGTTCAAATCGAGGATGCCATCAGACAAGGGATCTTCGCAGAAGATAATGAGCCTTTGAGGAGGAATGTTGCTCGCAGTTCCAATGCTACTACTGATGGTAGCACAGCTGCGAAATGCTCAGAAGTAGACACTATCACCACTTCCTCCAATGACCAAAAACCAACCACTTCAGCTCGGCCCCAAGCCCGAAAATTCCATCCTCTTTACATGAGTCTCTCCCAAGCTTTGAAAAAGCTGCAAGAAGAAGGGCACCTAGAACTCCTAGAACCCCAACCCTCCCAAATCCTCTTCCACCAAGGTATGACCCAGCTAAATACTGTGCCTACCATCAACAGCACGGTCATGATACGAACCGTTGCATCCGCCTCCGTCATAAGATTCAGGACCTTATTGATGAAGAGACCTTAGCTCCACCAAAAGGACCTCAAGTTAGTACCGACCTATCACCTCTACATCTCAACCTCATCCATACACTGCCATCCATCTATGACCCCAGCATATACATCACCCCGGCCCATCTACCCAAGCCTGAGGTGTTTATCCCAGAAAGCATGGACTTATGCATGATGGGTGCACCTGAATCCCAATCATCTCAAACCCATGAACCCACTACTTCCGAGCTGATGAGGATGATTGAAGATCTTCAAAGAACAGTGGCGGATTTAGCCTTTGGAGTTTTGGCTCCATCATCAACCACATCGCCTACCAGGGAGTTCATGTCAAAAGGCTCCCCAGTCCTGAGGCGGGCTACATCTGAGGAAGGCCAATCCCGTGGCAAAGTGGAAGCGAGTGGAAAGAACAAGGTAAGGGTAGACATGGATCCCCATGAGTATCTTCTGTTGGCTGTTGAGGCCTTGAAAGCCGAGGGACTGAACAAAGAGCAAGTGCTCGCAGTTGTTGCAAAAACTGTGGACGGCATTTTTGCCACTCAAGTCAGGAGCAGTCCGAATCAAAGGGAAAACCGGGAGAAGGGTCGTTATACCAGAGGCAATCCTGTTAGCTCTAATCCTCCACTCGGAAGAGATCAGCAAACCAGGCTAGCACCTGCCAATCCCTTTGCTGGTGTGTCCAGCAACAATCCACAAACCCAGAAGTACCAACCCCGAGGTCAGAGGGTCTTCCATGCCTCCACATGCCTTTATCCAAAGCTTTCCAAATCCTTGTTGGACAAGGCCATCTCAAACCCCTTGAGCCTCGGCCTCTCCCGAACCCTCTTCCGGCTACGCATGATGCTACCCAGTACTGCGCATACCATCAGCAAACTGGCCATACTACCAACAACTGCTTCCGTCTTCGCCATGAAGTACAGGATCTATTTGACAATGGGGTCATCCTCCTGCCGAGCTCAGCAAAGTCTATCGGCACTGGGTCAGTGAACTTGGGAGATAATGTGATTATGTGATCGAGGATGAACCACTTGCGGATGGCGCTCAGATTACTCCAGCTGTGGTGGATGGCATGCACTGTTTTGAGCAATGTAAAGTGCTGTTAATTTTTGCATTCTGACTTGGGTATTGGGTCAGTCTTGTTGTTTTGTTTTGAGTCTGTCCTTTTGTTTTGAGTCAGTCCTTTTGTTTTGGGTCTGTCTTGTTGTATCGAGTCAGTCCTATTGTATGGGAGTCGGGTGATTCCGGGGGTGTTACCTCGGGCGTCACCATTTTGTTTCGTGTTTGTCTTTTTGTTTTGTTTTGAGTCTGTTTCTGCCAGGGAGCCAGTTATGCCAACAGATTTTGAATGAAACAGTAGTGATTTCACGCTCTCACATTTGCTTCTGCCGTGTGCTAGTTGTGCCGGGATTTGAATGAAATGGCAGTGCATTCCACCTGCTCTCTTGTGCCTTGAAGTCATTGTAATGACCTGAGTTTTTCGAAACCTTTTTGAACACTGCGGTAAAAACAAAGAGGGAGGAATTCCTCGGGATTTGCAAAACTTTGATCAAACTGAGAGAAAGAGATGCGTGCTAAGCCCTTAATGAATGAAATCATGCTTGTTGGAGTGAGTACTGAGAAGGACCCTGGCTTGATCCAGACTGGTTTCACACTATCTTCAGCGCGAGCGATTTGTCGCTTTCTTAAAAATTTTCAAAAACAAAATGTTTTGCGCATCCTGCGAAGACCTGTGTGGAGTCGCTCTTGAGATTGTGCAGCCTAGGATCGCTCTCAGCCTCGAGACTCAGAAGGTTGAATTCAGAAGGTTCAACGGTCAACTACGATGTGAGGCCTGTGTGGCCAGATTTGAAGCAGCCTTCGAACAAGAGGCACCAAAGTCAGATCAAGAAGATCAGACCTCATCAGAAGAAGCTTGCGAAGCTAAATCAGAAGCACCCCTCGAACTAGGGGGCAAAAAATATCCGATGTGCTCGAAGAGCCAACAGGTGGATCCTTCTGCAAATCAATACAACAGCCACTCTCCTGGATACGGATGGCTTCAAAACCCTACAATCATTTGGCATGCACCTGTTACGCTTTTACCCTTTGAGAGGCTCGCTGGGCCGAAAACCCGGAAAGGGCGACCCAGGCAAAAGTTAGAGCAAGAAAAGATATATACAAAAAGAAAAAAAAGAAAAAAAAAAAAGAGAAAAATACAAAAAAAAGAGGAGAAAAAGAGAAAAAAGGAGGAAAAAAGAAAAAAAGAATGAAAATGAAAAGAAAAAAGAAAGGAAAGAAAAACAAAGCTCGCAAGGTCGAAAACCTGCAACAGGCGCCTTGGCAAAAGTTAGAGCATAAAAAGGAGAGGTTAAATACCCGAGTGTACCTTAACCCCCGAACTACGTAAGGCTTGATTCCCATCTTTGGGATACGTAGGCAACTTCATTCTGAAGTCCAGCCGTAAAACGATTCAAATTCAATTGTGTCCATGTAATGGTTTTGACCATCTTTGCCTTCTCTGTATCCGAGAGTACGGTTGCAATCATCGCTCCGAGGACTGACTACAATTCGCTGCGGTGCCGTTCAAACAAGGGGCAACTTTCCGTTGCCATTCAACGCGCCGCGGTACCATTTAAACAAGGGGTAACTTTCCGTTGCCATGCAGCTCTCTTCAAGCAAGGGGCAATTTTTCTTCGGATTTGAGGTTGTGCATCTCGAGAGTGGGTTCTATGCTCGTTGAGCAGTGGCCGATTGCAAAAACAGTTTTTGAGAATTTTTACTGAGGTTAACTAATCTTCTCTCGAAAACTATTCCTTTTTTTTAAAACCGGACCTTTTTCTTGGACCCAGAAAAGGAAAATTTTCAGTGCTCATAACCTAACTTGCATGATTTTGAATCAGAAAATCGAACAAGCATGTTAATCTAACTCTCATTTTGGTCAAAATTGTCTTAGTGGAAAGCCAAAAACAAAAAATGGTCGAAATGATGAACTAGGGGCACAGTTGAGTCAGGTGTTCTGTCTTTTCCCCATTGCCACAATACTTGCCAAGAAGGGCACTCTACCTGCCAGAAAAGGCACAACTGAAGGGCACAACAAAAGGCTGAAAGCTCTCGTATCCTCCAAGCAACGAGGTGTCGAGCCAAGTGCGAAGCACGAACTGGAATGAGACCAGAGATTCCACTCTCTCATCTGGACAGATCTGATCACGTCCGAACTCCAAGCAGAGCATCATCAATCGATGTCAGCTACAGATTTGCTACACACCCAGTTGTAGCACAACCCCTCTATGGGAGAAGTTCACTGCTGTGCGCAGGAGAAAAAGAATCTAGCAGCATGCTAGGGGCAAGAGCCCGCAACTTCCTGTTTATCCATCAACCACCCAGGGAGGGATTGAAAAATGAGAGATTGAAGAATAGAGAGATGTGCGATGAGAGAAAAAGTGAGAAAAGGGCTTTTTCAGAAAAACAGAGCTTGAGGGCCGAGTGATGTGAGAACCACAAATGAGAAAGGGTGGGAAACACTACCCGGTGAAACAGGCTCCCTGTGCACGTCCGAGTGTCGTGTCTTTTTTTATCTTGATTCTTGTTTTGAGTCGTTTCAAGTGTTACTCGATGTGTCTAGGTTGTGTGCCTTTTATTTCCGTGTTGAGTCGTTTTGCTGTGTCCAGTCGTAGGCTCAATACCTGATCGAAAACTCATCTCTCAATTTCAAAAATAAAATCGTTTTGTGCTCCGAGTGCCACGCCGTGCCGTTCTCCACATTTGTGCAAAACAGAATTTGTTCTTTCATAAAACCGCAGGGTTCAACCCAGGTCATGTGAGAACAGTAAAACCGGACCTATCTGAAGCTGTGAAAGTTCCAGGCTGCAAAGCAAAAGAAAAGAGGGAAAATGTTGGGCATCTGAGATTGTTTCAACTTCTGCAAGTTCTGTCATTGCATCCTGTATGTTCAAAACGAGCTGTGTGCCCGGAAATATACTATGTGCCCAAATGAGCTGTGTGCCTGAAGATGCGCTGCGTGCCAAGATGAGCTGCGTGCCCGAAATGCGCTGTATGCCCCAAAAGAGTTGTGTGCCCAGATTGAATAGAATTTTGTGTTGCGAGTTGCGCGCCTAACGAACAAAGTGTCGTGTTGTGAGCTGTGTGCCAAGTGAATGGAATGCTATGTCGTAAGCTGTGTGCCAAGTCTTGCATTGTGCACGCGTTTCATCGTACTTTTTGCATTTATTTGCATCTTGTGTTATCTTTGATTGTTTATCCTTAGGCTGAGCAGCGTTTAGGATCGTTGTCCCCCGGGACTTAACTTAGGTTGTGTGGAACACGCTCCCGAGTTGTTTGGACCTCTTTTCACGATTTCAGCGTGGTTAGAGTTTGGTTCTTTCCTTACGCGATTTCAGCGTGTTTGGATTTTATCTCAGGTTGTGTTGTGTATGCACCTGGGCGGTTGTTTTTGGACCTCCTCTCACGATTTCAGCGTGGTTTGAGTGTCCAGTTCCTTACGCGATTTCAGCGTGTTTGGATTTATCTCAGGTTGTGTGTGTATGCACCTGGGCGGTTGTTTTTGGACCTCTCTCACGATTTCAGCGTGTTTGAGTGTCCTGTTCCTTACGCGATTTCAGCGTGTTTGGATTTTATCTCAGGTTGCGTTGTGTATGCACCTGGGCGTTTTTTTTGGACCTCCTCTCACGATTTCAGCGTGGTTGAGTGTTCTTTCCTCACGCGATTTCAGCGTGTTTGGAATTTATCTCAGGTTGTGTTGTGTATGCACCTGGGCGGTTGTTTTTGGACCTCCTCTCACGATTTCAGCGTGGTTTGAGTGTCCTGTTCCTTACGCGATTTCAGCGTGTTTGGATTTATCTCAGGTTGTGTTGTGTATGCACCTGGGCGGTTGTTTTTGGACCTCCTCTCACGATTTCAGCGTGGTTTGAGTGTCTGTTCCTTACGCGATTTCAGCGTGTTTGGAATTTATCCCAGGTTGCGTTGTAGACGCGCTGGGCGGTTTGTTTTGACCTCTTCTCACGATTTCAGCGTGGTTTGAGTGTTCTTTTCCTCACACGATTTCAGCGTGTTTGGAATTTATCCCAGGTTGCGTTGTAGACGCGCTGGGCGGCTTGTTTTGACCTCTTCTCACGATTTCAGCGTGGTTAGAGTGTTCTTTCCTCACACGATTTCAGCGTGTTTGGAATTTATCTCAGGTTGCGTTGTGACGCGCTGGGCGTTTGTTTGACCTCTTCTCACGATTTCAGCGTGGTTGAGTGTTCTTTCCTCACACGATTTCAGCGTGTTTGGAATTTATCCCAGGTTGCGTTGTAGACGCTGGGCGGCTTGTTTTGACCTCTTCTCACGATTTCAGCAGCATGGTTAGAGTGTGCTTTGCCTCACACGATTTTAGCGTGTTTGGAATTTATCCCAGGTTGCGTTGTAGACGCGCTGGGCGGGTTGTTTTTGTTTACCTCTTCTCACGATTTCAGCGTGATTGGAGCCTCTCCTTCCGCACACGATTTCAGCGTGTTTGGAATTTATCTTAGGTTGCGTGGAACGCGCCTGATTGGTTTTCTTTGTTCTCTCTCCTCTCACGAGTCCAGCGCGGTTGGAGTATGTCACCATTTTGCATCTATTATACTCTCTGTTGCATCGCATCTATTATCTATTGCATCACATCTATCACATCCATTGCATCATATCTATTTTATTGCCCGGTCTAGGAGACCTTAAATCCTCTAAAGGTGCAATTCCTTTGGTGTTTGTCGTGCCCGAACGACTTCCGGTGGTCTGGTATAGCCACCTGCCTGTGTTAGCGGTGAGTTCCTAGGAGACCAACTGAGACGGTGGAAACTAGAGTTCGAATGGCTCATGCCTAGAACGCAAAGGTTCGGAATTTCCGGGACTAAAGTCTGGTTTAAATACCCAGGGGTATATCCTCGGCTTGAAATCTGTATGGCAGCCCCATAGATTGAGATAGCATCTGTATGCACCTCAATTCTGGATACTGATCCAACCTAGTCTGTCACCCTGTTGGAGAATAGGGAAAGCTGCGACCATAGTCAGGGAGAAAAGTAGTACCTGCGGTTCAATCAAGAAGAAGCGAGAGATCCCCAGCAGCATGAGGTAAGTCATTGCCAATTACCCCTGTAAGGTACCTTTACCTCTTAGCTATTACATTGCATTTTAGCCACCACATTACAGTGTATTGCATGAATCCTCAATTTTCAAACCGGCTTCGCGTAGCGTGTAAGTCCAATTTTCAAACCGGCTTCGCGTAGCGTATAAGTCTAATCATCAAACCGGCTTCGCGTAGCGTATAACTCCAATTATCAAAATCTTCCTGCATATCATTTTGCATCCTACCCCTGAACTACGCTGGTTTGATTCCTTGCAAAGGGATACGTAGGCAGCCTGGGGACACAACCATTTATTTATCTATATTCTTGTATGATTGTCTAAGTCTTCGGCCTTGTCAAAAATGGGTTGTCTCTAGGCTTTGACATTCACTCCCGTTACTTGTGACTTCCGAGTTCCGTCAAAGAGGGGCAACTGTAGACACCCCATTTTTGACCGACCTTAAGACTTAGACGTCACCGATTGAGCGCTCGGTGGTGTTGCATATCGTGCTCATTCAGAAGTCTCAGAGTCGTGGCCGTGAGCCCTGTCTCCGGACTCCCGAACCCTCTTCTGTGCCTTGCCTCAGTTTGCGAACTGGACTCAGTTTTCTTTGTTTTCTTTCCTGAGGGGAGAGAGAGGTCCCGTGGACCATCTCTCAGTGGCCGTGGGCTACATTTCGTGGCCGTAGGCCATTTTGCCCATTTCGGAGCCCGGTTCCCGATTTTCGGAGCCGTCAGGCCGTGTGCCTCGGTTCGGGACCACCCAACCATCTCCGATTCCTCCGGTTTTTGGCATGCATCTCATTTACTCCCTTTCGAGGGACACTGGGGTCTTAGATACCCACTTCGTGGCCGAATGCCACTTTCGGTGCTTAACGGCCTATTTTCGGGACCCCGAACTGCGTGTTTTGGTCCCCGAGCATTCGTTTTGCATCGATTTTCGTTCATTTTTGGCAGGTACCTCTGTTTTATCACCAGGAAGGTCAATGAAGGGTGGGAGGCCAGCAATTGTCTCAACAACCAGTTATATTCCTCCGGCGCCCTCCGACGCCCGTTTTTCTCACTTCCGGGCCAATGTTGACCACCCTAGGGCCATTTTCTTCAACACCAACCACATATTTGGTTGTACACACATGGGAGGACCCTAATATGCTATGGCCGGCCACTAATTGTTGTTGAACCTTTTGAACCCCTCCTAAAAATGGCTTGTTCTTTTCCTGTTTTACAGTTTCCAATTTTGAACCACAGGGTTTTGTGTTCAGCACACATGGGAGGACCCTAATCTCATATGGCCGGCCACTAATTCAATTGGCCATTTTGACCCTTGGCCGGCCGGCCATAGGGGGTGGCCGGCCGGCCACCTGCAAATCTGAAAACTGGCCGGCCTTGTTCTTTGGTCCTGATACTTTCCAGCTGTGTCTTGGTTTTCCCCCAAAAATATCTCTATCCGGGGAACCTTTTGGAGGGAAATAAGAGCTCATTTCCCTCCATTTTGGAGAAGGACTCCTCTCTCCCTCTCTGGTCTAAATTTGTGTCCTCCCAACTCAAGAGAAGAGGTTCCAAGAGTTGGCTTGAGCATATACATACACACAACTCCATTTCCTTCAAGTTTTGGTGCCATTTCTTCATCATCTTCAAGCTCTACCACCACCACTCCATTTCCAGCAGCAAGGAGAGGTTCTTAGGGGCCTAGAAGCATCCATTCTTCAAGCAAAAGGCAGCCAAGAAGAGGTCTTCAAGGGTAAGTCTCCATTACCCTCTTTTGTAGCATTTTCTTGCTTCATTTCTTAAGCCTACTTTCTCACTGTTTTGGGCTCCGACCTTAACTAAAACTAGGTCTATTTTGAGCTATTCTTCATGTTTGTTCAAGGGCTCAACCCTGTTTGAGCCCTCCATCTTGCACTTGTTTCAATATCCTCTTATATGCCATTATTTTGCATTGAATATTTGGCCTATGTATGATCTGTTTCCGAGCATAAGGTAAACTGTGAGAGGGCCTATGTTGAGCCCTATTCAACATTGAAGAAGGGCTCAACCCTGTTTGGACTCTCTATCATGAACTTGCTGCATAATCTCTCATATTTACCGTAAATTTGCATGATTTGTTTGACCTACATGTAAATTGTTTTTGAGCATGTCATGAACTGTGAGTAAGCTTATTTTGTGTCCCTATACAACATTGTAGAAGGGATCAACCTTGTTGGGGGTCTCCATGTTATACTTGTCTTTATATCCCTCTTTGACCCCCATTTTTGCATGCTTTTTTAAGCTTATCTAGCTTCTGTTTTCAGCCATTATCAGAACTGGAAAGAGTCATATTTTGACCTTATTAACATATTTCATTAAGGGTCTTTTCTGGTTTGATGAATGTTTGGGGTACCTCATGTTATAGCCTTGTGTATCCTCAATCTTGCATGGCATTTTTAGCATGTTTACATACTGATTTGGGGGATGTCATCTACTGTAAATGTTCATATTTTTAATCTCTCATCAATTTTGTAGAAGGGTACTTTTCCATTTGGGCATCGCACGCATCACTTGTTTCAATACCCCTCTCTTGGCCCCATTTTTGCATGCCATTGTTGTCCTATCTATGCTTACTATTTCGCCATGTTTTGTACTGTAAAAAATGCTATTTTGGGGCTGCCTTGCTACTGTTTTGCATGTCATGTACCAATTACGCATGTTTAGTATGGCTGTAGGCCATATCGGGTGCTTAATATCGCATTTCGGGACCATCCCGTGCATTTGGTGTCATTTCCCACCTTTCGGGACTGTTTTGCATCACTTGTGAGTGCTGAAAATTCATTTGCATGTTTGCATATCATCTTCATGCCATTCATGCCTTACGGCCATCGCCTCGGTTTGCGCGCCCGTGTGCACGCATTTCGAGGCATCTCATTTTCATCTCTCGGCCTCCCGTGTGAGTAGGGTTGAGACTCTCTCATGTTGGTGTTAAGCCCATATTGCATCGCATATCTCATCTAAGTCCATTTTGCATCGCGTATGCCATCTCCTCGGTTTGCGTGCCCGTGTGCACGCATTTCGAGGCACTTCTTTTTTTATCCGACGGCCTCTTATGTGAGTGTAGCTGAGGCTCTCTCATGTTAGTGTAAGTCCATTTTGCATTCTGTATGTCATTTTAGCCTCATCGCATTGCGTATGTCATTGCCTCGGTTCGCGTGCCCGTGTGCACGCATTTCGAGGCACTTCATTCTCATCCATCGGCCTCCCGTGTGAGTGTGGCTGAGGCTCTCTCATGTTGGTGTAAGCCCATATTGCATCGCATATCTCGTTTTAGTCTTGTTGCATTCCGTATGCCATTTTCTCAGTTTGCATGCCCGTGGGCACGCATTTCGAGACATCTCATTTTAGTCTCATTGTATATCATTTCCATGTCATTTCATGCCTTACGGCCATCGCCTCGGTTTGCGTGCCCGTGTGCACGCATTTCGAGGCACTTCATTTTCATCCATCGGCCTCTTATGTGAGTGTGGCTGAGGTTCACTCGTGTTAGTGTAAGTCCAATTTGCATTGCGTATGCCATTTCATACCTTTATGTCATCGCCTCGGTTTGCGTGCCCGTGTGCACGTATTTCGAGGCATCTCATCTTCATATCATTGTGCATGCTAGGATTGTATTTCAGTTGCATTTCATGCATATCATGCATATCGCATCGTGTTCGGGATAGGAGTTAGCCCGAGCAGGGGAAACGAGGCACGTTTCGTACTCCGAGTAACGGAACGGGTCTCAATTCCCAAGTCACCGACACTCCGGATTACCCATGATGGAGTTAGGTTTTGTTTCAGCATTCATCTGCATTCATCCTATATTGAGTTGTGCAATCCGACTCCTCGGCCATCATGCATCGAGATGCGTGATTGGTGGCACGAGGATCGAGGCGTGCATATATTTGTGAAATACATTGCTATGCCTCTTTCCTGCTCTCTGTTGCAGCAAAATGGAGAATCAGCAACTTTTCGGAGTCTGGCACGCATTTCGAGGAACATTGCAAACAGAGGCTAATTGGGGCATCCCAGTGGATTTCCGCGCAAAGCAGCCCAAACATGCATCATTTCATTGTCCGGAGCGGAATCAAGGCAGCCCCCCTGGCTTGCATGCCAGTTTACAGCTTTCTTAGTTTAAATTTGTTAATTAATTAGGAATTTGTATATTATTCGGACTGTATCTTCGGACTGTATTATTCTTTCATTTCGGACTGTATTATTATTTATTCGGACCCTCTGCGCGAGGGCATAATTGTAATAAGTGTAGGTGAGTGTGATGTATGTCTTCCAACCCCACGTCTTTCTTCCCTTTTATTTACCTGCTTATGATGGTTAGATATAGGGCATATTTCAATTAGCATATAGTATGACAGCATGTTTGCATCATCCATCTGTTTTGCACGCACCGGGCTCGGCGCATCATACAAACTGCATTTGTATTTCAATTCCAAATTGAATACGTGTTAGCTGTAGCATTCCATATGCCATGTTTAGAATAGCCGAGCCTGCTATAGTTGCATTATTGCATGCGTCGTATTAGGCATTTCTGTATAATTAGGATCATGCATGATTTCTAATCAATTTCTGTTTTTGGCTTGGAGTACTCGGTGAGTGTTATGCTTTAGCATTCTTGCATGCGTGTGAGTGTTGCCATGAATAGCATGCTTGCCATGAGACTATATGCTTATATGATATAACTGCCTTGAATGCCTGTGGGTGGAGGTTGTGTTATTTGAATTGGGACAATTCATCAAATGTTCGTTTTAAGCCCACTAGATAGTGGCAAAATCACGTTTTTCTAAGCCCACCTGAGGGTGGCAAATCCACGTCTTAGCCTACCTGCGGGTAGCACCATCAAACCATTTTCAAACAAACAAACATGAAATGTTTTGTTCCAATTCAGGCGGCTCAGTCTATACTTATTTACTGCGAGCATCACATAGTAACCTAGGCTAATAACCGGAATAAGAGCATACAATGTTTTCAAAAACAGATATCATGGTTAGTAGAGGCCGGTCTTTGACCGGGCGAGCGGGGGTGCTCACGAAGTGACCTTCCCCAATCGTACCCAAGTTCCCGAGCCGAGGCAACTTTGGTGATGACGGACACGTGGCCTTTGGCACCGAGTCAGGGTTTCCTAAATTTCCCATTTAAAAACATTTAGGTGGCGACTCTGTATCTGGCGAAGCAGTCCACGTTTGGCACTTCTTTCAAAAAATCTGTTTTCAAAAACGATTTGCCGAATTTGGACTCTTTGGTTCAAGATTAAGAACCGTGACACAAATCGAGTCCGAACTGTAGCGAGGTCCCCCGCGGGCTTGTTATAGCATATTGGCCGAGATGTCATCATCTAGGCCGAGGTGTACATCATCTAGGCCGAGATATGCATCATCTAGGCCGAGATGCTATCATCTAGGCGTCCGAGATCCTTAATCCTTGCACCTAGTGATCTTGTTCTGGGACTGGAATGACCTAGACCGAGGTGTGGCACAGCTTGCCCAAGTGTTATCCTTCCTAGCCGAGATCATTGAGACCTCACTTGCCGAAGCCTATGTCCTAAGCCGAGATCATTACTTGCCGGAGTGCCTTGCCGTGAAGCTTGTTAGATACGCTTTGTCTTACACATGTCTTGTCAATCTATCACCTTTTTTAGGAGAACCAACCAACCGTTGCCACGTGTCCGAGCTGAGTGTTAAATCAGCCGGTAGAGAGAGAAACCTATCATTTGTTATATCCTTGTTTTTGAAGAGGAGAGAGAAGCTCTAGAAGAGGAAGAGGAGTTGTTGTGGGAGAGTAGATTTCCAAGCTTGAGCCCTAGAGATCGAACCGTTAGATCCGTGTTCTAAGGTTAGATTCTTGATCTGCTCATGTCGTTCTTCATGATCATGTTATTGCATTGCATGATTGAATATGATTTGTAAGCCATGCACTGCTTTGAAGTTCGGTTTTAGAAAGAGAAAATAGCATTCATGTGTTCTTCAAGAAAAGTCATGTTTTGATCCGAAAGCTCATGCCAAGATCCATGTTTTCATGTTTGTTTTCATATGATCTTCAAGTATGGGTGCCCAGGTCCATGTTTTCGAACTCATGCCATGAAATCCCAGACTCTGTAATAAAGAAGTTATGATTTTAGCATTCATGTTCTTCATGTCCTTCAAGGAGGAAACCCAGATTTCCAGGCTTCATCTCCCTAGGTGTGATCACCAAGACCACTCTTGCCTAGATCACACACCTAGGCCAAGCATCGTATCTCACCTTGGCCTACCTTGCATGATTACTTGCACGTTAGTTTATCTTGCATGCACACCTAGGCTAACCACTGCACACCTAGGCCGACCATGGTACACCCTTGCCGGTACCTTGTAACACCTCGGCAGGCAGCTGCACACTGAAGCCTAGGTAACCACACCTCGGCCAAGAGGTGTGGGACCTTGGCCAAGACCTCCTGAGTGCACCCAGCTAGGTCATTTTTGCCTAGACCATTTCTGTGCATCCATTCCAAGACCTGGTTGGTACCCAGCATGTTTTCCCTAGATGTTTACCAGCATGTTTTCCCTAGATGTTTTCCAGCATGTTTTCCCTAGATGTTTACCAGCATGTTTTCCCTAGATCATTTGCATTCATGTGAAGCTTGTTTTTAAGAGTGCATTCAATAGGTTTTGCCATGTGTTTGTAGGACTTGGACCTTTGCCTTGATCCCGACGTCCCAAGAACTAAGTGAGTGGTATTTTTAATAAAGCTATGTTATAATGTTTTGATAAGCTTTGCTTTGCTTTGTTTTGAAAAGTATTTGTTAAGCATGAATGATTATCCCTATTTTGTGTATCAAGTATTAGCTTTGTTTTGGATGACATTCTTGGAAAGTCCTCCCATGCTAGGGGACGTTAAGCCCAAGTAGCATCGTCCTTTCGTGCTAGGGGACGTTAAGTCCATGTAGCATCCATGTTTGAAAAGTCTCGGCCACCGACGGTCTATGAACGGGTGGATTGTTTGTCCGGAATGTCATCACCCCAAGTATATGCTGATGTTTTGACATCCAAGAATGCTTTGAAAGTTTTGATTGTTGAACTTGCTTCATCCCATGTTTTAACACAAGTTATGCCAAGTACATGTTTTGAACAAGCTATGATATATGTATTGTTTTGACAAGAACCTCGGGAATCATTCATTTAACCCTTTATTACTTGTACCATTCACTGAGTATCCAAGCTCACCCTCTCTATATATATATGTAGGTAACAAGCAAGAAAGCGGTGACGCCGAGATGTGTGTTTTGCAAGATGTTTTGGAATTCATGTTATGTCGGCATCATAAAGATTATGCTTCTTGACTTTGTATTTCATGTATTTTGTCATGTCGGCTTGAGAAGCCCTTTTTATCAAGATGTAATATGTATCTTATATTGTTGTATTCAAGTTGTAAGACTTTAATTAAGATGTATGACATTTCATCGGATCTATGCACAGCTCTTATGGACTAATTAGATTCAATATATTACTTCCGCACTTGTAAGCCCCATATATTATACTCTGATTGTGTGTGATCCTTGTAAGTTGGCCTTCGGTAATCTCGGATTACTGGCCATCACGGCACCATTCTACTAGGGGCGGTTTGGGGTCGTGACATGAATGAACTAAGCTTATTGGTTTGTAATCCCCTAAACCACTTAAGTTCTCTTTCTTTGGGATCAAAGTGATGAATGAACAATTCAAATTTGAAACCTACTTTCCCATTTTCATGGAACTCATTCATGAATTGTAGAAACTCCCTCTTCATTATCTTCCAACACTTTTGAATGCAGGCTATATTAAATCCATCTGGCCCCGGAGCCTTATTACCATCATAGTCTTGTATAGTTGCCCAAACCTCTTGCTCTGTAAATGTTGCTTCTAAACTTTCCTTCTATACAGAAGTAAGAGATAAAAATGGACCAAAGAATTTAGGCCTAGAGCACCACTCCTCAGTAAATACCCTTTCAAAATAATTACAGACTGACTACTTTACTCTATCTGGATCCACCAACCTTTCCCCTTCCTCCACAATTGAATCTAATATACTTTTCCTTTGCCTAGAGCTTGCCATCAAATGGAAAAATCTTGTATTCTTATCACCACATTTAGTCCACACCATTCTAGATTTTTGATGCCATAAGCTCTCTTTTCTCATACTCAAATTCCACACTTGACTTCTTACTTCCCTCCTTCTGGTTAGTTCAGGTTCTGATAAATTCCTTGCTTGAGCTACCAAATCAAGCTCATGTTGTTCCTCCTCTGCCTTCTTTAACTAAATATCCACATTACCAAAAACCTCTGTATTCCATATTCTAAGATTGGCCCTATGTAACATGCCCGGGGGGTACCCGCGCGCGTTAAACAGTTCGGACTCCCGAGATCTCTTTGATCTCAAGTTTCACGAGTGCAATGTGAAACGTAGATGAGAGTCCAGATTTGGCAACTTTTATTGAAAATCCATTTTATTGCAATTTTGTCAAAAATGGACTGCGTCATCAGAACTCAGAGTCGCCACCTAATATTTTGGGAAATTAGGAACCCCATGACTCGGTGCCAAAGGCCACTGTTCGTCGTAACCAAGGATGCTTGGCTCGGAACCTTAGGTATGAGAGGGGAAGGTCAATAATGAGCACCCCCGCTCACCCGATCGAAAGATCGGCCTCTACTAAACCATGATATGACTTTTATTTTCTTTATATGTTCATGTTCTGATTATTTTAGTAAATCCTAAAATTTACTATGTGAAGCATACAAGTATAGACTAGTTTGCTCAAATTGGAACAATTCAACTTCATGTTCGTTTTTCGAAAAGGGTTTGATTTTGCCACCATCAAGTGGGCTTAAAGTTTGTAAATTTGCCACTACAAAGTGGGCTTAAAACGTACATTCATTGAATCATTCCAATTCAGGCAACAAGCCTTCATCCATAGGCATTCAAACAGTTTATCATTTAATCAATTAGCCTCATGGTAGGATGCTAAACATAATAAGAAAATCACACACAAATGGGATGCTAAAGCATAAAAACTCACAGATTGACCGACGTCCCTCGAACAGCTACAAAACAAAGGTTAGTAAAATATGCATGATCTTATATACAGAATCCTAATGCAATTCACTCATGAGATGCACTAAAGATTTGGCTTCTAGAATATGGCATGTGAATCATCTCAAAACACAGAATCATGGGATAATCGATTGAAGCATAAAGATGCAAATTTAGCCAAATCTTATGCATGAATCATGGATGTAAAGCAGGGATATGCATGACATGTCAAGATATATACATACACACAGTTAGGGAAAGCGCTAAAAGAATAGGACAGAAAGAAGCGGGGTGGGGAATTATTACAACACTTTAAATATTACAAATCCGAATGAGGGAGAGAGGAGAGAAAAATAAAATAAAAATAAAACCTCACAACACTCAAAATAAAAATAAAATAAAGAACTTCATCACTGGCACGTGTCACTCCTTTTCGCATGTCCCGGGTTCCGCGACATCGTATGATTCACATTTTCTGGATTCAAGCGGCAAATTTCCTCAGTCTACAACTCTCCCCACATCTCTGCAGCCCAGCTTTGGCAGGCACGGCATGCCGGCTTCCATGACCATGTGAAACCAACATAAATATTTCTAAAAATCCTATGTGACCCCAACATAAAAAAAATCTTTTTTTTGTTTTTTTATTACCCACACCCATGACCAAACCAACATAAATATTTACAAAAATCCTATGTGAACCCAAATAAACATTTTTCTTTCGTTTAAAAATAAAAACAAAACATTTTTTTTTTTTTTGTTTTTTATTTATTACCCACACCCAAGACCATGTGAACCAAAAATAAATATTATATAACAAAAAAACCTATGTGACCCAAAAATAAATATTTACAAAAACAAACCTATGTGAACCACCTACCACCTTATCTCTCTCTAAGCCTAGAGAGAGAGAGAGAATTCTGTTAGAGAGAGAGAGAGAGAGTTGGTGCTGGGTTTGCATGGTTTAGAGAGAGAGAGAGCCGTAGGGTAGAGAGAGAGAGATGGTGCTGGGTTTGCATGGTTTAGAGAGAGAGAGAGAGCCGTATGGGTTGATGAGTGGGTTTGTGTGTGTGAGCATGCATCTCCGTGAGGTGAGAGAGAGAGAGTTGGGCTAGAGAGAGAGAGGAGTGAGAGAGCCGTGCATCTCTCCCCGTGGGTGTGTGTGTGTGATGCGTGGGTCGTGTGTGTTAAGAGGTGGTGTGTTGCCGAGTGAGTGTGGGCTGTATCTATGCTTCGTCTAGAGAGAGAGGGAGAGAGAGAGAGGTTGGTTCATGGGTTGGTGATGGGCAGAGAGAGCCGTGTGGTGTGTTGGGTGGTGATGAGGGTGATGGGTTGGTGCTGTGTTGGGTGATGGCAGTGTGGTGGTGTCTATGCATGCTGTGTGTTGATGATGGAAGGTTCTGTCATCCTCCCTCAATGGCCTTTGTTTCGTGTATGTATGTTTTAGGGAGTTGTGTGTGTTGCTCCATGTCTGCATGTGTGCCTTGATCAAATCAAGAGGGTGAGTTGAACCACCAGCAACCTCCCTCAACAAAGCCTTTCAAACCCATTTCAGATTCTCTCCTCCTAAACCCGTGTGTTCCTTCTTCTTTTTTCCTCACAAAACCGTGTATGATCTCTCTCCCTCATCAACCCATTTTTTGTTCTCCAAACCTCCTTCTCTTTTTTCACCCGTGTCCGTGTATGTCTTCTCTTCTACATTTCTCCCCCCTCTTCCATTCACTAAACCCGTGTATCAGTGTGTGTATCTGCTCTCTAGAGTGGGTGAAAACCTTGATGCATGTATATGGGTTGTCCGAATTTATGTGGGTTTGCCGAGGGTATCATGGAGAGAGGAGGAGAGAGAGTTAGTGCATGTATCAGTGCATGTATGTGTCCGGTGTGTCTCCTCCACTTCCTTTTCTTTTTCACTCAAGCTCACCTAACCCAATTCTCTTCTTTTAAAACTATATCCCCTATCAGTGTCCTCTCCACCCGTGCCTCTTCCACAATTTTTTTTGATTTTCTTTTCTTTATTTTATTCTTCACCTAACATACTCACAATGTTTAACATTTTTTTTTTCTTTTTCTTTTTATTTTCTATTTTCTATTTTTTTTGTTTGTTTTATGATTTGATTTTTTTTTTATTTTCTTTTTGTTTTTAAAAATAGTTCAATTAGAAAACACACTTAAAAGATATGCACACACCTAATTTAATACACACACATGATAAAACACACATAAAATGATAAAACACTACAAATTACCAAAATATTAGTGATGGCCAAAAATGGGTGAGGTTGGTCAAAATAAAATGCCCAAGTCTTAGGGCCGGTCAAAATGGGGTGTCTACAGTTGCCCCTCTTTGACAGAGCTCGAAGTCATGAAGTGACGTGAGTGAATGTCAAAGCTAGAAGACGACCCTTTTGACAAGGCCGTAAGACTTGGGCAATCACACAAAATGCAATTGGGTAATCACACAAAATGCAATGCATGTGGTTGAACCCGAAGGTTGCCTACGTATCCCTTTGCAAGGAATCAAACCAGCGTAGTTCAGGGGCAGAATGCAAATGATATACACAAAATGCAGTTTGAAAGTTGGACTTACACGCTTCGCGAAGCCGGTTTGCTTGAAAATTCATGATTATGCAAGAGAGGGAAGACCTCAACCAAAAGAAATCAACATCCTAACGCGTCTCACGCGAGAGGAGAATGGGTGGTGTAAACAGACAGGCGCACCTGCTGTTTTTAACCGAGGTGGAACAACAATGGTGTAACCAACAGGCATATCTCAACGTAGTTCATACGGAGAGAGGGAGTGTTTTAACCAGGTAGAAAATCAATGGTGTAACCAACAGGCGTATCTCAACGTATTTCATACGGAGAGAGGGAAGGTTTTAACCAAGGAGAATGCTTGACAATGGCGTAACCAACAGACATATCTCAATGTATTTAATACAGAGAGAGGGAAGGTTTTAACCAGGTAGAAAATCAATTGTTGTTTGAAAATTCATGATTTATACAATGCAATGCAATGGACTGCTGGCTATGTTTGCAACTTTCCCTATTCTCCAACAGGGTGACAGACTAGGTTGGTTCAGTCTCCAGAGTTGACGCGCATACAAGCTATCTCAACTTATGGGGCTACCATACAGATTTCAAACCGGGGATACACCCCTGGGTATTTAAACCAGGCTTTAGTCTCGGAAATCCCGAACCTTTTGCGTTCTAGGCCTCGCCATTCGAACTCTAGTTTCCACCGTCTCAGTTGATCTCCTAGGAACTCATTACAAACACAGCCAGGTGACTATTCCAGACCGATTGAAGTCGTTCGGGCACGACAAACACCAAAGGAATTGCACCTTTAGAGGATTTAAGGTCTCCTAGACCAGGGAGAGTGTACAAGATGATGCGCAAGATAGCGCGATTGAAATTGATGCACAAAGTAGTGCGGTGCCCAAAGCAGGGCGATTGAAGGCCTAACCAACAGGCGTATCTCAACGTATTTTATACGGAGAGAGGGAAGGTTAGGGTGTTTGAAATTGATGCACAAAGCAGTGCGGTTCCCAAGGCAGGGCAATTGAAGGCCTAACCAACAGGCGTATCTCAACGTATTTTGTATACAGAGAGAGGGAAGGTTAGGGTTTTTGAAATTGATGCACAAAGCAGTGCGGTTCCCAAGGCAGGGCAATTGAAGGCCTAACCAACAGGCGTATCTCAACGTATATTGTATACAGAGAGAGGGAAGGTTAGGGTTTTTGAAATTGATGCACAAAGCAGTGCGGTTCCCAAGGCAGGGCAATTGAAGGCCTAACCAACAGGCGTATCTCAACGTATATTGTATACAGAGAGAGGGAAGATTAGGGTTTTTGAAATTGATGCACAAAGCAGTGCGGTTCCCAAGGCAGGGCAATTGAAGGCCTAACCAACAGGCGTATCTCAACGTATATTGTATACAGAGAGAGGGAAGGTTAGGGTTTTTGAAATTGATGCACAAAGCAGTGCGGTTCCCAAGGCAGGGCAATTGAAGGCCTAACCAACAGGCGTATCTCAACGTATATTGTATACAGAGAGAGGGAAGGTTAGGGTTTTTGAAATTGATGCACAAAGCAGTGCGGTTCCCAAGGCAGGGCAATTGAAGGCCTAACCAATAGGCGTATCTCAACGTATATTGTATACAGAGAGAGGGAAGGTTAGGGTTTTTGAAATTGATGCACAAAGCAGTGCGGTTGTCAAGGCAGGGCAATTGAAGGCCTAACCAACAGGCGTATCTCAACGTATATTGTACGGAGAGAGGGAAGGTTAGGGTGATTGAAATTGAAATTTATGTGGTAGGTGCACGAAGTGAGATTATTGTGTGATAGATGCACAGAATGAAAGAATGAATCGTATGTTCGAACCAAATACCGTATGCATATACCATGTACAAACAAAATATATACGAATACGGCAATATACACAGACAAATAACAGACCTATACACAGACATGGGCATATACAGTATATATACACGTATATATGACACAGACATATACGAACATATACACAAACATATACGAATATACACAGATATATATACGGAGATATACACAGGTGGGGAATATTCTGTTTGGCTGCCATCAGTGGGAAGATGCCGTTACTGAGAAGGCATATTCTGTTTGCTGGCGTCAGCACACGCACGCAAAACACGCAAAAAGAAAGAAAAATCACAAAATAGATGGACATGGAATGCGGGGTTTCGAACCCCTGCCCTCAAGCTCGGCCTCCGAGTCCTTAACCACTGAGCCGCGTCACTCTTGTGACAAAATATACAAACAAATATATATATATATATACTATACAAGACATATATATACATAAAACCAAAACGAAAACAAAACAAAGAAAAACTCGATGTGGGGTTCGAACCCCTGACCTCGGATTCAGCCTTTCAACCTTCAACCATTGAGCCACACCACTGAACCCAAGCCACTCATAGGACCAAAATGTTCAAACAAATATCTATATTACATAGCTATACAATATATATACATATATATATACAACTTTCCCGCCTCTCTTTCTGTTTTTGTCTTACTCTCTCTTCTTTCATCTTCTTCGAGCGTTGTGTCTGGCGCATGATTTCAACAATCTCGGCGCCTGATCGACAGGCTATCCAATCATGCCTCGTTTGTCAAAGATCATCTCGAGCCTTTCTCCCTCTTTGTCTTCTTCTTTGGCTTCATCCTCTTCTTAAGTTGAGGCCTACGAAAGAGAGAGGCAGAGCAAAAGCCTGTAAACTTCCTCTGCCACCACTCTGCAACCTCTTTCTTTTGCATTACTCTCCTCTGCCATGGCTTCTTCACACGGTTCTCTCAATCTTTTTCCAGACCTGAATGAGTCCACAATAGAGATGACCAATTCTGACTCCTCTGGACCTCAACCACGAGCTCCTCCTCCTTCTCCTGTTTTTAACTTTCCAGCGATGTCAGTTGAACAAATCATGGCGGCTCAGTCTGACATCAAAGCAAACTCGTATACGCTGAGGTCATGTGTGGAGACCGTGACTGCGGTCTCCAACTTGTCCCGTCGGCTGCAGAACAGAACATGTGAGGTGCATCGATTGAATGCACAACTTTCTTTACTTCAACATATGTACAAAGATTCTCGAGGGGAAGTTAGCGCGCTGAAAAAGCAGAACAAAGAGCTGAAACGACTGACGACCTCCGTGACACGATTCGGAGTTCCTTCGCACAACCAATTTGATGGCCGGCGAGGAATAATCTCCTTTGGAAGCTCTGCCAAGGCCGAGACAGAGTCTTCAAAAGCTCCGAAGGAGTAAAGACGAAGCGAGGCAGCTGATGGTAAAGTCAGGCAACGAAGTTGTGTGCAAATGAAGCCGGTTGCAATCTTCGCCGCCGGGCTGCTGCCGGAGAAGAAAGAAGAAAAAGATCCCTCTCTCTCTCTCTCTCTTTTTTGTTTTTTTTTTTTTGTTTTTTTTGTGTCTCTGTGATCGGGGATGTCCTCCCCTAACTGCAATAAAATCAGTTTCTTTTTTTGCTTATCACTGGCATGACTGGCATATCACTTTGAGCTTGAAAATAATTTGTTTGATTGAATTTGAGAATGATTGAATTTTTGAAGTCTGAATTAGACATTGACTCTTTACTAATCTGAATCAACAAATGACCCAACGAACTGAAAAACGAAGCAAATTAATCCAAACACACTTATATATACTGATTGGTATAAATACACCGACTGATATAAATATACTGACTGGTATGAAAGGAACACACTTATATACACTAACTGGTATGAATACCCTGATTGGTATGAATACACTGACTGGTATGAATACACACTTATATACACTGACTGGTATGAATACCTTGACTGGTATGAATACACACTTATATATACTGAATAGTTGACTCGAGTGGTGGAGAAGACAGAATCTCTAACTCGACTATGCCCCTAGTTCATTGCCTTGACCCTTTTTTTTGTCTCTTGATTTTTTTTGTAAAAATGTTTTGATCAACATGAGAGTTAGATTAGCATACTTATTCCATTTTCTGTTTTGAAATCATGTAAGCTAAATTGTGAGCACTGAAAATTTTCCATTTTCAAATCCAAAGAATGGTCAAGTTTTGCAAAAATGGAACAATTTTCGAGAAAAATTAGTCAGCTTTATTCAAATTAATCAAAATCTATTTTTGCAAATGGTCACTACTCAACTAACATAGAATCAACTATTGGGGTGCATAGTCCCAAGCCAGATAATCAAAGGTGATATCTGAACTAAGCCAACCAAACCGAGCCAAACCGAACCGAATGAAGTCGAGCGAAAATCGGACCGGACCGAACCGAACCGCCAAACCGAATCGAACCGAACTGAACCAAGTTAAATCAAACCAATTGAACTGAGCAGAACGAAGATACACCAATCAAACACGGATAGGACAACCAAGTCGACTAAAGACACACCAAGCAAACATGGACAAGATGAATGAGTTGAAAAATTATTAGGGCCGAACTTCAAGATGAAGCTACCTACGTATCCCAAAGATAGGAATCAGGCCATCGTAGTTCGGGCCGAGGGTTCACTCGGGTATTGACACTCTCCTTTTTGTGCTCTAACTTTTGCCAAAGTCGCCCTTATCGGGTTTTCAACCTTGCGAGCTTTTCATTTTTTTTGATTTTTTCTTTTTCATTTTGATTTTCATTTGATTTTTTTTTATTTCTTTTGAGTTTCTTTTTTTTTTGTTTTTCTGCTCTAACTTTTGCCTGGGTCTTCCGAGTTTTCAACCCAGCGAGCCTCTCAAGGGTTACTTTCATTTTAACTTGTCCATGTTGATTGGGGAATCTCTAAGCCAACTATGAGAACAACTACTACACTTGACCAGTAGATATGATGATGTAGGGACTAGGCTAATTGGGTCCGAATTTGCCCCTAGTATTGCCCCTAGTGTAGTGGATAGGAACTCGACTGTCCTTCAATAATGAAATTCATTCTCTCAAATTCTGGGTTTTGCCTTTCTGGGCGGTCTTCATTGGGAAACGGTTCAGTTTTAACTCTTTGATCACATCCAACCTTTTGCCCCTAGTTCAAGGGCTCCTTCAAATCTAAATCACATCTGACCTTCTTGCCCCTAGTCCAAGGGTTGTTTCCAATCTGAATCACTGGCCCTACATAGTTTTGGCTAAGGTTCACTCGGGTATTGACACTCTCCTTTTACGCTCTAACTTTTGCCAAAGCCGCCCTTTCGGGTTTTCAACCTTGCGAGCTTTTCATTTTTCTTTTATTTTTCCTTCTTTTTTTTTTTGTGCTCTAACTTTTGCCTGGGTCGCCCTTCCGGGTTTTCGGCCCAGCGAGCCTCTCAAGGGTGATACTTTATTGCCCCTAGTTCAAGGGCTACCTCCATTTTAGCTATGCAAGCCTCACACTTTTGCCCCTAGTTCAAGGGCGGTTTCAAATTGAAATTACATTCTCTGCCCTGAGTTCAAGGTCTGTTTCCAATCTGGATCACATCATTGCCCCTAGTTCAAGGGCTCTTTCCAATCTAAATCATATTCGACCTTATTGCCCCTAGTTGAAGGGCTGCCTCCATTTGAATCACATCATGGCCCCTAGTTCAAGGGCTATTTCCAATTTGGCTATGCAAGTCTTACACTTTGGTTGATCATTGACTATTTTGAATCAAGGTTTGAAAGCTAAGGAGCTAAGAAGGTCGGACCACGAGTCAAGAGGGATCCTATGCTGTATAACTGATTCCAGGCATGTCTTCGTAGGACCACACAAAAACAGTTTTTAAAATCTTTTCACAAAGTGACTAATCACTCGTACTTTCACGAAGATAAGATAGAACCAATTTGGACCAGGCCAGGATCCTTCTCAGTACCCACATTAACAAAAATGATTTTATTCATCAAAGGCTTAGCACACCTCTCTTCCTCTCAGTTGATCAAAATTTGCAAATCCCGAGGAAATTCTTCCTCTTCGTTTTTATCAGAATTTTGGAAAAAGTTTTGAAAAACTTTGGTCAATGCGATGAATTAAGGCACAGAGAAGTAGGCAGACTCTATGGCATTTTTTTTTTTTTTTATCGAAAAGAGACTATGACTCAACAATGACAACAGACTAAAAAGAAAATGACAAAGAAGACCTAGACAGGACAGAAATGTCTAGGTTAGCACTCTGGAAATCAACTGACTCACTAGAATGACTCTACAAACTTGGTGGAATCACACTTAGACTCAATACTCAATTCAGAACTCAAAGTAAAACCATTCTCAAATTGCCAGTCAAAGTGTGGGCCATCCACAATATTCGAAATAAAGCCCGTGCACTCCACAGGTGGTCACTCCCCAATCACAGAGATGGTCGACTTTGTGGGATATCGGCCTTTTCTCTTTTTTTTTTAAATTTTTTTTTGATTTTATGTTTTTGTTATTTTTTTTTTGTTTTTGAAGTAATGGTGCTAAACTGAACAACCTGAACCACTTATTCGAATTTGAGAACCCCTGTATAGATCCAATACATTGCACATAACACATAGCAGGAAAGATAACAAACACCCCTATGGAGGGTAGGGTTATCCTGTCCTAGCTTTTAAAATGATCTAGGGTTCACTATTCAGACAAGTGGTATCACACATCCTAGAAATGGGAAAGCATCCTGTCCTAATTTGAAAGGTACTATAGCTCACTATATGTACAAGGTTGGCTTTACTCTAAGGGTTGAAGTCAAGGTGACGTTACCAAAGAGTCCTTTGAGTCATAACCAATAAAGATCTCAGGAAATCAGAAGAGTCAAATAGCCTCTCTTCGAAGTCTGAGAACCTTAGATAGCAAAGCTAGATAGCAGGGCTACATAGCAAAGCTACCCTTTTGACAGATCTCAAAAGGTTACAACACAAGGCCTCTAAAGTAACGTAGAGATAGGTGTAGTGTCACAAAAAGTGTGCTTGTGCTCCCACCAGCATCTGGGCAACACAGGGACTTTAAGTGCACCAATGCATGCAATGCAATAAACATATAATTGAAAATAAAAGTCATATCATGGAGTTCGAGTCAAGGTTTCATAAATCCCCAGCAGAGTCGCCAGAAACTGTAACATGCCCGGGGGTACCCGCGCGCGTTAAACAGTTCGGACTCCCGAGATCTCTTTGATCTCAAGTTTCACGAGTGCAATGTGAAACGTAGATGAGAGTCCAGATTTGGCAACTTTTATTGAAAATCCATTTTATTGCAATTTTGTCAAAAATGGACTGCGTCATCAGAACTCAGAGTCGCCACCTAATATTTTCGGAAATTAGGAAACCATGACTCGGTGCCAAAGGCCACTGTTCGTCGTAACCAAGGATGCTTGGCTCGGAACCTTAGGTATGAGAGGGGAAGGTCAATAATGAGCACCCCCGCTCACCCGATCGAAAGATCGGCCTCTACTAAACCATGATATGACTTTTATTTTCTTTATATGTTCATGTTCTGATTATTTTAGTAAATCCTAAAATTTACTATGTGAAGCATACAAGTATAGACTAGTTTGCTCAAATTGGAACAATTCAACTTCATGTTCGTTTTTCGAAAAGGGTTTGATTTTGCCACCATCAAGTGGGCTTAAAGTTTGTAAATTTGCCACTACAAAGTGGGCTTAAAACGTACATTCATTGAATCATTCCAATTCAGGCAACAAGCCTTCATCCACAGGCATTCAAACAGTTTATCACTTAAGCAAGTAGCCACATGGTAGGATGCTAAACATAATAAGAAAATCACACACAAATGGGATGCTAAAGCATAAAAACTCACAGATTGACCGAGTCCCTCGAACAGCTACAAAACAAAGGTTAGTAAAATATGCATGATCTTATATACAGAATCCTAATGCAATTCACTCATGAGATGCACTAAAGATTTGGCTTCTAGAATATGGCATGTGAATCATCTCAAAACACAGAATCATGGGATAATCGATTGAAGCATAAAGATGCAAATTTAGCCAAATCTTATGCATGAATCATGGATGTAAAGCAGGAATATGCATGACATGTCAAGATATATACATACACACAGTTAGGGAAAGCGCTAAAAGAATAGGACAGAAAGAAGCGGGGTGGGGGAATTATTACAACACTTTAAATATTACAAATCCGAATGAGGGAGAGAGGAGAGAAAAATAAAATAAAAATAAAACCTCACAACACTCAAAATAAAAATAAAATAAAGAACTTCATCACTGGCACGTGTCACTCCTTTTCGCATGTCCCGGGTTCCGCGACATCGTATGATTCACATTTTCTGGATTCAAGCGGCAAATTTCCTCAGTCTACAACTCTCCCCACATCTCTGTAGCCCAGCTTTGGCAGGCACAGCATGCCGGCTTCCATGACCATGTGAAACCAACATAAATATTTCTAAAAATCCTATGTGACCCCAACATAAAAAAAAATCTTTTTTTTGTTTTTTTATTACCCACACCCATGACCAAACCAACATAAATATTTACAAAAATCCTATGTGAACCCAAAATAAACATTTTTCTTTCGTTTAAAAATAAAAACAAAACATTTTTTTTTTTTTGTTTTTTATTTATTACCCACACCCAAGACCATGTGAACCCAAAAATAAATATTATATAACAAAAAAACCTATGTGACCCAAAAATAAATATTTACAAAAACAAACCTATGTGAACCACCTACCACCTTATCTCTCTCTAAGCCTAGAGAGAGAGAGAGAATTCTGTTAGAGAGAGAGAGAGAGAGTTGGTGCTGGGTTTGCATGGTTTAGAGAGAGAGAGAGCCGTAGGGTAGAGAGAGAGAGATGGTGCTGGGTTTGCATGGTTTAGAGAGAGAGAGAGCCGTATGGGTTGATGAGTGGGTTTGTGTGTGTGAGCATGCATCTCCGTGAGGTGAGAGAGAGAGAGTTGGGCTAGAGAGAGAGAGGAGTGAGAGAGCCGTGCATCTCTCCCCGTGGGTGTGTGTGTGTGATGCGTGGGTCGTGTGTGTTAAGAGGTGGTGTGTTGCCGAGTGAGTGTGGGCTATATCTATGCTTCGTCTAGAGAGAGAGGGAGAGAGAGAGAGGTTGGTTCATGGGTTGGTGATGGGCAGAGAGAGCCGTGTGGTGTGTTGGGTGGTGATGAGGGTGATGGGTTGGTGCTGTGTTGGGTGATGGCAGTGTGGTGGTGTCTATGCATGCTGTGTGTTGATGATGGAAGGTTCTGTCATCCTCCCTCAATGGCCTTTGTTTCGTGTATGTATGTTTTAGGGAGTTGTGTGTGTTGCTCCATGTCTGCATGTGTGCCTTGATCAAATCAAGAGGGTGAGTTGAACCACCAGCAACCTCCCTCAACAAAGCCTTTCAAACCCATTTCAGATTCTCTCCTCCTAAACCCGTGTGTTCCTTCTTCTTTTTTCCTCACAAAACCGTGTATGATCTCTCTCCCTCATCAACCCATTTTTTTGTTCTCCAAACCTCCTTCTCTTTTTTCACCCGTGTCCGTGTATGTCTTCTCTTCTACATTTCTCCCCCCTCTTCCATTCACTAAACCCGTGTATCAGTGTGTGTATCTGCTCTCTAGAGTGGGTGAAAACCTTGATGCATGTATATGGGTTGTCCGAATTTATGTGGGTTTGCCGAGGGTATCATGGAGAGAGGAGGAGAGAGAGTTAGTGCATGTATCAGTGCATGTAAGTGTCCGGTGTGTCTCCTCCACTTCCTTTTCTTTTTCACTCAAGCTCACCTAACCCAATTCTCTTCTTTTAAAACTATATCCCCTATCAGTGTCCTCTCCACCCGTGCCTCTTCCACAATTTTTTTTGATTTTCTTTTCTTTATTTTATTCTTCACCTAACATACTCACAATGTTTAACATTTTTTTTTCTTTTTCTTTTTATTTTCTATTTTCTATTTTTTTTTGTTTGTTTTATGATTTGATTTTTTTTTTATTTTCTTTTTGTTTTTAAAAATAGTTCAATTAGAAAACACACTTAAAAGATATGCACACACCTAATTTAATACACACACATGATAAAACACACATAAAATGATAAAACACTACAAATTACCAAAATATTAGTGATGGCCAAAAATGGGTGAGGTTGGTCAAAATAAAATGCCCAAGTCTTAAGGCCGGTCAAAATGGGGTGTCTACACCCTAAGATTAGCTAACTTCCTCTTAAGCCTAAAGCTAGCACATCTTGGTTCAACTACACCATCCCATGACCTCTTCACTTCTACTTTGAACCGTGGATGAAGTAATCATGCATTAAGAAACCTAAAGGGTTTTGGACCCCAATTTCTATCATCTTCCTTTAATAATACTAGGAAATGATCTGAAATACTTCTTGGGAGTCCCCACTGCTTAAATGAGTACTCCTCTAACCACCTACTTTCCAATAGAAACCTATCTATCCTGCTCCATCTCTCCCCATCTTGAGCATTACACCATGTAAATCTTCTCCCCATCATAGGCAAATCCACTAAATTTAACTGATCTATTAACCCATTAAAATCATTCGTACCTCTCTCTCTTCTTGAACATCCATTTTTTTCACTAATGTACCTGATTTCATAAAAATCTCCTCCCATACACCAAGGTTTAGTATAAAGTGTTTTCAATTTACCCAGTATATCCTATAACGGTCTCCTCTTAACTACATCATTCAGAGCATAAATATTAATTATAGTACATTCAAAGGCCACTCCAGCAGTACCTGAAAGCAGAATAAAATGCCTTGAACTGCAACACTCTTTAAGTTTAAAGCTATCTGGATTCCAAAAGCATAGCAAACCTGCTGCACTGCCTTCTGCATCAACCCCCATGAACTTCATCTTGTCAAATGGCCACATCAATTTTATAAACTCTTCATCCATTCTACTTCTCTTTGTTTCTTGCAATAACACTACATCCACTTCTCCTTCTTTTAACATACTTTTTATCTTCCTTCTCTTTTCTGGTCTTCTTAGACCTCTAACATTCCATGTCATTATCTTCATAGGAAACCATATAATGCACCTGAACCCCTGCATATATTCCTTAGGCTTCAACAGCCCTTCTATTGCTTTCAATCCTTTCCAAATCCTTTATTTCTATCTGAATAATTTTCTCTATAGCTTCATCTTCTTTTTCTTCAAAATTTATGCCCAATGATTTCCCCATCTGGACTGTTGCCCTAGCTTCCATAATCAACCTTCTACTGCTTCTACTTGACTTACCATTAATGGATAGTGAATTTGATATAGTCGCCGCTGCAGCTCTGAAAATAGCACCTCTATTAAAACTTTTTGGAAACACTCTTCCCCTCTATAATAATAAAGTCTTACCTTTCATCACAGCTCCTCTATCTCTCCCCTTATTTCCTTCGTTCTACTGGCAACCTTTCTTTTAATCTTTGTACAACTAATTTTTTCATTCTTTTGGGCTGTTTGCAGACCTACCTATTGGATCTGAGTTTGAGCTACACAGTCACTCAGATTTGATAATGAATGCCCAGTGGGCCTGTTGTGGTTAGCTTTATCATGGGCTTTTCGTAGCACTACTTCTAAATTAATATTGGGCTTACCCATCTCAGGCCTACTCAAACTCGACATAAACCCTAGTGTATATATATTGTCATCAATCTTTTGCATACTCCCAACCACATTTTTCCTTGGGTTTTCCACAATCTTCATCATACCAACGCTGCCAGAGCCCCCACCTATTGAGTTTCCCAAGCCTCTATCGAATTTCCGCAATGATGAGACTTCTACCCTCCTTCCCCTTCTGTCCAGCTCAACTATTCCACACTCCATTATGTCCTTAACCCTACTTGCCACTTCATCAGTAAGTGACACATCATCACCACCTTCATCTTCCTTTGCTACTTCCTTTCCTACCTTCAATGGTGCATGATATCATATTCTGCCCACTGCCAAAGCTTGAATTCTTATCCTCATTAAGTTGATAACTACCCAGTCCTGTGGTTATCCCTAATGGGAAGCTTATCTCTTCACACACTCTAACTGGATATTGTGCCCCCATTGCACTCAAGGATTACCACTGCGTTAATAAACTCTCTGCTTGTGGTTATTATCCTTACTTTACTCCATTGAAATGAAACTGGGTTGTTGGTACCTTCATCATGTTGAGCTACTTTGCCCCAAACACTCCCAATGTCATTGAGAGTTTTTGTGTTCCACAAATTAAAAGGAATTCCAAAGCAATATAACCAAACACACATTTCACTTTCAATCATTTTCCCTTTTTCCCATTCCTCAATTGATATGCACCATTCATAGATCCATTCCTCCAATTTTACTTTCCATTCCTTTATCTGTTCGACTGACTGGAATGTTAGTACTGCAACTCTACCCCCTATCTCTGACGTTCACATGCTTAACCCCTCTGTTACTACACTCCTTTTTAAAAGCATCAAAGGTGAAAAATGCTTTTAGCTTGACTACTAAACTCTCGTAAAGCCAACCATTGCCAATCTCTTCAGCGTTGATAGGTATTCTCTTGATATCTCTATTAAACCCTCGTACTACATCCACATAAGAACTCTGGCCTTTAACCCCCTCTATTGGCTGCCAGTGCATCCTCTGTTTAATTAAATTAGTACTCTCCTTTCTTAACCCCTGCATCTTTGGATTCTAATCTTTATTTCCATATGCCGCTATCTGTACCTTCAATTCTTTATCATCACACCACAACCCTTTAGCTTTTTGAATTGCCATACTTGTTGCAACCTGGCAATCATACCGAACAAACCCAAATCTTGTTCCCATAACTTTCCTTTTCTTCTTCGGAATAAAAACATCCTTCACCACTTTGTAGTTAAATAACTTAAACAAGCCTCTCGGATCCATCGATTCTGGTAAGTTATCCACAAAAACGGTGAACATTCTTGATCCTCTGAATCTATCTTGCTGATATCCCACTGGCCTTCTCCTAATCACCGGTTGCCACCCTCCTCTCTCCATTTCTTCTTGGAGATAGATTAGACTTGTCGGAGATGTTTGGGATAACATTCTTTGTCAATATGAAATACTAGCCCTCCTTTAATCTGTTTGGTTAAATCATAAACATTATTTGTCAATATGAAATAGGGTTTTTTGTAATTACGGAACTATTCTTGGTCAATTATGAAACATAAATATTTTATTTTTTAACAAAGTACAATACACTCATAATGTTTGTTTAAAATATGAATTAGTCCTATAATACTAGAAATTATAACTATCGTTTGTTATAAATTTTAATTTAACAAAATATCCAAGGGGAAAAAAAAATAATTCTCCTGTGCAATAATAAATTATCAAAAAAAAATTATTGAAAAATATTTCTCATATCATGAAATTTTTTTAATTGACTTAATGATTTATTTTTTAACAAAATGGTTAATTGAAAAATATTTTTTATATCATTAAAAATTGATGGCTTGTAATTTTTTTTGGCCTATTTTGCCATTTTATTTTGAATAATTTACTAATAGTGGCCTATATGTTGAGTAAATGTTTTTTTGTAATTATATAAATATTCTTGGTCAATTATGTAACGAATTTTTTCGTAATTACACAAACATTCTTGGTTAATTATGAAATAAGTTTTTTCGTAATTACGCAAATATTCTTGGTCAATTATAAAACATAAATTTGTTATTCTTTAACAAATTACAAATACACTCATAAAATTTGTTTAAAATATGAATCGGTCCTATAATATTAGAAATTACAACTATCGTTTGTTATAAATTTTAATTTAACACCATACCCAAGAGAGAAAAAAAAAAAAAAAACAACTATTCTCCCATACAATAAATCATTAAGTCAATTAATAATTTTTAATAATATAAGAAATAATTTTTAATGAACAATTTTGATAATTTATTATTGCATAAGATAATGTGTTTTTTTTTTTTTTCCCTTGAATATTGTGTTAAATTAAAATTTATAATGAACAATATTTGTAATTTCTACTGCTATAGAACCGATTCATATTTTAAACAAACTTTATGAGTGTATTTGTAATTTGTTAAAAAAATAAAATATTTATGTTTCATAATTGATCAAGAATATTTACGTAGTCACAGAAAAACCTATTTCATAATTGACCAAGAATGTTTGCACAATTATGAAAAAACCTATTGCATAAGTGACCAAGAATGTTTGCGTAATTACGAAAAAATCTTCACTTAACATATAAGCCACCATTAATAAATTATTCAAAATGAAATGGCAAAATCGAGAAAAAGAAAAACGGAGATTTGTCAAAATGAAAGGACAATTGTGTATATGGTAAAATAAATGGAAAATTGAGGGCAAAATGAGAATCAAAAGACAAGCCATCTTTAGGAAAGAGCTTCTTGTATATTTATAAGAATTGCTTAGCCGTTTGAGGTTCATCTTTTCTTTTCGATTTTGTCCTTTCATTTTGAATAATTTACTAATAGTGGCTTATATGTTGAGTGAAGATTTTTTCGTAATTACGCAAACATTCTTGGTCAATTATGTAACAAGTTTTTTTTCGTAATTACGCAAACATTCTTAGTCAATTATGAAATAGGTTTTTTTATAATTACGCAAACATTCTTGGTCAATTATGGAATATAAAATTTTTATTTTTTAAGAAATTACAAATACACCCATAAAGTTTATTTAAAATATGAATCGGTCCTATAATATTAGAAATTATAATTATCATTTGTTATGAATTTTAATTTAACACAATACTCAGGAAAAAAAATATTTTCCTCTGCAATAATAAATAATCAAAATTATTTATTGAAAAAAAATTCTTATATCATTAAAAAATGTTAATTGACTTAATGATTTATTTATTAACAAAATGGTTAACTAAAAAATATTTTTAATATCATTAAAAATTATTAATTTACTTAATAATTTATTTATTACTAAAATTATTGGTCATTTGTTATGCGAGTATGATTATGTATTCATAAAATTAGTCATTTATATATATATATATATATATATTTTTTTTTTCTTCTACTTCTTCATTAGTTCAGTGAATTATTTTAGTAGTTTTTTTAAGATGAGAGAATTATGTTAGAATTTTTTTTATATGTATTTATTTGTTAAGAAAAGTTACACACCATAATTTTTTTTTTAATTTTATAAATTCGGAAGAAATGTTAAAGACTCATAAATTCACCAAAAATGATATGGTAAAGAATTAGAGTCTTCATTAGGTGTATAACACATTAAAAAATGATACATATCATACTACATAATTCTATCATATATTTAATAATTTATTATATTTAATTTTATAAAATAATATTCTAATTTTTAAAAAATTATGAAAATATAAAATTCAAATACTGTAATAATAACATGTGCTTTACACTACCTTTTTCAACTAGTGTATATATATATATATATATATGTATTATTGTAAAGCAAACATGACACGCCATTCCATCCATAGGCAAATTACTTTGTGGTCCATGCGGTGGAGGACAGTGACCAATGACAGGTACAGTGAGGTTTAATTGTGGATGATCATTCTTCATACAAATACAAACATACTTGTAACTATATATATATGCAAGAATTTATGAGACTTTTAGCTAAAAACAACAAGGATGTGTTAGTTGTAATTGAGATCTCATTATGTAATGGTGTATTTTACCTTAAAGTTTTAATATATGTTACATTTAATTCTATTTTTATCAATAATTTATATTTTATATAAATAAAAAATAATAATGCTCTATTGCAAACACTCTCCGAAGAAAAATTAGGAAGACATAGCATTACTCAATGAAAAATAGGACAATATTGTGAGCTCGATAACACTTATTCTAGGTCCACTTTGATAATTCAAACTGTTTAATTTTTAAGATACATCTAGTAGACTATATCTATAAAAAATCAAGTTAATCGAATATCGTTAACCATTTCATTAAATAACATTTGCATTCAGCCTTATATTATAAATTATATTTACCATTCATTTTTTAAGAAACAAATATGACTTGATGAAAAGGATAGTAATGCAGATATATTCTAAGAAACAAATGCAAATATGAAAAGGATATTTACCATTCATTTTTTAAGAAACAAACGCATATATATTCTATTTGATATACTCTAAAAAGTGAACAATTTAGATTATGAAGTAGAATCTAAAATGAGCCCTATCGGGTGCATAACAATAACTGTTGTATTGGAGCACAACAACTACTATGTTTCATGAAAAATGATACTGTTATCTTTTTTATATTAAAACTTATATTTTACTCATATTTACCACGGTCTATAAATCACATTCATCATTTTTGTATCACTTTAATCTTATTAAAAAAAAGTTAATAAATATTTTTAAAAAATTATTATAATTACCTCCAATGTGAGAGATTGTCTCCTAGCCTCTTTTTCTTGTTTTTCGTTCAAGAGACAAAACGGTTTAGAGTGAGCAAATTATTCAGTGATACTTGTAATTTATCTCATATATCAATTTGATTTTTATAATTTTAATTATATCAATTTTGTCATAAAATTTTGATATTATATCAAAGTTCAATTTATAATATTTATTAAAAAAATAAATAGAAATTAAGAATAAAATGATCCATTCAAAATGATATTAACCATTTTAAATTGGATACCTACCCCTCAATATTTTTTAAGAGAGTGAATGAAATGCATGGTAAAATGTTCTATTCCATAAAAATGATTCACACATAAATATTGTGTAACTAAAGTGCACCAAACCTAATGACTAATAAGTGATCACAACTGCTCTATCTACTTCACTCGCTTAATTAATATGTATAAAATCACAACCATCTCAGTTTTTAGGGTTTCCACAAACATAAATAATAAAGAATGCTCTACTTAATTAAAAGTTACTACATTTCTCCAAATATATTTGTATCATTTAGTTGAAGTTTCATAGACATGGAAAGCAGCAATTCATCAAAAACTAGAAAAAGGAAAAAACAAAAACAAAGGAACACTCTGTTTGGTCATTTTGTTTTGGGTTTTTTTTTTTTTCCCCTGTTTTGACAAATTGTTCATGAAAATTGTTTTCAAAATTTTTTCAAAAAAACAATCCACTTTTGCTTATGAAAACACGAAAAAAGAAAAAAGAAAAAAGAAAAAAAAAGATACTTAGGGATAAAGATACTAGTTCAGATGTATTAGCCACAGCTTCAGCAGCTTCAGATTTGGCTTCTTCAGCTGTCAAGAACAGAGCTTCAGCTTTAGCTGCAGCTGCATATGCATCATGTAGTCAGTTAGGAATTGGTTAGCTAAGTTGTTAGGAGTTAGTTACACTGTTAGGAGTTAGTTATCTGCTTATCACAACTGTTATTTTACCTTCTATAAATACAGCTTGTATGTAATATCAGATAAATAAGAAGAAATGAGTTTTCCACATGGTATCAGAGCATCAAAGCTCTCACGAGCATTCTTGGGTTCTTGATTTCAGTTTCTCTTCAATCATTCTTCAAAGTTCTTCCAGAGCTTCAATCATCTTCAATGGCTACCTCAAATACTCTTCCCTTAAATCTTAGTTTCCTTATTTCAAATCTCAATTCCTTTATAACTGTAAAGCTGGATTCTTCAAATTTCATCATTTGGAGAAGTCAATTTCTCAATATTTTGCGTGCTACAGATTTGCTAGGGTTTGTTGATGGTTCTCATCCTTCTCCACCATTAACAATTACAAAGGCAGATGGAACCACAACAGTTAATCCAGAATTTCTGCAGTGGAAACAAATTGATGCACATCTATTGAGTTGTCTTACAACTACACTCACACCTGTGATTTTCTCTTCTGTTTTGCATCTTCAACATAGTGCAGAGGTTTGGCAAGTTCTGTCAAAACGATTTACTACATTGTTTCGCAGTCATATTCATCAACTGAAAAATCGCTTGACTAACATAACGAAGACTTCACAAACAATTAAAGAATATCTGAATCAGATTAAAGACTTTGCTGATCAACTTGCACTTGCCTCTTCTCCTATAGATGCAGAAGATTTAGTTCTTCTTACACTAAATGGCTTACCTGAAGAATTTGATGCTTTCAAAACCACAATCCGAGCCAGGTCAGAAGCCATCTCTATGGAAGAACTTTCATCCCTTCTATGCTCAGAATCTATTCATATTCATTCCAAGATCAAAAAATTAATGCTCATGAACCTTCAGTTGCGTATGCTGCTTCTCGTGGTTCTTCTCATGATTTTTCTTCTCGAGGCCGATCTTATTCCAAAGGTCATAGAGGTGGTTCTCAACATGGCTATGGCTACAACCGAGGTCATTTTTCTTCCAGAGGCAGAGGTAGACAATTGTTCAGCAGTCACAATCACAATTTAATTTGTCAGATCTGTGGAAAAACTAATCACTCAGCTCTGGAATGTTGGCATCGATTGGATGACAATTATTCTGTTCAAAATCAGTCAAGGCCATCTTCATTCAACTCATCTTCTACTTATTCTGCCTATCAGCCTTCATCACAATCACCATCTGATTTTACAAAAACCAGAGCTTTTGTGGCTTCTGCTTCCTCTCCATCTCAGTATGATTCCTCCCCTTGGTATCTTGATTCTGCTGCATCTGACCATATGACTCATGATTTATCTCAGTTGAGTCTTCATCAACCGTACTAAGGACCTGATCACATCACTGTTGGTAATGGTCATTCTATTCTTATTCTTCATACTGGCAAGGGTATTTTGCCTACTCCACATCATACTTTTAAACTCAATAAAGTCTTGCACACTCCTATTGCTTCTAATCTTATGTCTGTGCACAAACTTACTAAAGATAATAATTGTACAATCACTTTTGATGATTCTTCCTTCATTGTTCAGGACAAGCACACGAAAGACATCCTACACAAGGGACTTAATTCACATGGTTTATATCACTTTCATGCATCCAAACCTTTTTCTGCTGCTGCTGTTCCACCTTCATCATTTCATTCTCATAATGCATTCTGCAGTTCAACTACCAATAAAGTGTCTGCCACTGTTTGGCACAAGAGATTGGGACATCCATCCTCTCTCAAGTTCAATAAACTCAAACATTTTCTTTCTTCCACTTGTAATAAAGTCAAGGATGATGATTTCACTTGTGTTCACTGTTGTGTAGCAAAAAGCCATAGATTACCTTTCAAATTGTCTAACTCTACTGTTCAAAAACCTTTTTTCTCTCATTCACAGTGATGTATGGGGACCCTTTTCCCCTTCTCTTTCTGGTTATAAATACTATGTACTCTTTGTTGATGACTATAGCAAATTTACTTGGCTTTATCCATTGTGTTACAAAAGTGAAGTATTTGATAAATTTGTAGAATTCACAGCTTATGTTAACAACCAATTTTCCAGTCACTTGCAAATTTTTCGCACTGATGGAGGTACTGAATTTGTCAATTCATCCATGACTCAATTTTTCAACTCTCATGGTATTCTCCATCAAATTTCTTGTCCCTATACACCTCCTTAGAATGGAGTCTCTGAGAGAAAACACAGACACATTACTAAGACTGCTATTGCACTGCTTCATCACTCTTCCATTCCTATTAAGTATTGGTTTGATGCTATCTCTGCAGCCACTTATCTGATTAACAGAATGCCTAAGTCTAAGGCTCCTTATTCTTCTCCTTATGAATTATTGTTTCACAAAACACCTGATTACTCTTTCATGCATGTATTTGGCTGTCAATGTTTTCCATGGCTTAAGCCCCACACTTCTCATAAACTTCAATCTAAATCTACTTTGTGTGTCTTCCTTGGTTATCATTCTTATTACAAAGGATATAGGTGTCTTGATCCTTCCTCTGGTAAAGTTTATCTGTCTCGACATGTCATATTTCATGAGAATATTTTTCCTTTTGCCACTATTTCTCCTCCTACTTCTCAGACATTGTCTAATCTTCAATCTTTTTTCTGGTCTTCTTCTCCTTCTCCAACTATGGATCATCACTCTTTCTCTGTCAATTCTCTGCCTATTTCTTCCTCACTACAACCAGCTCCCATATCTTCTTCCTCTTTACCTTCTTCATCATCTCCTGTGCCACTGCAGCCCACTGTCCCTCTGCAGTCTACTGTGATTTCACAGCCAAGCATTCCCTCACTCTGTTCAGTCAGAGCTGCCTCAGCCTGCTACTTCTTCTCTGCCCTCAGATTCTATTCCTTCTCCTCCTACTCTTACTCCTATTTCTTTTATTTTATTGATTTACCTCTACCTCCTTCTTCTACTAATTGTCATTTTATGATTACTCGCTCTAAAGCTCATCCTCAAGTCTTCATGGCTTCCTCTCATGATTTTTCTGCCACTGAGCCAACAACTTATCAGCAAGCTCTCACATCCTCTGTTGGCACACTGCCATGTTGGAAGAATATAATGCTCTTCTTGCTCAAGGTACTTGGTCTTTGGTTCCTTTGCCTTCTTCTAAATCTGCTATTGGATGCAAATGGGTGTTCCACATTAAGCGCAACTCTGATGGTTCTATTGCTCGTTATAAAGCTCGTTTGGTTGCAAAAGGATTTCTCCAACGCGAAGGCATTGACTATACTGAAACCTTTAGCCCCGTTGCCAAACAACCTACTATTCGTGTCTTATTGTGTGTGGCTCTGCATTATCATTGGCCTCTCAAGCAGCTGGACATTAGTAATGCTTTTCTACATGGTACATTGGAAGAAGAAATCTACATGACACAGCCTCCAGGCTTAACTAGTCCTTCTCATCCTAATCATGTTTGTCTCTTAAAGAAAGGCTCTCTATGGTTTGAAGCAGGCTCCTCGCGCTTGGTATTCTACCTTTTCCAGTTTTTTATTGTCTCGAGGTTTTCTTAATAGTCAATGTGACAATTCCTTATTCATTCAAAGGACTTCTTCCACTATTACTCTTCTTCTTGTATATGTTGATGACATCTTGGTTACTGGTAATAGCTCTTCTCATATTCAATCTCTTCTTGCTCAAATGCATACTTCCTTTGCCATGAAGGAGCTCAGGAATATTTCCTATTTCTTGGGTATATCTATACAAGCTTATGGTGATTCCTATTTTTTATCTCAACACAAGTATGCTGCTGATATCCTCATTAAAGCTGGTATGACCACTTGTAAGCCTTGCAATTCCCCTGTATCAGTTAAGCCTTCTCTTGCTCCAGACTCTACTCTTCCATTTGATCAACCTGAGCTTTATCGCAGTATTATTGGTGCACTCCAGTATCTTACTATCACCATGCCTGACTTGTCTTTCTCTGTTAACCAAGCTTGTCAACACATGCATGCTCCCACTATTGCTCATTTTGCTGCTGTCAAGAGACTGTTACGCTATGTTAAAGGGACTTTAGCCTATGGACTCACTTTCAGTCCTAGTTCTTTTTAACTTCAGGCCTTCTCCGACTCGAACTGGGCTGGTGATGTTCTAGATCGTCGCAGTTCTTCTGGCTACTGTGTGTATCTTGGGTCTAACCTTATTTCTTGGTCTGCTAAAAAGCAACCAACCGTCTCAAGATCCTCTATCGAAGCTGAATATCGCTTTCTCGCACACACCACTGCTGAGCTTACTTGGTTAACAATGTTACTCCGTGAACTTCACCTTCACTCTCACATTCCTCCTATTCTTTGGTGTGACAACCTGTCTGCTATTGCTTTAGCTTCCAACCCAGTGTTTCACACCCCTTCTAAACATATTGAAGTGGACTGCCACTTCATTCGTAAAAAGGTTGCTACTACACAACTACTTCTCAAATATGTTCCTTCTCTTGATCAAATTGCTGATGTCTTTACAAAGCCTCTCTCAGTTTCAAGATTTAACTATCTTAAAGCCAAGCTTCTGGTCTCTCCCTCTCCCATCAGCTTGCATGAGGGTGATAAAGATACTAGTTTAGATGTATTAGCCACAGCTTCAGCAGCTTCAAATTTGGCTTCTTCAGCTGTCAAGAACAGAGCTTCAGCTTCAGCTGCATATGCATCATGTAGTCAGTTATAAATTGGCTAGCTAAGTTGTTAGGAGTTAGTTACACTGTTAAGAGTTAGTTACACTATTAAGAGTTAGTTATCTGCTTATCATAACTGTTATTTTACCTTCTATAAATACAGGTTGTATGTAATATCAGATAAATAAGAAGAAATGAGTTTTCCACAGTTAGAGGTCTACTTTTGAAACTATTGGGCTAATAGACCCAAGCTTAAACCTTTTCGGCCAATATGACATCTATTCAAAAGAACACCTATCTGCTTCCAAAAGTTTACCTATCTGTCTATTTGTTCATATATAACTTCCATATGTTGTTTATCTGTTCAACTATCATCTATTTGTAGACGTTTCACTTATCTATACTTATTTATCTACTTCAATGCCAATTTGCCGGTATCAATGACTTTTCTAACAACTTTTTTGCCTTTTTATCACCAAAAAAAGATTAAACCTTGAATCAAATGATATATGACCCTATAAGTGTGGAGTTTTTATAATTTAACCCAATAAAAAAAATAAAGCAATTTTTTTTTTTGGGTATTTTTCAATAAATGCAAATAAAAAAACCAAAAAAGAGGAGCAAAATGTTACTGCTAGGTTGAAGCCAAGGGCCAAGATGAAGTTTTCAACACTACCTCAAAATGCTATGAAGACTAATGACTTTGCCATGGAAACCCTACCAGAAATTGATTCTCTCTCTCTCTCTCTCTCTCTCTCTCTCTCTCTCTCTCTGGGATGGGATTGTAACATTTTGTCTGTTCCCTTTTCAGCCCATGGATTTGGCCAGCACCCACTTTACTTTCCAAATGAAGAAACCCTAAATTAATGGGCACTGTTGAAATGAACCTGAAATTGGAATAAACGCAGGATGGTAGCTTGGCAGAAACAGTGGTTGTTAAACGTCAACAGCAACAATTTGTTCATGCTCTCATCAGAAGGACCATCCAGGACTACTTCTTTCCTCCAATTTACATTAGTGCCACAACACAGTCAAGTCATGGAAATTCATTCCTATGCATGACGAACTCATGGTGCCAAAAACCTTTGACAGTGCTGGACCTTTACATCACAACCATCCTTTTACCTTCCTCATCAATACTACTATATATATTCATAAAAATATATTACAATCTGTTTGGCTTCATTTTTAGATTTTTTTTTTTGAAAAATATCGAAACTAGTTTAACAAAATAAACACTAAAAAAATAATTTTAAAATTTCAAAAATTAATTTCACCTTATAAAAATAAAATCATGTGAAAATGATGAGTACTTTTGTTTTTTTTCAAAAAAAAAATGATTCTTAAAACCAAATCAAACCAACTTTAAATTTATGCTATACACATAATTTTTGGAGTAAATTTCACGGTAAAAATTCATGGTAGATAACAATTTTGTTCTTAATTATTGACTTGGCATATGTGATACCAGTTCTGCACAAGACATGGACAAGATTTTACAAGGATTTTTTTTGTGTGTGTGTGTGTATTTTTGGAGACATTCCATGCAATACACACAATACAAGCTCTCTCTCTCTCTCTCTCTCTCTCCATATTGGTGGTCTTGCCCAAAAGGTTGAGCCTTTAGGGGAAGTAAGGTAGTCTATATAGGGAGTGGATCAACTCACTATACACTCTTTCTATACCAACTCTGAATCCAGAAAGAAAGCCAAGTGAGAATAGGTAAACTGTGTAATGCTCAACTTTTCTATACTCATCTCTCTCTGTGTCTTTCTTTTCTCTACCATTTCTCTTCTTCCTCCATCTCCTGTTTTAAGAATTCTTTACAAATTTCAGTAACTTAACTCTTGGGTTTCACTAAGATCTAGGTTTCCAATTCTGATGACAACCATTTAGTTTTAGCAACTTAATCCTAATTAAGATATGCATGTTACATTTCTTTTGCCAAAATTCAAACCCATATATGTGCTTAATTATTGGTTTTTATCTTGATATGAACAAAAAAAATTCTATGAATTTTTTTTAAAAAGAGATTTGCATTACATTTCCTTTACTAGAAGAGGGACAAGATCAAAGACTGGTGATATAATGGGTAGAGGAAAGATTGAGGTTAAGAGGATCGAAAAACAACACTAGCAGACAAGTCACCTTCTCAAACGCCGAACAGGGCTGCTCAAGAAGACCCATGAACTTTCTGTCCTCTGCGATGCGCAGATCGGACTCATCGTCTTCTCCAGCAAAGGGAAGCTCTTTGAGTACTGCACTCACCCTCTGAGGTCCAGTTCTATCACTTGATGTTTCTGAATTCTTTGTTGTCTTGCTCTTTTTTTGGGTGTAGATACAAGGGTTTCCCATTGTTCTTCATAATTTTTAACAGAGTTTTAAATATCAGACCATACGTATTGAGATTTTGAATTTTTGACGGATATATTAACCCACAGTATTTGATATATGGTAGTATTGTCGATATTTTTTTTTTTTTGATCAGCAAAAAAGAGAGAGCCTTTATAGATGGTAAATCATACAAGAGATGAGATTACCATAATTTAAACCCATGATTTTCAACAGAATGCCTCTGCTATTGTTTTCTTTGTGATGGTGGAATTGTTATATGATGGCTCTGTGTGTTTTCTGTTTCATGCCTAAAAGACCTAGTTTTTATGTTTTGCATGCTTTCTTTTTTATTTCAAGTAGTTGGGTTGTTTCTTGGAGAGTCTTGAATTGCTTTCTCTTTGGTTTCAACTTGGGCCTCCCCCCAAGCCCCCCCCCCCCCCCCCCCCCCCCCCCCCAAGGATGGTCACTGATACGCCATGGTTGTTTTGTTTGTTGTGTTTTTGTGGCAAGCCTTTGATGATCAGACTTTGATTTGACCAACTTGAGTGCTTTGACTTGCTTTTTCATGCCTCTGATTCTCCTTAATTTTCTTTTCTTTTCTTTTCTTTTTTGTTTCTAAATTTTAATGTTTATTTATTTTTCTTAAAAAGCTTAACTTGCCTGATGATTTTCTTCCAACTTTTGACCTGAAGATTTCTCCCACTACAAGTGCACCTCTGACTCATTTCGTTTTTATCTGAAATTTGTTACCATAAATTTCATGTACATTTGTTAGGAATATATATCTGTCGTTTTTGTATTTGTTGTCATATGTTGAAAAATATTCAACTTACAAAACCTGACAAAACAAAAGAGTGATTTTTTATTTTTTATTCTTTGCTAAATACTTAGTAATTTGGGATTTATGAGAACAAGGTGGTTTTGGATACATAGCTGGACTTTTTAGTACCAATAAATTGATCAAACTTTTAGCCTGTGTTTAGTTAAGAGATTTGGGAGAGAAATTTAAAAAGAAAAAGAGAAAAGATATGTTTGAAACTAGATGAAACATAAGTATATATTATTTACATTTCACTTACTTTTTTCCTTTCCTTTCCAAATTTCTTCATAAATTTCTCAATTAAATACAACGTTAATCTGTGTTCAAAGAATTCTTTGTGAGTTATTTTTTTCAAATGATATAATTTATATCATCTTATCAATGATTGACATCAAAGCTATATCTAAAATTTGTTAATCCTCTAATTCTAATTGTAGTGTAAGCTTGATCTTAGTTTCACTATATGTCAATTACTATTCAAATGATTTTAATGAGACAAACAAATATTATGATGTAATTTAAATCCTCCTTGTTGATTTTTTAAATTCCTCCCAATGCCTTTCTAATACCTAATGTGAAAAGCATTGTTTTTAGATGACATTCCGATATGAAATTAGGTCTCGTATGAGAATATACTATTTTAATAATTTTTTGATTTTTTATGAAAAGATATAAAAAAATATGCAGAAAAATAAATAGAGTGATGTGACAAGTAACTTTTTGACTAAAATGTTTAGTCCCCAAACAAAGTCTAATTGTGAAGTTTTAGAATTCAATTATTGCAAATTAAAGATTAGAATTTTGTTTGTTGTGTGCTGACCTAGTTGGGGTTTGCCTCCTAGTTAATTTGTATTGTAATGTTCCTCTTATGAATTCACACTCATTGACTGTTGCATTTCCTTTCTTTCTTTCATTTATTTATTTTTTGTATTCTTTTCAAAATCTTTACAGCATGGGTGAAATGATAGGAAGATATCTGGATGCTACAGGGATTCGTATACCGGAGCACGATGACCGGGTATCATGCAAATTATAGGCTGGATATTAGTTTAGACAATGACGTTGTCAGTTTCTATATTTTGTTCCTATAAAATAGAAAATAAGTTTTATTTTTTATTTTTTTTTGAACAAAAAGCATACTTAGATTTGATGTTAAATATAAAATAGAAAATATTGTGTTGTTTGATGTTATACTATATTTTGAAACAAATAAAAAACAAAAACAAAGAAACAACTTTTTGAAAGAAAAAAATTTGAATGAAAGAAAGAAAATATGAAACTAAAGTATTACCAAACAACGACTTAGATTTGCCTTTTTTTATTTAATTTTTTATTTTTTAAAATTTTAATCAACGAATAGTTGCAGGAACAAATATTCAATGAGTTGACAAGAATCAGGAATGAAACTCATAATCTTCAACTGAGTTTGCAGCGGTACAAAGGTGAGGACTTGAGTTCTGCACGGTACGAGGATTTGGATGAGCTTGAACGACAGCTTGAATCCTCAGTTAACAAGGTCCGAGCTCGGAAGGTATTGTTTTCTTTTTCTTCATTTTTACCCTTTGTTTTCTTAAAAAGTTTAATTTTTCTCCATCTCCGTTGCAATAATTAGATAAAATTTGAAATAGAAGAAGATAATTTGAGAGAGAAAGAGAAAAATTAAGGTAAATGTGATTTGAACATTACAAACTACATCCATGATACAAGCCTCAATACGGCTACACATTCTCTTATTACTTTCTCGCATTTTCTTTACAATCAATCACCCAACAGAGCTAGGAATTTGATTGAGGGGGTAATGGTAATATTAAGGCAATTTATTGAGTTGGATTGATTTAGGAAACAAATTTTAGCTTGGGGTTGGATTTGATAAAAATAAATAACTAATGATATATTACTATTTTAGAACTATTCCATAGAGAACTCTCAGGAAAAAGAAATGAAAAAAAAAAATTAAAAATTAAAATGCCAAACAAAAAAAAAAAAAAAAAAATCATAACTCCTTGTGAAAGAAAACAATACGAGAGTACTCCACTTCACACCCACACAAAAACTCCCCTAGCCTTCCAACCCCATCAACTCAAAGTAAAAATATTTGAGGAGTTAGCAAGAGCAAAAATTGGATAATGAAAGGAGTGATTAAAACATGCTTATTTGATCAGCATAGAATTATTTTCAATTATGAAATTATTTAGAGTTTGAAAAAGAGAAGGCCCAAAATTAATCTTACTTAATATGAAGAAATGATTTGAGGGTAGAGGCTATAGTGTGCACCCCCTTAGAGGTGCATATGATATGCACCCTATCATAAATTAGTGTAACTTTATCAGAAAATTTCATAATATCAACCACAAAATGTATAACCTTGTCACAAATTAGTGTAATAAATTGTTCAAAATTTTGTAGTTCATGTTACAAAAATTTGTGACTTGATTACGACATTTTTTGTTATGGCAATTTGTGATGAGATTATACATTTTGTGATTGATGTTACAAAATTTTGTGATAAAATTACGTCAGTTTATGATATATGCACAGTTAAAGGGATGCACACCATAGGGTTTCCCTGATTTGAGAAGAATATAATTCAAGAATTTTGAATTCACATTCTATAGTGTGATCAATGGATATTCCTTTACTTTCACAAAACAAATGATGCAAACATAAAAATGATTTCCTGATTTATATGTGACAATAACTTATAACTTTGTCCCAAAATATGTAGCTTGTATTTGAGTTGTTTGAATGGAGAATTTCTGATTACATAATGTTAGTATTGTTTTTGCGGATATGTATGCAGTTTCAGCTATTGCAGCAACAACTGGACAACCTACAGAGGACGGTAATTATTCACGTTGTCTCTCCTTTTATTTATGTACATTTATGTATTTCATTGTCGAAATAACAATTTTTTTATTTTATTTTTTACATTTTAGGAAAAAATGTTGGAGAAGGAAAACCAAGACATGTACCAGTGGGTGAGTGCAGTGATTGAATAAGCATGTGGGCAATGAGAACTAATGCTTATTTGATCATCAAGACAATGAACATAAAACTCTGATATCAATAAATAATCTTTAACTAGTTATTTGCCTCTCTCTTTTTTGTTTTCTTTAGTGATTTTTTTTAAAAAAATTTGTCAAATACTTTTTACTTCCTATTAGAAGAACCTAAAAATGTATCAGGAAAAAAAAAAAAAAAGAAGAAAAAGAAGAAGAAGAAGAAGAAGAAAACAGACCAAATTTAAAAAGTTGACAAAAAAGTCAATTTTTTATGTCCTTCGTAATTTTTTTTCAAATTTGGTCATTTTTAAAATTTTAAGGTTTCTTAATCTTGAAAAAACCTTGAGATAAAAAAATAATAATAATAATAATAATAATAATAATTATTATTATTATTATTATTAGAGAGAAAAAAGTTCGAAAAAAAATGCTAATTTTTTGGCATTTGTCAAACAGTAAAAGTTTCAATGCACCACATAAATGGTTAATTATCTTCATTACAAAGATGTGATGTATTGTTAAACAAAGCTTCATTCAATTAGCTATAGTGTGGAGGTCTAACAAATTAACATGATAACCATCTGGGGGATAACTATGTAGTTGATGAGTAATCACATGAAGCAACAGGCAGAGGAATTGGACCATCATCAACAGGCAATGACTGAGCTGAGGCTAGTGGGACAGCAGCACCAACAGCAAGTGTTGGAACAGTTTCCATTCTATGGAGAAGAGCAGCCAAGCAGTGTTCTTCAACTTGCAAGTGTCCCTCTCCAACTCCACCACCACCACCCCTACCAACTCCAGCCTACTCAGCCCAACCTTCAAGACTCCAATCTCCTACAACAAACCTATGGTACACTTCAAAACCCCTTAAAAGATCACATTGATATTTGCATTAACAGTTGTGATGGAGTAGAGAAGAATTTTACAAAATGAGATATAGATGTGTGACGAAGGTCCACTCCTTTTTCTTACATTTATTGACCCACTCACACAAACTAACAAATTTTATAAAATTTTCTTACTTATTGATGTGGCTGCACCTATCATATTATTGAAGTGAGTCATGTTTTAGATATGGAAGTTTTATTATTACATGTCATATCAATTAGTAAGAATGATTTGTAAAATTTATTTGTTAAAATAGCATAATTTGTTGGTTTTCTCTCGTTTTGGATATTGGTTTCTCACCAACTGGAGCTTGGAGTTTGAGTTAGCTCCAAGCTCTTATTTATTGATGTACTGTATTTCTCTTGACATGTTTCCATTAATAAAGATTTTCTTTGCCAATTAAAAAAAAAAAAAAATTTTGTGAGTTTTGACCAATTTTAGCTAGTTGAAATCCAATAAACTTTAATTCATCTACAATTGTTTGTTTAGTCCTTTTTATACTTAGATGTGCTTTTTTGTTTGTTGTTGATGATTTGCAGAGCAGTGAAAATCCTTCATGAGGAGGGTCTTTGGTAATCAGGAACAGAAGGGAATTAACTTGTCGATTAGTTATCAAGAACAGAAACTGCAGTTGATGATTTGGATATTTAAGTTAAGAAGGTTAATTTAAATTAGTTGAATATATGTACTTGTACCTTGTGTTGTGTGTTTTGGAGACCTCCATATATCTACTTGGCTTGAGAATAACTTACTTCATGTTTTTAATATGGCTTTCCATGCATTAATGAGTACTTTGTTCACTATAACATGGCTTAAATTCTAGAAAGGAGTAAATGTCACAGAATAAATTTTACCACCAATTTTTTCACCTCTTACATGCAAACAGTGAAAAAAATCAATGAAATTCATACGGTTTTGCATAACAACACTCATTCTATTAACTTCATAGAGGGACAGAAAATAGAGTAAGGTACTATACTCCTATTATTGATGAAATCTTAAGCCATATAATGGTTTTGTTGTGAGATATTTTATATTTTTATTGTACACTTAGATTTACTATAAGGGGGCTTTTATAGAAACGAAGGGGTTAAAGACTCAACCCATATTACTTTTCGATTAGGATTTTGATTTAATATATAAGAGTTTAATAACATCTTGTTTATTTTGTTTTTCTTCCATGTTTTATGATTGAAACCCTATATTTATTTAATTTCCCAACCTTTTGAGCTGATGTGAGTTGCACGGTTAACTTTGTTTCTAGGATAATTGAAGATGGGAATTTCAAGAAATATTCCCCATCTTAGGCTATTTCTTTGATACTAGTTTATAAGTTTTATTGGTTTAAAAAGTTCACAAATAAGCTAATACTCGAGAAAGTTAGGTCATTTGATGCATATTTCGATTTTTTTGAATTTTTTGATAGCCTTTTTAAGACCTAAAAGAAGTCCTAGCATTTTTCTTTCTTTCTTTCTTTCTTTCTTTCTTTTTTTTTTTTGACAAGGAATTTGATTAATTTTTTTTATTAGAGATTTATTTTTGAGTAAGTTTTATATGTGAGAACTCTCTAACAACATGAGTTTGCCAAACTTTGCACTACTACTCTAACAAGTTGAACTTATAGATTATAATCCATATGCAGTTATTGAACAGTCAACATATGTGGCCGTTTGACATTTGATTTTTTTTGAAGTTAACTTTTTGCTTTTTGGGTTATTTTAGTTTCGATTAGAAAGTTTTTTATTTTTATGAGAAAATAATAAAATAATTATGATTTATATATAACATTTTTCTATATAAATTTTTAATTTATTTTTTTTTTTTAATAATTAATTTAACCAAAAAAAATTATCGCCAAACGAAGCCTAACCCTCTGGTTGCCCAAATCCATAGTAGAGTTCTAGACATCAGTGATCATTTCTTTACGGTTAATCTTCATCCAATAAGCTTCAAGTTTAAAAATCCCCTTCTACTTTTCAAAATTTGAGACATTCACTAGATTTGGAAACGGTTGGACTTTTTGACTTGAGGGATTTATGGGGTTGAAAATTTTATTTTTAATAATTTAAATCGTTTATTTTATGAGATTTTTAATATATATTATCTATAGGAAAAATTAAATTAATTTAATAATTATAATATTTTTATTGTATGACATGTGTTTGAGAAGAAAAAATAGATAATAAACATAATTTTAAAATAATTTTTTTTAAAAATAAATATAATAAAATAAAATAATTAAGATAATCGAACTGACTTACTTTTTATGAACAACATATATACTCTTTTTTTTTTTTTTTTTAATTATAAGATAAACTGTTCAAAACATTCAAATAGAACACATGATTGGCCCTACACCCACAACACCCTCCCATCTTTAAGATTTAAATCCTTTTTCATCTTTTCACCTATCTTGCAATTGTAATGAATTCTACGCTAATTTAGTATTGGACACATATCACTTTAATAGAAGGGTTATGTTAGGGATATTAAAAATTATACTAAGGTCGAGTTTGAGAAGATTAAATAAGTGCATTTTTTGACTTTTTATGAAATATGAGTTGGATTTGGGTTGGGTTTGAAGTGATGTGTTAGAGAGGTGATATGACTTAAATAAGATGATGTGACTTAAATAGGATAGTGACTTTTTGACTTTTTGAATTTTTAGATTTTTTTGATGATGCCAAACTTAAATATTTGATTAAATATCTCACATGAATGTGAGTTCCATAAGATCTCACATGAGTGAGAAATCTATACATATATGAAACATTTTGTTAAATATTTAGTAGAATTTTTAAAACCTCTAATGTTTTTGTTAATAGAAAGTATCCCTAAAAAAAAAATACTAAAGTTTAGGAACTTTTCTTTCAATATTGTAAACTTTTCCTCTAATTAATCCCAAGGTTGAATGAATTGGTAAATAACGACCTGCGAAATCTATACCAATTTCTTTATAATCCTTGACTGAAATTGAAAGGTAAGGGGGTAAGTTTCTCGATATCCTCTTCTCAGTTAATTTATAAGTTCATGTCATAAATAGATCCAATCTTAAAAATTCCCAAATTATAAAAAAAATAAAAAAGTAAAAAATACTTTTCCTCTAATTTTATATTACTTTTCCAACATCCAATTAAAATGATATTTCCAATTTTTCTTACCATTTGTTTTTGTTTTGTTTTAAAGTGTGATTATTTCTGGCCTCTCAATGGTTTAGATATTGGAGATTCTATTTCCACAAAATTAAAAAAATAAAAACAAAAAGTGGCATCCATATCCACTAAGGAATATCACATCAAAACATCAAAATCAATAGCAACAAACTGAAACAACAGCTACAACACAACGCAACACAACACAGCACAGCATATATGAGTGGAAGACGAAGCGTACAACCAACATCGACAACAAAACCACCACCACCACCTATTACAACTGCCAACGATACTATCCACATAATATTCTTCTCTCTCTCTCCTCTTTATCCAAATCCCAATCCAATCATGTACATGTAAATTCCCAATCCTCATAATTTACATAATCACAAAAATTATATATATACCCACCTCCCACTTGTACAGTTTCATGTTAAGCTCTTGCTCTTGCTCTTTCTGATGCCACTTGTTCATCGGCGGCGATATGAATCGGCCAATCGACACCGGAGCAACAACAACAACAACCCATCTCTGTCCCCTCAGTTTTCACCAATTTAGCAGAGCCACTCAGATTTCTGGGTTGGGTTTTAGGTTTTCGTTTCAGAGAAAAGAGAGATTCTTCGAAAGGCGTCATCTTAGGTTCGTCGTCAGTGCGGAGCTCACGAAGCCTTTCTCTGTGAATATCGGTTTGGACTCGAAGGTATGTGTCTATGTGGAGTCGTAGAAATGATGTTTGATGAAATGACTGTGAAGGGTACTTTAATTTAGAAAGAGGGCTGTAAGGTTTATTCTGAGAAATGGGTTTGATTTGTTTGTGTGTTTTGATCTTCTTTTACGAGAATTACAATATACTTGTGATGGGTTTTTATCAATTGAGTCGTCTCGGGCCAATTTTGGGACTGGTTAGAAAAACTGGTTTATCAACAGGGGACTCTAATTGTTGGCATTCATTCATGAATTTTCTTAATTTTTGAGAAAATAATAAATTGAATCTCATTGAACTGATATTTATTCTTAGAGCTCCAATTTTAAATTGCTTGTTAAATTCTTAATGACCATAAGGTTGGGTGCCATCACTTTGGCTCTAGTCAAAAGACTCGTCTTTTTTTCGTGTAAGTTTGATTTTTTATGTTCTGTTTGCATGGGGCTTCAGGATGAACTTGGTTTGATTAGAGGCATGTTGAGATTGCTTATGTTGTAAACAAGCCAATGTCAGTATTTAATTGGGAGCTAGTTTACTTTTGATCTTGAGTTGAGCTCGATCAGCTCATGAGCTACTCAAGCTCAGACTAGAAGCTCATTTGTGATCTTTGTAATATAAACAACATGAGCTCTACCTTAATCAGAGCTTATTAGTTTATCAAGTCAAACTCGAGCAGCTTAGTATTTGGCTTTTCTCATTTACAGTCCTAATCTTACCCTTGCTTCCACCACAGCATTTGAGCCTTAAAACACTGATTTTGTATTTGCAATAGTAAAACTGTTCCCTGTCTCGTGATCATGCTTACTTTTTAACTTTCTTTAGATCAACTTTGTGCCGCGTTTTGAATTTCGCTTCTTGGCATAGAGCAAGTGCTTCAAGTTTTTATTTCTTTGTATGTTGTGACTTATTGATGTGTGGCTTTTACTTTAGATTTGTTGTTTCTCTGTCAACTGATGCTGATTTTCCATTTTGTCTGTCTTTTATAGCAGGTTAGTTTTTTTTCTCTCTATTTCTAGTATTGCAGGTTTACATAATTTATTTTTCCTGTTGAATAGCTAATCAGCTTCTTTCATTAGAGGATTTGATTAGAAAAGATGATAAACTTGATAATTCTGTCAGATTATGTACTGATGCCTGTTTATTTGAATTTTGAAGACCTTCAAGTCCCATGATCTATCACAGTTGCCTTGGATTGGTCCAGTTCCTGGGGATATCGCAGAAGTTGAGGCGTATTGTCGAATCTTTAGGGCTGCCGAACAACTACATAATGCATTAATGGACACATTGTGCAATCCATTAACAGGAGAATGTACTGTTTCCTACAATTTCCCGTCAGAGGATAAACCATTATTGGAAGATAACATAGTGTCTGTTCTTGCTTGCATGGGGTGTCTCCTGAACAAAGGAAAAGAAGATGTTCTTTCTGGAAGATCCTCCGTCATGAATTCATTTCGTGTTGCAGACATAAATGTAAGTGACTATAGGCTTCCACCACTTGCCGTTTTCAGGGGTGAGATGAAAAGGTATTGTGAGAGCTTACATGTTGCTCTTGAAGACTATTTGACACCCGATGACGATCGAAGCTTAAATGTATGGAAGAAACTGCAAAGACTGAAGAGTGTTTGTTATGATTCTGGTTTTCCCCGTGGGGATGGTGATCCCTGCCATACACTGTTTGCAAACTGGAATCCCGTTTATCTATCCACCTCAAAAGAAGATATAGAAACTAATGATTCTGAGGTTGCTTTTTGGAGGGGTAGCCAGGTGACAGAAGAAGGACTAAAATGGCTGATAGAGAAAGGATTTAAAACCATAGTTGATCTTAGAGCAGAGACTATAAAGGATAACTTCTATGACATGGCATTGGATGATGCTATCCTTTCTGGCAAAGTTGAACTGGTAAAACTTCCTGTTGAAGTTGAGACTGCGCCTTTAATGGAGCAGGTTGAGAAGTTTGCAGCTTTAGTGTCAAATTCAAGTAAAAAACCCATATATCTTCATAGTAGGGAAGGAGTTTGGAGGACTTCTGCTATGGTTTCTAGATGGAGGCAGTACATGATTCGATATGCATCCAATTACGCAACTACTCAACGTGACATTCGATCAGGAGATGCAAAAAGAATGGAGGAATTGAAAACGTCAAACTTAGAAATTGCATGCTTTGGTGATGAAAATGGATTGCTTGCCAAGAAGTTTGATACGGTTCATAATTCCACTGCAAATATTCTCAATCACGTCTCTCTGGCTACAGAAAACCAATGCAATGGGGTCTATGTTGGAGTTGTCTCTCAGAAAGACACCACATCAATACCATCAGTTAACAATGATGAACTAGGATCTTTAACTGATTTCTGCAGTAAAGTCAATCCTCTTAAGTCCCAGCTACCTCCTTGCAACATTTTCTCCAGAAAAGAGATGTCCAGGTTTTTCAGAAATAAGAAGATCTCACCTCCCACGTACTTAAATTACCAACAGAGAAAACCAGAGACACTGTGTTGTCCAAGGGAGAAGTATAATGGGACACTTCAGAAGAGTGAAATTAATGTGAAAAGTCCCGAATTGAGGCTCATGGAAATAGGAAGTACAAATGGATCGGTAAGCAATAAGAATTTAACTCTGAAGCCTCAGAGTCCTCCAGTTAGCAATGGGACTTATTTTGGTGATAATAATTACCCTTCCTCTGTTCCCACTCTGAATGGATTTGGCAAAGAGGAAAGGTATAGCATAGATGATGCTACAAATTTGAGCAATGAGTTGGACAAGAATGTTATATCTGTCACAGAGGACCAAAGGAGCAATAGTATGGCCTCCATAAGTTCAGGTGATGATAGTTTGGGGCTGATCGAAGGAAATATGTGTGCTTCTATGACTGGTGTGGTGCGAGTGCAATCAAGAAAGAAAGCAGAGATGTTCTTAGTTCGCACGGATGGTTTCTCTTGTTCCAGAGAAAAGGTGACAGAATCTTCCTTGGCCTTCAGTCATCCTAGCACCCAACAGCAGATGCTTATGTGGAAATCTACGCCAAAGACTGTACTATTGTTAAAGAAACTGGGCCAAGAACTCATGGAAGAAGCTAAAGAGGTAGCACACCAAGATCTTGCTGATAAAAATCGAAAGAATACTAGCATACCAAGATCTTGCTGACAAAAATCAAAAGAACACTTTGTCTATTTTTGTATGCTAGTATTGCCAAACTTTTTCACCTTAATGCTAAGCATTTTGAGGGACTTATTGTATGTGTATATGAAGTTCGAAAAAGTATGCAAACAAAATAAGAGAAATTAGAAAATTAATTGATTAAATAGGATGGGCTCATGTAGCTTGTGATTGAGTTCACCATGTTTGATTGATTTTTGCCATGTTATATAAATTGAAGTTCCATTTATCTTTTCTGCTACATTAAATATTTTTCTCTAGGGTTTCATAAAATCTGTAGTAAAGTTTGATAATGCATTTTTATTGTGTTCAATGATCAAAGTATTTCATTTTTAATCTTGTAGATACAAGAAGCTCAATATTATGAGCCTTTGTTTTCTGTTGTTCAGTTTTTGACCATTATAAACAGCCTTTGATAAGTTTGCTATGCTAAACTTGGATTATTCTTCCACTTTCCTGGAACTGATTCTATTCTTGTTCTTCATGATTTTTAGTGGAGTGTATCAATTGCTTGTCTGATTTTACATGTGAATTTGAATCTTGGAGACACAAAAGATTAAGAATAGATTCCAAATGGAGGGATGTCTGTTTTGAAATATAGAAAATTTGGTAGAGATTCTGGCTGATTCCTACATCACCAATTCTGTGTACTTGTATAGTCTTTCATATATTTCACGGTAGCCTTTTTAACAGCACCTATTGTGTCCAAAAGTGCAGGTTGCCTCTTACTTGTATCACCAAGAGAAAATGAATGTTCTTGTTGAACCCGATGTACATGACATATTTGCAAGAATCCCAGGGTTTGGGTTCGTTCAGACCTTCTATAGTCAAGATATGAGGTATGGAACTCACCCATTTAAAATTGTAAGAGCTTTGTTCTTCTGTACATGTTAAGAACTCTATCTATATGCTTTTAATGCAGTGATCTTCATGAGAGGGTTGACTTTGTGGCATGCTTAGGAGGGGATGGGGTTATACTGCATGCCTCAAACATATTTAGAGGTGCTGTTCCCCCCGTTGTATCATTTAATCTTGGATCCCTTGGATTTCTCACTTCACACAATGTATGCTGCTCAACCCGACTTTTGAGAATTAACTTCAATTTCTTAGTGGATGAACTTTTTTTTATTATTTTTAATCATTTCATCTGTATTTTGGTACAGTTTGAAGATTATATGCACGATTTGAGACAAGTTATCCATGGGAACAACACAATGGATGGTGTTTATATAACTCTCCGAATGCGTCTTCGCTGTGAAATGTTTCGAAATGGAAAAGCAATGCCTGGGAAAGTATTTGATGTCCTCAATGAGGTTGTGGTTGATCGTGGTTCTAATCCATACCTTTCTAAAATTGAATGTTATGAACATGACCGGCTTATAACCAAGGTATGATCAATGAATCCATGTCTTCCCAAGATCTTTTGAAATATTCTTCAGTCAAGTGCTTAACAGTCAAATAGGCAACAAACTCATACTTACTCTTATGCTAGCACTGCCCACTGTTAGTGCTACATTTTTTTTCCGTCTAAATCTAGAAATAGCGTAATAATAATTTTTTTTTTTCATCGTTATCATAGTAAATTCTTTTATTACAATGTTTCCAAATCATTTATCTTATAGGTGCAAGGTGATGGAGTCATAGTTGCTACCCCTACTGGAAGTACAGCTTACTCTACTGCTGCAGGAGGTTCCATGGTATGTTTTCTTGCTAATTGTATTTTTTCTAGTTGACTTGGTTGCAGCATATCGGCTTGAAATTCAGTGATATGCAATGATATGATACATATAAGACTCAATAAAAATAAAAATAAAAAGATACAAAAGCATAAAAATAATGAGAAGAATGAAGGGGTTCACAAATAACCAAAGAAAAAAAAATTAATGTAACATTATTTAGAAGGTTACAGGGGCATTACCACAATTTGCTACTACAAATTTGCTTAATAAGTAAATAGAAAATAGCAAAGTTTTAAAGGCAAATGTGTAACACGAGGCATTTTACTACTCGGGAGATGAGGCGTAAGTATATGAAAATTTGAAATATGAAATATAGTAAATAATTAATTATTTTACAAGCTAAAAATATTAAAAATTAAATATGAAGCTGAAAATACTTTTCTTTCCTCAAGGCATTGAACATTTCACTACAAAAAAGGAAGCTTGCCTTCATTGAAGGTGAAAAATCAACATTCTTAACTTCAGTTATCAAGTTTCTCAATTGAGCTTTAGTCTTGTGTTTTTCTTGGTTGGTCATTTAATTGAATTTTTTAATTTAATAAATAATTAAATATTTTAAAATAGTAAAAAAATTAGCAACATGGAATGTAGGTACTTTAACTGGTAAGACTATGGAATTCGTGGATGTCATGATTAGGAAGAGAGTTAGTATAGTTTGCGTACAAGAAACTAAGTGGACGGGTGAGAAAGTTAGGGAAATAGAGGATACCGGTTTTAAATTGTATTATAGTGGCGAAGATAGACACAGGAATGGGGTAGAAATAATAGTTGCCAAGGGTCTTGTAGAAAATATAGTGGCGGTCATTAGGAAAGGTGATAGAATTGTGTTGGTTAAACTAGTTATTGGAGACAATATAGTGAACGTTATCAGTGCATACAACCCCACAAATAAGATTAGATGATCAGACTAAGAGAGGTTTTTGGGATCAAATGGATGAGATATTACAGGAGATACTTGTAGGAAAAAAACCTAGTTATGGGGGGTGATTTCAACAGCCGTGTAGGAATAGATAAATTAGGTTATGAGAGGGTGTATGGTGGGTATGTGATGAAGATCATGGAAAGAAGAAAAAGAATAAATCTGGAATTTCAAGAATTAAAGATTTAGAATAATTTTGAGTCTTCATGTCATTATAGTAGGTTTTCGTAATTATGGGTATAATGGTAATTCCAATAATTGTTGGACATGGGTTGTAGGGGTTACCCATGGGTTTTATTTTGGGTCAAGTTATTAAATGGGTTATTATATATAGGTTTTATTATGTTTAAAATAATCTTAGTAGTCAAAAGTCCAAATTTCCTATTTTGATATTGAAGTAGAATTAGAAGTCATTAAAATTTCCTATTATGATTGAAGTAAAATTGGAAGTCATAGTTGGTCTAAAATATTAGTAGTTACTAAATATTTTTTAGTTTCTAAATTTGAGAAATAGTCCTTATAGAATTAGGAAAGTCTTTAGCCTATAAATATATGTGTAATCTCAATGATTCAATAGCAGGGTTAATATTATGAAAATTTGAGATTGTGTTTGTGTGATTGGCCTATCCCTTATGAGAGTGAAGCACTTCTCTTTCTTTCTCTCTTCTTCTTCTTCTTCTTCTTCTTCTTCTATCCAGTAAGGTTACTGTTCACATCACTGTTCACAGTGCTTAGAACAACCACCCAACTGTCTCTAAACACTGGTGTTTTCATCCCGAAATTCTACCTTTTTACAAACCCTTAAACTCCTATTTTTTACATACTTTTGCAGCCACAAAATCTCACAAAATCCAGCCTTATAAGTGTATTGTTACTGCTGCCAATATATTTAAACCGGGCTCACTACTTGTAGGAAAGTAATCCCTACTCGTCCTACATCAGTATGGTTTTGGTGATAAAAATGAGGCCGATGAGAGTATATTAGATTTTGCATTGGCTTCTGACCTAGTGCTGGCCAATACTATGCATAAGAAGAGAGAGGAGCATTTGATAACCTTTTAAGAGTGGGTTAATTAGGAGCCAAATAGACTACTTTCTAGTAAGAAATCGTGTAAAATGCAGTGACTGTAAGGTGATTCCTGGAGAGATCCGCCTGACGTCTCAACATAAGATTTTGGTACTAGATTTATGCTTTAAAGGGCAATACCAAGGTAGAAAGGATAGTGAACGTCATAGGACGAGATGGTGAGACCTAAAAGGGGATACTAGAAATATTTAAGAATAGAATGGATAAAGAAGGTACTTGGGACTTGGAAGATGATGCTAACACTATGTGGAACTCAATGGCCAATTGTATGAGGAGAATATCAAGGGAAGTTCTTGGAGAGTCAAAAGGAAAGGGACCTAGCTCTAGGGAAACTTGGTGGCGGAGAGAGGAGATTCAAGTGGTAGTAAAGACAAAAAAAGAATGCTTTAAAAAGTGGCAGAATGATAGAATTGAGGAAAACCTTAAGAACTACAGATTGGCTAATAAGGAAGTCAAAAAAGTAGCGAGGGAGACTAAGTTGAAAGCCTATAATGACTTATACATTAGACTAGATAGTAAGGAGGGAGAGAAGAGGATATACAAACTTGCTAAGATAAGAGAGATGAGAACAAGATATTTTAATTAGGTTAAGTGCATCAAGAATGAGGACTCTAAGGTGTTGGTGAAGGATTAAGAGATTAAGGAGAGATGGAAGAACTACTTTGAAAAGTTATTAAATAAGGAACATGGAGGTAGGTCGAAAGAGAGGAAGTAAGCAGTGATAAGGAAAATCAAGACTACAGGTTCTATCGTAAGATTAAGAACTTTGAAGTAGAGATTGCACTTAAGAAGATAAAATCGAATAAGGTTTTAGAACCCGATGATATCCCTATTGATGCTTGAAAATGTTTGGGTAAGAAGGGAGTTGTTTGGTTGATTAGGTTATTTAGCAAGATTTTGTTGACTAGGAAAATGTCAGAGGAGTGGAGGAAGAGTATTTAGTGTCAATCTATAAGAATAAAGGAGATGTCCAAAATTGCAACAACATCAAATTGCAACACTATAGAGGAATCAAGCTCATGTGTCATATAATGAAAGTGTGGAAAGTGATGGAATGTCAATTTGCGAGATGTAACAGAGATGTCAGAGAATCCATTTGGGTTTATGCTTAGTAGGTCAATAATGGAAGCGATTTATCTTTTGAGGAGAGTAATAGAAAAATATAGAGAAAAGAAAAGAGACATTCATATAATTTTTATCAATCTTGAGAAAGCATATGATAGAGTGTCTCGGGATATAATCTAATGGGTGTTAGAGAAGAAAGGGGTGACAAAATGTTACATTGATGTGATTAGGAATATATATGAAGGTGTGGTGATCACTATTAGATTGTCTGTTGGAAAGACGAGTCAATTTTCAATTATTGTAGGGTTACACAAAGGATCAACATTAAGTCCTTATCTTTTTTCTTTAGTTATGGATGAGTTGACGAGAAATAATTAGGATGATATGCCATGGTGTATGCTTTTCGCAGATGATATCGTGTTAGTGGATGAGACTAGAGAAAGAGTTAACACTAAGTTGAAGACTTGGAGAGGAGCACTTGAATTTAAAGGATTTAGGATAAGTAGAACTAAGACAAAGTACATGGAGTGTAATTTTAGTAATAGTAACAATGGAAGTAGAGGAGAAGCGAAGATTGAGAGCCAAAAACTACCTAAGAGTGAACATTTTCGTTATTTAGGATCGATTATCACAAAGGCTGGGGAGATTGGAGCGGATGTGGTCTATAGAATTAAGGCGGAGTGACTTAAGTGGCGGAGTGCATCTAGGGTATTGTGCGATAAACGAGTACCCACTAAATTAAAATGGAAGTTCTATAGAACGGCTATTAGACCAATGATGTTGTATGGGTCAGAATGTTGGGCAACTAAGAAATAATATGTAGATAAGATGAGTGTTTCATTATTTATCCCCAAAAAAAAAAAAGATGAGTATTGCAGAGATGATGATGCTAAGGTGGATATGTAGCAAGACTAGAAAAGTTAGAATTAGAAATGAGTATGTTCGAGAATGGATAAGAGTAATACTGATAAAAGATAAGTTGAGAGATAATAGATTGAGATGGTTTGGTCATATACAACGGAGACCAACAGAGACAGTAGTGAAGAGATGTGATTCAGTGAAGGTAGATGGTAGTGTTAGGGGAAGGGGCAGACTTAGATTGATGTGGGCTAGTGTAGTAAATAGATATATGAACCTCCCTAATTTGACTAACAAAATGGCCCTGGATAGAGCCGAATGGAGAAGAAAGATTCATGTAGCCGACCGCATTTGATAGAACTTAAGGCTTAGTTTGGTTTAATAAAAAAATTTAAAAATTAAGTATGAAGGTATGAATACTTTTCTCTTCAAGGTGTCAAATATTTCACTACAAAAAATGAAGTTTGCACTCATCAAAGGTGAAATCAAATGAGCTTTCTCACTCGAGACCTTGGCTTTATGTTTTTTCTTAGTTGGTTATTTACTTAATTTTTCCCATCGAATATAGTTATAAAAGAGGTTATTCTTTTTTATGTTTCTCAAAAAAAAAAAAAAAAAAACTGTTTAATCCTTAGCTGCTAAAAGAAATAGCTTTCTTTATGTGGGTGTGGCTGGAGAATGTGAATAATTTGTTAAGTAGAAACATGATAGTTTCTTATTAAGTGTGTCACAGACGAAAAGAGGGTAATGAATCAATGGATCAGTTTTTCCCTCATTCTCTGTGAACCTTTTCGTCTGGATGCCAGTGGACGGCTCTGGGGAAGCTTGTCCAGTCACTGATTTTATGAGTAGTCTCACTATAAGATATTCTCCACTCCACTGTTCATGTCATCTTGTTACCCAACAAAAGAACTAGGAATTGAATCAACTTCTTCATGACTGTATTTGAATTTTCAGCTGTAGACCAGAATGATACTTAAACTTGCTGCTTCTTCTTCTTTTTTTCTTTTTTTTTTTTTTCTTTTTTTCCTGTCATTCTGTTAGTAATTTTTGTTTGTTGTTTATTTCTAAGGTAAAGGTATTATGTATCTTACAATAGATAATCTGATATACAGGTGCATCCAAATGTTCCCTGCATGCTGTTTACACCAATCTGCCCACACTCCCTCTCATTCAGACCTGTTATACTTCCAGATTCTGCCCGGCTTGAATTAAAGGTGAACTCATTTTTGTATTTGTGCAATCTTAAAAATAAAAATTAAAAATTAAAAAAGAAAAGAAATTTGTTTACCCATTTTTTTGTTTCTTCTTTCTGATTTCCTAGAGCAAGTATAGGTTTCCAACCCGTGACTTATTTCTAATTTCATTGTCCTACACAGCACTTCAACTGCATTAAGACAAGGTTGGAGATAAGTAAGACGAACTTCCATCTCTGACATTTGGAAGAAGCCAGTTGACCATAATCATTTCAACTGTCTTCCCTTATGTGGAAATAAGTCTTTCGGGGTCATATCTGTCTGTGGCTCTAGCCTATTTCGCATAGGTTTGAGTACAGGTGTCATGTTTGGTCTAGTCAATTAACCTCGCATATCTTAAGTACTGGGCAATTGGCATTCCAATGTGGCTTAGAAAGATTGATAGGTGACCAATTTCTTACGGAAACTTGGTTGAACTTTCATTATTATTGGAAATCCCTTGGAAAAGATGCTTTAAATTTTCTATAAACATAAGTTTTAGTAATGGTTATCTTCTCTTGTTTATTGGGTTTTGATGCTTAAGCTATTTCTTTGTTGATATCATGGAAAAATCGAAGTTGACAGGATATTGGTCAAGACATGGCATATAGAAAAATTAATAATAAAGTTTGTTTAATTGTTTTCTTCTGGACAACAAGGGTGTTATGAACTTATCAAATGAAGTCCCTTCATAAATAAATAACTGCAGTGGCTGGATTTCACTGTTAATGTAGATATCATGGCCAAAAAACTATCATCATATTCTTTTCTAGTCACTTCTTAAAAAGCTATGTTACAAGGACTCAGGTATGAGTGTCAGGTGCTAGTATGTATGTAAACTTATAAGTGTCAGATTTATCTAGTTTTCATGTCCAAAGACATTAGGACTTGGGTAGATTTCATATTTCGTAGAAACCTCTTTTTATGGCATCATGTAATTGGAGTTTTCCACTGAATTTGCTGAAAGTATGATACTAAAAACTATTTACTAAACATTCCAGCTCCCAACAAATCTGTGACTTACTGATCAAATTCTTGTCAATAATATTCTCAATTTGGAGGCTCTGATTTATTTTTATTTTTATTTATTTATTTGTATGCATGCAGATTCCAGAGGACACGAGAAGCAATGCATGGGTCTCTTTTGATGGGAAGAGAAGGCAACAACTTTCAAGAGGTGATTCCATCCAGATATCAATGAGCCGGCATCCACTTCCAACAGTGAACAAGTCTGATCAAACAGGTGACTGGTTTCACAGCTTAATTCGCTGCCTTAATTGGAATGAAAGACTGGATCAGAAGGCCCTTTGAAGCCTCTAAAGCCCATCCAATGTGGTCTGAGGTTTGTGTAAATTACTGTACAGATTATAAGTTAAAAGAATCAGTTTTTTTTTTTTTTTGGGGTCTTTGGTTTTCCATATTTCAGATGTAATTATGTACTGTCATTTGAATGAGAGTAAATATCTAATCTTACACAGCTCATGGGTCTATTTTTTGATAAGTAGGACTCTCGCATGTCTTAAACAATATTGTGTTTGCTCAACTTCTTGCTATGCTTTCTAGTTTGTTTTAAATATAAACATCAACTGGAGTAGATCCATTTAGAAGGCTGAAAAAGAAAATTTGAAACCTTATAGATGGCAAGAAATGGTGTGTATGAGCCGGTTATCAATTTTTGGATTTAGAACTGAACCAATCAAAATAGTAGAACCAAATCAGCCTAACCCGAGAAAATTCGGGTTGGACCTGTGGATTAGTGGATCTAATTTTATTCCATGAAGTTGCCCTTATTCACTTAACGACTTGAATACAAAGAATCCTAGAACGGAAGAGTTAATTTTATTCTGAGTTAACATTTGTGAAATTGTAGATGAATATATTATGTTACCCACTAATGAAACAAAAAATTGGAAAGATCTAAAGTATCATGAAAAACTTGAATCACTAAATCAAAATGGACGCCTGGTCTGATCATAGAATTTTGTAAAATGCATCTCATATCAAAGTATATATTGAAATTTCCAAGGAAATTGGACACAACTCAATATTAAGATAAACAAAGAAAGAGGATTCACTTAGTACCAACATAGATTATATTCTAAGCAAAAATGTGTTGTCTGTTTAAAGAAGTCTACCCACTTGTTTATATTGTAAGAGGAAAATATAGAAGGGAATTACTCAGCATATCTCAGACTATCTATACCATCTGCAACATATACAAAATATACATAATAACAAACCTAGTCGACCAGGTCAAAGATCAACTGGATGAATTTAGAAAAGAACGACGAATGTGATCCAAGATTTTTAACATTGCATGCTAAAAAATAGTTAACATTAACTAGTCTTCATGCATAAAAAGGATAGGAGGCTCACGCCTTTACGGGCGTCTAGGGAGGGTAATATGTATGCAACTTTCTCTTTGCATGTGGATAAAATACATACGTGCATATATATATATTCATATTGCCTTTGAGACCAGGAACTGTTCTACATATGAGAAACTGACTTGTGGCCGATTACAGAGTCCTTGGTGCAAGAACTTGATAAAATTTTAAAACAGAAAGGAAAAAATATAATAAAAAAATGGAAGTATTTGCAATACATGGAAAAACAAGAAATCTTTTGGATCATGGTATGTAAATTCTACTCATTTTATTATCCTCAAAAGCTCAGATCCAACAAATTTAAAATTTCTAGCAGGTGTACGCTTCTGACGTATACAATATCTTATTAGATACTAGGCAGGACAGGTTGCGAATCAAGTAGAATATTGAACTATTGGCCTAATCCGCTGAGTTTCCACCCATGATTACGCAATTATATATGCTCACAATATTTATATTCACCGGCAGCTGAAACTCATTAGGAAGATAAGGTAGTTTTTGATGTGGAGGAGAATATCGATGGACGTACACATATTGTTTCCTGTTGAAAGACATATTGATTATTCCTATCTGTCTCTGATTCATGCTTTTAGCATTTTCGTATAAGCTTCTGTTCATAATCTAGTTCATGATTACAGTCATTTTAAATTGTTTATGCCAAGAAAAAAATATAAAAATTAGAGAAACATCTTATATATATGTGTATATATACAGTTGCATTTGCAGTGCACAGTTGTAGACCTTTCGATACCGCTGCTGCTTTTTGCGCATGTCTTAAATATATTTGTACGTAGAGATTTTCGACATTGCTTACATCGCCAGAAAAATAAATTAGCGTGGTTTATATTTATATATACATCTAAACTGTGCCTTGGACGTAATCATATATGGATTTGATTGGGTTCATTTCATGGAGTTTTTCCAGGTTTATTTTAGGTTTTCAGATAGGATGGCAAAGCTTCTCTACCAATGGAGTCTGGATTTTGAACAGTTGACCCTGCCTAGAAAGAAAAATAACAGAACTCTTGTGAGCCTTAGTTCTGAACTATATAATACAATAAAATATGACTTAATCCATGCGGTCAATAGTTTTAAAAAAAAGTATTAAGTAGCAAATGATTACATAGGAAGAGAGAACTCGGAAGGATGGTTTTAAATAATGGTATCGGGCTGTGTATTGGTATCGGTGATATGGCCATACATCTATGGAATAATATATTAGTAAGGCCAAGTTTGGCTAAACAAAATAAGTGCACTTATTTCATCTTTTTATCTTTTTTGGGTCACATCAATCAATATCTCCTCTCTACTTTTTCTACACATAATACAATAAAAATCAAAAAGTACACTTATTTAGTCTTCCCAAACTTGGCCTAAATATTGATATCACAAGTCTAAAATCCTATTACATATTGTCAGCCGATATTTAAAATCCTAGAAGTGATTTTCCGGAAACATAACTGACAGAGTGACAAAAGTTACGTTTCTTTTCCATTTTCGTCAAAGAGATGTTGGAAAGTACAATTTATATGGTCACTAATGTACAAAGCAAACATTAAATAAAGCACCCAATATTACACTGCAAGACACAGACAAACACAACCAAATAAAAAAAACACACTAGACAAGGTTTTCTATCCTCATCTAGGCATGTTCCTAGAGGATTATACGCCATAGCATTTCTGCCATTTCGGCAAAATTTCAGTGTTAGGGTGTATAAGCCCACCAAAAAAAAAAAAAAACCCCCACCTTATGAATGTGAAGATTTGTTTTCTTGATTACATGGCCTTAACAGCATGGAACCTTGGTTCTTTGGGAAGGAACTTTTGCTCGGCATAAACCGACATGTAGTCACCAAACACGAACTTGGATAAGCTTGATCCGCCTCTCGGTCCACCTTTTCCACAAGTTCTGGTGCAGGAGCTATGGTGGCCTTGAGTGATGGGTTGTAGAATGAAGCAATCGATCTCCTGTTCTCGCCCGGGATGGGTAGAACTCGGTGCCAAACACTCTTGTACAGACCATTGCTCAAGACCTCAATTTGGTCACCAGTATTGATGACAATAGCATTGGGCAGTGGTTGGACATCGATCCATTCTCCATCTTTGTGGATCTGAAGGCCTCTGACCTTGTCGTCTTGGAAGAGTAAGATGACACCTCCGGCGTCAGTGTGAGCCCGAAGACCTGTCACCATCTCGGGATGAGGACAAGGTGGGTAGTGGCTCACCTTCGTGCCAAAGAAGGCATTTTCTCCATATCCACCGTTGAATGCCTTCTTGATGTATTCCTTAGGCAATCCCAAGTTCTCATCCATCACTTCCATGACCTTCTCGGCCAGTTTCTTCAATTCAGATCGGTATTCTTCCATCGTTTCCCTGTCATCAAATTCAAACTGTTAAGCAATGTTCTTAATCAAATGTGACATATTGAATCATAAACTTGTACTAGTTTTTTTTTATAGCATTTATCGATTAGAAGTTTGAAATGTCCGTATTGGAAATGAAAGTAGTGTATTGATCTCTTTCTATATGTTCACTTTTAGGTTTTGAGGAATTTTCACTAAGGTGTGATAAAATGGATTACATCCGTTCGTGCTTTGTTTGTTTGGTTGCTCATAAAATTAGGTTATTCTTGACTGTCTTCCAAACAAGAGCATTCATAGGATTTAGGAGATAAATCAGAATGCTTACTTGAATCCAGGAGTCTTCGATGGCCACTCGTTTTCATCGGAGAGGAGGAAAACATCCTCCCAGTCCACATTCTCCAACTTCTCGCTGTCTTTCTTCTCTGCCAAATCATTCAACTTCTTGACCATCGCCGAGTTCTTGAAATCTTCTTCTCTTTCCAGCTTGTAGCATTCAGAGCACACCTTCTTCACCCTCTCTAGGAGCTCCTCCGAAATACCATGGTTCACCAACTGCACCATATCGGAATAATCACTTAGGCATCCTAGATATTCTTACATTTCAAAAATATGCTATCAGCGATAGTCATATATGCTAAAAAATATGCTAGATATTTCACTTCTGCACCATTTCAAAAATATGCTCAAAAAAATGTTGTTAGTTTTAAATGAGTGTATCAGCGATAGTCATATATGGACTATATCAGTGAATATTGTATTGGAAGTTTAAAATCCTGATATGTATTGGTTGTTTCAAGCCCTAGTTAGCAGCTATAGATTTGAATAACAATCAAAATGTTCAAGTACCTGAAAGAATCCCCATTCTTCGCACCCATTAGCGATCTCAGCCATCGTCTTGGCCCTCCCTTCTCCATTGAGCTTCGAGAAATCAATCACCGGGATTGCCATTGAAATGTTAAGAGAGAGAGAGAGAGAGGGTGTTGTGTGTGTGTTGCTTTGTGATGTTTGCAGAGTTGTGGTGGTGAAGAGGGTGACTACTGGCTCAGCCTATTTATAGCCTTTTTTGTTCCCGCCATCTTGGATGTCAACGCTTTATACATTATATAATAATTAGAATTATAATGTCTTTCGGTTTCCAATTTTGATTAAAAAGTAACCGTTAGAGGGGGTGAGGTGTTGGACGGTGACCTATATATTTTAAACTTTGAAGAAAAGAATGTCAAATGCTTTTGTGATTGTGAGGGTTTGTTGCTAGCCCACAACAGAAGCATACTCTCTCAGGTGATTAATTATTCACTCAACCCTAGGGCGGTAGCCTATGGGATGGGCGATCACTTCAATTGGCATTGGTGAGCAAGTGACTCCAGATTTGAGAATTCATGCTCATATTCTGCTCTCAATTTTCGCTTGGTTTAATCCTGGAGTGTTATGGCTCAAGCCATCTCGACGAACCGTCCCTCATTTTCTCGTGTGTGGTGCCCAACTCTCACAAATTCATCTAAGCTCCTCTTGTCTAGCTGCCGAATGAATCAGGAATCTTTTGGTCACATTCAAAGAAAATTGCTATGGGGCCGAGACAAAAAAAAAAAAAAAAAAAAAAAAACCATCGAGAGCTACCCATTGAACTAACCAATTATAAAAATTTATTAATTTACGTAGCATTTTTACTAAACAGGTCCATACGAATATAAGCTCCATCTGGGTTTCTGCCACGTATCAGCCTTGATGGTCCCATCTGATGATTGACTTTTCATGGAGCCCTCTTTTCATCAAGAAGAGCATAAACCTTGATCCAAGTGGACCTCTACATAACCTGTGAATGGGTGGGTACGCAGTGGGGGTTTGAGAGTAAATTATAAATCGAACAGTGGATTGGCAAATTGATAAATCAGTTTAGTGGATTAGCGGATTGAAGAATATTATAATTAATTATCAAATATTTGTATAATATATAACATAATTTTACATAATATTTTTCATATATATATAGCAAACTAATTTTACATAATGTTTCATATATATAACTATTAATTTGTAATAAATTTTGCATTTTAAATCTCTCCTATACTCATTTTTATTTTGATATTTTATTAGAGATTAAAAAATATATATGTATTAACTAGAGCGGAGCGGAGCAGTTTCGAAGACGAATTATAAATTTTAAAATTTAATCTGTGGTTAGCGAATAAAGCAGTACAAATTAATGCAGATCGGTGTAATTTTAACAGATTAAGTGGTATTTTCTACAACCCTACCTATGAAGGTGAGAACCATGCAAATCCAACGGCTGTGATTGGCTATCTGCTCAGATTAAACCAATTCATTCCATGTGTCACAAAAGTTTATTTATTACAACTTACATAATTAGCAAAGAAATAATTTGAATAAATTAAATTAAATTAATTATTCTAAAATTGGAAATAAGTAATATTCAATTCTGATTATAGATTTTTAATTTTGAGTTCAGAATAAAGCGCAACAAATAAATCTTTATGTTTTACTTTAGGGTAAATTACACTGACACTCCCTGAGATTTATGTTTATTACAATTTTCTTCCTCACCTTTTGAAAATTACATCTCCCCCCTTGAGGTTTAAAGTTTTATTACAGATTCCCCCCTCAGCAATTTAATTTTTTTAAATACCAATTTTGCCCTCATTGGGTAAATTACATTGACATCCCTCACATTTTAGAAATTACAATCCCCTCCCTAAGGTTTAAAGTAGCATTACCAATTGCCCCCTTGGTTAGTATTAGTTAGAAAAAAAAATTAATTGAAAAAAAAAAATTGTTAGTAAAATTTTTTAATTTTTGTTTAAAAACCAACGTGACATAGGTGGGCCTATAGGGGCTTTTGGCCCACCACTTAGAGCCCAATACATAATTCAAACACTAAAGCCTAACATTGCTGGAGCCCAACATTGCACCAAGGACCAATGACATCTAAATACTTGTTAAGAGAAGAATCAGTCACATAAGCAGATAAAGATCCTGCAGAGTTATTGCACCACACATCAGCCATTAATGAGGTTCCCTACAGCATTTAATACGAGAACCCCTTCACGTCGGGACAGAACGGCCTCATCATGAACAAGGCAAACTAAAACATAGGCTTTCGGCCAACATGACAGGTCGGAGTGGATAAGGAAATGATGAACAAAGGATATAAGCAGGTTTCTAAGACAGCAAGAAGGTTAAGTTCTTTATCACCATCCTATCTCTATATTCCATTAATCTCTCTTCTCTGACTTGCTCGTCGGAGAGTTCGCTGGAGGACTCCTGTTCCCCATTGGACTCTTGTGCAGGTTTCTCAGTGGGCCCAGCGATCAGACAACAGTGTGAGAAGTGTGGATCAGCCTGACCCGTTCCTCAGGGACTAGTAATATCATCAGTTGGCGCCGTCTGTGGGAACATTTTCACTCTGTGTGACAATTGTGCTCATTGTTGCCGGAGACCCATTCCCGATAATCCCTACCTACCACCCACCAAGGTGGATGGTCACAACGAGATCCTTGGCCTCTCAACACAACGTTGCCGACCCCTAAGCTGACCCTCCTAACCCAAACAACCCACCTCAGTATTTCACAGAACTCACCAACAGCATCAACCGCCTAGCCGAACAAAACCAAGCCTTAATCAATGCTTTGCTTGAGCGAAACCTCCTTGTGCCTCCTCCACCACCGCAAGATATCCCACCTAACCAAGAACGAACCCCGAGCCATCCCTTCCAACAAGCCCACCCCTCCAACTTGGAGGGTTCGCGACCCCCACCCCAAGACATGAACCCGCCATTTCAGGGTTTGCACCCATCAGCCCAAGCACCTGCTCCCAAAGGAGAGGCCAGTAGTGTTCAGCCTCCATTATATTCTGGCAGTGACAACGTCCCTATCTGGGATGCGGAACAACGAGTTATGAAACTCCAGCTTCAAGAAGTCATGCAGAACATGCAGAATAAACCCTCCATAACAGCCAATTCACCGTTTGTCACCTCCATCAGGGACAAGCTCCTACCTCCTAAGTTCAAAATGCCCTCGATCGACTCTTTCGACGGAACAACGGACCCAGTTGACCACTTGGAGACTTACAGGACCCTGATGGTCCTCCATGCATTCCCTGATGAGATCATATGTCGGGCTTTCCCTGTAACGCTTAAGGGGTCGGCCCGACTGTGGTTTAGTCAGCTACCGACGGACTCCGTTTCTACTTTCCAGCACCTAAGTGACTCATTTCTTAGCCACTTCATTGGTGCCCAGCACCAGCGACGTCCGACGACCTAGCTCCTCAACATCCGTCAAATGGAGGGGGAGTCGCTACGTAGCTTCGTCACCCGTTTCAACACCGAAGCCTTGCAGGTGGCAGAAAATGACAACAAGGTCATTCTCACGGCTTTCATGATCTGATTTCCTTTTCTCCCTCTCCAAAAACCCTCTAACCTCCATGGCAACCCTCCTTTTCAAAGCCCAAAAATACATGAATGCCGAAGATTTTCTGGCCGCCCGCCAAGATTCCACAACCAAAAACCTAACCCTCAGAGAGAAGAGAAAGGAATCTGAAACCAGAACCACCCAATACACACAGCAAACACCTCAGTATACCGACCGAACCGTTCAAGCTGACCGATCGGCACCTACCCGACCGCCCGGTCGGTTCGAACGGTACACACCCCTCAACTCCCCCATAGAACAAGTCTTAAACTAGATCCAACGAGATTACAACCTAAAATGGCCATAACCCTCATGGTCTCCTTCCAACCGGCGAGACCAATCCAAATACTGCCGTTTCCATCAGAACCACGGCCACAACACCGAGGAATGTGTTACCCTTAAAGACCAGGTAGAGAGCTTGATACGCTAGGGAGGTCTCAGTCGGTTCACGGCAGCCCGTCTCCAGCAACGACCAAGGACCGAACCTACCAGGGGCAACCGCCGACACACCTCTCCTAGACAACCCGCACAACCTAACCACGGCAATGATCGGCCCCCACCATAACCCCGAGCACAAGGCAACCCTGCTCCCCCCAGTTGGAGAGATCAGAGTCATTGCTGGCGGGCTTACTTGCGGAGGACCATCCCGCTTGGCCCAGCGCGCTGAACTCCAAAAAATCAAGCAAGGCTCCGACAAAGAAGTCGCGACATTGGTTTGCCCCTTCAAAGACCCTAAACAGTGGATGGAACCCATTTCCTTTACGGAGGCCGATTGCACAGGCATCAGTTACCTTCATGACGACCCCCCCGTCATCTCTACTCTTCTGTCCAACTACAAAGTCAGACGAGTGCTTGTCGACAACGGTATCTCTTTAGACATCATCTTCCTGAACGCCTATCACCAGTTCAAGGTCGAGGAAGAAAGATTGTCCTCTCTCCAAACCCACTGGTTGGCTTCACGGGGGATCGGGTGACCCTCTATAGGCTCTATCGATCTGTCCATCACCATCGGTGAATATCCATGGTAGATCACCAAGTTACTCACTTTCCTTGTCATCGATTGTCCTTCTACTTATAACATCATCCTCGGCCGCACAGCCCTTAACGCTTTTCAAGCTGTCACATCTACATACCATCTAGCCATAAAATTCCCTACCGACCTCGGAGTTGGCACCGTGAGGGGAGAGCAGACGATGGACGGAGAATGCTACGTCGCTTCACTCAAAAAGGTTAGGCTGAAGGAGACCATGATCATCGAATGACTCGACATCAGAAATGAAGACAAGTTAGTTAGAGGGGAACCAGTGGAAGAACTTGTTGAAGTCTTCATCGACCCTGCCAACCCAACAAAAACAGCCAAGATCGGCAGCCAACTATCCTCCCAAGCCAAGGTCAACCTTACAGCCCTTCTAACCGAGCACAATGATGTATTTGCCTGGACCCATTTCGACATGCTGAGTATCGATCCCTCCTTCATCACTCATCGTCTCAGCATCGAGCCCCATTTCCGACCCTTCTGCCAGAAACAGCGTGTCTTTCACCCAGAACGCAACGCCCTTATTGCTTCTGAGGTAGACAAACTACTGGAGGCACGGTTCGTCAAAAACGTAGACTACCCCATATGGCTGTCAAATGTGGTCCTGGTCCGTAAAAACAACGGTAAATGGTGACTCTGCATCGACTACTCCAACCGTAATCGAGCTTGCCCTAAAGATAGTTATCCCCTCCCCCATATAGATCTACTTGTCGACGCCACCGTTGGACATCAGATGCTCAATTTCATGGATGCCTTCTCCGGCTACAATCAAATTCTAACGCACCCGACAAACCAGGAACACACCTCATTCATCACAGACAAAGGAACTTATCACTATCGTGTTATGCCATTCGGATTGAAAAATGTTGGGGCAACTTACCAACGGTTGGTCAATGCCGTCTTTCACTATCAGATAGGTTGAAACATGGAAGTCTACGTCGACGACATGCTTGTCAAGAGCAAACTCTCCTCCGATCATTTGACAAACCTGCGAGAGACCTTCGAAACCCTACGCAAGTATCACATGAAGCTAAATCCGGAGAAGTGCGCCTTCGGCGTAGGATATGGGAAATTCTTGGGTTTTATAGTCAATTAGCGGGGCATCGAGGCCAACCCCGAAAAGATCAAGGCCCTGATAGAAATGTAGTCTCCCAGGACGGTCAAAGAGGTTCAGCGGCTTACCGCCAGAGTCGCCGCCCTCAACTGTTTTATTTCCTGCGCAACAGACAAGTGCCTTCCCTTTTTCAAAGTCCTTCGACAGGCCTTTGAGAGGACCACCGAATCTGAAGAGGCCTTTTAACAATTAAAGCAGTGCATGGCCAACCCCCTCTACTCTCTCAGGCGCTCTTAGGCGAGACCCTCTTTCTCTACTTAGCCGTATCAAACATTGCAGTCAGTGCGGCCCTCATCAGGGAGGACAGCTCAGTCCAGCGTCCGGTTTATTACATTAGCCGAGCTCTCAGGGGGGCAGAACAAAACTACCCTCTGCTAGAAAAAATGGCCTTTGCATTGGTCATAGCTTCAAGACGACTTCGACCTTATTTCCAAGCTCACTCCATAGTGGTCCTTACTAATCAACCTTTGAAGAAGATACTGCAACAACCAGAACTATTTGGCAAACTTATGCAATGGTCTATCGAGCTCAGCCAATTTGAAATCTCTTACCGACCTTGAACAGTGATCAAAGGACAGGCTGTTGTCGATTTTATCTTAGCATTCACCAATCCCACTCTAACCACGTCCCCTCCGCCAAGGCAATTCAACACTGAGGTAGAAGATCCCCACTCATGGACCCTCAACGTCGATGGATCATCCCGCAAAGAAGGCAGTGGGGCTGGTCTCATCCTCACCGCTCCCGAGGGCAGTTTTTTCAAGTGTGCCCTTCGTTTCCTGTTCGACGCCAAAAATAATGAAGCCGAATATGAGGCCTTGATAGCAGGTCTTCGCCTAACCAGAGACATTGTTGTAAACCATATCCAAGTGTTTAGTGATTCCCAATTGATCGTCGAGCAAATTACGGGGGAATTCGATGCGAAGGAGGACACGATGCGAGCTTACAGGGATATTACACTCCCTCTTGTTCGCCTTTTCAATACTTTCCATATCAAACACATCCCCTCGGTCAGAAAACTCCAAGGTAGATGAAATGGCCCAATTAGCCTTAGCCAACCAGTCATACCTCAGCCATGGCGTCCGCCTTGAATACCTGGCCCATCCGGCTACTTCGCCAAGCTAGCAGGAGGTTTACTTCCTCAAAAACGAACCTATCCCATGGGCCGCAGACATCATTCTGTTTTTGACAAGTGGGGAGTTGCTAGATGATAAACAGCAGGCCGTTAAAGTCAGATCCCGGTCGTCCAACTACATCTTCATCAGCGGCCTACTGTATAAACGTGGATTTTCATGCCCATACCTCAGGTGTCTCAATTCTGATCAAGCGACCTATGTGATGAGGGAAGTCCACGAGGGCGTATGTGGTAATCATTCGGGTGCCAGGTCACTGGCCCATAAAATCCTTTGCATCGGCTACTTCTGGTCTACTCTCAACCAAGATGCCACCGAATTTGTGCTTCAGTATGATAAATGCCAGCGCTTTGCCAATATCCCCCATGCTCCACCTACAGAACTGATTACACTCTGCAGCCCCTACCCATTCGCCAAGTAGGGTATTGACTTAGTTGGTCCGTTGCCCACCGATAGGGGTCAAACCAAGTTCGTTGTAGTTGCCATTGATTACTTCACTAAATGGGTGGAAGTGGAGCCCCTCACCACAATCACTGAACGGAACACAACCAGATTCATCTGGCAGTCGATCGTATGTCGATTTGGAATCCCTTAAGCCATCGTCTCAGACAACAGCAAACAATTCGACAATGCCAAGTTTAGGAAATTCTATGTCGAGCTCCACATTAAGCCATGTTTCTCTTCCCCAGGTCATTGTAGACGTCCCCGAACGTCTCGGGGGAAATCCTGTTTTGTTCATTGGGCTCACTACAGTTCAGGACTCAATGTCACGGTCCTGTATCTAATCTCGCAGAGTGCAATGCAAGACCGATAAATCATCAAAGAGTCCAAATCCAGCAAATCGTTTTTGAAAACAGATTTTTTGAAAGAAGTGCCAAACATGGACTGCTTTGCCAGATACAAAGTCGCCGCCTAAATATTTATTTTGGGGGAATTTAGGAAACCCTGACTCGTTGCCTAAGGCCACGTATCCGTCATCACCAAAGTTGCCTCGGCTCGAGAACTTGGGTACGATTGGGGAAGGTCACTTCGTGAGCACCCCCGCTCGCCCGATCAAAGATCGGTCTCTACTAACCATGATATCGAGTTTTGAAAACCTTATGTGCTCTTATTCCGGTTATTAACCTAGATTTACTATGTGATGCGCACAGCATACAAATATAGACCGGATCGCCTGAATTGGAACGAAACATCTCATGTTTGTTTTGAAAACAGTTTGCTACTCGCAAGTAGGCTAAAATGTGGATTTGCTACCCTCAGGTGGGCTTAGGAAAACACGATGATTTGCCACTCTCAAGTGAGCTTAAAACTCGCAATCAATGAATTGTTCCAATCCAAATAACCCAACCTTCACCCACAGGCATTCAGGCAGGTATATCACATAAGCACATAGCCTCATGGTAAGCATGCTATCATGGCAGTCACTCACACACATGCAAGGATGTTAAAGCATAAACACCTACCGAGTACTCCAAGCCAAAACAGAAGCTATGTTAGAAATCAATGCATGATCCTAACTATGCTGAAATGCCTAATGCAACACATACAGGAATGCAACTACAATAGGCTCGGCTATTCTAAAGATGGCATGTGAAATGCTACAACTAACAAGTATTCAACTCGAAATTGAAATACAATGCAGTTAGTATGATGCGCTGAGCCCGGTGCATGCAATACAGATAAATGGATGCAAACATGCGAGCATAAGTATGCTAATTGAAACATGCCCTAAACTAACCATCATAAGCTGGTAAATAAAAGGGAGAAAGACGTGGGGTTGGAAGACATACATCACACACACGCACACTTATTACACAATTGCCTTCGCTCGGAGGGTCCGAATAAATAACACAGTCCGAATAAATAAATACAGTCCGAATAAATAATTAACTACTCTAGCTAATTAAATATTACAAAATCCTAATTACTTAACAAATTAACTAGGAAAGCGGATAAATTAGCATGCAAATCCATGGACCGTCTCAGCTCTGTTCCGAATAATGAATGATGCATGCTCGAGTCGCCTCGTTGGAAAATTCCTCGCGATGCCCCGATTTGCCTCTGTTTGTAATTAATCCCGGAATGCTGTGTAAGGCTTTAGAAAGTTGCTGATTTCTGGTTTGCTGCAACAGAGAGCAAGAAAGGGGCATGGTAAAGTATTTTCACATATGTATGCACACCTCGATCCTCGTGCCACCAATCACGCATCTCGATGCATGGTGGCCGAGGAGTCGAATTGCACGACTCGATGTGAAATGAATACACATGACAACACAACAAGGCCTATACTCCATCATGGGTAATCCAGAGTGTCGGCGACCGGGAATTGAGACACGTTCCGTCACTTTGAGTACGAAACGCCCCTCGTTTCCCGTGTTTGGGCTAACTCCTATCCCAAACACAATGCAAATGAGATGGCATACACAATGCGACTAACATGGCATACACAATGCACGTGATGTAACATGGCATACACAATGCTTGATGGACTTACACCAACATGAGTGGACCTCAGCCACACTCACATCAGTGGCCAAATGATGAAAATGAGACAACCTAAACACATGCAAACATGCACGATGCAAGGGACCGATCCTAAGGTATCAAATGCCACTCTACCAAAGCATGGCAAGGGATGAAAGATGGCATACGAATATGCAATTCCTAGCTCTGAAATAATATGCTCAATGGTCCCGAATCATGGAAACATGTCACCCAATGCATGAAATAGGCCCCGAAACTCAAAACTAGGCAAATGCATTGAACCACAAGTATGCAAAGCAAGCATTATTTGACCATGAGGCATGAAAACAGAGCCAAGGCAGTCTTAAACATGCACCAAATCAGTTTCAAGCACGGCCAAAAAGTGCTAACATGAAGGGCTAAAACAACATGCGACATAGGCTAGTAAGCATGGTTTACATTACATGTATATGAAGCACAAGAGAGGTCACCAAACCAACCCAAAACAGCAACATGGTATGCTAAAATATGCCCAAATAACCACTGAAACTCAGTCAACGCATGCAAAAATGATGGGCTCCTTTGGAGGGCCATGAGATGGATTACTCAACACATACAAGATAGACATGTAAAATGGCAAAACCAACTCTGGAAATCAGTTATGACAGTCCTAAAAATCACCAAAAAGGCCCTGGAATGGGTCAATGAAACATACAATGAAAGGTCCCCTAGAAAGGCCTTGAGGAGGATTGCTCCACACATGCATGAGGGATGCAAAATATGGCCAAAAGGGCTCCGGACAGAGCTAAGGAAGACCTCAAAACTCACATAATAGGGCCTGAAACAAGACTTCAAAGCATGCAAGATGGAGTCCCTTTGGAAGGCCAAAAGGGCTAACAAACAAGACAAGGAGAGAGGGGGTCACCCGCCTTTGATTTTGGCTCTCAAAATAGTGTGTTAGCCACTAAAAATCCACTGGATTTCAGTGGCTAGAAGGCCAAACAAAGCATGCAACAAAGGCCTAGATGCAAGGCTCAAAACAAGAGGCAAACAAGCATCATAAGGGGCTCAAACAGAAAAATGCCCTCAAAACAGAAAATGACCTCAAACAAGAGGCAAACAAGCATACAAGGAAGTAAATGACCTCAAACAGAAAAATGCCCTTAATCAAACATCAAGAGGGGCTCAAAATGAGACTCTTTTCAGTTTATGACAAAACTCGAAAATGCTCACAAGTAGGGCTAAGATATGAAGCAAAATAAGCCAACAAAGAGGGATAGAGCATACAAGGAGGTATATGACCTCAAACAAAAAAGTGTCATTAATCAAACTTCAAGAGGAGCTCAAAATAAGACACTTTTCAGTTTATAACAAAACCCAGAAATGCTTGCAAATAGGGCTAAGTTATGAAGCAAAATAATGCAAAAAATGAGAAAATGAGGACTTACCCTTGTAGCACAGCAATGCAGCAAGTTCTAGACCAAGAAGGTGAGTCTTCAACCTCTGAAAAACAGCTCCAAGATGATTGAATGGATGGTGGAGGTGGTAGGCTATGAGGTGTGGTGTAATGGCCAAGAACAATGGGGTATTTGAGCTTGGATGAGAGAGATATGGAGGGTAGAGTGTATATGCCTTGGCTGGTTTTTCTAACCCTTGCAAATGGAGGGGGAGTGTTGGTTTTATAGAGGAGAAGAGCCAAGACTTCTTGGAGAAGCCTTAAGAGAGGGTCAAAGCTTCTCAAAAAAGCTTAACCAAAAGGGTCAAGCTTATTGAGGAAGCTAGACCAAAAGGGTCAAGCTTCCTCAAGAAGCTTGACAAAAGAGTCAAGCTTCTCTAAGAAGCTAAGCAAAATGGGCAAAACCAACTTAAAAAGACTAACAAAAGGCTCAAAATCTCGAAGGAAGGGTCAAGTGCTTCACAGCTGGCACAGCTATGTTGTACTTGAGAAGGCCAAAAAGTAGAAAGCTGGCCGACCAACTTAGGTGGTCGGCCGGCCACTCCCCCTGGTCGGTCGACCAGGGGTCAAAAGGGTCAAGGTGAAATGCTGGTCGGCCATACCAGAAAGATGGCCTCCCAGATGAGTAGAATACAACTGTATGGTGGGGAACCAGAAAATGTGACCCAGGAGAGAGGAAAACCAACTTTCTAGCAAGGTTCAAAAGGGTTAAGAAGAAATACTGGTCGGCCTACCCACATTGGTGGCCTCCCAAATGAGTACAACACAATGGTGGTATGAAAAACTAGAAATTATGGCCCAAAAGTGAGAAAAACTAGCTTTCTGTCAAGAAAACAGGCTGGAGGAGAGAGAAAATGGTTTTCAAAAGAATTGCTGGTCTCCCACCATCCTACCACCTTTCTAGCAATGAAAATAGGGTCCATACCAAAAATGAACCCTAACCGATGCAAAACGAGGGTTCGGGGGCCAAACCGCACGGCTTGAGGCCCCGAAAACAGGCTGTTAAGTATCGGAGGTGGCGTATGACCACAAAGGTGGTCTCCCGGGCCACAGTGTCCCTCTAAGGGGAGGAAACAAGGTGTGTGCCAAAAATCAGAACAAACGGAGGTAGTTAAGCGGTCCCGAATCGAGGCGCACGGCCGACGGCTCTGAAAATCGGAAACTGGCCTCCAAACAGGAAAAATGGCCTATGACCACGAAACGTAGCCTACGGCCACTGAGAGATGGTCTACGAGACCTCTCCCTCCCTTCGGGAAGAGAAAACAGAGAAAACAGAACCTGGTTCGCAAATCGAAGCAAAACACAAAAGAGCCCCAAAGTCCAAAGGCAAGGCTCGCAGCTGAGACTCCGCAACCTCAGAACGAGCACAATATGCATCATCACCGAGCACTCAATCGGCGACGTCTGAGTCTTAAGGTCGGTCAAAAATGGGGTGTCTACAGTCATCCCTAAGCCAATGGGCAAGTCGAAGTCACCAATCGCTCTCTTCTGAAGATCATCAAAACTAAGCTGGAAGCCGCTAAAGGGCTGTGGACTGAGGAACTACCAAACGTACTCTGGGCTTATCGAACTACTACCTGAACCCTACTGGGGAGACCCCCTTTCGCTTAACATACGACGCTAAGGCGGTCATCCCAGTGGAAATCGGCCTCCCAACCCCGAGGGTTTTACACCCGGATCCAGAACTAACCGAAGAATTGCGTCGGGCTGACTTGGACCTGATTGAAGAGCTCCGAGAGACCACTGCTGTCAGACAAGCCTCATATTAGCAAAAGATGAGAACATACTACAACCGCAAAGTCCGACTGAAAGAGTTCGCAGTAGGGGACCTAGTCTTGCGCGAAGCAACTCTTGTCACCAAAAATCCCGCCGAGGGCAAGCTAGCAGCCAAATGGAAAGGACCTTATGTCGTTAAGGCCAGACCTCGCCGAGGCACTTACCGACTCCAAGACATAGAAGGTAGAGACCTCCCCTATCCATGGAACACCGAGCACTTGAAGCGTTATTTCCAGTGAAATGGTGTCTCCCATTTTTGTACCATTTCATTGTTGTATTTTCTTTTTTGTACTATTCCATTGGTGTAAGCTTGTGATCAACGGGCTGTGCCTTTAATGACAATGATTCTATATCTCTATTATTTGCGTTGTGTTTCAATAACAACTTGTTAACTAACGCCCCTCAACCAGACTGAACACGAAGAGCTTAGTCAGATTGAGTTAACTAAAGCCTCAGCCGGAGCACGAAGAGCTCAGCCAGATTGAGTTAACTTAAGCCTCAGCCAGACTGAGCACGAAGAGCTCAGCCAAACTGAGTTAACTTAAGTCTCAGTTGAAGAATTCGGAGAGTTTTCCAAGTCTTAGTCAGAACTCGCATGAAGAATTCGGCCGCTCTGAATCAAAGCTAGTCTCAACTGTTGCCATACTTAGTTAAAATCCAAGTTCATGACTATCCATTATCACTAGTCATACAAGTTAGACTGTTTGCCCATTTTTAACATTTTTACATCATGGTTTACTTACGAAATTTCATATTACTCCGTTGTTACGAAATTTCATACTATATCATGGTTTGCCCATTTTAACATTTTCACTACTCATCCATACAAGTCAGCCTGATTGCCCATTTTGACCATTTTTACATCACAATTTACTTACAAGTTTCGCAATTTACGCATAAGTTTCATTTTTACCATCCTAAATTTACAAATTAGAGCCATAATGACAACAACAATACATAAGAAAACTCGCTTTTATATTAACAAACTTGTATTTTTACACAAATTTATTACAGAAACTACCTCTATTACAAAAAAAAAAAAAAAAACATTTTTATACTTAGTTACACAAATCACTCTTCCTCACTGGAGGCAAGATCTTCCTCTTCAATTCCCTCGTCCAAGGGGGTTTGGGCGACGTCATCTTCTCCTACCTTCACGAGGTTGAAGTCCACGTTCGGGAACAGCTCTTGCGCCTTATACTTGAAAGTCATCCAGCCGCTGTCCCAGAACTGGCTCATCTCGTGCTTTTAGAAGTCAGACCGCTGGAAACTTTGGATCACTTCCTCTTCACTCCTACCTCCAGCGGCCATCCTCGACGGCCCAACCCCCCCATCCTCTTCCTTCGCCAAGCTGCTGGCGACAGCGGCATCAATGGCCATCTGGAAGTTGGCGGACCCCTTGAATTGCTCTACGGCCGCCATACACAAGTTGGAGTACGCCGTTCTCTCAGATGCCAATTTGGCCCTCTCTTCTACCAGGGCCTTCTCCAGCTCCGCAATCTGACCATCTGTCTCTTCTTTGTCTTTGATCGCCTGGTTATGCAGTTCTTCATTGTTGGTCATGGCCTCCTCCCACCTCTCATTGGCGGTGGTGCAGGCTTGCTGGACCTGCTCTAGCTTCCTCTTCTCGCCCGCCAACTCAAACTCTAGCGATACCGCCTTGTGGCATTCCGCTTCGAGCTCTGATTTGGTTGCAAGGAGCTCAGCACTAGCTCGCCCGGCTAAGTAGCTCTGCACCAACGCCAACACTTCGCATACTCTAACCCCTTTGCGCATGCGCTCCAAGCGGCCCTCCTCCAGTCCCCTGTCTCAACCCTTAGTTTCTGCAGCTGCGACTTCGTTTCTTCCAGCTGGGCCCTCAACGGCTCTACCTCTATCTTCGAGCGTGCTGCTTTGTTTATCAGGGTAGTCGCCAGGGTCGCTGCCTCCATCTGGGCTGAGTAAAATCCTCTCAGGAGGTTGGCCTCCGTCAACCTCGCCATCGATTGCATGGCCGCATCCTCCACCACCCCAATAAGACGGTCGGCTGCGACCCTGGCTTCCCCCTCTTCTTCTGCCGAGCAGCCTGCCAGAGTGCACGCATGGTACATGGCGGTCTTCAACACGACACTCGATCTGCTAACCCCAGACTTCTCTCCACCAGGACTGGGCGACACTTCTACCACAAACCCTACTGCTACCACTGTTTGGGCGCTTGCACCTATGTCTTCTTTCAGCATTTGGCCACTCGCGCCCACGTCTTCTTTCGCCACTTGGGCAATCTCCTTTTTTGGAGCCTCCTCTACTCTCCCATTCTTCATCTTCTTCGTAACAGGGACGTGCTTACTCCCTTCTGCCGCCACCCTCTTTTTCTTCGTTTTCTTCGACACTGCCTCCACCTCCTGTTTGCCCCTCTTTTTCAACGGGTCCACTGGGGGCAGCAGTGGGGCAAAGTTCATTAGGTCTTTGCCTCCCAGCGGTTTGGGACGCGGTCGGACCCGCTCCCTCATCACCAATTTAAGCGCAGGTCCCAACTATGTCTCCTTATACTTCTCTACCTTGGCGAACACCCTTCGCTCTTCCGCCTTCTTCGCCTTCCTCCGCGCCTCCAACTCCTCTCTCGCCAATCTCCCTCTGTCAGCTGTGGCCCTAGCCTCAGGGAAAACAAGGTTGAAGGAAGGATCAGGTCATCCCACTTCACTCCCTCCTTCTCCCTCCACTCCTTCACCTTCTTCACCTTATTCTCAGCCTCCGCATCCAGCCTCAGCTCCACCAACTTTGTGCAGACTTTCCACGTTGTGTGAACTCCTCCCCCACCGTTCGCTGATACATAAAACCACCTCGACCTCCACTCCTTCACCGAAGATGGCAAGCCTGCCACTAAACCCCGACCCTCCACTGCCTACTTTGTAGCAGGAGAAGAATTTCTCCACCGTCATAGTCGCCCCCCCGATCGCTCGTGGTCATGAAATCGCGCAAGCCATCAGTATTTTCTAGGAGTTCGGCATCAACTGCCCCGGCACCACCTCCAGCTTGTTCAGAACGTCCACCACTATTTGGGGGAGTGGTAGCCTTAGTCCCCCCCGCAGTGTCTGTTCATACAAGGTGAATTCTGTCGGTCGCGCATCCAACGCCCTCTTTTTTTATATGGGCAGCCTCAGCTCTATCTCTACAGGAATATTATACTTCCTCCGTACCTCCTCAAACTCTTCCGCCGTAAACGTAGATCTGTCGGGTTTGGTGTGCCAGTGGTCCAGCTCCACTTGGCTAATTGGCCTAACGGCTGTGATCATCGTCATCGGACTAGCCCGCGCCATTTGCCCAGTTCCCTTCTCCCCTCTCCACTCCGCTCGATACTGTTCCGCAAACTCCACTGCGTCGTCATCTCCCAATGAGTCAAGCCTTGCAACTGGTACTTCATCTCGAGCCATTCCTCCTACATGTCTTCGTATCGCTTCGGACGCTGGCACAATGAGGTTCGCAAAATGTTGCAAAGGTGTGTCACACGAAACAAATGAGTTCACCTCTGTGATGTGTTAGTTTTTTGCAATAAGGCAGGTAAAGAGAATAACTCCAAATGCCCACGGTTCGCCTATATTCCAAGGGTCAAAATTAAATCTCGCTAGTTTGAAAAACTTCGAAAACTTTCGCCCCCGCCTCTTCAACGCCCTATATCAGCCTATCCCTTCATTTCCTGCTAACGCGTCACTTCCCTTATTACGGGATTATGCCATGTATACGACCACGATCCACTACTCTCTTCCCCTTCCTTGTCTATTCTACTTCACATCATCACGTGCCACGCCGCGCCTCGAGCCCCGCGCGCCACCATTTCTTCTTCTCACTCAGTCACCCTTCGCGGTCGGCCCTCTTCGCAGTCGACCTTCTCACTCGGTCACCCTTCGCGGTCGGCCCTCCTCGTAGTTGGCCTTCTCATTCGATCACCCTTCCCGGTCTGCCCTCATCGTAGTCGGTCTTCTCACTCAGTCACCATTTGCGGTCAGCCTTTTTCTCAGTCGACCTTCTCACTCGGTCACTCTTCGAGGTCGGCCCATCTCCCAATCGGTCTTCTTTTCATCGACCTCTCACAACTCCCGTCTTCTTCTTTATTCCATTCGTTGGATTAAAGCTGCACTTGGGAATAGGGGACTACTGACATAGGTGGGCCTATTGGGGCTTTTGGCCCATCATTTAGAGCCCAATACATAATTCAAACACTAAAACCCAACATTGCTGGAGCCCAATGTTGCACCAAGGACCAATGACATCTAAACACTTGTCAAGAGAAGAACCAACCACATAAGCAGACAAAGATCCTGCAGAGTTATTGCACCATAACATCAGCCATTAATGAGGTTCCCTACAGCATTTAATGCGAGAACCCCTTCACATCGGAACAGAACAGCCTCACCATGAACAAGGCAAGCTAAAACATAGGCTTTTGGCCAACATGACAGGTCGGAGTGGACAAGGAAATGATGAACAAAGGATATAAGCAGGTTTCTAAGACAGAAAGAATGTTAAGTTCTTTATCACCGTGCTATCTTTATATTCTATTAATCTCTCTTCTCTGACTTGCTCGTCGGAGGGTTCGCTGGGGGACTCCCATTCCCTATTGGGCTCTTGTGCAGGTTTCTCAATGGGCCCAGCGATCGGACAACGGTGTGAGAAGTGTGGATCAGCCTGACCCGTTCCTCAGGGACTAGCAGTATCATCACGACGTAAACTCATTTTTTGAATTTACGTTTTTTCCTCAAATTTACAAACTGAGATAACCATTTATAAACCAAAAAATTATCAAACAAGTTTTTATGACAATTTTTAAAATTTTTGTAAATATAAATTGAAACCTGAAAACGAAATGGTTACCAAACAGGTTTCAGATGATAAAAATGTCGTAAAATTAACAAATAATTAAATAAGTTACCAACGTAAGAAATGACTTATCAAAAGATTATTAGGCTATGTATGGTTTGATTTTTAGAAAAAAAAATTTAAAAAATTAAAAATTAATTTGGTTAGGAAATAAAAATAATAAAAAATAATTATCTTTTAAGAAATAATTGTCATTTTAACTTTTGAGCAGGTTATATACATACATATGACTGTTTCAATTTAATTTGTAAAAAATTATTTATAACCATTCGAAAAATTAAAATTATATAAAAATGATAATTATTTTTTATTTCTTAACCAAATTAATTTTTAATTTAAAAAAAAATTCTAAAAATCAAACCATTCATAGCTTAAGAATCTTTTGATAAATCATTTCTTACATTGGTAACTTATTTAATTATTTGTTAATTTTACGACATTTTTATCATCTAAAGTCTGTTTGGTAACCATTTCGTTTTCAGTTTTCAATTTATATTTACAAAAATTTAAAAAACTGCCATAAAAGCTTGTTTGATAATTTTTTTAGTTTATAAATGGTTGTCTCAGTTTGTAAATTTGAGGAAAAAACATAAATTCAAAAAATAAGCTTACGTTGGTTTTTAAACAGAAATTTAAAAATTTTACTAACAAAAATTTTTTTCAATTAATTTTTTTCCAATTAATTTTTTTTTCAATGATTTTTTTTTTCCAACTAATACTAACTGAGGGGACAATTGATAATACTACTTTAAACCTTAGGGAGGGGATTGTAATTTCTAAAATGTGAGAGATGTCGATATAATTTACCTAGTAAAGGCAAAATTGGTATTTAAAAAAATTAAATTGCTGAGGGGAAAATCTATAATGAAACTTTAAACCTCAAGAGAGAAGATGTAATTTTCAAAATATGAGGGGAAAAACTGCAATAAACATAAACCTAGGGGTGTCAGTGTAATTTACCCTTTATTTTACTTATAATTCAAATATGCCGACTACAACCGTTGATCATGTTGACCACAGCAATTACTTTGACTTTTTACACATGCATGGCCATGCTTTTGTATGACAAACTAAGGGATCAAAGGATTAAAATAATACACTGATTTGTAGGCATAGTTTAAGGGGTAAGGAAGAGCTAGGATTTCAATAAACAAACCTATCATCAAAACACTAATTTATAATTATAATATTATACATTGTCAACTCCATTATATTTATTGTATGTGGGAGCTTGATATATATACACTAGAAAATGATCTGTAATTCAACAAATTTTGTTGTACTTACACTTGGGCATATGATCAGCCATTGATTTGATTCTAAGTAGGGGGTGGACGCGAGTCGGTTGCGGTCACGGAACCTTTAATCTGTCATTCGTCCGCCAAATTAGCGGATTGGAGAAAATCAATCCGCATCCATCCGCTATGCCGTCGGATGCGGATTGAGCGAATTGGCGGTTTGACAGATGAATGCAAATCGGTTTGGTGGTTTGAAATTTTATAAATTTTCAACATAGTTTAACTTGTGCACTTTCTCAAAAAAAAAAAAGAGTATTACAGTCAATGACTTAAAAAAATATTACAATTACTGCATGCCTCACTAAAGAAAGAAAGTTTGAAACTTTAGAATATCACAATTACTGCATGTCTCATCCACATATTACAATCACAGCATGCCTCATCCACATAAAGTATTACTATCTGTTGTTCTTAAAATATAAAAACAATTCAAACTACCAAAATCATGAACAGAACAATAGTAGAGATTGTATGTCTCCGTATTGTTACATTTATATATGTTTTTGAAAACAAAAACTAACCACCATATATCATATTTTCTATTTATTACTTTTAGAGTTAGATTTAAAAACCAAAAAATATAGATAAATAATACGTTTATTTTTTTCAATTCAAAAAATATATTCAAGTTAAAAAAAAAATATCAACAGAATATTTGAACTCTTTTTTAATTGAAAATACAAACAAAATATTTAAACAAATTGAAAACACAAAGTCTTATAAATTACTAAGAGTGCTCCCGGTTTGGCGTTCGGTTGCGGCCAAAGGAACCTCAAATCCGTCATCCGTCTGCCAAATTAGCGGATTGGAGAAAATCAATCCGTAACCATCCGCTCGTCATCACGCATCCGTCCAAAATGCGACGGATCGGTTTAATTCAATCAATTTTGACGAATCAATATATCCGTTACTCACCCCTAATTCTAAATATCTAAACATTAGAGTACAATTTCAAGGGCAACAGATGACATTGACCGATTGATCAAAGAACATATATGTGTTATCAGATTGATTTAATCATTATTGGTGGTACAAGATTGGTAGTACTTGTACTTCACAGCCATTTGTCCAAAAGTGAGTTGTTTGGACAGTTGGGCATGCTGACAGATCATATTCATGTTACTCTCTCCGTTTCGAAATATTAATCTCTTATTTTATTTTTTATTATCTTAAAATATTAATCTCTTTTTAAAAATTAAATATAAAAATAATATAAATTTTTTATTTTACCCTTTTTTAAATTAATAAATAATATAAAAAGTACAATTATGACATTAATATTTCTAAAAAATATACTATCAAAAATATAATTTTAAAAAATCAACTTTTTTAAAGTACAATAATTGTACTACCAAAAAAATTGGATTCTTCAAAAAGGACCATTATTTTGAAGCAGAAGGAGTATATAAAATATCATTAAATAAATAATTATTCTACACTTTTTTCAAAAAAAAATAAAAAAATAAAAATTGCTATAATGTCTGAAAATGAGATGATGGATGAAAAATAAGAGTATAACTAATTTCAAATTCTAATTTTGCAAATTTAAATAACAATAATGTTTTAGAGCTCTAAATTGGGAGCACTAGAGTATCACTAATGATGTGGCACAGAGGGTCCCACCAAAGTGATGTGATGTTTTGGCTTGAGTTTATTTATTTATTTATTTTTTTAGTTCATTAGTGCTATTAGTGGTCCAAAAATTAGTGGGATGAATCACCACCCTTTAAATAACTATCATGATTGTTTTAAATGACACACTTTTGATGTACGAATGTGATCAAATCACAAATATATCCATGTTTTAAATTTTATATACTCCTTTCGTTCCAAAATATAATGATTTATTTTGAAAAATTCAATTTTTTTTAGTAGTATAATTATTACACTTTAAAAAAATTAATTTTTTAAAATTATCCTTTGATAGTATATTTTTTAGAGAATATCAATGTCATAATTGTACTTTTTATGTTGTTAATGAATTTAAAAGAATAACAAAATAGAAAATTTATATTATTTTTGTACTTGATTTTTCAAAATAGATTAATATTTTAAAATAATGAAAAATGGAATAAGGGACTAATATTTTAGGAGAAAGAAGTAACCTTTTTTTTCCATCTAAAAAAAATAAAAAATTGTACAACTTTTGCCACGTTGCTTGGTTTTAGAATTGTCTAAATGATGGCTTAGAGAAAAGGGTACATTGTTTATTATTAAGTAAAGGGTCACTTAGGTCAAGTTTAGAAACTTAAAAATAATTTATTTTTTTATTTTTTTATTTTTTTTCCATCATATTACCTCTTTATTTTTTTACATATTTTTTTATAAAAAGACAAAAAATGTACTTATTTAGGTCATCCTTGGAGCCATATATTTGGCTACTGTTTTTAAATAAATAAGCTAGTTAAACCCAATTCAAAATTCAATAAATAAAATAAGTATGACTAGTATAAGTGATTTTTTTTTTTTTGGGTAATTAAATATTAGAGGTGTTGAAAGATCAAGACAACCTATCAAACTATCCAACCTTTATTAAATACTCTGAAATTTGTTGAATGGAACATGGGTTCAATAGTCAAAGGTCAACCCTACTTGTAATTAATCCACATTTAACTAAATTTTTGCTAAGACATCCACTTTAAATTTCACATTTTTTTTAAGGGAACCACCATTTCAAAGTCAAGATTCTTTTACTTATTTATTTTTCACTAAGAGGTTTCTCTCCAATCGAAATCGAACTAGAGATAGTTGTCAGGCCTCTGTGGGCACACCACGAAACCCACATCAATAATTCAGACCATTTAATGTGTAGAACTCGTGAGTATTTCATCCCTGTAAAAAAATCATGTTGATTGGATATCATAGTCATTTGATCAAATCATATTTCTATTAACGGTAAATATAATTTTAAAAATAGATTGTTGACAGAAATGTGGTATGATCAAGTGTATATCGATATCCGATCAACGTAATTTTTTGCAGGGATGAAATACTCGACAAGTTATACACATAGAACGGTTTAGATTATCTATACAGCCTCTGCGGTGGGCCTATGGAGACCCAACAACACCCTCTAGTTGGGAACCCAACTGGAGAGAACCCAATCCTTTTCACTTTAAATCTCAGCGTTTCAATTTCAACAAATTAATTCTTGGAGTTCCATCCGTGTTTTAATGTGCCCCTTTCGTCCATTTCCGTCTATGTAAGGTAATGAAGATGGTTTAAAGTGAAAAACACTGGTGTTTAAAGTGAAAAATATGTGAAACCTTGAAGTTTATTTTGTAATTAACCTTTTTTCATTTTTAGTATTTTAATTTTTTTTTAAAAATGGTTAATTATACAAAAAAATCCAAGGTGTCACGCATTTTTTACTTTAAACCATTTCCATTACTTTACACAAACGGAGATGGACAAAAGAGGCACATTAAAACACGAATAAAACTCTAGGGTTTAAGTTATCGAAATTGAAATATTAGGACTTAAAAGTAAAAAACACGTGCAACCTTGAGATTTTTTTTATAATTAACCTTTTATTTTTTGTTACCATAAAATAGATATCTCGATTTATCATTGACGTATATAATTTACCCACGAGACATCAGAATACATGCTATAGTATGTGTCATTATGAGAAGATTTGAATTAAAGATCTCAACAATTGAAATATTTAACTCGATTACCAAATGCCATTAAACAATATGGCTATTGACACAAAATAGCATTGCTAATCCCATTTGTGCATGAGAACATATATGATTATGATGACTATATAAATTAAATAAGAATTTTGTTAATACGTGTCCTTAATTAGAATATTTGATAAAAAAAAATTTTAAAATATTATATACCATTTATTATATTCACTTTCATGCATAACGAACAAATAAACAAAATATATTAACATGTGCCAACATGATAACAAAACTCCTTAAACAATTAATTCAAGTCTTATCATGTGCCAATATCTCCCTTCATGAAATTGTGAGTTTCAATGTACCAAAAAAAAGTTCTGGTTAGATAATAGTGACTCTTTATGAATTACAAGTTACTTAATTTTGCTGAAAGAGAGCAAAATGTTATTATAATTAGTACCCTCATTTAATTGTCAATGAATCTTGTATTGGGGCAACACCAAGTCATGTTGAACTAATAATTAAGGAGGCATAATCATTTTAAAAGAAAAGGGTAAATTAGGAATATATTATTTGAGATTTATTTAAAGTACGATTTGTCTTTTATATTTTAAAATTACATCCCGTCCTTTGAAATTTTTAATTTCATAATAAATAGTCTATTTTATTAATAAATTATCAAGTCGATTAATAATTTTTAATAATATTATAAATTTATTTTAATTTATAATTTAGATAATTTTATCATTGTATAAGAGAACAGAAGGGGAATTTTATTTTTTTAATTAATTTTATTAAATAAAAAAAAATCTGGCAAGGAAATATTTATAATTTTTCAAACTACATGAGACAATTGATATTTTAAACAAATTTCAAAAAAATATATTTATAATTTATCCTAAAAAAGTAACAAATTGTTCAAGTCTTTATCACATGCGATGCAAAGCTATTCCTATGTCAAACTACAATTTTTGAGGTACCAAAAAAATGGTTTTATTAGGATAATAGTGAGTCTTTATAAACTACAAATTACTCAACTTAAATTGTCACGTTCAACTAATAATAAGGCAAGTAACCATTTTTAGAAAAATAAAAAATAAAAAATAAGAGTAAAGTGATTATTAGACGGGTAAACAACCCAATTAAGTTTAGGATGTAAACATAAATTTCAGAACATAAACCTTACACTTCGGATCATTTACCATGTGTATTATCAAGAAATCAAGACAAAATGACATACCTGAATCCATTGATGAACGGTTAAACGGAAGCGTGATTATCAATAAACTCTTTGTTATTGATTATGTTATTGCCTTCTAATCCTTTCCCCTTTGGTGCCTTATGTTTCTCCTTGAGAGGATTTAGAAAAATGGCAGTGTTCTTTTTTTTTACCACTTGGGAAGGAATAGGGACCATAACCTTTTAAAAGTTATAATTGGTTTTCAAAACTGAAAGGTTGTGGAAGTTTAAAAGGAATGAAAACCAACTTTAACCAATATGTTTTAATTTCTATTTCTGCCCCTCATAGAAATAGAAATTATACAACTAGTATCTACACATTAGGTCCATAATACATATACCCTTAAGCCTATTAACTAAATTGAATCCTTAAATTGTAGGCTTCTTATAAATGATAACACCACATTTAATTATGTGGTCCCATTGAGACATTATCTAACAATCTCCCACTGGACCACATATGTATCCTGAAAAATGTGCTTAACTTTAGTGAGCTCAGAAATTTGTTATCATAACTTGAGGGTATCCAAACAATCTTGTCCATTAACTATATTAATATAGGATCAAAGCGGTCTTCGTTACATCAATCGTAACTCGACCCACCAATGGTCACGTATACTAATACAGCTAAATGACATAGATCAATCATGGATGCGTAGCATGGAAATTACATGTGATGTGATCCATACATGCCTATTTCCAACTGGTCCTACTTAACTTTATTGAGATCAATACTTCACAATACGTAACAGAGCGTAATAAACTGAATATTTCATTTCTGCAGAAATTAATCTAATTACATAGATAAAACTCAAGGCTGACATAAAGCAGTAATATAAATACAAACTCCCACTAAACCAGAATGTTCTCAAATAGAACAACACCCATCTGAGCAGTGTGCTCATGAAAGACCTTGGATAGTAGTCCCTTCGTAAGTGGATCCGCTATCATGGAGTTTGTCCCAATGTGCTCTATGGAAATCTGTCCACTCTGCACTCTTTCTTTTACAACTAGGAACTTGATATCAATATGCTTTGATTTTGTCGAGCTCCGGTTGTTATTGGAATATAAAACTGCAGACTTATTGTCACAATATAACTTAAGTGGTCTTTCAGTGCCTTCCAAAATACGCAACCCAGTGACAAAATTTCGCAGCCATATCCCTTGGTTTGATGCCTCATAACATGCTACAAATTCTGCAGCCATGGTATGACAACATCTCAAGATACCTAGCACAACATTAATACCAAGCCTTTGGGTAGTGATATTAACTGTAAGTGGTATTCTTGTTGTAATGATCAAACATTGACAATAAGTTATGTCAAATAACAAATCTATCTTTTGATGGATTTATTATTCACATTAGGTTTTCTTGACAATTGGCACATGTTTATCACCACAAAATTGTGTGTGTAATTCTGCTAAGTCTTAATCATGTCTTTGGACTGATAAATACCCGCATGAGATACACAGACATGAACATCAAAACATTCCATATAATAGAAATTATACAACTAGTATCTACACATTAGGTCCATAATACATATACTCTTAAGCCTATTAACTAAATTGAATCACTTAAATTGTAGGCTTCTTATAAATGATAACACCACATTTAATTATGTGGTCCCATTGAGACATTATCTAACATAGGAATACTAAAATTAAGCACCGAATCAGACATAGAAATCAAATGGATGGATGGATATGAATTTTTCAAAGTAGACTTCACCAACAAATTTGTAAAATAATATTCATTTATATGTATTTTGTATCTGATTCTGTATTTAATTTATGTATTCTTAACATTGTTGGTACAATGTCACATTATAATTTTTGACTAACCTAATAGCTTTTCTATATATATATATATATATATATTTATTTATTTTTTAATTAAGATGGACACATTGTGGACAAACATAACTTCCATTAACTAACAATATCAGTTAACCTAAAATAACTTTCACTTTGGAAGAGCTTGACCATTTAAAAAAAAAAGAAAAGAATATATAAATGCATAATAGACTTCTTCCACATATTATATATAATATTTCCCGATTATAATTGTAACAAGGTTTGAGTATTCATTCCCCCAAGACATTGTCATTGTCCCTGGATTGAAGGGTGTCTTGGGTGAGATGAAACTAGATTGGTAATATTCGTGCATGGTTATGAATTTTGATTCCCTTCCTTCCATTTCAAGAACTCCTCCTCTCTCTCTCTCTCTCTCTCTCTCTCTCTCTCCACATGTTGCTGACTAATGGTGTCCCTAAAAAGGGGTTCATGAAGCTGACAAAAAAGAAATGGTCTAGGGTGCCTGTACATGGATTTGGTTTATGGTCTCTGTCTTTAATTCACTTATATTTTAATGAATTTCTTTTCTTTTTCTTTTTTTTTTTTTGAGTTAATAAATTAGATTATAACAAAAAATCACAACTGTTCCATTCACTTGAATCTTGAATTTCTGATCTTTTCACAATTCTAAAAAATAACTACATAAACTATTGGATTAACTACCTTGCCTTTTTAATCAACCTCATGATCATCATAATTTTGCAAAATATATGAGTTTTTTTTTTTTTTTTTTGTGTGTGTGTGTGTACGCGCCAAGATTGTAGGATATTAGTAAAGTTATATCACAATTAAAAGAGTTGCCGCTGCTCCATCAATTCGAACCCCTAACATTCCCTCTCACCACACCCTAAAATGTGACTACAAGACTACTCGGCTAAATCTAAGATCAAAAAAATGTATGAGTTTATAGATAAAGAAGACAAAGTGATATTAGTTAGAAAATATTTATTTTATTCTCTAAAATTATTTTACTTGTGTCACTTTACCAATAGAACTATCAATTATTTGAACAGTCCTTCAAATTACTTGCGTTAATTTATTTTTCCCATATCGAGATTAATATTTTTGACAAAATATCACACTTGCCAATGCACGCGTGATTAATTAAAGATATTGATTCATTTTTTACAGCATAAATATTTAAATACACTATGCAACAAACACAACTAAATGTTTTGAATACAGTCAATAAAACACAAAATATAATCAATTGTAACTAACTATTACCTCTCGATACAATCAAATTAAGCAAATCCCATGTATAAATATTAACAGGTATGATATTTCATAAAAAAATATTCTTTGTTGATGATTTGCAATAAAGTGAACTAATAATATGACACAACTATAATATTTTGAAGGAGCAAAGTGATTTTTTTTTTATTCACCAATAGTGGAAGGGATGTTAATATAAATTAATTAATACAATACTAATACATGATATGATAAATAATTTTTAATACAAAAATGTGATAATCACAATAATATTATCTCAATGTCTTTAAAAAAATATATAAATATATGCAATCAAAGTCTTTTGGTTGTGTCGGCACCACCCGATCTAGATAAACTTGGCAAGGTTGCAATGGAAAATCAAAAAAATATGAATTACTTCACTATTAAATTAAATTATTGATTATTTAATATTAGTTCAAGTACTTTTTTATTAAATTGTAAGACAACTAAAGTGGAATATTCTTGGCTGGAAATCATAAAAATAAAATAAAATAGATATATAAATTTTTGACACTTTAGTATATAATAAAAAAAATAAAAAAATGGTAGCCCATGTGTGTTGGCCTATGTGATGGATGGACCAAATTAGAGTTAGTTAAAACACCTCGAGCCAAGCATGCCTAGTTAAAAATTTAATTTAAACATCCATGTTTAATTAGTTATATAACTACCAACATAACTTTATATTATGGTTTCGTAAACAAACATTTGGCAATGGGATGGGAGTATTACATGCAACACATGGACATTGTTTGGAAATAACAAAACTTTATTAATTCAGTTTTGCAAAGTCGTACTTGGAAGATGGTGATCATAATGATATTTATGCAACCACTCATCTAAGGTGTTAACCCACCATTAGAGTCTCTCTTTCGCACTTTTTTTTCTTAAACAATAATTAAAAACACAGAAACTAAATATATAAAGCTGAGTACGAAAAATACTTTGACAGACATAATTTTACAATATTTGTTGGTGAGATTATTCACTTTCTGAAAAAAATTTATCCATTAATATATTTTTTGTGTATGATTTTATAATTAATTTTTGTTTTTTTAGAATTTTATTTTATTTTATTTATTTGTTTGTCATTTAATACAACTGAATATTTATTACTCTCATTTTGCCATTAAGATAGTGTGCCTCGTTGCTCAATTGAAGGTTATTATTATTACAACTTGATTATTTTCCTTTATTTATAAAAGAAATTGGAAAAATTGAACGTCTACAAAAAGGGTAAAATTACTAGCTTGTTAAAAGTTGTTTCTAAGTGTTTCTCAATCAAACTAGTGAAATCTTTAATCAAATTTTAGCTAAAGCTCTTTTTTAAAAGTACAAATCACAAACACTTCTAATATTTGTTGAAAATACATGGACACGATATTTTTAATATACTCAACATTTTAAAGGTTTATTAGTCGAACCCTTTACGCAAATCAGCCTTAATTTTTTCAATTAAAAAATTATTTCGCACTTTAATTTGAAATCACATACATCCCTTGGCATTCAGCAAAAATACATGGACGATTTCTGACATTTGAAAAAAATACAAATACCCTCTGAGAGGGTAATTTATATGAAAATTGGGCCGAGCTAGGTAATGGGCTGTTATGGGCCGCAGTACGAAGGGCCGGGTAAAATGGCCGTATAAGTTACTCCGGTCTTGTGGATGATTTGGAGTTAGTCCGGTCCCAAAGTCCGGAGGTTAGTCCGGTCCAAGGGAAGATTGTAGTTAGACTAGTCTAAAGATGCTTTGGAGTTAGACCGGTCTTAGAGTTAAACCGGTCTTGACATATTAGTTCGGTCTAACCACACCAATGAGTTGTATATGAGAAGCCGAAGTAAGACTAGTAGAGGGAAGAGCCGAACTAAGGATAGTTCGGCCTATTCAGCGGCTAAGCATAGTCATGTTTACTTCGGTTATACGGTAGTCCGGCCATGGAAAAACCATCTCACTTGGTTTAAGCAGTGAGGGAGGTGTTGAAGGATAAGCATTATCCTTCAGGAGTATGAATCCTAGAAGTACTCTGCATGGAGAAGTAAGAGTCCTATTTGGATTATGCCACTCGAAACCTATAAAAACTCATAAGCATCACCTATGGAGAGGTAACACAACTTTGTTTTCTGAATACACAGAGCTTTTGTCTATTTGTCAAGCTTACTGACTTAGGCATCGGAGAGGTTTCCGGCACACACCTGCCGGCCAGCTTACGTTCGTATTTTCAGGTGATAAAGCGACGTCGTACGGAGGAGTGCAGACTTGATCAACAGGATTATACGTGAAGGTATATTTCTTTCCCGTACAATTGGCGCCGTCTGTGGAAATTACAGACAAGAACAAACCTCTTGATCAAGCTTTTCCTCTTAAGAATCAATGGCGCACAACGAAGAATTACCACAGTCCGCCATTGACGGACTAACTCCAGAAGGGGGTGCGAGGCGTGAAGGTCTACCTCCTATCCCTTCAATGGGGATTTGGAGCCACAGAGACAGAATCCCAGGAGGGATACAAGAGGGAGAAGGCGGACTAACAGCCCTCGTCACTCTCGTTCGCAGAGCCCAGAAAGACAAAGGCGCAGGATTGATCCCCAAGCTTTGGAGGATCGCGTCAGGGAACAAGATGAGTTGATACGTCGGATGGCGGCAGACATGGAATCTCTTAAGCGCCAGGTAAAAGGAAAAGGAATGGCGACATGAGAGGGGTGCACAAACAAGACGCCCCTCGCCACTCGGAAAGTCGTAGTAAGAATACTACACCCTCTCAAGCAGAGAGCAGAGCCTCAGGACAGGCGATACGCAATCCAGATCTTCCAGAACTCGTCACTCCAGGTCGTACACCGAGGGAAGCACATATTGGCCCTCGCATACGCATCAAACGAGATCCAGACAGACAGAGTTACCCAGATCGTCCGACCTACGAACCGTGCTAGAAGAGAAGGCACGGTGGAAGGAGGACGCCAGGGCACGTGATCCACACAGAGTTTCTGCTTTACAGCGGTTGGCTCCTTGGACGCACGGAAGCGTCGAGGTTGGAATGCCAATACCGCGCCCTGCCTATGAACCAACGGACAAGGCGTTGGCAAGGTTACAAACCTCACCATTCGTCCCAGCGATTGAGAACGCACCCTTACCTTCAGGCTTCCTACAGCCCAAATTCACCACGTACGAGGGGAAGACGGACCCTTACTCACACTTAAGCCACTTCCGCCAGGTTATGGCGGTATATCGGCGCAATGAGGCCTTGATGTGCATTCTATTCCCTCAAGCCTTGGTGACCTAGGCTTGACTTGGTTTGAGAAACTTCCAGAAGGCAGCATACCTCCTGGGCACAGTTGGCGGAAGCGTTTGTAACAAGGTTCCGAACAAACACCAAAACACTAGTGGAGATCGACCAATTACTCTCCATCGACATGGGCGACAAGGAGACCTTAAGATCCTACAACAGTCGCTACTGGGAGACCTTTAACCAGATTGGGGACTGTCCCACCAATCTCGCCATTGCACAGTACAAAAGAGGCCTTCCAGTCGGGAACAGATTAAGGGACTCTATCACCATGACACCGCCCCTCACCATGGAAGCCCTGATGGAGAAGTGCATCAGCACATCAGGGTGGAAGAGGATGGTGCACGTGCCAAAGCAAAATCTGGCGCGACCAGGGTGGAAGAGGATGGTGCTACGTGCCAAAGCAAATCTGGCGCACCGCAAATACCAGAAAAGAAGGCCTCAGCAAAGGTCAACGCTGTAGACCGTCCGAACAGAAACGAGCGTGGCAGAAAAGACAACGGAGAAGACCAGGACAAAAGATGGTTGAGAGTCCGCACTGCCATAACCACGGTCTTCAAGAAACCAATCTACCGAATACTTAGCGAGATTCGAGACGAGCCTTTCGTCAAGTGGCCAGCCAAGTTAGGCGAGGCACAGAAGGACTACGACGCAAGATCACGGTGCACCTTCCATAAAGAAAAGGGGCACCGTACTGAGAACTGCACGCCATTAAGACAGCACCTGGAAGAGTTGGTTGCAGCAGGTCACCTCGACAAATACATCGAAGGAGGGCGCAACCAGCCCCAGGACCATAACAACCCCAACGGAATACCGATCGACGCCCCACCTCAAGGCATTATCAACGTGATACATGGAGTCTTTGAACCTGAGCGTGTATGCGAGCTCAGAGGATCAATCAAAAAGGCTGAGCACTTAAGAGAGGTGCTAAGTGCCCAACCTGCAGTCAAGAAGGGGAAGACTGAGGACACGAATGTCATGTCTTTTTCGGATAAAGACTTGGCAAGGATATACTGCCCTTACAATGATGCCTTGGTCGTCACTCTCCGAGTCAAGGATTTTGACGTCAAGCGGATTCTGATTGACCAGGGTAGTTCATGTGAAATCATGTATTACGAAACCTTTAAACAATTAAAGTTACAAGATAAAGACTTGGCACCTGCCGTATCTCCCCTGATCGGATTCAACTCCATACCAGAATGGTCCGTCGGCAAAATAATCCTCCCAGTCAGAGCAGGGAGTGTGACAAAACAAGTGGAGTTCTGGGTGTTGAAGGTCCCCTCCACTTACAACATCATCTTGGGCAAAACATGGCTGCATGCCATGCGATCGGTGGCGTCATCCTACCACCAAGTAATACGGTTTCCCAACGACACCGGAGTAATAGAAGAAGTCTATGGAGACCAGATCATGTCGAAGCAGTGCTTTGTCACGGTGAATGGCAGCCGCGCCGCCAAAGGATTCGTTCATTCGGTGGAAGAACCTGAGAGTAATGAACTGTTCGCAGATGTAGGCAAAGCGGCAAGTCAAAAAGCGGTGGAAAACTTGGTAGAGGTAAGAATAGATGAAAAGAACCCGGATAAGTTCTTTTTGCTCGGTTCGTCGTTGTCCAGCACTGAGAGATTAGAGGTCTTGGAATTTTTGACCTCTAACATCAAAGTGTTCGCCTGGACACCATACGACATGCCAGGCATTGATCCCAACTTCATCTGTCACCAACTCAATGTCCACCCATCGCCAGACCAATCATTCAGCGGACACGCAGATCGGCACTCCACCACGTCGAAATAGTGCGGAAGAAGTAGGAAACCTGCTGGAGGCAGGAGCAATTAGAGAGGTGCACTACCCAAGATGGATCTCTGATGGGCGTTGAACACACCAAAAATAATTACTAAACTATACCAAATTCAATTAGAATAATGGCAAGTCCAGGTATCGATCCACAGGGACTATTGTGAAATTAAACTAATTTAATTATTAAATTCCTAAATTAATTTTGATAAAAAGATTGATTGTTTATAACCTAATTTAATAACGAATAAATTAAACTAAGGAATTGAATTATCAAGAATAATTGAAATCTAGGTTTACTGAATTGGGGAAAAAACCTAGGGTAGAGAATTCACCACTAACCACATAATTAGGGTTTCTAATTGAAATCAATTATGCTATGGTTTGAACGGATTAATGTTTCGCAACTACAAGTTCGAAGCATTTGACAAGAAGATCATCACATTCAATGTACGAGCACGAACCATCTCAAGTAATACGAACCGTTCACTCTAAACTAAGGTAGTGATACGACTCGTTCCTCGTAGTATGGTTCGTCCCATACCTTGAATGTGAAGGAAAAAAAACAATTGTATGGATAACATTTAACAATCACAGAAAGTCAAATATTCGAAAGAATAATGAAAATTATATATAAAGAATTTCTAAAACACCATACAATGGTTCAAACCTTTACATAATATAAAATCAAAAAGAAAAACCTATTACATGGCTAGGGTCTTCAAAAACCCTAGAAAAGAAGACTAGCCACTCATGGAGGAGTGGAAGGAGGTAGAAGGAGAAGGAACCACCATGGAGACATCTTTGAAGCTTCTTGTTCCTTTCTCTTTCCCAAACCCTAGCCTCTCTCTTTAGGTCAAAACAAATTCAGAACCCTAGAAAAGCCTTGTCCTTTTCTTTTTATACTTCTACTCACTTCCAAACAGGTTTAAAACATCAGTTTGACTTTTCCAGAAAAAGTCAACTCTGTCCAAATTTTGTCTTTTTGCCCATTTTATGCTCCGACGATGTATAACCTGATTGACATTCAACACACATAAAATACACGGTTTGACCAGCAAGTGAAGTTAAGAGATTCTAATTAACGGCCTCAATGATGTACATTTCGGCCTTAATCACATCCCCCAACTTACTACTTGCTAGTCCTCAAGCAAGTAAAATAAAATAAAATAAAACAAAATCTATCTATTTCCTCTTTCGTGGAAAAACGGTTGCATTTAGCATATGCAACAAGCCTTTAAACCACAAGGTTACCCCAAGTGGACGAGTAAAGTCTCGTGAGGGTTTCCAGAAATGATACCCACAAACATTAACATATTCATATATACTCAACAACAAATGACCACACTACTCCACTTAACAATCAACTTATGTGCCACTACAGTGTGATATTGAGACATCATGAGTCATTAAAGCACAGTGGACAAGCATGAAGGAACCTATTGAGTCAAAACCACAATTCAGTTAATACAAAAGTAAAGTCCCCTGTACTTGTGCATGCTAGTAAGACAAGTCATGAGTACCCTTGGTGTAAAGTGCAATCTCCATATTAGTTAACTATCCACTATAATAGCCCAGTGTAACTCATAATAACACCCAACATATACAGAAAAACTAACCTGTTGCAGCCAAGATTCTCAAAAGTTTTTTTTTTTTTAATGACTGTGCAATGTCTGATCCATTAAGCTTTCTAATCAACCCATGTAACAAGTTTTGGCCAATGACTCCCAAACCAGACGGTTTTAGGGCACTAGGTGTAGAGACACCCCTACGGGCTTAATAACTCGAGTTGAAAAGGCTACGAATCCGAACAAGTCATTCTTCTTATTTTTCCTTAACTGTGCAATGTCCAAGTCCCTTAAGCTTTCTAATTAACCCATGTAGCAAGTTTTGGGCCAATGACTCCCAAACCAGACGGTTTTAGGGCATTAGGTGTAAAGACACCCCTACGGGCTTAATAACTCGAGTTAAAAAGGCTACGAACCCAAACAAGTCAAGTTTTTTTTTTTTTTTTTTTTTTTTTTTTTTTAGAATCTTGGCTCCTCATTTATTTTTTTTCTGCAACTCTAGCTATTATCAATGATGTACACCAGGGATTATAATAAAAAGATCACCGCTATGATAGTGTGTTCATGTGAATTAAGGCATACTCATGACAAGTGTACTAAAATCACAAACACAGACAACTCTCCTCGTGCAAACATCACATGCAAGTATCTACCCAATAAACCCTTTTCATACAAGTCTACTATGATCTCCAAATAACATATGCAAATATCATCACCCTACTAGCAAAAAGTCACATCAAGTGAAGTAATGCAATCAAGTGAAACAGTATAAGTATGGATTATAGCCAAATGTATAAGCATGAATTATGAGCCAAATAGAAATGCACAAAAGAAAATATAACCCTCATCCCCCAACTTGAATATGACATTGTCCTCAATGGAAAAGTAAAGAGAAATGAGAGAATATTACCAGAATTGTAGGTGCACATCCAGGTAGGCAGAGAGTAACATATACACACTTCACACTGTTTTTTTTTTTTTTTTTTGAAGAAAAGAAAGAACTAAAAAGGAAAAAAAAAAAAATAAAAGAGACAAAGTAATATACAGGTGGGGACTACGGGGAAGCCGGTGGTGGTGGTGGCGGGAAATGCTGGGCGAACAAAGCCTGCATCAAAGAGCGCGTCTCAAAGGCGTCATCCTGAATCCGTTGCTGGTGGGCGAGCAGCTGGTCGAAGGTCGCCCGAGAATAGTCGCAATGCGCCTGAAAATCCGTGCGCAACTCCATGAGACTCTGGTGATGCTCACGAAGAGTACTGTGGACCTGATCCACAGAGTGCTGAAGCTGTAAGTACTCCTCGCGAGTCATGTAGAGCGGGTCCCCTTGGGGAGGCACGGGGGAACAGGATGAGCTGGGTGGTCATGTACGGGATCCTGGGCCTCATCAACTGGGGCACCAACCGGCTGCGGAATACGAGATATGCTATGTTGCCATTCCCGCTGGCCGAAAGTCGGATACCCTCTATCAATCTCCTCATCCTCAGCAATGTGGAGGTGGTTCAGCTGAAACACAAGTGTCAGCAGATTGGCAAATGGTAGTGGCCAAGTCAGGTTTTGCATAGGATCAGGCCGAACTGCCTCTCGTAGAAATTTCTGCAAGTGCATGAAGATGATACGCGCAAGCGGGACCTGATAGCCATACTGATACCCGTGTAGAACCCGAACAAACTCCAATCGTCGCTCAGCTCGATGCCCAAGTGGAAGGACATTCTTATGGACCACGGAATCCAGGAATAGCAAGCGGCTAGGCAGCTTGCTCCGCCGTAAGCATGTGAAACTGAGATCACCATGGGCCCCCGGGAAGTATTGCTGGATGAGGCTATGGATGGGCTGTCGATCCTCAACTTCCGGGAAGGGCTGATATTCCGGCTTGGCGAAAAACCCTAACACTGTGGCAATCATGGATGAGGTGATTGGACAGCCTGACCATCAATGTTAGAGAGCAGTCCAGCCTCGGTGGGTGACTCATATAGGTTCTGGTAGAAGAGTCGTACCAGACGAGGATAAGTGGGCGCTGTCACAGTGCAAATGCCCAACTGCTGCCAGTCGGAGCTGCTCAACGGCCCAAGTAGTGTCTGCCTCACCCTGAAAAAATTGCAGGTTGAACTGCGTGAGCTTGTGAAGAGGGCGTGAAGCCCACTCCGGCCGGGGTAAGTCACCCGGTGGTGGTGGCGAGGATGGTGGTGACGGTGGCGGTGGTGGCGCCGAAGAGGTGGAACCTCTGGCCTTCTTGGAGGCTCGAGAAATACGTCGACTCATATCCTGCACACACCAACAGCAAATAGACACAAACCCGTGGAACCAATTATGAGAATTAAATAAAATATAAAAGCACAAGTTTGCCTACTTATGTACCACATGCAATTCCCACTCTTTTTTTTTTTTTTTTTTTTTTTTGTTTTTTTTTTTGTTTTTTTTTGATATATTAAAAAAACGAAATTAAATAAATGAATTGAAATGATATTAAATTAAATTAACTAAACTATAAAATAATTAAATGAACAATTACATTAAAGAAAAAAAATAAAAAATAAAAATAACATCACTAACTAAACAAACAAAATTAAAAACTAAAAAGAAAAATAAAAATAAAAACAATCCATAAACTAATTAAACTAAACAGAAAGAAAAAATGAACACTAAAAATTAAAAAACAAAATAAAGCACATATGAACATTTTTTTTTTTTTTGGAACACTAGATCACAAAAATAAAACTAAAATCAAAATCAAACACTTCATATCTACAAATCGACATCACAAATCTATACATAAAAGGCAAAAAAAAAAAAATACCTTGAAAAAGTGGAGAAATAGAAAAAAAAAAAATGGAGGTTCGCCGGAAAAAATGGTGGTCGCCGGAGATTCGACGGACGGCAAGGAAATAGGACGCCGGCGGTGAGATGGTGGTGGTGAGGAAGAAGAAAGAAGAAGAAAAAGGGAAGAAGATGATAAGAAGAAGGTGGGTTTGTTGTGGGGTTGAGAGAGAGAGAGAGAGAGATAAGATAGGGAGAGAGAGAGTGAAATCTGAGAGTGAGAGGGATTGGGAGAGAGAGAGTTAGATAAGGTTTTTTTTTTTTCGAAAATAGAAAATAAGAAATAAAAATAAATAAATAAATAAATAAATAAAACGAATTTTTTTTAATATATATATAAAAAAATTATAAATAAAATAAATGTATATTTATGTATTTTTAAAATTTATTTATGTATTTATTTAAAATTTATTTACTTAAATACATTAAAAATGAAATAAAAATAATAATAATAAAAATAAAACAAAACCAAAGGAAACCATTTTTTTTTTTTTTATTTTAAATTTTGAAAAAAATCGCACTTGCCCCGCACTTGGCCCGCACCTGCTTTTTAAGCAGAGTGCAGCCTCAAACTTTGCCCAATTCCCGCACGTGCGGGGGCCCAGGCCGCACGTGCAGCGATCTGCACCTTTTTTTTTTTTTTTTAATTTCGACGTCCCGCACGTGCGGGAGTAAAGCCGCACGTGCGGCATTCAACGCACCTCCGCCCGCACCTGCTTTTAAAGCAGGGGGCAAGCTCTTGTTTCACCAATTTGTCCCGCACGTGCGGGGCCTAAGCCGCACGTGCGGCGATTTCCTTCTTTTTTTATTTTATTTTTATTTTTATTTTTATTTTATTTTGAAGAGAACAACACAGATTTATTTTATTTTTATTTTTTTTTTAAGAAAATTGAACAAGTATAACAACTAATTTTTTTTTTTTTTTAATTTTTTTTTTATTATCAAAACTTAGCATTTCTACCTTCAATTGACATCCGAAATAAATATAGCATATGAGAAAATAACGGAATGCCCACTAAAGGTATAATCTTCACGCGAAAACCACGGGTACTACTTTTCTCCCTAACTGTGTTTGTAACTTTCCCTATTCTCCAACAGGGTGACAGACTAGGTTGATTCGGTATCCAGAATCGAGGCGCATTAAGCTACCTCAACCTATGGGGCTACCATACAGAGTTCAAGCCGAGGTAGTTTTGAAGCAATCTCCACACCCCTGGGTATTTAAACCAGACTCTAGTCTCGGAAATCCCAAACCTTTGTGTTCTAGGCTTTGCCATTCGAACTCTAGTTTCCACCGTCTCAGTTGGTCTCCTAGGAACTCACTACAAACACGGTTAGGTGGCTATACCAGACCGTCAGATGCCGTTCGGGCACGGCTAACACCAAAGGAATTACACCTTTAGAGGATTTAAAGTCTCCTAGACGCAATAAAGCATGACGAGAACAAAGAAAAACAAAATAGCATAGAAGGGAAAGAAAAGAGAACAAGAAATTAATCTATCAATCGTAGTAAAATGGGTCCATCAAAGCAATGGACTCAATCATATCTCCATTCCCAATCCCCTCTATATATGGTTTCAATCTTTGGCCATTCACTTTGAAAGTGTGGCCGGTCTTTGGATCTCGCACCTCAACGGCGCCGTGAATAAATGCCTCAACAACCTCAAAGGGTCCATCCCATCTAGACCTTAGCTTACCCGGAAAGAGTCTCAATTTTGAATTAAAAAGCCACACTTTTTGGCCGGGTTCAAAGGATTTTCTATTAATGTGCTTGTCATGAAATTCTTTAGTCCGAGCTTTAAAAACTCTCGAACTCTCATATGCATCATTCCGGATTTCCTCCAACTCATTCAGTTGCAATTTCCGGTTGAGCCCAGCCGCGGCCATATCGAAGTTAAACTTCTTTATGGCCCACATTGCTCGGTGCTCAAGTTCAACAGGGAGATGGCAAGCTTTACCGAACACCGCTCTATATGGTGACATCCCAATGGGTGTCTTATAAGCAGTGCGGTAAGCCCATAATGCATCAATTAACCTTTGTGACCAATCTTTCCTATCCGGTCTCACAGTTTTCTCAATTATGTGCTTTACCTCCCTATTTGAGACTTCCACTTGGCCACTAGTTTGAGGGTGGTATGGAGTGCCAACTTTATGAGTGATAGAGTATTTCTTAACTACCGACTCAAAGAACCGGTTACAAAAATGTGTACCCTGATCACTTATTATGGCTCTAGGAAACCCAAAACGACTAAAGATGTTTTCATGCAAAAACTTGATTACCACTCTATGATCGTTTGTTCGGGTAGCTATTGCCTCCACCCACTTAGACACATAATCTACTGCCAAGAGAATGTACTCAAACCCGAATGATGACGGGAAGGGCCCATAAAATCAATCCCCCAACATCAAATATTTCTACCACAAGAATAGGGGACATTGGCATCATGTCACGCCGAGACATCGAACCCATTTGCTGACAGCGCAAACAAGTTCTACAAAATTGATGGGCATCTTTAAAAATTGTGGGCCAATAAAACCCACTCTGTAAAATCTTGGCGGCCGTTTTATGCCCACTAAAATGACCGCCACATGCAGAAGAATGACAAAATGTAAGAATGCTATGCACCTCACTCTCCGGCACACACCGTCGGATCACTTGGTCGGAGCAATATTTAAACAACTCCGGATCCTCCCAAAAGTAATACTTGACCTGCGAAAAGAATCGATCTTTGTCTTGCTTAGACCAATTCTGTGGAATTTGCCCAATGGCCAAGTAATTCACAATATACGCAAACCACGGGGGGCTCGCTTGTGACAGCTCAAAGAGTTGTTCGTCCGGAAACGAATCATGCAAAATAAGAGGGTCACTATTATACTCAACAAGGATTCGGGAGAGATGATCCGCCACCACATTCTCGGATCCTTTCTTATCACGGATCTCTAAGTCAAATTCCTGAAGCAACAAAATCCATCTAATCAACCTAGGTTTGGTCTCTTTCTTAGATAATAAATACCGCAAAGCGGCATGATCAGTGAAGACTATGACCTTGGAACCTAGGAGATAAGACCGGAATTTGTCTAAGGCAAAGACCACAGCTAGCAACTCTTTCTCGGTAGTAGTGTAGTTCAATTGAGCATCCGAGAGAGTGCGACTAGCATAATATATAGCAAATGGTGCCTTATTGACCCTTTGGCCCAACACAGCCCCGACAGCATAATCAGAGGCATCACACATGATTTCAAAGGGAAGTGACCAATCTGGTGATTTCATGATTGGGGCAGTGGTCAAGGCCATTCTCAGTGTTTCAAATGCCTTTAAGCATGCCTCATCAAAGACAAAAGGCGCGTCCTTAACTAGTAAACTACACAAAGGACGTGATATCTTACTGAAGTCTTTAATGAACCTACGGTAAAAACCTGCATGCCCTAAGAACGACCTGATTTGACGCACGGAATTGGGTGGAGGAAGGCCTGCAATGAGGTCAACCTTAGCCTTGTCAACCTCTATACCTCGAGGGGACACAATGTGTCCCAACACTATACCCTCACGAACCATAAAATGGCTCTTTTCCCAACTCAAGATTAGGTTTGCCTCAATACATCGTTCTAACACTCTAGTCAAGTTCCTAAGGCATTCCTCAAAAGACGGTCCAAACACCGAAAAGTCATCCATAAAAACCTCTAAGAATTTCTCCACCATGTCGGAGAAAATGGCCATCATACACCGTTGAAAGGTCGCCGGTGCATTACATAGCCCGAAAGGGCATGCGCCTGTAAGCAAAAGTGCCAAAAGGGCATGTGAATGTGGTCTTTTCCTGGTCAGCGGGGTACACCGGGACTTGATTATACCCCGAGTAGCCATCAAGAAAACAATAGAACCCTGCCCCGCTAACCGCTCTAGGATTTGGTCAATGAAAGGTAAGGGAAAATGGTCCTTCCTAGTCGAGGAATTTAGTCTCCTATAATCAATGCACACTCGCCACCCAGTAGTGGTTCGTGTGGGGACTAACTCTCCTCCCTCATTCTCAACAACAGTGATGCCCGATTTCTTGGGCACCACTTGTGTGGGACTCACCCACTTGCTATCTGAGATGGGGTATATGATACCCGCATCCAACAATTTCAAAACCTCCTTCTTCACCACCTCTTTCATGTTAGGATTCAGTCTCCGTTGCATTTCGCGAGAAGGTTTGGTGTCCTCCTCTAGATGTATATAATGCATGCACACGGAGGGATCTATCCCTTTCAAATCAGCCACTGACCACCCTATAGCACTCCGATGTGCCACGAGAACACTCATTAACTGACTCTCCTGCTCAGCAGTCAAGTCAGATGCAATGATAACTGGTAAAGTCTCCTGGGGCCCTAAAAATGCATACTTGAGTGTGGCCGGAAGTGGCTTCAACTCAAGTGTAGGTGGTGTGACCAAAGATGGTGTGGCAGGCTCTCTCGACAGAGGAGGAAGTGACTCAAACCGGGCTTTCCATGGAGGAAAATCCGGTGTAGAAGAAGAATTAAGCAAGACATTCACCTCCTCAACTGACCCATCTATATCAAAATTTTCAAACCCAAAATGAGCTAGACAAGCCTCTAAAGGGTCCTCTACAAGAATGGAGGGCAAAGCCTCCTCAACAATCTCATCCACAACATCCACTAATAAGCACTCCTCTCTCTCATGAGGTTGTTGTGATGCTTGGAAAACATTAAGTTTCACTTGCATGTTACCAAATGAAACTTCCATAACCCCGGTCCGACAATTAATGCATGCATTGGCCGTAGCCAAGAAAGGTCGACCCAAAATCACCGGGATTTGTTTCCTCGAACTGGCTACCGGTTCCATATCTAAAACCAAAAAGTCAACAGGGAAGTAGAACCTATCAACCTTAACTAATACATCCTCAATCATGCCACGTGGCACTTTGAGGGACCGGTCAGCCAACTGAAGAGTAACAGTAGTGGGCTTCAACTCGCCAAGCCCAAATTCCTCGTACACAGAGTACGGCAACAAATTGACACTCGCCCCTAAATCCAATAAGGCCCTATCAATGAAATGGTCCCCTATAATGCATGCAATGGTTGGGGCACCCGGGTCCTTAAGCTTAGGAGGTGTGTCATTCAACAAGATGGAGCTTACTTGCTCCGTGAGTAGGACCTTTTGGGACACATGTGTCCTAGATTTACGCTTTTGCGTACAAAGGTCCTTCAGAAATTTGGCATATGATGGTACTTGCTTAATCGCCTCCAACAGGGGGAGGTTGATTTTTACCTGTTTAAAGACCTCCATCATTGCCTCCATAGATGCCGCCTTCTTATTAAAAGGGGACGGTGTATCAAGGCACTGGGGAAAGGGTGCCTTAGGCACATATGGTGCCTTGGGCTCAAGTGAAGTACTAGGGACTAAGTCATCCCTCTTAATTGTTTCCCCCTCACCCTTGCTCTCACTAGGTGAACCACCGTGGTCACCCTTCCTAACTCTAGTTGCATCAGACGCAACTGACTGAGGCTCTAACTTCCTACCACTTCTTAAAGCAACCACCGCTTGCACTTGCTCATGTTGCTTTCCATTCCCACCCGAACTCTCTGCCCCGTATTGTCCCTTAGGGTTGGCCACAGTTTGACTTGGTAATTTTCCCTCCTCTCTCCGATTCATGTTGTTAGCCATTTGACCCAATTGGGTCTCTATCTTGGCAATAGAGTGAGTGTGGGAGTGAACTATCGGTGCTAACCCCTTAAGTTCTGAGAGAACTTCCAACACCTGAGTCTCAAAGGCAGAGTTGCCCTGAGGAACAGGCGGGGGTTGTGGTTGTGGTTGCCGATATGGTTGTGGGGGCCTATAAGGTTGCGGTGGTCGGTAAGATGATTGGTTGGCAAAATTATTGAAATTCTGCCTTGGTGGTGGAGGATTGTAAGAAGTGCCTTGTGAAGGGGGTCTCCATGAGAAATTAGGGTGATTTCTCCATCCCGGATTGTATGTGTTGGAGTATGGATCATTACCCGGTTGGAGAATCCTTGAGCTGCATTCACATGCTCTTGGACTAACTCCGGAAATTGTGATGCCGAAGGGCACTCACTCAAGTCATGAGCAGGGCTCGCACAAATAACACATGCCTCGTGGAATTGAGGCTGAACTTGCTGGGTAGGGGCATGTCCCGTAGCTAATAATTGGTCCATCTTGCGGGACAATGCCTCTACTTGTTGGGCTAACTCTAGGTTTTGCCCGACCTCATAAATGCCCCCTCTTTTCGGGGCTCCAACTACGGGTTGCCGGACTTGCCGGGCTGCGGAGGCATGGTGAAGGGAATTATCACTTAAGTTCTCAAACAATTGCCATGCCTCGGCATCATTTTTAGACATAAATGTCCCACCACAGGACGAATCCACCATTTGGCGGTGCGGCTCAGTTAAGCCATAATAAAATGTTTGAACAAGTTGCCAATCAGGCACTTGGTGGTGGGGACACTGTTGGAGAAGGTCTCTAAGTCTTTCCCACGTCTCATGGAATTGCTCGCCATCCATTTGAGCAAAGTTTGTGATGGCTCGCCTAAGTTGGTTGGTTTTACCTATGGGAAAGTACTTCTCCAAGAACCGTTGCTGTAATTGGTCCCAAGTTGTGATTGAATTAGCAGGTAAAGAATTTAGCCAGTGTTTGGCTTTATCCTTTAACGAGAATGGAAACAATCGCAACATTAAGGCCTCATTTGTGAAATTCTGGATCCTCACTGTTGAGCAAATTTCCAGAAATTCATTCAAATGCTTATAAGGGTCATCATGAGTTAGTCCATGGAATGATGGGAGCATTTGTATGGTGCTGGACTTAATCTCATAATGAGCAGCAGTGGTGTTGGGCAATTGAATGCATGATGGTGATGTATATGCAGTGGGTGTAAAATAATCCTTAAGTGTCCGGTTCGGCACATTCGGGACATTAGGATCTGTCATCTCTAATGGCTCAATGTATGAATATGAATACTCAAGCCTAGGAACACGGGCAGAAGCCCTAAGTCTCCTAAGGGTCCTTTCTAGTTCAAGGTCCAAACACCACAATTCAGGGCGACAAGAACGACGCCCGTGCATACACTACCCACACACACACAATAAGTTCGACTCTGTGCACTAAGTATGAAAGCAAAATACCAAAGGAAGAAATACTCACAGCGGTTTAATGAAAACACTTTACTCGTCTTGCGGATGCTTGACGTGTAGACGTTGTCTCCAACCCCCAGTTGAGCTTTGACTTTCGTTTTAGCACTTTGGTGCTTTGCTTGTGAGTGTTTGCTTCTGTTTACTCACTTTAGTGCTGCGGTTTTATTTTATTTTATTTTTTAAAGCTCGGTGTAGACACCCCATTTTTGACCGACCTTAAAGCTCAGACGTCACTGATTGAGCGCTCGGTGATGTTACATATCGTGCTCGTTCAGAAGTCTCAGAGTCGCGGCTGTGAGCCCTACCTCTGGGCTTCCGAACCCTCTTCTGTACCTTGTCTCGGTTTGCGAGCCAGACTCGATTTTCTCTGTTTCTTTTCCTGAAGGGAGGGAGAGGTCCTGTAGACCGTCTCTCAGTGGCTGTGGGCTACATTTCGTGGCCGTAGGCCATTTTGCCCATTTCGGAGCCCGGTTCCTAGTTTTCGGAGCCGTCAGGCCGTGCGCCTCGGTTCGGGACCGCCTAACCATCTCCGATTCCTCTGGTTTTTGGCATACATCTTATTTACTCCCTTTTGAGGGACACTGGGGTCCGAGAGACCCACTTCGTGGCCGAATGCCACTTTCGATGCTTAACAGCCTTTTTCGGGACCCCGAACTGCGTGTTTTGGCCCCCGAGCATTCGTTTTGCATCGGTTTTCGTTCATTTTTGGCAGGTACCTCTGTTTTATCACCAGGAAGGTCACTGAAGGGTGGGAGGCCAACAATTGTCTCAGCAACCAGTTATGCTCCTCCGGCGCCCTCCGACGCCCGTTTTTCTTGCTTCCGGGCCAATGTTGACCACCCTAGGAGCATTTTCTTCAAGCCCAAACCACATATTTGTGTTGTACACACATGGGAGGACCCTAAAAATAGCAGGCCGGCCAGTAATTCCTTTTTCCACTTTTGAGCCCCTCCTAAAAGTAGCTTGTTGTCTCTCCTGTTTGAGAGTTGCCAATTTCCAACCACAGGGTCTTGTTGAGCACACATGGGAGGACATCTTTCTCCTATGGCCGGCCAGAAAATCTTCTTGAGTTTTTTGACCCTTGGCCGGCCGGCCATAGGGGGTGGCCGGCCGGCCACCTGCAACCAAAATAGGTGGCCGGCCTTGATCCTCACAATTGGTACTTTACAGCTGTATAGCTGTTTTCCCCCAAAAATATCTCTATCCGGGGGAAGACTTGAGGAGGAAAACTTGGTGTCATTTCCCTCCACTTTGCTCCTCCTCTCTTGCCTTTATAACAGCAGCTTAAGCTTGGTTTGAGGGTTACAAAAATTTCCCTAAGGGCCTTGCATACATCTCTCTCTATTTCTCTCTCATTTTCTCTCAAAATCCCTAAGTTTCTACCCCTTTTCTTCATCACTACCAAGCACCACCACCACCACTCCATTCCAGCAGCAAGGAGAGGTTTTTCAGAGGCTTAGAAGCAACATACCTTGGTCCTAAAGGCAGCAAAGGGTGGTCTTCAAGGGTAAGTTCTCATTCCCCTCTTTTATAGCTCATTCTTGCCTCATTTTTTTACCCTATTTTCTTACTGTTTTGGGATCCGACCCTAACTGAAACTAGGCCTTTTTTGAGCCATTCTTCATGTTTGATCAAGGGCTCAACCCTGTTTGAGCCCTCCATTTGGTACTTGCTTCAATACCTCTTTGTATGTCACATTTTTGCATGAAATTTCTAGCCTATGTGTGATCTGTTTTCGAGCATAATGTAAACCATAAGTGGGCCTATTTTGAGCCCCTCTTCAACATTGAAGAAGGGCTCAACCATTTTTGGGCCCCCTATCTTGCACTTACTTCATAATCCCTCCTATTTACCGTAAATTTGCATGATTTGTTTGGCCTATATGTAAATTGTTTTGGAGTGTATCATGAACTGTGAGTAGGCTTATTTTGGGTCCCTCTACAACATTTTAGAAGGGATCACCACTGTTGGGGGCCTCCATGTTGTGCTTACCATTATACCCCTCTTTGCCCCTCATTTTTGCATGCTTTTTTTGGCTTATCTAGCTTCTGTTTTCGGCCATGATCAGAACTGAAAGTGGTTATATTTTGACCTTATTGGAATATTTCATTAAGGGTCCTTGGCCATTTGATGTATATTTGGTCTACTTCATGTTATAGCCTCTTGTTGGCCTTAATCTTGCATTGCATTTTGAGCATGTTTCCATACTGATTTGAGGCTTGTAATCTACTGTAAATATTCATATTTTTAGCCCCTCTTCAGTGTTGTAGAAGGGTATTTTTCCATTTGGGCTTTGAATCTACCACTTGCTTCATTGCCTCCCTTGCGGAGCCATTTTTGTATGCCATTTTTGCCCTACTCATGATTGCTGTTTGACCATGTTTTGTACTGTAAAAATGTGAGTTTTGGGGCTGCCTTGCTTCTGCTTTTTCATGTCATGTACCAATTATGCATGTATGGTATAGCTATAGGCCATTTTATGCATTGAAATCCATATTTCGGGACCATTCCTTGCATTTGGTGTCATTTCGCCATCTTTCGGGATTGTTTTCCCCCATATTTCAGTGCTGAAATTCCATTGGCATGTTTGCATATCATTTTCTATGTCATTTCATGTCTTAATGCCATTGCCTCGGTTTGCGTGCCCGTGTGCACGCATTTCGAGGCACTTCATTTTCATCCATCGGCCTCTTATGTGAGTGTGGCTGAGGCTCTCTCATGTTAGTGTAAGTCCATTTTGCATTCTGTATGCCATTTTAGCATTATTGCACTCCGTATGCCATTGCCTCGGTTTGCGTGCCCGTGTGCACGCATTTCGAGGCATTTCATTTTTATCCGATGGCCTCCTATGTGAGTGTGGCTGAGACTCTCTCATGTTGGTGTAAGCCCATTATTGCATTGCGTATGCCATTTCACCCATAGCATTGTGTATGCCCAGTTATATATTACCTCGTATAGCGTGTATGCCATTCCATGACATTGTATATGTTAGGATTGCATATTAGCTACATTTCATGCATATCATACATATCACATCGTGTTCGGGATAGGAGTTAGCCCGGGCACGGGAAACGAGGCACGTTTCGTACTCCGAGCGACGGAACGGGTCTCAATTCCCAAGTCACCGACACTCCAGATTATCCATGATGGAGTTAGGTTTTGTTGTAGCATTCATATGCATTCATCCTATATTGAGTTGTGCAATTCGGCTCCTCGGCCATCATGCATCGATATGCGTGATTGGTAGCACGAGGATCGAGGCATGCATATATTTGTGAAATATATTGCTATGCCCCTTTCCTGCTCTCTGTTACAGCAAAATGAAGAATCAGCAACTTTTCGGAGTCTGGCACGCATTTCGAGAAACATTGCAAAACAGAGGCTAATTGGCGCATCCCAGTGGATTTTCGCGCAAGGCAGCCCAAACTTACAGCATTCATCAGAATCAAGGCACCCCCTGACTTGCATGCCAGTTTACAGTTTTTCTTAGTTAATTTGTTAATTAATTAGGGATCTGTAATATTTGGACTGTACTATTCTTTCATTCGGGACTGTATATTTATTCGGACCCTCTGCGCGAGGGCGTAATTGTAATAAGTGTGGGTGAGTGTGATGTATGTCTTCCAACCCCACGTCTTTCTTCCCTTTTATTTACCAGCTTATGATGGTTAGATATAGGGCATATTTCAATTAGCATACAGTATGATAGCATGTTTGCATTCATTCATCTGTTTTGCATGCACCGGGCTCGGCGCACCATACTAACTGCATTGTACTTCAATTACAAAATGAATACATGTTAGCTGTAGCATTCCACATGCCATGTTTAGAATAGTCGAGCCTGCCATAGTTTGCATCTTTGCATGTGTTGCATTAGGCAAATTCCCTATAATTAGGATCATGCATGATTTCTAATTAGCTTCTGTTTTGGCTTGGAGTACTCGGTGAGTTTTATGCTTTAGCATCCTTGCATGTGTGTGAGTGACTGCCATGAATAGCATGCTTACCATGAGGCTATGTGCTTATGTGATATAACTGCTTGAATGCCTGTGGGTGGAGGTTGGGTTATTTGGATTGGGACAATTCATCAAATGTTTGTTTTAAGCCCACTAGATAGTGGCAAAATCATGTTTTCTAAGCCCACCCGAGGGTGGCAAATCCACGTCTTAGCCTACCTGCGGGTAGCACCATCAAACCATTTTCAAACAAACAAACATGAAATGTTTTGTTCCAATTCAGGCGACTCAGTCTATACTTGTATGCTGTGCGCATCACATAGTAAATCTAGGCTAATAACCGGAATAAGAATACACAACGTTTTCAAAAATAGATATCATGATTAGTAGAGGCCGGTCTTTGACCGGGCGAGCGGGGGTGCTCACGAAGTGACCTTCCCCAATCGTACCCAAGTTCCCGAGCCGAGGCAACTTTGGTGATGACGGACATGTGGCCTTTGGCACCGAGTCAGGGTTTCCTAAATTTCCCATTTTAAAAAAAACATTTAGGTGGCGACTCTGTATCTGGCAAAGCAATCCATGTTTGGCACTTCTTTCAAAAAAATCTGTTTTCTCAAAACGATTTGCCGGATTTGGACTCTTTGGTTCAAGATTAAGAACCGTGACACAAATCGAGTCCGAGCTGTAGCGAGGTCCCCCGCGGGCTTGTTACACTCGGCTGCACTCCGCTTGCACTTCAATGATAGCTCCAATTTCAAACGCTCTGCACACTTAGCAACACCAAAAGCACAAAATCCTAAACTAAAAATTAAAATAAGAATGTAACTTTAAATTAACTAATTTCGCCAGAAGTCCCCGGCAACGGCGCCAAAATTTGATGGGTCGTTGAACACACCAAAAATAATTACTAAACTATACCAAATTCAATTAGAATAATGGCAAGTCCAGGTATTGATCCACAGGGACTATTGTGAAATTAAACTAATTTAATTATTAAATTCCTAAATTAATTTTGATAAAAAGATTGATTATTTATAACCTAATTTAATAACGAATAAATTAAACTAAGGAATTGAATTATCAAGAATAATTGAAATCTAGGTTTACTGAATTGGGGAAAAAACCTAGGGTAGAGAATTCACCATTAACCACATAATTAGGGTTTCTAACTGAAATCAATTATGCTATGGTTTGAACGGATTAATGTTTCGCAACTACAAGTTCGAAGCATTTGACAAGAAGATCATCACATTCAATGTACGAGCACGAACCATCTCAAGTAATACGAACCGTTCACTCTAAACTAAGGTAGTGATACAACTCGTTCCTCGTAGTATAGTTCGTCCCATACCTTGAATGTGAAGGAAAAGAAAACAATTGTATGGATAACATTTAACAATCACAGAAAGTCAAATATTCGAAAGAATAATGAAAATTATATATAAAGAATTTCTAAAACACCATACAATGGTTCAAACCTTTATATAATATAAAATCAAAAAGAAAAACCTATTACATGGCTAGGGTTTCTTCAAAACCCTAGAAAAGGAAGATTAGCCACTCATGGAGGAGTAGAAGGAGGTAGAAGGAGAAGGAACCACCATGGGAGACATCTTTGAAGCTTCTTGTTCCTTTCTCTTTCCCAAACCCTAGCCTCTCTCTTTTGTCAAAACAAATTCAGAACCCTAGAAAAGCCTTGTCCTTTTCTTTTTATACTTCTACTCCCTTCCAAACAGGTTTAAAATATCAGTTTGACTTTTCCAGAAAAAGTCAACTCTGTCCAAATTTTGCCTTTTTGCCCATTTTATGCTCCGACGATGTATAACCTGATTGACATTCAACACACATAAAATACACGGTTTGACCAGCAAGTGAAGTTAGGAGATTCTAATTAACGGCCTCAATGATGTACATTTCGGCCTTAATCAATCTCCAACACAGTCGTAGTGCCAAAGAAGAATGGCAAGTGGCGTGTCTGCGTCGACTACAAAACAGTCAACAAGGCATGCCCAAAAGACAGCTTTCCTCTACCACGGATAGATCAGTTGGTAGACTTAACGGCGAGGCACAACCGACTTAGCTTTCTGGATGCATACAGAGGCTACCATCAAATTGCCATGCATGAACCAGATCAAGAAGTGACGTCCTTCACAACTCCAAGAGGACTATACTGCTACAAGGTTATGCCCTTTGGCCTAAAGAACGCAGGGGCGACATTCCAGAGAATGGTCACCAAGATGTTTGAGCCATTGTTAGGCAGAACAATGGAGGCTTACATCGACGATATGTTGGTCAAAAGCAAGGATGAGAATGACCATCTCAAGGACCTAAGTGAGATGTTTGAGATCCTAAAGGAGCATAAGTTACGCCTCAACGTGTCGAAGTGTGCATTCGGAGTAGGATCTGGCAAATTCCTGGGCTACCTGGTGACCAACCGGGGTATAGAGGCAGACCCCTCCCAGATCAAGGCAATTCAAGATCTGGAGAGACCAAACTCAGTCAAAGAAGTGCAGCATCTCACCGGCATGGCCGCTGCGCTCAATCGGTTCATAAGCCGGTCGTCCGACAGATTACGACCATTCTTCCATGCTCTAAAGGCCAAGTTCGAGTGGGACGACGAATGCGACCGAGCTTTGAAAAGCTTGAAGGAATACATGTCTTCTCCACCACTACTTGTAACCCCAATTCCTGGAGAAGAACTCTTCTTGTACCTGGCAGTCTCCCAGCATGCAATTAACGCAGTGTTGGTCCGCGCAGAAGGAATCCAACACCTGTCTATCTATTATGTCAGCAAGACATTACTGGGCGCCGAAACACGGTACTTGCCACTGGAGAAACTGGCATTGGCCTTGATGATGGCCTCAAGGAAGTTGTCACACTACTTTCACGCCCACACCATAGTTGTTCTCACAGCCTTCCCATTAAAAGCTTTGTTTGAAAGGGCGAACTTCTCTAGGCGAATCTTGAAGTGGGCAGTAGAGTTGGGGCAATACGACATCAAGTTCCAACCCAGAACCGCAATAAAAGCTCAAGCATTGGCAGATTTTGTCGCAGAATTCACACCAGGAAGTCATCACATCTGCCCAGTCGACTTGACTGAAACAACCGATCTAGGGATGGAAGTCGACGCCGGAATAGCGCAACCCCTGGTGCAATATACTCAGCCAGACGCCAAGGCAGCCCAAAACGAAGCAGGGAAGGAAGAGGCAAACCATGCTACACCAAGCTAGGACTCACCAATAAATAAAGACTTGATACAATCAGAAAGCAAGGGGCAGACAGCAAGCATGGACCTTAAAGAAGACACCACCAACATGGAAGATCCCAAGGCATCGTCTGATCCCTCCACTTACTGGAAGTTGTTTGTTGGGGAGATGTGGAAGCTCTTCGTGGATGGAGCATCCAACCGGCATGGAGCATGACTTGGTATAGTCCTCATCTCTGCAGATGGCCTAGTGGTGAAGCAAGCAGTCAACCTTGGCTTCCCAGCATCAAACAACGAAGCGGAGTATGACGCGTTTCTTGCAGGTCTCAAGTCAGCGTTCTACATGAAGGCCACCGAGCTAATGGTTTATAGCGACTCACAGCTGGTGGTAAACCAAATATCTGGCGACTACGAAGCAAAAGATGACAGGATAGCCAAGTACCAAGAGTTGGTCAGAACAGAGATCAAAAAATTTGAAGTAGTCAGGATAGAGCAGATCGGCAGGGAGGAAAACAGCAGAGCAGACGAACTAGCAGGCTTCGCCTCAATGGCAGATACCTCCATTCCTCACCCATTACTAATCGACTACCTGCCTAGACCCAGCATTGAAGACCCCGAAGCAGAAGAGGTATGTTGTGCAGAGTTAGGCCCTTCTTGGATGGATCCCATCATACTGTTCCTGAAAGACGGCACCTTACCAGAAGAGAAAAAAGAAGCCAACAGAATAAGAGCAAAGCCACAGCGATTTTGGCTCTCTCCATCCTTGGCATTGTACAAAAAGTCGTTCTCAGGACCTTACCTAAAGTGTGTTCACCCCAGCAAAGTGGAAGCATTCCTGTTCGAAATACATGAGGGTGTATGCGGCAGCCATCAAGGAGGAAGATCACTGGCATACAGAGCAATCTCGCAAGGATATTAGTGGCCATACATGAAACGGATTCAGAAAAATATGTCAAAAAATGCGAAAAATGCCAAAAGTTCGCACATCAAATACACCAACCTGCCAGAGAACTTCTACCTCTCACTAGCCCATGGCCTTTCGCAATGTGGGGCTTAGACATAGTAGGGCCACTTCCAACAGCACCCGGCAACAGGAAGTTCTTCCTTGCGGCAACCAACTACTTCACAAAATGGGTGGAAGTAGAAGCCTTGGCGTCAATCAAGGAAAAAGATGTGAAAAAGTTTGTCTAGCAGAATATCATCACTCGATTTGGCATACCAAAGGCATTGATATCAGACAACGGCACTCAATTCGATGGTAGGATTTTTAGGGGCTTTTGTGAAGAGTACAAGATAGAGTTCTACAATTCTACACCGGCATATCCCCAAGCAAATGGTCAGGCAGAAGCATCAAACAAGGTAGTCTTGGATGGATTGAAGAAAAGGTTAGAGAGAGTGAAGGGCAAGTGGACAGAAGAACTCCCTCATATTTTATGGGCTTACCGCACCACACCTCGCCGATCAACAGGGGAAACACCATTCTCCTTAGCTTATGGCATGGAAGCAGTCATCCCATTAGAAGTTGGCCTCCCCACAATTCGAAGCGAAAACTTTGACCCAGACTTAAATGGCGAAGCCATAGCATTGGAGCTTGACCTTGCGGAAGAAAGAAGAGACAGAGCATTGGTTCACATCGCCTTCTACCAACAAGAATTGTCCAGAAAGTATAACAAAACAATGCATCCAAGGCAATTCAAGCTCGGAGATTAGGTACTGCGCAAAGTGATGGGAAACACATTGGTACCAGGAGATGGCAAGTTAGGGCCTAATTGGGAAGGTCCTTACAAAGTGATTGGATTGGCAGGCAAAGGGGCATACCACTTAGAAGATGAGAACGACAAAGCAATTCCCAGGCCATGGAACACAGCCAATCTCAAGTTATTTTATTTTTAGTTTTTTTTTTTCTTTTAAGTATGTGTAATTTTTTACTTTCTCAATAAAACAAGTCGATTCTTTTCAGCATAATCGTTTTCAGTAAAAGGTAACTTTAGTAAGTTAGGAGCATTGTAAACATAGTTGGCCGAAAAAACCAACTATGAACCCTTCCTAAGCCCAGGATAAGGATCTAGGCTGCAGGACGTTTGGTCGGAATAACCAAACAATGTATTCTAAGTTGACTGGAAAAACCAACTTAGAGGTTGGCTGGATTAAACCAACACCCCTCCTAAGCCCAGGATAAGGATCCAGGCTGCAGGACGTTTGGTCGGCATAACCAAACACTGTATTCTAAGTTGGCTGGAGAAACCAACTTAGAGGTTAGCTGGATTAAACCAATACCCCTCCTAAGCCCAAGATAAGGATCCAGGCTGCAGGACGTTTGGTCGGCATAACCAAACACTGTATTCTAAGTTGGCTGGAGAAACCAACTTAGAGGTTGGCTGGATTAAACCAACTCTTTGTACTCTTCAGCCGAAGTAAGTTTATAGCTGAAGAGTGGTTGGCTGGATTAAACCAACTCTTTGTACTCTTCAGCCGAAGTAAGTTTATGGCTAAAGAGTGGTTGGCTGGATTAAACCAACTCTTGTTACTCTTCAGCCGAAGTAAGCTTATGGCTGAAGAGTGGTTGGCTGGATTAAACCAACTCTTTGTACTCTTCAGCCAAAGTAAGTTTATGGCTGAAGAGTGGTTGGCTGGATTAAACCAACTCTTTGTACTCTTCAGCCGAAGTAAGCTTATGGCTGAAGAGTGGTTGGCTGGATTAAACCAACTCTTGTTACTCTTCAGCCAAAGTAAGCTTATGGCTGAAGAGTGGTTGGCTGGATTAAACCAACTCTTTGTACTCTTCAGCCGAGATAGTTATATCGGCTAAAGAGTGGTTGGCTAGTAAGATTAAATAACTAAAATCGAAAGAACAGTTGGAAACTTAGAAAATGCATTACAAGTACAAGCATCTACAACAAAACCGGAGTAAGAGTTAGCACAGAAGATTTTTCCTTCATCAAAATGAAAAGCAAATACAACGGAGGAGCCGCAGCCCGGTTACAAGTTCAAAAACAAAAGAAAAGCAAAAAGATAAATCAGTTGAAAAGATCATCAATTTCGGTGTCAAACTCAGCATCAGCATCAATACGAAGACCGGTTTCAGGCGGGAGCTCGGTTTTGGTCACAAGAGTGGTCTCGGTCGGAAGCACGGTTTTACCTGGTTGCTCAATGACCAAGTTTTCCACCGTGGGCTCCGCCTGAACTGTCTGGTCAGCGTTGACAACCGGAGCGTCCTCAGAAGTAGAGTCTTCATCAGAGTCTGAGCCTTCAAGAAATTGCTGCTGGATGGCATCAACATACTCCAATAGGGAGTTCGGTATGAAGTAGGCTGGAGGGTTGAAGACCTCGGTCTGTGGATCGTGACCGAGCTTCTCAACAGCTGCCCTCCAGCCGCACTTAAAGAAGAGTTCCTTGGCGACTTCACATTGTTGGATATAACCGTCCTCTGCCTTCTTGAAGCCTTGCTTTTCAGCTTCTTTTATACCCTCCTTTAGCTGGGTTATCTCGGTAGCTTTCTTCCTTTCAAGTTTCGCCAGTTCGCGCAGGTACTTGTCCTTCAGCTCAATGGCAGCCTTTTGCTTTTCTGCTTCGGCCGAACTAACCAGTCCGGTCAGTCGGCCGTTCTCAGATCGGAGCTCGGCCATTTGCTTTTTGGCCTCCTCTAGCTCGGCCGTTTTTGCTTCGGCTTCGGCTACAGCTTGCCTTGTCGTTTTCCTGAGCTCTAACACTCTTCTGTGAGTGATGTTGTTTTTCTGAATGGCCTGACAAAACATAGACTTCCCTTGAGCCGAAGTGAAAGTTGGAAAAATTAGATAGATAAAAAGGGACAGTGCTACTTACAAGGATCATAGATTTTGTTGAAGACCGGATGGCCTTCAGCTCGGTGTTTAGCTGCTTTTGATGGTGCTCCATGTCTTTGGGGAGGCATAGACTCTTGGCTAGGTTGAAAGCCATCAAGTGATCCTTCTCAGCAACCACTGAGTCGGTATCAAGAATATCTCGGTCCTGGAAGATAAGGTTGGGAACCCATTTGGAGGAGGCAGCTCGGTCAGACTGCTCCGGTTGAGGGCTTGGTTGAGGGCTTGGAGGAGGACTTGGTAGCAGAATGGCCTCGTCTTCGTCAGCAAGGCGTCGCTCGGTTCGGCTAGCCCGGGCACGCTTGCTTGGACGAGATGAGGATGACTGTTGAGAGGGGAGAGCTACCACGGTCTCAGTGGTCTGCCCAGTTGGTGGTACATCGGCTGGATTTGTTGCGGTTAACAGGGCCTTCAGTCTGCTCCTTTTGGCCATTTCTTGTTCGGCGATCAATGGCACTGGGTTGATCTGGGGCAAGGTGGGGTCCGATTCTGGGGCGTCTTCTAGGAGAAAGTCAGTGACTCTGGCTTTTCGGCGACTGGTGTATCGGTATGTCGGCTCAAAACTGAGGAGTTTGGCCCAACTTCTTTCTTCAATACGTAGTACGGCACGGAGAGTACCAAGGTTGGGGTAGCTGTACAATGAATGTATATGGGCTGAATCTGCATGAAGAAGACAACTGTCAGTCCGGTTTAAAACCAGAAACCGAAGTAGAAAAGAGAAGGATGCATGGAAACCGAAGTAATTATACCGGGTATCCCTTTATTTCAATTTATACGTCGGCCGGGAATCTGGGCTTGATGATCTTCAAAATTCCCAGAGACCCAGAAAAAATCGTCATCGTTCAAGTCTTTATCCGGTGTATCCTTAATTATTTTTTCACGTCGGCGGCGTATTCTCAAATAGTATACCCACCCATCCTCTTTTGAACCTAAGGAATATTGGTGGAAGAGTTCGGCTAGACCGAGGTTTAGACCGGCTTGGCGGTTTAGTTCAGCTATACCCATTATTATACGGTATGAGTTGGTGGAAAGCTGGGTTGGGCATATTCTGGTTTGCCTAAGGAATTCACAAATCAAGGGCTGGACTGAAAATCTTAGTCCGGTCTCTATTATTGAAAGAAGGGTAAAAGGAACAAAACCCTCATTTCCCCATGGTATGACACCTTTTTTGGCTAGGGTAAGTTGGACGTCGTCAGGGATGTTGTAATCCTTACGGAATTCGGCTAGGCCTTATGGGGTTTCTACCAAAAATCTATATTTACCCATTTGTTCTATAAATTAAGAATAAGTTAGTTCGGTTGGAAAACTGTGCTCAGTAGTTCGGTTGAGCGCGTAGAAGAGTGCCTGGGCAACCTAAGTCTGCAAAGGGGAAAACAAAGGGGTTAAGCACAGATCGTTGACCGTGCTACAAAATCAAATCGAAGATAAAAAAAGTCCTACTTCGGCCTATGCTTGGTAGCTTGGATAGAGCAAGGGGTTTGATAGATCGGTTTACGTATGGGGTTTGTTATCTCGGTTTGAACTTCGAGTTTTTGTTACTTCGGTTGAGCCTCCAGGGGCAGCTTTCTTAGTTCGGTTCAAACTAAGGAAGCTGGCTTAGCCCGGTTGAAGGCCAAGGTTTCTAGTTTGCTAAGCTCAAACTTCGTTCGATGAGTTTATTTCGGCTAAAGTGAATCAGGAGTTAGTAACTTACTGAAACTACTGATATACCTAAAAGTTCTAGTTCGGTTATTGTCTGGATTGATCTACATATGTAGCACAAACAGTATCTTAGTTCGGTTGGGGCAAGCTTATGGATCAAAACTACGTTTTACAGGTTGCTTCATGATATTCATAGTGTTCTTATGAAGATTTTTCCAGAAAGAACAAAAGGAAAGAAAGTGTTTCGCAAAAAACACAAACCTGAGGCTATGGATTAAGCAAAATGCAAAAACAAGGAAAGCAAGAACAGGTTTGAGTAGCTTACCAGGACAAGAGGAGATGAGAGAAACAGCAGCAAAAACACAAGCTTCAAGGTTGCAAGGTTGAAGAGTAATGGAGGATTCGAAGAGAGAAGGAAGTGAATAGTTTGTTGATGATTTGAAAAATAAGAGGTTTGTTTTGTGTAAAGGCAAAAAGGCGGGACTGTTCAAAAAGTGTGAAGTACGAAGAACGGCGTGACAGCTATGCTGGCCAATCAGAGCATGCCACGTGTCATTGGAAGGACAATCGATTCAGTTTCTGCAACTGAAGGGACGTTTTGACCGGATAAGGGTAGCTCGGTTAAAGTGTAGCCCGGCTGGAGTGGCTTAGAGTTCGAGCTCGGCTGGAAAGGCAAAGGGCTTTTGGCCCGGTTGGGAGGCTAAGAGTTTAAAGCTCGGTTTTACGGATTGAAGAGGGTTTTTAGCTCGGCTGGTTGACAAAATAATCCCTATCATGCTGTGCAGATGGAATTAAGGGGCAATTGAGAGGGTAATTTATATGAAAATTGGGCCGAGCTAGGTAATGGGCTGTTATGGGCCGCAGTACGAAGAGCCGGGTAAAATGGCCGTATAAGTTACTCCGGTCTTGTGGATGATTTGGAGTTAGTCCGGTCCCAAAGCCCGGAGGTTAGTCCGGTCCAAGGGAAGATTGTAGTTAGACTGGTCTAAAGATGCTTTGGAGTTAGACCGGTCTTAGAGTTAAACCGGTCTTGACATATTAGTTCGGTCTAACCACACCAATGAGTTGTACATTAGAAGCCGAAGTAAGACTAGTAGAGGGAAGAGCCGAACTAAGGATAGTTCGGCCTATTCAGCGGCTAAGCATAGTCATGTTTACTTCGGTTATACGGTAGTCCGACCATGGAAAAACCATCTCACTTGGTTTAAGCAGTGAGGGAGGTGTTGAAGGATAAGCATTATCCTTCAGGAGTATGAATCCTAGAAGGACTCTGCATGGAGAAGTAAGAGTCCTATTTGGATTATGCCAATCGAAACCTATAAAAGCTCATAAGCATCACCTATGGAGAGGTAACACAACTTTGTTTTCTGAATACACAGAGCTTTTGTCTATTTGTCAAGCTTATTGACTTAGGCATCGGAGAGGTTTCCGGCACACACCAGCCGGCCAGCTTACGTTCGTATTTTCAGGTGATAAAGCGACGTCGTACGGAGGAGCGCAGACTTGATCAACAGGATTATACGTGAAGGTATATTTCTTTCCCGTACACCCTCTAATATTTTAATATATCAATAAGACCTCTTGACATTTGGAAGTTGTATCATTGGCACCCCAATCATCATTAAAATGCCATTGACACTAATATTTCAAATGAAGTTACTCTCATACCTTCCATTTTATTTTTTATATTTTGAAAAAGCCAAATAAAAAATAAAAGAGTAATTTTATTGCGGATTCAAAATTTAATTCAAGAAAGTCATTCTCCATTATAGTATTGATTTGTTGTTGCCGTTTATTGTAATTAATAAAGTTAATTAATAATTTCAAAAAAATTAAGTAAACTCAGAGGTTGTTCTTATATTTTTGTCAAATGACATTTGATATTCTCATATTGCCCTTCTTAAGTTTATAAATGGTTACAACTAGTTGAGGTTTTGAAGTGTTGTGCAATTTTCAAATGTCAAAAATGTACGGGAGATATTTGAATTGTCAAGAGTGTTAGTGTATTTTTAACAAATATTAGGTAGTGTCTATGATTTTTATTTATTTTTATTATTATTATTTTAACTAGTCACTTTTGGTAATGCACCCTTCAACAAACTATTCATTCTTGATTTATTTTGCTTAAACATTCTTTCTTAATTATTTTACCAATTCATCATACTTTTTCAATAGTCATTTTTTCAAAGGACATTTCAGAATGGAGGGATTATAATTAAGTATACCTATTAAAAAATAATTATAGATTGACGAAAAAAATTATAATTTAATTATTAATGTTTATAAAATTTATTATTAATTTATAATTATTTTTAAATCTATCACTGATTTGATATTTCCACTTTAAGAAAAGTCGAAGTACAAATTTACATTGACAGTGTTGTCAACCAGTAGTCAGAGCAAGCAACATAACATTGTATAAAGGGTAAATTACATGTGGCCCTCTTTATTTTGGACAATCTTGCCCTGAATATTTATCTTCAAGTCCAGAGATGCCTCCATCATTTTGGCAATGCGTAGATCTAAATTGTGTATTTCAACTCCATGGATAAGAGGATTTTGTAAATAGAGTATTAATTGCTTCTTAGTGACGCACCTTGTTTCCCGAAATTTGCAATTTAGGAGACTATATTCAAATTTTGAATTGCAAAAGTCTTTGTTTGGCTGTAATGAAATGAGCCACCAGCGGCAAAAGGAAAGTTCTGATTGAAAGCCTTAACGCCGCTGTCAGTTTGGGTATTTGTTGAGTTTGTTGGTTTTGATTGTTGTTTGTTGATTTTTATTTTATTTTATTTTTTTTGGTTGAGCTTCTTTTTAGTATATTGAATTGTTGTTTGTTGATTTTTGTTGATTTGTTTGGAAACTTATAGTGAAAGAACTCGTAAAACTTCCTTCAATTCATACTTTGTTTTTTTGTTATTGATGCCCTATTCAAAAAACACTAAAGTGTCACTCTGGTAGTCAGTAATATTTTACTGTGAATTAAAATAACATTTTATTATTAATCAGAGTAAAATGTTACTTTTACGTCAATTTCGACATTAATTTTTTATATTTTTTTATTTTTTAAAAGAATTTCATAGTCGCTAGAATTTTGTTTGATAGATTTTGATGAGAAAATTTTAAAAATACTAATTTTATTAAAAAATGACATTTATATCAAAAATTATATCATTTTAAAGTTTAAAATATTAAACGGAGATTTTTTTTAAGGTCCCTAGAATTAAAATTTTATAGCATAAAGGATATTCAATATTTTAATAATGTCTAAGGTCCTTCAAGTTGATCCAGAGAAAATTCACGTCACAGAGAAAATTGGTTCAGAGAAATTCTGGAAAGAATTTCTGGAAAGAATTTCTCTAGACTTTCCAGAGAAATTCTCTGACCTTCTCTAAACTTCCCACTGTAAATTTCTCTGCCCTCCCCTTCTCCAAATTTCTCTGCCTTTTATATACTTCCCACTCTTCCAGAGAAATTTCTCTGCCTTTCCACAAAATTACATCTCCAGAGAAATGATAAATTTCTCTACCCTCCCTACCTCTCCTGGACTCAACACTCCAGAGAAATTTGAACATTTCTCTGACTTTATCGGCCTTCCCACAAAATTACCTCTCTAGAGAAATTTTAAATTTCTCTGGCCTCCCTGGTCTTTCATGGACTCTCTAGAGAAATTTCAAATTTCTCTGCCTTCCATATACTTCCCATTCTCTAGAGAAATTTCTCTGCCTTTCCACAACATTACCTCTTCAGAGAAATTTTGAAATTTCTCTAGCCTCTCTGCCTTTCCTGGACTCTAAACTATTTTTTATTTGCCTCTCTTCTTGGACTGTCATACTCATGAGAAAGAAAAGGCCATACAAGAAAGAGATGAATTGAATAAGCCTAGGAAATTAGGAATACATAAATTTTGTTACCTGAAACAACTTGAGGGCGGCGGAGGATCGATTCGGCGTTCATTGCGATCCACCGGCGACGACTGAATTGGATCCTGATTATACAGATGCAAAAGTTCTACTCCATCGCCGATGTCGCGATCAAGCTTTGACGAGTGGCTGAGAAAAAAGTGAAAAACAGAAAGGAAGGCAAGGATGTGAAGAAGAAGAATAGTAAAGAAGAGAAGAGTCGAAAAGTTTCATCGCCACTAAACGTTGAAGATATTTTTAGTTTTTCTAGTTGTGATTTGTAGGGAAATTGATCAGATTTGAGAGAGAGAAATAAGGTCTGCCATGGTTCTTGTTTTACTTGTAGAGAGAGAGAGAAGCGGGAGAGAGACACAGAGAGCGTGAGATATATCAAATTTCTCTGTGATAGATAGGAGGGACCTTAGACATAAAAAAATAATATTGTGGTTCTTTTCCATTACTAAAAATGAGAGAGGGACTTTAGATTAATTTTCCCATATTAAATTAGTCACTAAGGATATTTTGGTAATAGTTATGTGTGCTGGACTTTTAAAGGAAAACTTTTTTTTACTTGTCCTTAATACATTAAAATTTTATTATGAGAAGACTCTGACCAAATTCTCTTATTTTGGTTGCCAAATCAACCCTTAAAATTTAAACCCCTACCGGCTTAGACTAGAAGATGTTGCGTGGACATATGAGGTTTATCACAAGTTTTATTTTTATATTCAAACTGTTTATTTTATAAAATCATTCATGAATATTATTTACACACAAAATTCAATTGATTTATCACAACTTGTTCAATTTATTACATTTATCTAAAAACAAATGGATGACTAGTGTATTTTTTTTTTTAAAAAAAAATAGGCTATCCATGTTTATTTTTTTATTTTTTTTGACAAACTCAATAAATTGAACAAATTATGATTACTAAAATGACTAAATTTTTTTTAAATTATCGAAACGAAATCCGTACTGGATCCACTGGCCGAATATTGAGACCAAAATAATGAGAAAAGAACTCTAAAAGTTAAAAATTGTATTGAAAATGAAATATATAATCTTTTTTTTTTTAATTTGAAAAAAGGTTTAGTATTTACTAAAATGTAAATGCTGGATTTAATTAGATTATTTGATATGTAAATTATTTTCTTACATTCTTTATATTCATGGTGGTGGGGTGGTAGCCACATGGTGGTGTTGGTGTAATGGAGTGCAGGCAGTGGTGGCTATAACGGTGGGTTATATGGTGATAAACTATGAAATATATGTATTGAATGAAGGTTGAGAGTTTTAATTTTGAAATTCTAAAGAGAGTTCTAGTAATGTGGAAGGAGTGAGACTCATATGTGATGTGATGTGATATTAGGTGTATGTCTATATTTTTGTTTTTTTCCTCTTGTCACTTTACTAGAGCTCTCTTTAAAGTTTTAAAATTAGAATTCTCTATCATTATTGTATATGTGTTTTGACAAATATGTTGTACTTGTACTAAGTAGTTATCGACGTATGATATTTTGTATGATACTTCTGTATATGTACCGTGTATACGAAACACGTACTCAAAATTTTTCTTCTTAATTTTGGCGTACTTGGATATACCTAATATATATACCCAAGTCGTACTGTACCTTAGTCGAAATAGTATTTTCTTCTATTATAGAAATAAAATTTCTTTCACTATATATATATATTTTTTAATTTTATACTTATTATAATTTTGAAATTAAGCTATGGTTTGTAAATAATTTTCATTTATACCTTTATTTTTGGCATTAAATGTTAATTCTAAGTTGGATATTAACAAATTAAATCATTTGATCAATTTTTGTATTACTCCAAATTAAAATAATTTTTTTCTACAAGTGTATCAAACCGTACGCTTACCTTAATTTTTTTTATTTTTTATATTTTTTTTTATAGATTTTACCATATCGACATACTGTATTGTGCCAGTACTAGTACTCGTACCCGTGCTTCATAGGTAATAAGATAATGGTCGCAATGATCGTGTTGGTGGTGGCGCAACAATTAGTAGTAGTAGTGGAGTGATAGCAATAGTGGTGATTTGTGATGGTGGTAATAATGATAGTTATGATGATGGAATAATGGTGGTAGTGGTGATAGTAATAGTAATTTGGTGGTGATGACAGTGATTACAAATGATGATAGCAGTACAGCTCAATAATGCAATCGTTTGGCATAATGGTTTGAGGTGATTTGGGGCTAAAATAATCACAAAAAAATAAAATAAACTAAAATTTAATAAGACAAAATGTCACATTCAAACCATCATCATTTTATTTTATTTTCTTACAAAAGTCTAAAAAGTCAAAAAAATCAACCCACATCTCAAACCAACTCACATAGTCGTGAAAGGTTAAAAGTCCAGTATTGAGTATTCATAATTATGTAAAAGATGTGCCATTTCAAAACTTTATGTTATTTTTAAGAGATACAAAATTTGATTACCGAATCGATTTAATTTATTTTTACTAAAATACATTCAGATTTGAGTTACCACTAAACTCATAACCAAACGCCTGTGTTTTTGCAAAGAATTGGAGTATTGACTGGTAGTACAAAATTCTGTTTTTTGCAAGGACGGTTTGGAATCTGTGAATCATGTGTAGTTGCTGTGTCCCTTTGTGTAGAGAATATGGACCAATTTGCTGAATTGGTGGGGGATTAGCTGGATAGTGTTAGGGAAAATCAATGATTCCTCAGAAGTAAATCAATCAATGAGAATAAAAATTAATGCAGAAAAATTAAATCAAAGGCAACACAAGAATTTTTACGTGGTTCCCTTAATGTGAGATACGTTCACGGGATCGAAATCCGATTCCACTATCAACCAAAGAGTTTCCAAACGATTACAAACGAGACACGAATGGTCTCACAAAACCACCCTTAGGTGAATTCCAAATAATCACAAATAAATAAGAGGAAAAATCTCACCAAATACATAAACCAAAATCTTCAAAATCAGAGTTGAAGAAGATCCAAAATAATAATCCAAATTAGTGCCACCAAATACCAACCGAAGAAGAACAAAACATAAAGCTTCTGTAGCCTTTTTCCCAAGAACTCCAGCAACAAAACAAAGCACCAATCCACCTAAAAAGTAATCAATTAGCTGCTTCCGTTTCACCCTTCTCAGGAGCAAACATAAACAATATATATATATATATATATGTACGGGGGCAAAATATCCTCTGCTTTCCGTACTCCTTGTACTCCAAGCTTCTCTTGACGGTGTATACCTAGCAACACAGAAACGGTGAGCTGCCCGGCGGTGGGGTGCCAGATAGATCCTCCGACGATCAAGTCAGTCCACTTGAGGAAGAAGAAGACTGTTAGAGAGAGAGTATTCTCTTTGGGGAAGAAGTTGCATACCTCTAACGTTCGTCTTCTTCCCTCTTTCTAGGCTGGCCATGCAGCCTCAAGATCGTGCGCGCACCACCCCTGTTGTCCTTCCAAGGACAGGTGGCAGTGCTTGCCTCTCACCACCTTACGCGTGTAAAGGTTTTGTCCTCCAACCAGTACATGCAGAACTGCCCAACGGTATTGGTGCGTGCATGGAGCAGATGTCCTCTCCTTCACGCCATTGGCCCAGGTGGCACACTTAACCAGAGTACCACGTCCGGCCTAGCCACAAAGAATTGTCACCATAAGCAGCACGACCGAGCTATGTCACGCCGACCTGTCCCTTGGCAAAGGGACCAATACCGGACTCACACGGCCGAGCCGTAATTAACCGGTCCGTCATGACACCTGGCTGCAATACGCACCAACCTCAGCCCGTTCTACCTTCATCCCCAATTTACACGAAGCCTGTCCATCTCGCCTGATCGGTTAGAGGCATGCCGGCCCTAACCGCGTCTCAAGTCCAGTTCGGGCTACTCTTAGCTCGGCTACCAGACACTGCTGCGTACCCTGCCGCTTCACAACTCGATCAGGCATTGGGTCGTGCCTGGTGCGCCGATCTCCTCGATCGTGCAAAACAGACTCATGGACCGTGCTACATAGGGGGAATGGTACGGCGCCGAAAGGTCTGTCACGTCCGCGCTATCGTAGCTCGGCCGTACCAAAGGTGCAGATCTCCCCTCTCAATTGCCCCTTAATTCCATCCGAGCTAATCGTGATTGGGGTTACCATCGTGGCCGAGCCAACAGATGAGTTGCGCCATTACCAAGCCGAGCATGATTGGGGGCATATTTGTTGCCGAGCTGTCCCATTTGGTCGGCCATTTCCTCCGCAGTCTCACCAAAGGTCGTACAGCCGTACTGACAGCCGCGTTCCCAGTGCCACATGGCTTCACGCCATTGGGTCGTGCAGCCAGCTGTTCTGCACGCGCAGAATTCAAACGGCGCAGCCGTTTGGGTTCCTTCCCCCCTCTTTTGTATTCCAACGAAGGGGCTAAAACCCTTCACTTTTCACCTTCTTTTCCACACAAACTCTAAACCCTAGCTTCCATATTCTCTGAGAAATTGCCCTCGCGGCCGTTGCATCTCACCTGCTTCCGTTCCCATTTTTTGTTTCTCGTGAGGTCACAACCAAGTTCAAGAGGCCCTGTTCTTGCATCTGGTATTTGGTAAGTCCTCCTACCCTTCCTTCAAACTCTCGTACTCGAGTTCCTCAAGTTTTTCACTTTTTTGTGCTTGTATTCTTCATGTTTATGCCTGGGGCCATTAGAGTTGCTTTCCCTTGCTTAGATCTTGCACACCTTAGGGCAGACAAAAACAGTAGGAATGGATGGGGCTTTCGTGCCCCTTGTTTCTCCTGGGTTCGAACGAGTTCATGCTATTTCTGGGATGAACAGTTTGAATCTGGGTAGAACCGAGCTAAATGCTCGTTTAGATCCATAAATGACACTTCGGCCGAGCAAAAAACTAGTTTGTGGCTTCTCGTAGAGGCTGTAGCCGAGCCGAACTACCAATTAGACCGGTAATAGAACTGAACCGGGCGAAAACGTGAGGTCGTTACTTGGGCCTTGACCGAGCTAAAGGCTCAGTTAGTTCGTCAAATAGGACCCGACCGAGCTATAACTTTGTTAGGATTTCCTTCTTGGACCTTGACCGAGCCAGAAGTGGAGAGTTAGAACCGAACTAGGAAATCGACCAAGTAGCCTAGCCGAGGCAGGGGTCGAACCGTCCAAACACTAATAATCCCTTCACTGAGCCAATTCCCATAGGGGCCGCGCAATTTATGCCGTGCTAACCCTTGGAATTATTTTTTAACATGCAGAACAAATAGGACCGACCAAGCCAGTCCAGCACTATAATTGGTGGAGCTCAAAGTCCGAGCAAACACACCAACATTTTTGACCGAGATATACACTATATCAAATAAAACCGAGATAGATGGGGAAGTACCACTTTATGGTTAGTTCGCCCGACGCATTAGCAGAGTTTCGTAGGGATTACCGTATTCCAGATGATGTCATCCTAGAGCTGGCCAAGAAGGGTGATACCCCGTGGGGCGACCTAGACCGGTGCCCCTTCACGATCGTATCCATAGTAGAGGGAGGACTTCGTTTCCCGGTCTAGCCATTGATCTGCGAATTTTTGAGGCAGACAAGGCTTTGTCCAACCCAAGTGTCAAATAATACGTACAAAATAATAAACGGGGTCGCCGAGCTGAACAGGAGGCTCGGTCTCAATCTCGGTCTCGCGGAAATATTCCACCAATATAGCCTTAGCAAAAATAATGGTGGGTTCTGCTGGTACCTTAAAGTAAAGAAGGGCCGAGCAAAACTCATCGAAGGCAACCCAGACAAAGAAACCAACGACGATGACTTCCTCTGGGTGTCCGGTAATTACGAGGACACCGAGGCGCCCATACCGGGCTGGTACATTAGGAAGGACTTCGGCAGTGCTGGTGAGTTGCTCGGCTAACCGCACTATGGTACGGCGCCGAGAGGTCTGTCACGTCCGCGCTATCGTAGCTCGGCCGTACCAAAGGTGCAGATCTCTCCTCTCAATATATATTGTTGATTAATGGGCTTTTCTATTAAAACCCTAGTTGTATCCAAATTGAATTGGGTTTCCACAAATTAGATATAATATATAAAAATATATTATAACTAATATCAAAACCAAATTAAATTCTTTTAATAAACCAATTGGGTCCCACACTCTAATAAGGAGGTATACCTAACAATTCTCCCCCTACCGACTTAGGTGGAGAGATCAACCATACCCGCCAAAGTTCGAAACTTCAAATGTTTGTCCCTCGACAAAGTCTTTGTCAACATATCCGAAATATTATCATCTGTGTGAACTTTTTCGAGTTGCAATAATTTCGAATCTAGCACATCACGAATCCAGTGGTATCTCACATCAATGTGTTTCGATCTCGAATGAAAAGTAGAATTTTTACTCAAATGAATAGAACTTTGACTATCACAATAAAGCACATACTTTTCTTGATTCAAACCCAACTCTTGCAAAAATTTCTTTAACCATAACTCTTTTTTGCAAGCTTCCGTAATGGCAATAAATTCAGCTTCAGTAGTTGAGAGAGCAACACATTTTTGTAATTTAGATTACTATGCCACAGCTCCCCCTGTAAAAGTCATCAAATACCCCGAAGTAGATTTCCTAGAATCAATATCACCGGCCATGTCAGAATCTGTGAACCCATCAAGCACCGGCTTACCATCTCCAAAACACAAACATACCTTCGAAGTCCCTCGAAGATACCTCAGAATCCATTTTACCGCTGCCCAATGTTCTTTACCCGGATTAGAGAGAAACCGACTAACCACACCAACGACGTGAGCAACATCCGGCCTTGTACAAACCATGGCGTACATCAAAGAACCAACTGCTGAAGCATAAGGAACTTTCAACATCTCTTCTTTGTCTTTCTCGCTTGTAGGACATTGATTCGAACTAAGCTTGAAGTGACCCGCAAGTGGACAACCAACCGGCTTTGCTTTATTCATGTTGAACCTCTCAAGAACTTTCTCAATGTAGATTTCTTGAGACAACCAAATCAGCCCCTCTTTGCGATCACGAATAATTTTCATACCAAGAATTTGTTTTGCCGGCCCCAAATCTTTCATAGCAAAAGACTTGCTCAACTCCAATTTCAACCTATTAATCATGGTAGAATCTTGATCCACAATTAACATATCATCAACATAAAGCAAAAGAATAATAAATTTACCATCCGGAAAATTTTTCACAAACACACAATGGTCCAAAGTGGTTTTAGAAAAACCATTATTCATCATGAAAGAGTCAAACATTGCCGCAGGGCTTGCTTGAGACCATACAAACTTTTCTTCAATTTGCAAACAAATTTCTCTTTCCCTTTTTCCACAAAACCTTCCGGTTGCTCCATGTAAATTTCTTCTTCAAGATCACCATGAAGAAATGCGGTCTTCACATCAAGTTGCTCAACTTCAAGGTTCATACTTGCAGCCATGCCAAGTATAACCCGAATAGAAGACATCTTTACAACCGGTGAGAAAATCTCGTCAAAGTCAATACCTTTCTTTTGCCCAAAGCCTTTTACAACAAGACGTGCTTTGTATTTCAGATTCTTGCTATCATTCTTCAATTTGAAAACCCACTTATTTTTCAGAATTTTCCTCCCTTTAGACAACTTCACCAAATCATAAGTGTGACTTTCAAGTAAGGAATCCATCTCCTCTTCCATGGCCTTTTTCCAATCATCTTTCTTTGCGTGCTCAATTGCTTCTTGTTAGCTCTCAGGCTCCCCTTGATCAGAAATCAACACAAATTCATTGGGAGGATACTTTCTTGAAGGTTGTCGGTCCCTTGTAGATTTCCTCAACTCAAGTTGTTGTGGCGGTTCTTGAGTTGGATGCTCTTCCTCAATTTCTGACTCAACTTCATTAGGATTAGCATCATCCTCTACATCTTCAATAGGTGGCTGCACATCACCCCCATTTTCATCATCCACCGAAGATGAAGGAGATGGATCCATGTTAATGAGATCACTAGTTTTTATCTTCGGTTGATCACCTTTGCCAAAGTCTTCAATTGTTTGGTCTTCAAGAAACACAACATCACGGCTTCGAATGAATTTCTTGTCGACCGGATCCCACAATCTATACCCAAATTTATCACGCCCATAGCCAAGAAAAATACACTGTCTTAACTTACTATCAAGCTTGGACCTCTCATCCTTTGGAATGTGAACAAAAGCTCGGCAACCAAACACTCTCAAGTGCTCATAAGACACATATTTACCAGTCCAAACTCTTTCAGGAACATCACCATTCAAAGGATAGCAAGGAGACAAATTGATCACGTCAACCGCTGTACTCAATGCCTCACCCCAAAAGGATCTTGGCAATTTAGCTTGTGAAAGCAAACACCTTGTTCTTTCCACAATGGTGCGGTTCATCTTCTCGGCAACGCCATTTTGTTGAGGAGTCTTTTTAACTGTCTTTTGGTGCCGAATACCTTGGCTGCGACAATACTCATCAAATGGCCCAATGTATTCACCACCATTGTCTGATCGGATGCACTTCAATTTCTGCCCTGTTTCTCTTTCAACCATGGTCTGAAAATGCTTAAATACTTCTAGAACTTGATCTTTAGTTTTTAGTAGAAAAGCCCAAACTTTCCTTGAATAATCATCAATGAAAGTAACAAAATAAAGTGCACCACTATGTGTTCTAACTTTTAAAGGATCACAAATATCCGAATGAATCAACTCCAAAACATTTTCTTTTTTAGAAGCAACATTTTTCTGAAAAGAAACTTTATGTTGTTTACCCGCCAAACAATGAACACAAGTTTTAAGATGTGTACCTTTCAAACCGGGTAGAAGCTCTTTCTTGAACAAAACTTGCAGCTCCTTTTCACTCATGTGCCCAAGTCGCCTGTGTCACAATTCAGTAGAAGTATCATCTTCAAGTGCATTGACAACACCTTTACAAATTTTTCCTTGTATCGAATAAAGTGTATGAGTCTTCTTGCACTTAGCCACCACCAAAGAACCCTTTGTGAGCTTCCATATTCCATCACCAAATTTGTTGTTGAAGCCTTCATCATCTAGCTTCCCAGTAGAGATCAAATTGAGGCGAATGTCGGGAGCATGTCTCACATCTTTAAGCAACAATTTGCAGCCCAAATTTGTTTCCAAGCAAACATCACCCATGCCAATAATCTTGGACAAACCTTCATTACCCATTCGAACAGAACCACAATCTCCTTTGGCATAGGTAGTGAAGAAATCAACTTGAGAAGTCACATGAAAAGAAGCATCGGAATCAATCACCCAATTACTCTTTTGGCTCACAAAATTGATATAATCATCTTCACAAACAACCATGAGATCATCGGTAGTAACTGCCGTTGTGTCTTCTTGCTTCTTATCCACACTTTTGTCACGCCTTTTCTCCTTATTCTTGAGCTTTCGGCATTCTCGCTTCATGTGCCCTTTCTCATGGCAATAATAGCACTCAATGTCTTTCTTTGAAAAAGAACCATCTTTTGATTTCTCACGGCTTTGATCACGACCATGAGGAGTCTTACTCCTCCCTTTTGTTTTACTTCGGCCTCTCACAACAAATGCTTCTGAATGAGAGGAACCTGCTGATTTTCTTCTAGTTTCTTCATTCAATAGGCTACTAGTGACTTGGTACATTGTGACAACTCCATCGGGTGCCGAATTACTAACGGTCACAACCAAAGTCTCCCAACTTTCAGGCAAAGAACTAAGTAGCATCAAAGCCTGCAACTCATCATCAAAAATAATTTTCATAGAAGCAAGTTGGTTAACAATACTCTTTATTTCATTCAAATGTTCTGGAATGGGGCTGCCCTCTTTATATGTTAAATTAACCAACTTACGAAACAGAAAGCTTTATTTGTGGCTGATTTTCTATCATAAAGGCCTTCTAATTTTTTTCCATAAATCATGTACTGAAGTTTCAGTAACAACATGATGAAACACACTGTCATCAATCCATTGACAGATAACACCAACGGCTTTTCAATTAAGCCTATTCCATTCATCATCTTTCATACCCTCGGGTTTGCCACTATCACCTTCAATAGGCCCATACAAATCTTTACAAAATAATAGGTCCTCCATTTTAGTTTTCCAAGTTACCCAATTGCTTCCATTGAAGCTAGACATACAACCCACATTCCCCTCCATTGATTTACACAAATAATTAAACCCAAATAAACCGTAAGCTCTGATACCAGTTGTTAGGGAAAATCAATGATTCTCCACAAGTAAATCAATCAATGTGAATAAAAACTAATGCGGAAAAATTAAATCAAAGGCAACATAAGAATTTTTACGTGGTTTCCTCAATGTGAGGTACGTCCACGGGATCGAAGCTCCTCAATCGATGGAGTCATTTTAGACTAGTGGCAAAGCTTCAAGTTTCGAAAGCTAGAAGAACAGATTTGGAGCTCCATTCCTTGTGATCTGCTGTGGTTAGTGTGGAAAAGTAGAAATGAATTTTTCTTCAATTATAAACAACCAATCTTGGAGGAACTATATGAAATGGTAAAAGTTCGAGTGGCAATTTGGGAGAAGGCTTATTCAAATGGAATATTCTATTCAGTCAATGATTTTGTTCGAACTTGCAGCACGTTCGGTTCAGTAGCTGGGGAGGGTAATGGTTATTTTTGTTTTGTTTGCGCTGTTTCTGGTAGTGCACAGGTGTGTAAATGGTGTTTTGAGGGGTGTTTGGAGTTGGAAACTCTTCAGCTCGATGGTGTTGTATTCTTGTTCGATGGTGTTGCTTAGTGTGCCAACATAGTTGGAATGCTTTGCAATGACAATGATGCAATTCTTCCAAGAAGCTCTGTTACTTCTTATTGTGATTTGATTAATAAAATCTTCTCTTTTGCCGATAAAAAACAAATAAATAAAAATAGCTATGTTGCATAACTCATACCTCTCATAGGTCACATTTTCGTGTTTACAATCAAAATGGTTTTAAAGCTGGTAGTGGAGATCAATAATCTAGTGATCGAGATTTATGACTTGGGAGTGTACTCTCTTTAAAATCTTAGGTTCGAAACTTTTTAGATACAAATAATTTTTTCGAATCAATTTATACGAAACTTTTGTCAGGACTTTAATTGAAACTCCTATAAGTGAAGAGTGGAATTAGTCTCCTAGATTAATCGGTTCAATAGATCAAATACCAAATTATAAAATAAACAATAAGACCAAGAATCCAAGTCAAGAAAGCAAAGAAAGCAAAGTACATGGTTGTGAAATTCTTGGTTGATTAGTATTTTAAAAAGGAAAGACAAACAGACAGCTTAAACAACGTAGCAAGGCCATTTCCTGTCGAGTTGAAAGTGGGAATTGGGAACTGTCAAGTGAGCATTTAAAATGTTTTTTAGCAGTACATATGGACCAACTGAAAACAAAACATCTTAACTTCTTTTGTCTTTCCCCAGCACCATCAATTTGACCTCAACAAGTAAAAGACAAACAAGTAAAGACAATCAAAAGAGGTGGAAACTAGCCAAGAGAGTCAAAGATGCAACAGAGATCCTTCTTATAATATTACAAATTTCAATAATATTATATGTAAAAAAATTTATGTGACTTAAATTTATTTGTAATTATACTGAAAATAAATTTGAAACTATGTTGTATAATTATTTATTTATTTTTATTATTATTATTATTATTTTTTGCATACTTAACGCTACTTTATAAATTTTGAACTTTTCTTCACAAGGTCTCTTGACCAAATGCAAGTGACTTTAAATCAAAATTTCCAAATTCAGGTAGTTTTGAATTTATTTTTCAAACCTTAATTATTTGGTGAAGTCATACTTTGAAATGAGACTTCAACTCATTTGCTGTAAAAAAATAAAAATAAAAATTGAAGTTATTTTTAAAAAAAAAATATTACTTCAAGTGGTATATTGAAAACATGATTTCATCAAACAACATAGATTTGAAAAATAAGTTTAAGACTGTTTGGATTAAAGAATTATATTTCAAAACAACTTGCATTTTAATGAAAAACTCCTTTCACATTCCACCTAAGCCTGCTTGTTTCACTGGATATAAAATGAAAGATATAATATGATGTGAGATTTAGTCAGGATATATAATGAATAGGATATAGGTATTGGATAATATATCCCCCAATTCATGTTTGTTGACTTGATATATAAGATTGGATATATATTATCCATGTTTGTTTTACAAAATATATTGTGGGATATAAACAAATAATTTCTAAGATTGCCCTCATAATATTATATTATATTATATTATATTATATTATATTATATTAAATTCAAAATTTATATTAAATAATATTATATTATATTATATTAAATTCAAAAAATATATTAAATTATATTATGTTAGATAGACAAAAGGGTAAATTGGACTTTTTAAATCATATCCCAACCAAGGGGATATGATATAATGGGGGGGGGGAGGGGGTGGTGGCATTGTATATCCTCCACTTTTGGGAGATATATAATCCCATATATAGTATATTATATCCTCTTCGGAAAAAAATTGCAAGCATGGGATATGTGGACCTCACAGGATATAATATCCAATCCCACCCTTTATATCCTGGAATCAAACAGGGCCTTAGGTCTCTAATCTCTCTTTGTGAAAACATTAGATTTCATCTTCCAGAATGTGTGCTTGACTTAATGTGACTGACTAATTCAAGCCCACCAATCCTCCTCACATCATAGCCATCCACAGGTCCTGGAATGATATATAATATTACAATTGTTATCTCCCTCTCCTTGGCAAAATCGATCAGTTAGTTTGTTCGTAGTGTTGTATTTGCCAACTTTTTAGATATGGGCTCAAGAGAAGAAGAACAAGCAATTATCAATTGGCAAGTTCTGGAAATGGATTCAGGAGAGAAGCGTCTCAATGAGCTCGGATACAAGCAAGAACTCAGAAGAGAGATGGTCAACTCCATATCTTCACTTAATTTTATGTTTGCGTGTCTGTGTCATGTCCGTGTCTGCAAATTTTGCATTATTTTGACTACTTTTTATCGGGTTCGTTTAGTAATCCAAAGCTAGAAATGTTTGATGAAGCAATCTTTGTTTGGTTGGTTTGTTGCAGACATTTTTCAAAACACTTGCAATTACATTCTCAAGCATGGCAGTGTTTACTGGAACACCACTGTATGGACAAAGTCTGCTATATGCAGGTCCAGCACCCTTAATATGGGGATGGATTGTGGTCACATTCTTCACTTGGTTTGTTGGAGTTGCCATGGCTGAAATATGCTCTTCCTTCCCAGTATGTTTCTTTTCTCTTCCTATTACATATTTTTGCATAATTATGATCAATAATACTAGAAACACAGAAACTAATATAGAATCAAACACACCAGATTTATTTGTGGGGCCTGCTTCTAAAAAATCCTATCAATTTTATGTTTGAGTTTTGTGCTTTCTAAACTTATAATGGAATAGTAACATACAAACAAAAAAATTCATACGGAAACTTTATCCAAAATGATGACAGCTTTATGTCTTGTCAATTTAAAATAAAAAATCCATCAGAATGGTTTTCCTTTTTAAAAATGTCATTATCATATCATCCTTCATAAATTTTGTATAACAATTTTATTTGTAGATCAATTTCCATATGATGCTCTAATTCTCTATGGCAGCCTCAATTTTTCAATTTCTTTGGGACCCTATGGTATCTTTTAGATTCTTTTCCTTTTCATGTTCTGTTTCCCTTTTACATGTTTTCAAATTGAATAAAGATAGTATGTTTGACAATACAATGTTTTTAAAGTGTTTTTGTTTTGTTATGAACCTGGTTTTTGTATGACTGAAAACAGTTTAGAATTATTTCATTAAGATGGGTTGTCTTTAAAAAGGACTGATTAAACTAATGGTTTTTAAAGTATGACCTATGTTGCATCTTATTGATTAATTTTTTTAATTTTTTCAATTTATAGTCTTTGAATTACAAAATGTAAATTTGAATGATCGGAGTACTCATGCGGTCTAAATTTATTAACAGAAGCTGAAGATTTTTAGAACTTTATAAATAAATAAATAAAAGTAAAAAAATTACAATGTGGAAACTGATTTGTATACAAAAAAATTCGACAAGAATGGTGTGATAGTAAATTATAAGTCACTTTAATGGACCTTTTGATTTTAAATGAATGGACATATATCTATCATATCATTTTGTATGAATTTTGAGTATTGTTTGTACATTACTCATCTGTGTTTCTTTTTTGTCTAATTGTGTATTTGATTGATGTATTTTTATACTTCCTGATTACCAAATCAATGTGATTTTGGAAATTTGAAACATGTTGAATGTAGACAACAGGTTCGCTCTACTTTTGGGCAGCTTCTTTGGCTGGGCCAAGATGGGGACCATTTGCATCATGGTGTTGTGCATGGCTCGAGACTGTCGGCGTCATCTCTGGAATCAGTGCTCAGGTGGGGGCTCTATACTCCTTCACATCAAAATGTATACAGATGAATAAGATTTTTCAAAAAGGAGTCCACTAACAAATTTTGTACATTCATATGTATTTTGTGTTCCATTGATTTTTTTTGTTCCTAGCAAAACTGTTTGCCTACTGAGAACATTTTATATACACATTTTTTTGTGATAAATAGGCATATTCAGGAGCACAGGCATTGCAGATGATAATACTACTGGGGACAGGAACAAACAAGGGAGGGGGATACTTTGCACCAAAGAGTGTGTTTTTGGGTTTGTATTTGTTGTTAATCTTCATCTGGGCTGTCCTCAACTGCTTCGCTTTGAATTTCATTGCCTACCTCCACATTCTCTCCATTTCGTGGCAGGTACTCACATCAATAATTCATATTCTAAATATATTTTTGATTTTTCCTTTTTTCGATACATAGTATAGCTAGATAGTGTTTGGGAGTTTTAGCTAGATAGTGTTTGGGAGGGCTACTCCCATGTGATTTGATAATGAAAAGGACATGGGTTTGAGTTTTTGGGGTGACGTTCTAGGGCAATACTCATATCCATTAATTGTGGGTTACTGACTCTTTGCCACACTACCGCTTTGGTAAAGCTAGGATTAAGCTATGGCCCAAGTCTCTGTCTTGATGAAGTGTCTGCGGATCTCCAGTGTGCAATTCTACATTGTTGTCGAGCCTGTGTACAGTGGGGGAATCAGGAATTCAGTGGAGAGAGGCACAAATTAATGACAATACTGATTTTGTTTTTTCCTCATAATAAACAATAATGAGATATTACTAAACGTAACTATTAAGAGTTTATTTGGATAGATGTGAATTTTAAATTAAAGGATTTGAGGTTAAATTTTATACAAATATTATGGAGTAACTATTTTAGGTGGATTGAAAAATTAAAAAAGAAGATGAGTTGAAATAGAAATGATAAATTTTAGTAGAGAAATTTTATAAAACGCACCACAAAAAAAATGTCTATCATATGTCGCAGTTATGATCTTTGTGGTCTGTAATTATGACACATTATAATGTTAGATATAACTTAGTTATAACTTCTTATGGTTGTTATTTTGGTTATGATTGAAGAGGTCTTTGATTATATATCAAGTAATGATTCGTAATGCCTCATTTCAATATTAGTTATGACTTATTGTAATTTATTTATTTTTTTTGTTATAATTAAAGATGTGTTGTTTGGTTATAACTTATATAGTAGTCATTTTAGTTAGGGCTGAGTAAAGAATCCGTGAAATCCGTAATCCGGTCCAGTCTAGTCCAGTCTAATCCGATAGGTTTGGATTAGTTTTTTGAATCCGTGGTTCGGTTTCGGATTGAAGAATTAAAAATCCGTAGTCCACGGATTGGTTCCGGATTGAACCCCACAGTTCTGGATTGGAACCGATCCGGACGTATGCAAATAGTCTATATTTTTATTATACATCCTCCCTCATAGTATCTTTCTTATTCTATATAAAACCTAACTCAAACCAAACCCGTATACTATCTTCTTTTATTACTTTTGTTTGTTAATTTTTAGTTTTAATTATAATGATCTAAATTTTTATGGTGAAACCAATTTTCTTAGGGTTGTTTAAATTTTAGAAGAGTATGTCGCTATTATAGAAAACATGTTGCTATTGTGGAACTAATATAGCGCTATGTTTATGTTTTTATGAAATTAAAGTGTTATATATATATTTTTTTGTTATTTAATTATGTGAATCCGTAGTCCTAAACCGATCCAATCCGTGTTTAAATGGATTGGTTCGGATTGGTTCCATGATTTAAATGGATTGGATTGGTTTCAATTTTTTAGGAACCGTAGATAACGGATTGATCCTGATTTTACCCCAATCCGGTTCAATCCGGACCATGCTCACCCCTAATTTTAGTTATGAATGAAAATAATTTGGTAATGAAAATTTATAATATCAATACCATAAAGTAATAACTAGTATATGGTACACCCCTTTAGAGGTGTATAATAGAAGGACTCATTTTAGTAAGTTAATTGTAATTAGAAAAAAAATTTATAATAGAGGGACTATTATAATTTGAAGAAGAGATATTATTATAATTTTATAAAAGATAATAATCTGTATATATAAAGGTACCAATATAATTATCAAAACTTGAGGGGGGCACGTGTCCCCCTAGGCACACACTGCCTGTCTAGAAGGCTCCTTCTATCCGACTCCCCAATAAATAGAGACTCTTACGATCATGGCTAGTATAATTTTAATTAACAATATCACGATATATATATATTAGTATCTGAGACAAGTTAACATGTTGGCAGATCATTGGTGGTTTGGTAGTGATCATAATGCTTCCACTGGTGGCACATCCAATACAACCAGCTTCCTATGTGTTCACACATTTTGAAATGGCACCTCAAGACACTGGCATTTCAAGCATTCCTTATGCAGTGATTATGTCTGTACTCTTAAGCAATTATTGTCTATATGGCTATGACACTGCTGCTCATTTGACTGAAGAAACCAAAGGAGCTGATAGAACTGGACCGCTTGCTATTCTCTCTAGCATTGGTATTATCACTGTGTTTGGATGGGCATATAACTTGGCTCTTACTTTCAGCATCAAGGTACATCCCTAAAGGTTAAGCCCTTTTTTTCTTCTTCGTTTTTTTATTAAGAACTAAATATATATAAATTCGGGATTCAAATACCACTCCTCAGCCTATGAAATGAACAAATGATCAGTTTTATATTTTCATTGTCCATTTTTTTATATAAAAATGATTTGATTACGTAACTATCGATATCCAATCAATATAATTTTTTATAAATATATAATATTCGACGAGTTCTATATATTGAACGGTTTGGATTATCGAAATAGAACCCGTGGTAGACCTTCACGGATCCAACAGCACCATCTAATCCGATTTGAAACTAGAGGGGAGCCAGTACCTTTTAAGTAAACGAGAAAAATATATTTATAATTTGTTCTAATTAAATCGTTTGATGGTAGGACCCAAATTACTTGTATGATGTGAACAACGAGACAGCAGGGGCGCTTGTACCGCACAAATCATCACTACGATGCATTCCATGGGAGGTGGTATCACAATTCCACAGAGCTGTTGTTTTCCTCTGCATCATCGGGGTTCCTTCTTCTTTTGTGGCCTTTCGTTTTTCACCACCATGTGCTGCTAGGTTGTTGTAAGTCTCTCTCTTCTCTCTCTCTCTCTCTCCAGTAGCATACAAGAATTTTCCCCCACTATCACTTTACAAACTTATTATTGTGGGTTGCGTCTGAATCATTAATTTTGGTAAAAATTTAAAAAGGAAAAGAAAAATATAATTAAATATGAATAAAATATAATTACGTTTAACTCACATTTTCTTTATTTTTCTAAATTCTTATCCAAATTAATGATTTACGTACTGTCGTAAAAAGAATCAACCTACATGTTGGCTCTTGGATCTTTCTACGATAGTACTTGAATCATAAATGTAGGTAGAAATTTAAAAAAGAAAATGAAAAAAATAAATAAAATGTGAATAAAATATAATTATATTTTACTCATCTTTTCTCCTTTTTCTTTTCAATTTTTTACATAAATCCATGATGCAAATAGAGCCATAGAGAGGTCCAAGAACCAGTTAGCTTCTTTCTCAATCACTCTCCTGCTTACTACTTTCCTTTCTCATAAAAATGTAGTTTTATCAATTATTTGGGCACAATATGGGCCTATAGTTTTCTTCCCATTCCACACTCTTATACTATGTTTGGTTACAAGCAACAAACTGTCTCTTTTTCCTTCCAGGTTTATGCATTATCCAGGGATAACGGAATCCCATTTTCCCCAATATGGCGAAGAATTCACCCCAAGCATAAGGTTCCAATAAATGCAGTGTGGTTCTGCGCAGTCATCTCCGCCATCCTCGGCCTCCCCATCTTAAAAATAAATGTGATCTTCAATGCCATCATCTCCATAAGCACAATAGGGTGGGTCGGTAGCTACGCTGTCCCAATTTTCGCGAGGATGATGATGGCAGAGGAGAATTTCAAGCCCGGCCCGTTCTACTTGGGAAAAGCAAGAAGGCCTGTTTGTTTGGTGGCATTGTTGTGGATATGCTATACCTGTTCAGCATTCTTGTTGCCAACTCTCTACCCAATTACATGGAGCACCTTCAACTATGCACCAATAGCTCTGGGTGTTGCTTTGACGATTATAATGCTTTGGTGGGTTTTGGATGCTAGGATGTGGTTCAAGGGTCCTGTAAGAAACATTGACATGAGGAATGGAAATTCTTAGTTTTTTTTTTTTTTTTTTTTTTTTAAGATTGGAGAGGCAGTTGAATTTGTGATACTAGGGTTTGTTTCTATCTCCCCTGTTTCCAAAGCATTGATGTGATCTTCGATTATGGTATGATTTAAGGCTGTTGACTTGCATGCTTCTGTTGTTCTCATTCGAAGTTAAATCTTGAACTTTCACAATCATATGAGTAAACGGAACAAAGATGTGAGTTCTCAATTTAGGGAAACTTTGGCAGAGTAGTCAATGTAGCACACGATGAATAAAGCAAAACAAAGGAGCCAAAAAGCATTCCTATACATAAATCTCCGAGGAAAAAAATTTTTAAAAAAAAGGGGACAATAAAAAGAGACGATACAACTAAAACTAATGAAAGATATGTGATCCTTTCAAACAAAAGGCAGGAAAGCAAAATTAATCTCCCAAACAACATGATAAATGTAACCGGCGCTCACCTTAAGGCAACTTACAGTAAAGGAAGAACAATCAAACTTGTGAGCTAACAATAAGAAAAGAGAAGAGAAGGACTAGAAATATAATTCCAATCGAAAGTCTTCTATACAAATTGCCTACCATCTTTCAGACAAACCATATACTTGCAATCCAGTTTCATACAAGCTGTACTCTACACATCTCATTTATCTTTCTATATCTCTTTTCTTGAATAGTGACTTAATATAGTATGCACATAAACAACTTCTGCTATATACAAATTATCTACATTACTGAAACAATAGTTTTGTTTACTTATTAGTTGTGTTGACTTATCCTGATTGTCGTACCTATGGCCACTAGCATGGATCTTCATATGTTGTATTCGTCCACATGATCCTTCAAGTGAGACTTCCATTACGATCCATATTAGTATACCTGGTGAGCTCAAATAGAAACACTGAATCAGCATTTATCCGATTGTTAAGCTTGTATGTTGATTTGTCTACCGACAACTCATGCATGATGCAATACTAGACTGAAAATTTCACTGTACAAACAACTTATTTTGCATCACCCTAGCGAATAAATTAGTAGTTTTCAATATGAAGGACAATCAAAACGAATTCTAAAGAATAATATCGAGCAGATTTTTGGAATCAATTTAGGGGATAACATCATGAAATAGACCTTTTTAAGAAAAATTGGTGTTAATCGAGGCACCAATAATTCAGGAAAGTAATACTGACACTCCATTAACAATCCTACTAGGCTACTATTAACATTTTTTAGCAAGAAGATCCTTCAGACTAACCAAACTAAGCCTTATGAGTCAACTACATGAATCATTTTTTATCTTCCTCCTCTATCAACGACTATATCCTCAGTTATATTAAAGAAATTCATATCCTTCAAACTGGATGTCCAAATTGGAGGTTTTTTTGAGATAACATAAAACTGACTTGTAATTAGGAGAGACTCTTATTCAAATATATTGCAAGACTTCGGATACCTAACCTGAAGCTAAATGACATGTATATCAAATTTTTGATGAATTTTCATTTTGCTATGCCCCGCATGAATATCGTAGACAAAATTAATGAATGCTTTAAAGGATGTGGTCTTTCATATGGACACAAAGCTATTATTTTTTTTTATCTTTTTCAATAAAATCATAGCATTTGTATCAATATTAGTCGAGGAAAGCTTAGAGAGATCTCCCAGAAAAACAAAACGAAAATCAAAATCAAAGTGAAAAATATCTGGTATACCTTAATTACTTTATCAGCTGGCGCAACAAAAACCTTTCCTTGCCAGTATAAGAGAGCCGTTATGACAGAATCACAGACAATAGATCCAAGGCTCGTCACATCTATTCCAAACTCATCCCCTAATAGTTCCTAAAAATCAGTAAACAACCTCATGAGATTTCAACAAAATGGACTAGATCTAAATTCTGAATTATCTAAATTAGAGAAATCATTGAACAAAAAATATAAATATTATTTTAAGAAGAGTATAACATTTATTCATCAGGAAAAATAGAGAAGTGTATCAAATTCAATAAAAAACTTCATGAAACTTGCAATGTTTCGTAACATGACGAATTCTTATCTAGGTTAGCATCAACATGGCAATCAATTCAAAAAAAAGCTCAGGACTTAGAAGGGCGATCGACATAGAATCTATGTAATATACTACAAAATTTACCTACACATTGACAACCTTGTCCCAACCCCTGAAAAAAGCCACTTTCCCTCCATGCCAACAGAAAAAATGGCACCATTGTGAGCTTGTTTGGATTTCGGAAGCACATCATTTCTCCAAATCTGAAAGAACAAAGAGAAAAGAAAATGATTGCTTGGTACTAAATTTAATTAGTAACTCTTTATCATTCTGTAGTGCACTTGTATGATGTTATTCCAGCGATAGCCTCTATTAAAAAATTTGTTAGTTTCAATCCAAATACTTCAAACATAAGAATAAAAAATTCCATGTTGTTTTACAACCCAATTCACGCATTTTGAGACTATGTCATCTCAATTCTTGGAAGAGCTTGACTTTTTCTCCTTTTTTATTTTTATTTTATTTTTTTTTGGGGGGGGGGGGGCGGTGGTAAATTACATTGACATCCCCTGAATTTCTTTGAAATCACACTGACATGACACCCCTTTATTATTTGAAATATCACTAACCTCCCCAGTGACGGCTAATTAAATAATAAAGTTACTATATTACCCCTTTATGTAAAAAAAAAAATTCTTTCCTTCTTTTTCTTCTTCTTTCCCTTCTGTCTTATCTCTATCTTCTTCTGGGTCTACCACACGATGGTAGCTATGGCAGTAGGAACACCAACCAAAATCCATCATATCTCTTTCTTCAACCCTGCAACATCACCATTGTCAATCTCCACTACCTCCAATTCCTAATACAATAGCATAAACAAGGCAACTATATTTGAAATATAGTTGCGAAGCTAATTTTTTGGGACTAAAATAGTTAAAAATCCAAAAATAATCCATCACGTCACTTTTTCTATTTTTTAACACGTTTTTTTTTTTAAAAAAAAAAAGTCAACTAGTCAATTCCCAAACGAGCCTTATTGGGAGTTTTAGCTTAAGCAAATTATCAAACAGTTAATGGGCATCCTACATCCAAAGAGAAAAAGAGCATGCCCCCCATACAACCAAAGAGTCCAATGGAAGCAATCAACGAGAATGAAAAAAACCCAGAATTAACGGGAAGGAAAGGATCTAAAAGTCAGACCTGATTCTTTACGTGGCGCTTGATGATCGAACTCTGCTAAATCGGACGTCTGTTGAATGAAACTCAAAACCAACAGGAAGGAAGAGGGAGGTTGCGGTCTTTGGTGGTTTCGGGTGGAGGTGCGTGAGGAGTAGGGGTGTAAATCTAGCCCGGCCCATGTCGAGCCTCACGGGCTCCCGCCAAAATTTCGGTCAGGCCGAGCAGGCCCACGAGCCAAAAAATCAGGCCTAGGCCCAACCCTAGTGTAATAACACCGACCTCTGATTTACGTTAATTCATGGTTAAATTAGCCTAATTAGTAATTAAGAGAAATTCTGAATTAAATTGCATGTGTGTGTTGCATTATTGTGCTTATATCTGTTTATCGTAGAAATATCTGTTTTCGTTTTTGTTTCGTTCTGTGAATTGAAGGCCTTATCGGCATCCAATCGCGAAATTGACTTGAATTACGTGTTAGTTGGAATTTTTAGAATATTATGGTAGGTTTAATTAAAATTCGATTCAGAACGATTAAAATAGGAAAATTAATGTTCAATTAAGTTTAATTAATGAATTACTTAATCCAAGCCTATATAAGGCACCTTTTATACCTCCACTCATCCTTTTCCTTCATTTCAACACATTCTTGAGCCCATACACACACACAAACGTGAGAGTAGGATAGTAAGGAGAAGATTGAGCTCAACCAAGGGATTTGCTACGAAAAGGAAGAATTGAATTTAGAGATTCAAGAATTAAGCCTCTAGCTCTCATCTTGGGAAGTTTAGGTAAGGTTTCAACCTTTAGATTGTTTACATATGATGTGTAGGACATGAGCTCTAAAGAATTAAGTAGGTTGATACAAGAATTGAGTTAGAATTAAAGAGAAATGAACCATATCATGCATGCATGCTCATTTCATCATAATTTGAAGTTGTTTTCAAAGAATTCCTTCTTACATGTCCTCATTTTGATCTTGGTTTGAGAATTCAACATATTTTCAAGTTAGACACCTCATTGGATCATGTTTTGGAAGCTTGGAACTTGCACCTTTACATGCATGATATATATAGTTATATTTTCAAAGAATTGGGTTTGGTTTTGCATACATCACATCCTCTTGAACCTTGATTTTGTGGAATTAATTTTGAATTCACCATGTTTTCCAAGTTTACAAGAGTTCCCTCAAGTTTTTGGCCCAAGAAACCATAATGTGCAGCTTTGGGGTTGAATTTGAAGCTTGGAAGCAAATCTAGAAATTCTAGAATTCTGCTTCCACGCTCGAGCGACAGATCCTGCGCTCTAGCGACCACCTTCATTTTCACATTTCTGCTCGAGCGACCAAAAGTTGGCACGAGAGTAAAATGCATGCTCCCAGAAGTTTGCGTGTTTTGTAGACCACTCGAGCAACAAAAGTTGCGCTCGAGCAAGGGTATGGTCTCACGCTCGAGCGAGCATCGAGCGAAAAAATCAAGCAACCAGCACTTTTGCAAAAGTTTACAGACCGCTTGAGCGACAAAAGTTACGCTCAAGCGACCACTCACATTTTGCATGTCCGCTCGAGCGAAGGAAGTTGCGCTTGAGCGAGGACCCTGTTTTCAACATGTTTTGTTAAGTGCTTTCAAGTGCATTTTAACATTCTCATTGCATCCTAGGCATTCCTAGGCCAAGATTAAGACACAATAATGTGGATAAGAGGTAAAAACACACCAAGACAAGAAAGAACCTAGTTAATGATTCCGGGTGTGTAATTCAGTACGTATTCATTCTGTATCTGTGTAGGTCACGCGCTACAAGATATCTGAATTGCCTACTGTGTCCGTTTACTTGGAGCCATTTGTTATTTGTGAGTAATATTATATTCAAGTTAAATTATTTTTTGTATGTGGAATAAGAGCTGTTTTATGAAATGTTATGTTTTGTACTATAAATGATTGTCCAATTCTGACAAATATTTGTGACATTAAATCTGTGATTCAAGTATGCTATTTGTACCCAGACCGGAGGTTCCTTTATGGAACTGACAAGTTATCTGTACCCGGCTGGAGGTTCCTTTATGGAACTAACAAGTTATCCATTCCCAGTCCGGAGGTTCCTTTATGGAACTGACAAGTTATCCGTACCCGGCCGAAGGTTCCTTATGGAACTGACAAGTATGACCTTTGATATTCTGTATGAGATCTATTAGCCCTAATAGATAAGCCATGTAAGATTAAGCGTGAACTTTGATTTCTGTGTATGTTCTGAACAAGAATACGAATGCGAACCTGTCTCCGATATGAACTCTGATTTCTGAATTACTTATGGGACATCATTCATTTAACCATTTACTCTGTTATTATTCACTGGGCTTCCGCTCACTGTATTATTTATATATGTAGGTGAGTAAGCACGTGACCAGGCTTAAGATGATGCCTAAAGAATTTTGTGTTGTCAACCCCCCTTTTGTTCCTCCCGAGGAGGTTCTGGATCATGTCAAGTCTTGTGACCTTGTTTTGTAAATGTTTAAGTCTTTGTTCCTTTTGGTTTGTTTTATGAACAAACTTTCTATTAATTACACAGGAAGTGGCGTGTGGCTACTATAACTTTTGACGTCACACGTATGTTTATAAAAGTTTAAGACTATCTGTCTCATGTATGTCTTCACAGCTCAATGGACTATATATATTTTTGCATATTGCTTCCGCAGCCCCTAACTATATGTTATTCTGTTAAAAGGCCTTCGGTAATCTAAGGATAACTGGCTGGTTACGACGCTAAACCTATAGGGGTGGGTTTGGGTCGTGACACCTAGGCCCAGAGGTATTCGGGCCTTGGGCGGGTCGGTGGGCCGAGCCTCGAACCGGCCCGGTGGACCTAGGCCTGGCCTCAGGCTTGGGCCGGGTTTGGGCGGGCCTAGCCATTATTTTTTTATTTTTTTATCAAAATTTTATTATTTTCTACTAAAAAAAACACTAGGCCTTGGGCGGACCGGGCCTTGAGTGGGCCTTAAGTAAGCCGATGGGCCGGGCCACGAAACGGGTCAGGCTGAGCTTCAAAATTTTGGCCCAGGCCTAAGGGCTCGAGCTGGGCTCGGGCTTGGGCCCAAACAGGCCTGGCTTATCCCGAGCCGCGAGCAGGCTTCGGGCTACCCATGGGCCACAGGCCATTTTTACACTCCTAGTAAGAAGGAGAAATTGTATGAAACGTTGTGGCCAATTAATGAAAATTATTAGGTATTCTCATACTAGTTTCCATGCTCCTTCGTCATGTTCTTCAATCATTCAAAATAAAATCATTAGGAAACTTATAAGTTTATTATCCAATTTGAGAATTAATTACTTTGTTTGGTTCTGGTTTTAAAAAATAATTTTCAGAAAATTTTATTTTTTTATTTTCTGTATTTTAATGTTTTCAATAATTTTTTTTAATATTTTAAGCAATTTTCTTTTAATTTTTAGACATACCTAATATAAATACACTTCAAAATTATAATATTTGTGAAAAAATTCTTAAAAAATACACTAAATATAAAAAATACCAAAAAAATATGAAAATTCAGTACATTTTTCGTATTTTTGTTTATTTATTAATTTTTTGAAATATTTTTTCACAAATATTTTACTATTTAGATTCATCTAAGTAAGGTATATCTAAAAAAGTAAAAAAATTGCTTAAAAATTAAAAATTATTCACTAAAACAAAAAAATTCAAAAAACAAAAAACTTAATTATCAGAAAACTGAAACCAAACACACTGAATGACATTTTTCATCAAACACTATTAAAAATATCACTAATTGTTAATTTTTAATGACAGTTTAAAAATTTTATCAAAAAAATGTCACTAATTATGAGTTTTAATGGTGATTTAAAAAATTTGTCACAAGAAAAGTCGCTAATTTTTCACTTTCAGTGACAGTTTGAAAAATTCGTCACAGAAAAACGTCACTAATTTTAAGTTTTAACGACAATTTATAAAAATCGTGATAAAAAAAAAAAGTTACTAATTGTTATTTTTTACTAAAACTTATTTTTAATAAGATTTGATGGGAATTAAATTCAACTATTAGGATCTATTAATAGTTTACCCAAATTATAATACTATAGCACCATGTGGCCGTGTTTCGAGAATATCCAACCAGTAACAAAGTTGGATGGAAAGCCAACTATGTATTTGCTCCACAAAAAATTATATAATTATTTTTATGGGATTTTTGGTGAAACCCCCCTTTTGGGCCTTTTTATTAGGGTAAAGGATAACCTAGTCAATTTTTTTTCAAAAAGCCCCTGAGTAGGAAATATCTACCTTAATAAGGATATTTTATAATTTTTATTTTTTTATCACAATATTGCCCTTCTTTATATACGTATCATACATTTGAAATATTTGAAATCTGAGCTAAAGATTTCGCAGGAACCAAATCGATGAAGACGATCTCCAAATCTAAAAATCTCGCAGCCGAAAATCTCTCACTTGGTCAACAATAGACAATCTCGCCACTGACGATCAACACTCTCAATTAAACGAGAGTTTCATTGAGATTTGTGACTGTTGATCGAGTTTTAGAGGGTTTTCTTCTCAATTAGGTATGTTGATTTGTTGATTATTTTATTTTTTTTTTGATTTATTTTTGTTGTGTTTCATCTGATTTCGTTTGACAGAATCAGAGTAAAATTTTACTCTGGTTCTATTGCTCTATTTTTTGTCTGAGAGAATTAGAGTAAAATTTTATTTTGGTACGTGCTCTGTTTAGAATGAGAGTAAAATTTTACTATGGTGTTAAAATAACAGTAAAATTTTACTGTCAAGAGGTGGTTATTGCCAAACACTTCAGCCGCCACAAACACTGCCTCCACTGACGTTGATCATGTTTATTGCAACTTTTGCTTGAGTAAAAATATCTTAGATAAGCATAAATTTTGATTATTGAGAAGATAGGGGAGATATGTTCTTTTAGCTTGTGCGTTTTAGTTATCAATTTTTAACTAGCAAAAAATTGCACCAAACAAGTTCATTGTCTGCAAATAATACCATTTCTATAAAGTACAAATTTACTATGTTATTGAATGGTTGTCTATGGGTGTGATGAGCCTGTGGTTTCACAGTAAAATGTTACTTTTAGATTAAAATTTTACCTTATTTCAAAGTAAAATGTTTTACTTTTGTACAGAGTAACATTTTACTTTTAGATTCAGAGTCTAACATTTTACTCATTTTTCAGAGTAAAATTTTATTTTTGTACAGAGTAAAATTTTACTTTTAAATTCAGAGTGTAACTTTTTACTTGTTTTTCAGAGTAAAATTTTACTTTTGTGCAAAGTCTAACATTTTACTTGTTTTTCAGAGTAAAATTTTACTTTTAGATTCAGAGTGTAACATTTTACTCTTATTTAGAGTAAAATTTTACTTTTAGATTTAGAGTGTAACATTTTACTCTTATTCAGAGCAAAATTTTACTTTTATACAGAGTAAAATTTTACTTTTAAATTTAGGGTGTAACATTTTACTCTTAGATTTAGAGTGTAACATTTTATTCTTATTTAAGAGTAAAATTTTACTTTTATGTAGAGTAAAATTTTACTTTTAGATTCTTTTTGTAACATTTTACTCTTATATCGGAGTAAAATTTTACCTTTATATAGAGTAAAATTTTACTTTTAGATTCATGTCTTAAGTTGTGTTGGTGACACAATGTATGAGTTGTCAATCTTTGGCAAACCAAATAGTAAAAATTAACTCTAAAATATAGTACAATGTTACACTAAACCACAATAAAATTTTATCAATTCAAACTAAACACAAATTGACTTTTGGACTTATAGTGACAGTAAAATTTTACTTTGATAGTGATAGTAAAATTTTACTTTGATAGTAACAGTAAAATTTTACTTTGATTGACAGTAAATTTTTACTGTTAATTGATTACAGATTTGTAAAATGGTTCCACCTCTTATGTTGTTATGCAAGTATGGTGATCGTACCATTGTGTTCAAGGTTGTGTCAAACTGCACGTTGAAGGATTTAACTGATTTCTTAAGTTGTAAATTGAAGAAGTTTGACAGTAGTGGTTGCATACTGTTATCATATTGTTTACCTGGATATTCACAATGCATGATTGATGATGATTCTGATTTTCAGAATATGTTGTCGCTTGTTTATCCCATTGGTGTTGATCAGGTTGATATGACTATTACTGAAATGGGCATTTCAAATGAAAACCATGAAGTTAGAGAATCAGAGGACGCTAGTGGATCCAACGTTACTGATGATGAAATAGATTTACACCCTATGTTTTGTTAACATAAAGAAAAGACTTTGTTGTCTTGTGGATGGGTGAATGGAATTACTCATGTAGGTCAAACATTTATTGGAAGTGCAAAGGATTTCCGGATTGCATTATGTAAATACGCCATTGAGATAGGATTTGAGTTTGTGTATGTGAAGAATGAGAAGTGTCGGGTCACTGCTGTGTGTTCAATGCGGGAGTCCAAAGCTTGTTTATGGCGAGTACATGCATCTCTAGAAAGTGCTAATAATTTTTTCAACATTAGGACTCTATATGATGAGCATACTTGTGGAGCTGCAGTTCGTACTTCTAAAAACTCAAAGATGAGTTCAAATTTGGTTGCAAGTTTGATTGTTAATGAAGTTCATGGAAATCCCCAAACTCGTCCAATTAATGTTACGTGTCAATTTACAGATCAGTACGGGCTCACCATTACGTACAATCACACTTGGTTGGGAGTTAAGAAAGCTAGGACTACTACTTTTGGAGATTTATCTATGTCTTATGATGAGATTCGATGGTATATGGGTATTGTGATGAGCACAAATACTGGTAACTATTTGCGTCTTAACTATAACCATCAAAGTGGACAGTTCAAGAGGTTTTTTGTTGCATTTAATGCTTCCATTCAAGGGTTTAGGCATTGCCGTCCTCTATTGTTTATCAATGGAACTTTTCTGAAGGGGAAATATAAGAGCACCTTGTTAACAGCTACAACGAAGGATGGGGATCAAGGTAGATATTACTATAATTTATTCAAAAGTAACAAGTTACTTATTCTCAGAGTAACATGTTACTTATTTTCAGAGTAACATGTTACTGTTATTCAGAGTAAAAATCTACTATATTTGTCCATTTCGTTTGATATACTTACTAATTGTAAAATGTTATTTTTCAAGTTTTTTCCCTCTTGCAATGGCAATTGTCGATACGGAGACTACAGACAGTTGGGAATGGTTTTTTATGCATTTGTCGAATATATTGTTGGATGAAAGACCAATTACCTTCATATCTGATCGGAACGCTGGACTTTTGGAGGCTTTACCCAAGGTTTTACCTACTGCTTACCACTATTTTTGTCTCCAACACTTGAAGGCCAATTTGAGGGATAGGTTCTCCGGTCCAAGTTTCAGCAATACTTTCAGGAGTAGAATGGTTTTTTTGTTTTCTTCATGTGCTTATGCTCCGACAGTGGGATGTTTTAATCAATGCTTGAAAGAATTACAAGATGAGGGAAAATGGATCGTTTGTAGGTTTCTATCCAATTTGCCCTATGACAAGTGGACTAATGCATATTTTAAAGGACAAAAATACGGTGAAATGCACTCGAATGTGGCAGAGTCTTTCAATTCATAGATCCGTCAAGCTCATCATTTGCCCACTACGAAGATGATTGATTCAATTAGGTTGAAGATCATGCATTTGATGTCGAGAAGGAAAGAACAAACTAAGAAATGGAATACTTTTCTTTGTCCGGAGATGGATTCAACATTAGTAAATGCTCTTAAAAGTGGAAGAACTTGGTTGGTTAGTCGTTCAAGTGATCATGTTTTTGAGGTTCAATCCCGGCCATCGATTAACGTTGACCTCTTGAATAGAACTTGCTTATGTTACCAATGGCAATTGAATGGATTTCTTTGTGCTCACGCGATGACCGCTATCCAAAAGAGCGGAGGTGATTTGTATGCACATGTGGAACCATTTTATTACACTAGCAAGTTCAAAGCTTGCTATGCTGAGTCCGTTTATCCAATACCCACTGTTGAGAAACCTCTTGTAGCTATAGATGGTTTGTTGTCCTTCCTCCAATTTGTAAGAAGCCACTTAGTAGGCCAAGAAAGAATAGGATTCCATCTAGGGGTGAGAAGATAAGACGAATACAGTGTGGTAGGTGCTAGAAGTACGGTCATAATAGGAAGACTTGCAAGAAGACATTGCCATGAAAGACATTATTGATTTTGTAATAGAAGTATGAAAATAATGCAGTTCTTCTGCAATAAATAGTCCATAGCAATAATAGTATAGTCTTTTAGACTAGATTTGTAAGGAGACATTGCAATAAAAGACATTTTTACTATGTTCTTGAATGATTGTCTGTTCAAGTTTCTGATTTGCTTTGTGGTTGAGTTTGACATTTTAATATATTTTTTTAATATGGTCGAATAAGTTTCATGTAAATGAACTTATAATGGAGTTTGTTTAGTAGGTGTGAAGGTTTGAAATGGCTGTGCTCAGCTTGTGCTTTCAAAGTAAAATTTTTTAGTATTTCAGAGTAAACTTTAACTTTATTGCAGAGTAAAATTTTACTTTTTCCAGAGTAAAACATTGTCTTCATTCACATGAAAGTAAAATTTTACTGCCTTTCAAAGTAAAAATTTACTATGTTGTTGAATGGTTCTCTATGGGTGTGATGAGCCTGTGGTTTCACAGTAAAATTTTACTTTATTTCAGAGTAAAATGTTACTTTTAGATTAAAGTTTTATCTTATTTCAAAGTAAAATTTTACTTTTATAGAGGGTAAAATTTTACTTTTATGCAGAGTAACATTTTACTTTTAGATTCAGAGTCCAACATTTTACTCGTTTTTCAGAGTAAAATTTTACTTTTATACAGAGTAAAATTTTACTTTTAGATTCAGCGTGTAACATTTTACTCTTATTTTAGAGTAAAATTTTACTTTTAGATTCAGAGTATAACATTTTATTCTTATTTCAGAGTAAAATTTTACTTTTAGATTCAGAGTGTAACAATTTATTCATTTTTCATATTTCAGAGCAGAGTAAAATTTTACTTTTAGATTCAGAGTGTAACAATTTACTCATATTTCATATTTTAGAGCAGAGTAAAATTTACTTTTATGCAGAGTAAAATTTTACTTTATTTCAGACAGTATGTTAGCCCCTTAGAAAAACATTTCTAACCTAGACCAAAATTTACCACAATACACAAACTCCTCTGATGATCATCATCATACAATCTTTGTACAAAAATAATCTAACAACACAACTGTCACGACCCAAACCCGCCCCTATAGGTTTGGCACCGTAACCGGCCAGTAATCCGAGGATTACCTACGGCCTCTGAACAGATTAACAAAATATTAGGGGCTAGCGGAAGCAAGTAATAATATACAACGTCCATTGAGCTGTGCAGACTTATATGAGACAGAAAAATTTTAAACTTTTTATACACATATATACACATCATCCTCGCCTCATAATATATATACAGATTAGGCAGAGAGGGACTTAGTCCCTTTTTCGAAATACACAAGACTTGCTGGACCAAACAAGAAAACAGAACTTAAACTTTAAATCTCATAACAATAACACTTAACACATCCGGACCCTCCACGGGAGGCATATAGGTTGGCTGACAAAACAGATTCTAGACAGATGCCTCTAAGCCTGGTCACGCGCCTGATCACCTACATACATAAATAATACAGTGAGCTAAAGCCCAGTGAATAATAACAGAGTAGAGGGTTTAATGAATGATGTCCATCACAGAGTTTATATCAGAAACACAATTATATCAGAAACAGAGTCTTATGCATATTCAGATTTCAAATCAGAAATAGATACAGATACATACTTGTTTTTCATATTCATACTCAGATTTTGCATAAGATCATATGTGGTACACCCATTAGCTAACAGATCAGATTGGTCTAGAGACCACAGACAGAGTTGGTACCAACGACCAGGAGGGTTCATATCTTGCGCGCAAGTAGCCATGGTATTATTTCCCCCAGGCAAGGGCCAGATACAGATAACCACGGTATTGTTTCCCCCGGGCAAGGGCCAGATCCACGGTATTATTTCCCCCGAGTAAGGGCCAGATCCACGGTATTATTTCCCCTGGGTAAGGGCCAGATCCACGGTATTATTTCCCCCGGGTAAGGGCCAGATACTAAGGGTGCCACAATTACTTTTCAGAAAACTGAACATTCATTCATTCATTTCCAACATATCATAGTTTTTCAAGAATCAATCATTTCGTATCATAGTATACTGAAAAATACATAACATTGAACATAACTTTACAAAGTTATTACTCACAGTGGGCTGCAGAAGCAAATCAAACAGACTGGACATATCAGGAAAATCAGGCAGACAATGGCGCGTGACCTACACAAGCACATCACATATACACATTGAAATACAATATTACTCCATTGATTAAACTTCCCCTTTCTTGTCCAAAGTTCTACTACGTTTATTCTTTCTCATTTAAATAAACCGAGTTCTTATTTCACATATTCTTTCATCACTAAGTCCTTCTTTTCCAAACAGATTGATCCTTTACTTGGCTTCTTAAACAATTACCACTAGATCAATGATTCATTCCTTAACTAACTAATCTATGTTGATTAGTAGCTTATTAATCTTTATTGAGTCATAAATCATGTCTAGAATGCATTGGAAAGAGATGAGGATAAAAATATGAACTAAATGCAACTTTTCAAAATGTGCTGAAAATGGGGTCTTCGCTCGAGCGCCACTTTGGTCGCTCGAGCGAACTGTAAAATTTGAAAAACTACCGGGAGCTTGATTTTCACGCTCGAGCGAGACTTCCCTCGCTCGAGCGAACAACGAAAATTCTGAAATTCTAAAATTGAAATTAAAGTTCAAATTTGGTATTTAAAGCTTCAAAACATGCACTTTAGTATGCAAACATGGAGAACCACTTATTAAGGTCATAATTTGCTAAATCATTTATTCAAAATCATTTATTTAAAATCATGCCCCAACTGCTAAATTTAGTTTTAATTCATTTTCTCTATATCAAACTCACAATTTTAAAACATGAATTATACTTTCCAAACTCTTGAAATTTCATGATGCATGTATAATTAGGGTATTAAACTTGTAAAATTTATTCATGCATGTACCCATGAAGCTTAATTTCATGCAAAATCACAACATCAAACCCAAAATAATTAATTTCTAATTTATTCTCCATAACCACTCACATGCATGCAACCCATTTCAAATTAACTTCTATAATTTGGAATCTAATTCAATTTTATCACTCTCTTACTAATCCCCTTTAATTTACATGAAATTAAAGTTATATGACTCTTAGGAAAACATTTGCATGTATGAAAGTAAGATTAAAACCAACTAATTTTCTATATTCAAAATCAAATCATAATTTAATTCTTGATTTAGCCAAGTTTAGATTAAATTAATTTCCTTTATAACACACCCAAAACTTAATTCATAATCATAGATGTTCCAAAACATAATTAAATTTTGAATAAAACTCTTTCATTATATTACATGCATGGGTTAGAGATCAAAACCAAATCAATGTCTAATTTTCCATAAACATGAGCCTAGCTTATTTTTCTTCATATCTATTCCAAATTTAAGCTCATAAATCTTTAAATCATAAATTAAGATCTAGAATTTTAGAAACCCACAATGCATGTGAGGTTAGACTTTAAATTTATGAAGAATGACAAAGATCAAACCTAAATATTAAATTACAACATCAATCTCTTAATCATCAAACTCTCCTCAAATTTTCTTCATCTTCATGCCAATTTCTTTTTAATTATATGCAATTGAACCTAATTACTTCTTAATTTCAGTTGTTAAAAGATGAATCTACAAGAATCAAGTTTGAAATCCTTACCTTAACCTCCCATGGCTGAATTTCTTTTTTAATTCCTTGAGTCCTCTTTTTATCTCCATTTAGATCTCCTAAACTCAAGCTTTTTCCAGCAAAAGATGGACTTCTCTCTCTCACTCTCTCTCTCTCGGTTCTACTCTCTCTCTCTGCCGGGTTTTGCACAGAACAATATGGAGCCATACCTTTGTTGTTCTCAAACTCTTATCAATACAAGAACCCATATATTAATATATTTATGTATATATCACAAGCTGCCTTCACATTACACGTACACACACACAAATCACAACCAGATTTCTCTGTGCACCCACCTGATTTCTCAGTGCACCCACACCCACAATTCTAGTTTCTTCCTTAAGGCAATTTATGCTCAGGATAAATTTTAATTAAGCAACACTTAGTCTTAATAAATTTCAATTAGCATATCATTAAATTAATTATGACTAATCATAAATTCCTTATAACTAAATTAATCTATTTGACTTCCATTAGGGTCCAATTAATTATATTTACATTTATCGGTACGAATCAGATTTTTAGTCAGACTCCCAAAAGGCTCCAAATATTAAATCGAACTTACTTCCAACCTAAATTTTGGTTTCTTAAATCATTTAGGTCTTCAATTTCTGATCAGACTCCAAGTTTCCGTCAATAAATCACATATCCAAATTAGACATCCCATAACTAAATTTAATTCGTAATAAACACAATCCTCAACCCTCATAATTTGATCAACTCCAAATAGGACCTAATTTATCAAATCCCAATTTTACTAAACTGAATCGAATATTTAATTAAACTCCCAAATGGGTCCGTAATCAAAATTAAATTGATTCAACTTCCTAACTTCACTTCCTTAAGCCATTTGGACCCTTAATTTCTAATTCCAAAATAAACCCTCAATTAAATCATATACGAGTCAGATTCCACAATTCTCATAAATCTCAAATAAATTATACTACTCGGCAATTAAATCTCAAATCCTCTTAATTAATCAAGTATTAATCATTATACGTGATGGGGTTGTTACAACAACTACATATATCATCAAAGATACACAAGTATAACCTGTATCATTGTATTCTATCCATAACAACGTTCATTCCTAATCAAAACAATATCCTGCTATAATAATGTATTAATCTCCAAACCACAGTAAAATTTACTAGAACAATAGACATAGCATGTACTATCTAATACTCTTTTAGTATTCTTTCACTTACAATTACTTTTTCACCATTCTTTCATTTACAAAAATCGAAATTACATACATCATTCACAGTAGTTCCCCATTTTATTTTATTTTTTTGAGGTTGAATTGTTCGTCAGTCCATGCTTTTGGATAATCATTCAAAAATTGATGCACTATTGACGCTCGGAAATTGTTAATTTCATCATCTTCCACAGAATTTGCAATAGGCTCATCTCTTATGATTTGGCGCATGATATAACATACAATAATTCCACAATCAACATTGTTAATAAAAATCAAGATCTTGTTAGATTTAGTCAAATTTGAAAACTACCAATTCAAGCATGTAGTAGTAGCGTGAAATATAGCGATCTCGGTTTTGCCCCGACCTTCTTTATGTCCTGGACTTGGGTTCCGTGGTTAAATATCATATCCATGTCTTGTTTTTCCCCTTTGACTCTTTGTATTTGAGTTTTGGAACTTGTTAGGAGTGTTGGGAATAGGTTGGTTGCTAGTTGGGTTAGAATGTTGTTGCTCAGATTTTGGCCTCTTCGCTCGAGCGAGGCTTCTTGCGCTCGAGCGAGCCTTTTGTAATTTGTTTCTTTGCTCGAGTGAGAATTAGGAGTTCTCAGGTTTTCTTCCAGACGCAGCATTTCTGGGGAAAATGAAGTTCTTCGCTTGAGCTAGACTTCCTACGCTCGAGCGAGCCTTGTGTTATTTGTTTCTTCGCTCGAGCGAGGCTTCTTGCGCTCGAGCGAGCGCGTGCATCTATGAAATACCTGAAGGGCTGTATTCTTCGCTTGAGCGAGGCTTCTTGTGCTCGAGCGAGCGAGTGCGTCTATGGCAGACTTGAAGCTTTGCATTCTACACTCGAGTGATGCTTTTTGCGCTCGAGCAAGGTCACTGTTGTGTCTGGTTGCTCGAGCGACAACTCCTTCGCTCGAGCGAAGGTCGCGTATATCAGTTCACAGCAGAGCTTTTCTACATCACTTTTTGTATCTCTTTCACCCAAAACCCTAGCTCAGCTCATTCTCTCTCTAAAATACTCTGTCTCTCTCTCTATAAATACACCTTGATTTAGAAGTCTCTCAACCCTAGTCCCTTTGTTAAAAAGGTAGAGCACCTTGAGGGCTTCGTGTTGATCCGAATAGATCGCGGTGTCGGCTTGTTTGAAGTGTCTCTATCTTCTCCTTTGCTCTCCTAACATTGAGGTAGGGATATTCTACTCTTTAGTATGATTTTTAACCTAGGTATTTGTCATTTTGTATGAATAGTGGAATTTTGAGGTATTTGGGTGAAACTTGGGTTTGAGCTTAAGATTTGAAAGAGATGTTTTCTATTTTGGGTCATGAAAATATATGTAGAGTATTGAAGATGGGATTATGTGAGTTAAAATGATGAAATCTAGACTTGTAATTGATATTTGGAAAAATGGGACAATTGCCCTAATTTGTGTTAAATAATTATCTTGTAGAAATGATGAAATTGATATGGGAAATATGAAATTGGGAGGATGTATAAATGAATGGTGTAATTGGATTTGATAAATCATTCACCTATGGAAAATTGGACAAATTATTTGTTTGATAGATTTGTTTATCTGTTTAGAAATATCTGTTTTGGGCTATCGGTGGAGGATAGCTATGATTGTTGTAGAAACTGCATGAGGATTAGGTGAATTAAAACTAATCATTTGAATTATGTCATTGAATATGACGATTTGATTAAATTGTTAAATGTGTGAATTTGGTGGTCATTGTGTATGACACGCTTTTAAATACATTATATATGTATCATTGTTTGGGAGGAGATAGATGATGTACTCCATTTGTGTGGGAGGAGATAGGGGATGGACTCCATTGAAAATTAAGTTGGCCGGAATGTCCAGGATGAAAGTCCTGAAATCTTATATATATATATATATGGGTGCTAGTTCCCTCGGATGTGATTCCGTAAAATGGCAAGAAAAAATTGAAGTGTTTGAATAATGATTGCTATTGAAGTATTGATAAATGAGTTGTAGCCTCGTTTGGGATTTGTTTAGATAAGGGATTATATTTATGAGTTGATTTTGAATAAATGAATGAAAGCGGTTTGGAACATTGATGTCGTTATGGTTTGGTCTTGAAAAGAGGATGTCAGTTGGTTTTAAGTATTGAACATTTATCTAATATATATATATATATCTTAGTTAAATTTCATACATTGTGTTAGTATATCTCTACTGGGCTTTGGCTCACCCTACTTGGGAAACCATTTTCAGGTACAGGTGACATGCCGCCTCCAAGGACATAGCTTGGGAGGTTTAAGGGCGGAAGGCTCCATTTTGTTATTTCGTTTTCTGTTAAATTTTTATTCAAGCTGAGGGCTTTACTTGTATAGAGACTTAGACTCTTCTTTTGTTGTAACCAAGCAAAGTCTTGGAAAGATGTAAGTCCGTAGGGCACTTATTTTGTTGTTATCAATTAGAGTCACATGCTATAGTTTCAAGATGAACATTTATGAAAGTGTAATGTATGTAACATCTTTTGTAATGTAAACTCTGGTGAATGAAAGTATAACATTTCTATTATAATTCTAGATCTTATGAATGGTTGATTTATATCACATTTTGAGGGCGTTACATGAAATACTTACGATGTTGGGCGTTGTTGTGGACTATCTTTCATCAAAACCAAGTTTGCAAACTTTCTTCTACCTCTCTTCGTTTTGTTGGCCAACTTGTTCTCCACATATGTTATCTAACATCATTGCATAATTGTTTGGTCACGATTAAATACAAGAATAAAACACAGTAAAAAATTACTGTTAATATGATGCATATCACTTACAATCTTTTTTGCATCCTTAGGGTAAGGATATTCTCTGTTGTCTCTTGGCCTTAAAGAATTGTAATGTCTCAACTCATCAAATTCAGTGTCAAATACAAGAAGTGTCCAGTGGCAGGGTTTTTCTTCCTTCTTGTTCCCATTGGAGTTCATGCAAAAGTGAACGTATCTGTATCCACTCAAATCTTACTCAAACACTTCGTCAATTAAATGATTTCTCAAATCTCCATAACCCCATTTCACTAGTGACTGCATTTAATCATATAAGAGTGTCATGTTTCAAGTTGTGTTGGTGACACACTGTATGAGTTGTCAATCTTTGGCAAACCAAATAGTAAAAATTAACTCTAAAATACAGTACAATATTACACTAAACCACAGTAAAATTTTATCAATTCAAACTAAATACAAATTGATGGCTTATCCAACAAAGGCTTGAGAAAAAGAATGACTTATTCTTTTCTGGCTTCTTTGCTTGTTGCTCAATCTGAAGCATTTTCACAAAGCTGTCAATGACCTACAAAAACAAAAATCAATTAAATATATGTTAATATATTGAACTATTTTTAGTTATTGAAGTGAACACTAGTCATTGAAAATTGTATGGCCACTTACATTATTCTGTCACGCCCCCAAAATAATACAATAAAGATAACTCATATGCGGAATAAATATGAGAAACAACATACTTTCATACATCAGAGTTCACTGTTTAACAACCAGTTAGATGCCATGTAGGCTTACATCTTTCCAAGTCATTGCTTGGTTACACAAATTGAGTCTCGCTCATTACATCTTAAGCCCTTGGCTTTACAAATAACAAACATACACACATAAGACATAATTAAGAAGCTCTTGCTTCCCGAAAGTCCATCAACGCTATTGCCTTGGAAGAAACATTTCACCTACACCTGGAAATGATATTCCCGTATAGGGTGAGCCAACAGCCCAGCAGAGATAATCTAACACAATATATGAGGTTTAGCAAAGGTATAAATACTACGTGCATAAACAATACCGATACTAAAACATCCACAAGGTCTGCATATTCATATGCCATTAAGACCTAACCTCTTTCCATATTCCTTCAATTCATTTCCAGTTCATATATGCTACCCAATTCATGAGTTAAGTTCATTATCTTTCAACAACCAAAATGAGACTACAACTCAATGGTTTTCCAACTATGCAAAACACACATAAACACTTCAAACTTGCCATTTTACGGATATTTCGTCCGAAGAAATCGACACCCATTTATATATGAAATTTTGGGTCTTTCACCCAGGACATCTGGCCAACTTGATTTAAATGGAGTTCATCCCCTTTCTCCTCCCAAACAAATATACATATACAATGTATTTATAGACATAATCACATATGAAGTACATCCCCTTTCTCCTCCCAATAAACATACATATACAATATATTTATAAACATAGTCATATGCAATGACAACCAACATTTGATTAGCATTAAATCGCCTAATCCTCATGTAATTTCTACAACAATCATAGCTATCCTCCACCGATAGCCCAATACAATTATTTTCTAAAGAGATGTTCAATCTCAAAATAAATATTTTATTCAAAACTTACATAGGTGAGATAACACATATCCAATATCACCATTTATAACCACAACCTTCCAATTTCACATTTTCAATGTTAATTCCAATTATTTATTCAAAATAATAATTTTAATCAAAATTAGGGCAAAATCCCCCTTTTACCAAATATCAACCCAACCACCAAAATCAACTATTTTGGCACAACACAATCTTGTATCCAAACCTCAAACCCAGTTATGCCAATTTCATCAAAATCCTTCTTTTAATTTCACACCCAAATCCTAGATTTGTCCAAACCACAACCAAATCCTAGATTTGTCCAAACCACAACCAAATCCCATCATCTATACACAATAGCAAATAACTAAGCTAAAAACCATATTAGAGTGTAGAAATTCCCTACCTCAAGTGTAGAAAACCCAAGCAACAAGGTGGAACTTCAAAGATGACAAAACCAATTACTTCTTGGATCAAAACGAAGCTCTTGAAGCCCTCTACCTTATTCTCAAAGACACTAGGGTCAAGAACACAACGGATCTAGATGAAATCTTAGAGAGAATGTGAGTTTTAGAAAGAGAGACAGCCGGATTAGGGTTTTGGGGAAGAAATTGAATCAAAAGATTGTAAAACATCACTGCTGCAATCTGATATACACAGGCTCGCTCGAGCGAAGGAGTCCTCGCTCGAGCGACCAGACACACAAAGGTCGCCTTGCTCGAGTGCAAGAAGTGTCGCTAGAGCATAGAATGAGAAGCTTCAGGTCTGCCACCCAACGCAGACGCACACTTGAGAGCAAGAAGCCTCGCTCGAGCGAAGAAACATTTTCACAGGGCTCGCTCGAGCATAGAAAGCCTCGCTCTTGCGAAGAACAGATTACACAAGGCTCACTCGAGTGCAAGAAGCCTCGCTCGAGCAAAGAAACCAAAATCTGGGCAACAACCGTTTGTACCAAAAGACAACCAACCTATTTCAAACTCGCTCAACAAGTCCCAAAACTCAAATTCAAAAAATTAAAGGGAGGTAACAAGACATAGACAATAATATACAATCACGGAACCCAAGTTCGGAGCACAATAAAGGTCGGGATAAAACCAGGATCGCTATAATCACCATATCTCAGAATTGCATCCACATTATACAATGTAACATATACTCCATTTCCTGTGCCGGACCATATGATTGTACTAGTCATAAGGTAAAAAAAATATTGATTAACACGTTGCAGTTTGATAATAGTAAAAATCTATTGTTTGATAAAATTAAATTGGTCTTACTCTGTGGTTTCAAAATTGTAAATCTTGCTCAGTAGACACTTATCATTCTCATCAAGCAATTTGCATATTGCAGCGTTATCTGGAAACAAAACCCTTCCAACTGGCTTTGGTTAGCTTAGAGGCAAGTTGTTAGGCAAGTTGTCAACACAAATCACTTCATTTGATATCACTTTAATTGCTTGTTTTGTGGTCTTTTTTTTCTTTTCCTCTCTTGGCTCACATTGAAAATCAGACATCTCTTTTTTCTTCCTCGCCTTGATTTTGATTTTCTTGACCATGGATGTTTGCAATGGCTCTATGACTATAAGTGTTTCTTTCAATGTAGTTTGAATCCTAAAGTTTTGCTCTTGTTCTACTCCTTTAGCATGTGGCATTTCTTTAGAAGCAAAAGCTTGGGTAGCCTTATGAACTGCATTTTCTTCAATCTGTTCAACTAACTGTTTATTTTTAGATTCGAGTACTTCAAACTCCTTTCTCAATTTCTCCATTTCTTTCTCTGTGTTGCTCATCTTTTCCATCATTTCTTTTGTTTTTTCCTATTGATCCTCTTGTATTTTTTGCATTGTTTCCCTCATTTTCTTTAGTTCTTCAACCAATGTCATATTCTCACTTTTCAACCTCTTGTTTTCTTTTTGAACTCGTTCTAATTTCCCAAGATCAATGAAGTCCTTCAAAGGTTGATTATCTTCTAAAGCTTCAGTTACATGATCTTCATCTTCTTTAGTCTCCAAATTTTCCTCTATGTCCAATGCATCTTCTTCCTCATCATTGCGAATGAGTTCCATTTCTTCTCTGGAAATGGGCTTCAGTTCATCGTGATTTACCTGTATTCGAAAAATAGAAAAAGAAAAAAAGTCAACAATGAAGCAAACTTTAACCACTAGAGTAAAATTTTACTCTGTTTCAAAGTAAAAGTTTACTCTGATTGTAAGTAAACTTTTACTCTAATTTTAAGTAAACTTTTATTCTGTTCAAGAGTAAGTAAAATTTTACTCTGATTGTAAGTAAACTTTTACTCTGATTTAAAGTAAACGTTTACTCTGTTCAAGAGTAAGTAAAATTTTACTTTGATTGTAAGTAAACTTTTACTCTGATTTAAAGTAAACGTTTACTCTGTTCAAGAGTAAGTAAAATTTTACTCTGATTGTAAGTAAACTTTTACTCTAATTTAAAGTAAACTTTTACTCTGTTCAAGAGTAAATAAAATTTTACTCTGTTTTAAAGTAAAATTTTACTCTGATTGTAAGTAAACTTTTACTCTGTTCAAAAGTAAATAAAATTTTACTCTGTTTCAAAGTAAAAGTTTACTCTGATTGTAAGTTTTACTCTGATTTTAAGTAAACCTTTATTCTGTTCAAGAGTAAGATTTTATTATGTAAGTATAATTTTAAGCAAAGTAAACCAGTAAGGCTGAGTTTGGAAAGATGATACCTCTTCGGGCTTTAGTGTTTGCAATGACCTCTTCATTAGCTTTTTCCTCAACGTTGATAAGTTCCATCGAAGGAGCCTTGGACACAAATTTTTTCCTTGAGGTTGAATAAGGGTAGTATGCTCGTATAACCAGTACTATAAAATAAAAAATTGAAATTAGTTAATTCTCTAAAGATAGATTGCGTAATATTTCAAGTAGTTCAATTTATTTACCAAAAGAAGAAGTACATATCCAGTTACATTTTCAGGACTTCCTAATGAAGAATGGATTGAAGTAGTCAACATGGATGCAACTGCAGTCGACCATGCATATGAATTCATCATTTTCCAAATCTTCTACAAGGGCGACAAAAGCCCATCCAACTGTTAGACCAGTTGTTGGTAATAGCAAAGTTGCCATAACAAATAAACACATTATTTGTGCAACATCCTCAACATCAACTATCGTTGTGCCTTCTAATGCATCTCCTAATGCCTCTCGCAAACTCTTTACGGATATTCTTGACATATTACGAAACCTTCTCTGCACAAAAGGTGATTCTTGTTTCTTTCCATATGAGACGTCTACTTTTTTTGTTCCCGATTTTATCCCAAAAATCAAAGTAACGTCACTGCCCGTATGTCACATGTTTCCCCTCCAAGTTTAAATCCCTTTACATAAAAGTCATAAGATTTGATCACATCCATGACATTATCATCGACTTTCTTGAACTTCTTTAACACCACATCTTCTTTCTTCCAAAACAAAACCTTTGAAGTTGAATATTGTACATGGAGTACGGGAGAGGGAGAACTATGTGAAACAATATAGGTCAAATGTTGTTTCATTGATAAACCTAATGCGAGACACAAGGTTCACTAAAAGACACATTACTGCCCTCGAGAGAACACCTTTTGGATTGCTTTCATTACAGCCTTCATCATCACTAGCATTGGATTGAACTTCTTTACTACTTTTGCTCTTTTTTTAAGGGACTTTCTTCTTTTGTATAGCCATTGGTGGACCTTCAAAATCATCATCATCATCATCACCACATTTGCTTCTTGTAACAACCATTTTAAAACACTAAAAAGTTTCCCTATATCAACAGTGTAACATTTTACTTTAAATAACAAAGCAACAAAACAAATAAGCACTAAAGAAAATGCACAAGCATTGTAATGAGACAGTAAAGTTTTGCTCTGTTTGGCAGTAAAACTTTACTTTTATTGAAAGTAAAATTTTACTTTGATTGGAAGTAAAATTTTACTCTAAACAATATACCCTAGGAAATAAACAAAAAACACATACAAAATTTATAGAACCAAGAATCAAGAAAACCTTGTCTCAATTTTGACAATACGCAACACAGTTCTGAAATTAACATGTACAATTCACATTCAAACCGAAATCAGAGAAATGACGAAACTACAATCACATTCACATGCATAAATAGATACATATATATATATATATATATAGTAGCACTAAAATAAACAGAAAACAGTTTAACAATAACTTCATATAAACATTAATAATAAAACTTACAATTGTTTACTGGAATGAAGCAAGCAGTTCTTCAAAATACATAATTTGTAAACTAAAAACAATTTCCGAAAATATAAAATTACAGAGAAAGCTATTTTCTTGAGGAAGAAATGCTCTCAATTTTTCTAACTCTACCTTATTCTTGACTGAAGAGGCCATTTTATAATCAAAAGAGACCACTGTTAGCCTTGTGAGTGAATACTGTGAGCCTTGTGAGTGAATAGTCTTGACTTGAAAGGAGCATCAGAAGCACATGGGAGTTGTTTGCTGCTTTCGGTGAGTGACTAAAGCTTTTACTGTGCTAAATTTGTCGGTGGGATGAATCATGATGAATGATGAATAGTAATGTTGACTTTTTGATGAATAGTGAACAGTAAAGTTGCTTTGAGGCATGTGACTGAGGAAATCAATATAGATATATATATCAACAGCTTTTCTCAAAAGACGAGTATTGATTGAAGCTGATAATTATAGCTATATAGAATCCAATGGCTGAATTAAGCATATGGGTCCTGAGCATTTTGGAACTCGGGTCCATATGGATTTTGAGTAGTTGAACCTTCAGAAGAGTTTGAACTGTCTGAACCATCTTCTGAACTGCTGTTATCCGAGTCTGACTTGGCTTGGGCCATGAGTAGACGAGCCATTTGGAGGAGCTCATCTTTGGATGATTTGGACTTGGGCTTTACCTTTGATTTGGATTTATCCTTTGACTTGGGCTGGTCAGAATTGGGCTTTGCTGACTTGGATTTAATCTTTGATTTGGATGACTTGGGCTTGGAAGAACTGGATGATGGGCTTCCAAGATTGACTGGAAGAAGTTGGCTTCCTTGAGTGACTGGAGCAGTTTTGATCTGTTGAGCTTTAACCATGGCAGGTGTAGGAGCATGAATGTTAATCGGGAACTCAGTTTGAACAATTTCAACAATTCGTTGAATCATGAAGTTATCCCACCATTTAACCTTATGTAGCCGCTGAATCACTTTACCAGAAATACCATATTGCCGTTTGAATATCCAAGGGATTTTATATTTGGATATAAAAATAAGCAATTGAGGGAATTGTCTTTGCTGTGGAGTGAATGAGAAAACAGTGGAGAAGTAATTGACTTGATCCAAAATTACTGATGGGAAGATGTCTGGAATGGCACTATAATGGGTCCACCATCTCAGAAACCAAGTAGGTAATTCTGGCTTAAACTTTTGATCAAATTGAAGAAACCAGGAGTGACTAAATGTTTCATTTTGATATAGGAGGACTTTGAACCAGGCATCAATATAATCATAATAATTATACTGAAGGGAGTGATTAGGTAAATCTCGAAATTGATAAGGAGAACCCCATTCAACTAAGGAAACAATATTGTGAATATAAAGTAAATGGTAAACCACTTTACTAGTGTAAGTACGATCATAAATGGGTTTAATCACAATTGACTGATGGTTGAACAGGATGTCTTTATAGAAGGTGATTGTTTTCTCTGGATAGAGAGGAACAAAATGCCATCCAGGAGGGAAATAAGTTTTAACCAGATCATTAACAGATTGACTCTTTGGGTGACTAGGTTCTTTGAAAAAGAGATTAGTAGTTGTTGAGTCAACATAATCAGATCGAGCAGTTTTAATAGGATTAGGAAGGTATGGAGTAACTGCTTGGATGGATGAAGCAAAAGGATCAGTGGCCAAAGCAGATGTGAAACTGGGTCGAGGAATATTACCAAGAACTTGGTAACGGTTAATCATTTCAATAGGATGGTATTGGGTGACTAACTCCAAAGGAGAAATAAAAGGTTGACTAGTTGGGACCAAGGCTTTAGAAGGGGCCTTGGGCGAGACATCTGTTTAAAAAGAAACAAAGGTTAGCAATAAAGATTAGCAACCACTAAGGAGATCTAAATAAGTTTAAAGAAAATCCAAACAGTTATAATAATTAGCAAGTAAATGGCGACGAGCTTGAATTTGGTGGTACTGAATGTATTGAGCACGTTTAGTAGTTTTTCTGGCTAATTTTATCCGGGTAATGCGATAAGCAGTTTGGTGAATCAAATCACGGTAATGGGTAATTTGGGTTTTATGGTAGGCAATAAATGGAGTGGCCATCCCTATCCCCCCTGTAAAAATTCCCAGGTAAGGAAATCAGGAATGGAATTTTGACAACCAGGTATATATTCAATAGTAAAATCGAAAATACTTAAAATAGATAGCCAACGGGCAAATATTTGCTTACTAGCAAGATTTTGAACATCTTTTTCTAAAACATATTTAGCAGATTTGCAATCAACACGAAGTAAAAATTTTTGATTTAAAATATCATCTTGAAATTTACTAATACATAAAACAGTAGATAAAATTTCTTTTTTAATAGTACTATAATTCTTTTGTGCTTTATTCCAGACACCAGAATGATAACGAATAATTTGTTCAGATGACTGAGGAGTAATTTGCTGGAGAAGGATGCCGCCATAACCGATATCAGAGGCATCAGTTTGAATAATTTTGAATGAATTTTCAGTAGGAATACCAAGACAAGGAAGAGACTTGACATATTGTTTAACTTGTTTAACAATAGTAGTATAAGTAGAAGACCAAGGAGGAGGATTGTCTTTTAACCGATCAAACAGGGGTTGACAAGTTTTCCTAAGGTCTTTGTAAAATTCAGCAATATAATTCAGTGATCCTAAAAAACGTTGTAGCTGAGTTTTATCTAAGATTTCATCAGGGAATTTAGACGCAAATTCAAGGAACGACTAATAGGTAAAATAGTATTCTGGTGAATATCATAACCTAAAAATCTGACTTTGGTTTGGAACAATTTAATCTTAGGAGCAGAAATGACTAGACCATGACTCTTAATGGTATAAAAGAATGTAGTAAGATGTTTCCAGTGTTCACTAATTGATTTTGAAAAAAATAAGAATATCATCTATATAAACTATGGAAAAATGACTAAATGGATTGAAAATATCATTCATTATATGTTGAAATTCACTAGGAGCATTTTTTAACCCAAATGGCATGACATTCCATTCATAGTGACCAAAAGGTGCAGTAAAAGCAGTTTTATATCTATCTGTAAGACGAATTTGTATTTGCCAAAAATCACTTTTTAAATCAAATTTACTAAAAATAACAGCTTGACTAAGTCTTTTAATCAAATCTTTTTTATTAGGAATAGGATATCGAATCCATTCTAAAACTTTATTTAATGGTTTATAATTGATGACTAAGCGAGGGACACCTCGTTCTAATTCAGCATTTTTATTCACATAAAAAGCAGGACATGACCAAGGTGATTTACTTGGACTAATTATTCGATTTTTTAATAGTTCATTGATTTCTTTTTTACACATTTCAAGTAATTCATGATTCATTTGAATAGGTCTAGATTTAGTAGGAATTTGACTTTCATGAAAATTCTTAATATATGGTAATGTGACTACATGTTTTTTCCTATGCCAAAATGCAGTAGGTAAAGTAGAACAAACAGTAGTTTCTAATTTTAATTTAAATTCATTAATTTGAGAAATAATAACTGGATTAGTTAATTGTTGATCAATTCTTTTGTAATTAATTTCTTCTTTAAGATATCTTAAATGACGAGTTAATCGATTAATCGTTTGAGAAATAGAACAATCTTTTAATTGATTTAATTCTAATATTTCAGGAGGAGATAAGAATTTAAAAGTAACAGGTTGACCTAAAACATGAGTAGTTATTCCTTCACTAGAGGTGGTAAATGGGTATAGTAAAAATATAAATGGTGTTCCTAAAATAACTTTATCAGTCATATTTTTAACCAAAACAAAGGAAGTTTTAAAGCAAACATTATTTTGACATATATGAACTTTAGGTATTTTATATTTAATATGCATTTTACTACCATTAGCAGAAGTTAATTTTTCACGACATTTTTCATAATATTTAGTAGGGAGTAATCCTTCTTGAATACAATTAAGATCGGCACCAGTATCAATTAAAGCGATAACATCTAATTCAAAATTATTAATAACTATTTTAATTTTAGAATACCATTTTTGAATATGGATTTTATTAAGGAGATTTAATCTATTATCTTCATGATTATGAGATTGAGATTGATGTGATCGATTATCAAATAAAAGATTATCAGGTTAGTAGGTTCATCAGATTCATGTTCAGATTCATTAGGAGAAACATTATTGGTTTGGAAATTATCTAAATTTTTATTAAGTTTTAATGTAATAATTTCATCTTCTAAATGTTGATCTTTATTTTGTAAATCTTTAATGGTTTGTTTAATCTGATTAATTTCTTGTTGTAAATCTTGTAAGGTAACTTCTTTGTGTTTATTTTTAAATCTTTCTAAGGTTTTAGATAGACTAATAATAGGCTTATCAAACTTAGGTTTATGATTAGTATTGATTAACAAAGATTTTAATTTATCAGTATATTTCTTTTTTAATTCAGAATCTTCAAGTCTACTAATTAATTCAATAAGAGCAGTTTCTTCTTGATTTTGTTTAGTAAGAACAGTAATTTGTTTAACAGGTTTACAACAAACATCATTACATCCTAATTCTATATTATTATCAGAATCTTCACTAGGTGAATTGTAATTAGATGAAGTATTAGAATTATCAGAAGAGGAATTACTAACAGATTGATTTAATTGAAAGATTTCAAATAATTATTTTTTGATTCATCATTAATTTGAAGTTGATTAACTTTATCTTTTAATTTTTGTTTTTCTTTACATTTATTAGAATAATGACCTTTTTGACCACAGTTGTAACAAGTAATATCTTTATTAGATTTAGCTTTTGGATGTGATTTCTTGTAATATTTCTTTTTAGGTTTAGTATAGAATTTATCATTTGATTTAGAAGGTGAATAATTCTTTTTATACTTGTTTGAATATTTGTAATGGGATTTACTATGTTTTTTATGTGTTTTCCTACGGGAAGGTGCAACAGGAGGTAAACCATATTGTTCACAAAAATTACCTAATTCATATTTAGCCTTATGTTTATCTTTAGTAGCTTTGTGACTGAGTTTAAGATCAATACACATTCTTAATCCTTCTTTTTGAATAGTGCTAATGATATCACCATAAGTTAAAGTGTCATATTCAATGATACCAGTAGGTTGACTAAGAACATCTCTAATTTTGTGAGCAAACAAACTAGGTAATCCGTTAATAAATTTTTCTTTCCAAAAAGATTTAGTACAATCTTCTCTTAACATAACTCTAGAGGTAAATACATCTTTATACCATCTAAAATCACTTAATTTTGGACAAGTAAGGTTACTAAGTTGATCATGTATGCGAGAATATATATTAGTAGGAGTACCTATGAAATGTCTAACTATGGTATAGATTAATGTGTTAACACCATCAGGTTTGTAATAGCCAATAGTTTCATCAAAGATTGGTAAATCATTTTCATCTTTTTGATTAGCATGTAAGATTGATTCTCTTTGATCTTCAGTAAGGTATTTTTCCCACCAAGATTTGAGCATACCGGTAAAACCAGAGGTAATTAAAGAAGTAATTTCAGGTTGAGAGTAATCAGGGTAGTTAGTAAGATAACTATTTGCAACCATAGATAAGTGATTTAATTTTTGAAGTATTTGATCTTCACTAAGACCATCAATATTCCATTCGTATAATTTTTTAGCAGATACAGAAAATTGATTAGAAAGATTAGTTTCTTCATATTGGAGGTCAGGTGGAGTAGGTCGAGAATACCAATTTTTAGTAAGAGTAGTCGGTTGAGGTTTAGGATAGTGGAGTTTATTAAGATTAGAAGATTGAAATTGTTGAGCTAATTGATTAATTTCATTATCAGTTGTATCAGTTTCTGATTGAGTAGAAGCCTTGTCTAAAGGTTGGTTTAGGACAGTAAGACCTTTTTCCTTAGATGGTGAAGCTTGTTCGAAGTAGTTAATTTAGTGAATAGTTGTTCTATAGCTTTAACAGTAGAAGTATCTTGAGTGACTAAACTATTTCTTTTAGAACGATTACTGGGTAAGTTAATCAAAGGTTGATCTAAAGATTGTTTAGTGGATGTAGTGTTAGCAGAATAATCATCTAAATTAGTTTCTAGTTTATCTAATTGTTTACCCATTGTTTTTAAACATTGATTAGTATAATTATTTTGTTCAATAACTTTTTTAATTTCAGGGTCAGTGCCAGACAACTTAAAAGGAGAGGCTGGGACTTAGATCCTTGATGTTCAATAATAATATTAGATAAAGGAGGATGACTAGAGCTAACAGTTGTATTAGGAAAAGTTTTCCATTTATGTTTTGTGATTGTATTAACCTTTTTATAATAGTTGTCTAAATATTCAAAGAAAGGAATTTCCATACTATATTCAATCATAAAATCATACCATTTTCTAGTAAGCTTAGATTGTTGAGTAGAATTATATTTAGCACGATAAGCATGTCTTTTAGTCCTATTTTCTTTAGATTTAAATTCAACATGTAATTTATCAAGATCAGGAGCAAAAGATTTACTAATTATCATTAATTGATGATTGATTGGAGGTATTACTTCGAAATCAGTTTGAGTAGGGGAATTATTTGATTCAGTATCTTCTTCAAGGAAATGTGTATGAGTAGAGTAAACATGTTTACTAATTTGAGAAGTAGTAGAGTTATCAATGCCTTTTAATTTACTATGGGAGGGTTAACCAAGATTAATTTGACTATTTTTTCGGAATAAAAGAGTATTAAATATTTCATCTTCAATTTCAACATCAGTAGGTATACTAGAAGTACTATGTCTAGAAGATTGACTACGATTAAATTTAATACGGACTGAACTGTTAGTAAATTGTTGAATATCTTGGATATCTTGACTAGTGGATTGTTGTTGATTATGTTTGTAATTTTCATTGACCGTAATCCATTGATCAGGGAGAGTAATATCTTTCCATTCTATCATTTGAGGGATATTTATATTAGTATCATTGTTATTAGTTTGAATCAGTAATGTTTTATCCTTAGGACTTTTATGTAAAGCTTGAACATTTAAATTTGTTTTAATACATTTATAATGGACACGGTAAATTAAAGCAATATTATGAGTTTTTTCTTTCATATTAGTAAATGAACCATTTAATTGAATATTTAAAGTTAATGCATCTAATATGCGTGGATCTCTAAGACTGAGTGTGAAATCAGGAAAACAATTAAAATGAATAGGTCCTTTGTGAAGACTAGTTTCCACCATACCCATTAAACTATCATTATAATCAAGAAAATGAGCATCTCTTAAATATAATAAAACATAAGTATTTTTACCTTGTGGAGTTAATGGTTTGATTCCAACTTGAATTAATCCCAAATGAATAAAATTGTGACCAGTTTTTAAATGACGTTTAATAGTGTTAGCATCAAATAAGTGACAGGTTTCTCTAGGCTTTTCTAAAGCATAAACTTGTTCTAATGTTTTAACATGCAGATTAACATTAAAAACAGATTGTAAAAACGTAGTTTTATAAATCTCTTTAACTGATAATTTTGGTATATTCCAACTTAAATCCAGTTTATCATTTTGTATTTCTAATTCTTCTTCGTTAATTACTAATCCCTGATTAGGTATTGAGGGCAAAGTTGTTGACTTAGAACTGACTGAAGAGTTACTTCTAAATAAACGACTCATTTTTCTTTAATTAAACTGTTTTACAGGAATCTTAATACATTGTCTAAATTTATCATGTTTTCACATACTAGGCTTTCACACATACCCATTTCGGAGGACCCCTAAAATCCTACACTGCCTAACCAAAGGACTGACCAAGGACAGGGACGAAGATTGGGTGGCGAGTAACAAAGTGGAAAACACAGATATAAATTTGACAAATTAAGATGACTGGAAACAGATTAACAGACAGAACATAGAGTTGACTCAACAGAAGTAGCAAAGCAGCAAGCAAGAGATAGCAACATAAATATAAACAAAATAATTATACTAATCAATGTTTAAAAACAATTGGTAAACAATTAGATAAACTAGAAACTAATTTAGATGATTATTCTGCTAATACTACATCCACTAAACAATCTTTAGATCAACCTTTGATTAACTTACCCAGTAATCGTTCTAAAAGAAATAGTTTAGTCACTCAAGATACTTCTACTGTTAAAGTTATAGAACAACTATTCACTAAATTAACTACTTCGGAACAAGCTTCACCATATAAGGAAAAAGGTCTTACTGTCCTAAACCAACCTTTAGACAAGGCTTCTACTCAATCAGAAACTGATACAACTGATAATGAAATTAATCAATCAGCTCAACAATTTCAATCTTCTAATCTTAATAAACTCCACTATCCTAAACCTCAACCGACTACTCTTACTAAAAATTGGTATTCTCGACCTACTCCACCTGACCTCCAATATGAAGAAACTAATCTTTCTAATCAAATTTCTGTATCTGCTAAAAAATTATACGAATGGAATATTGATGGTCTTAGTGAAGATCAAATACTTCAAAAATTAAATCACTTATCTATGGTTGCAAATAGTTATCTTACTAACTACCCTGATTACTCTCAACCTGAAATTACTTCTTTAATTACCTCTGGTTTTACCGGTATGCTCAAATCTTGGTGGGAAAAATACCTTACTGAAGATCAAAGAGAATCAATCTTACATGCTAATCAAAAAGATGAAAATGATTTACCAATCTTTGATGAAACTATTGGCTATTACAAACCTGATGGTGTTAACACATTAATCTATACCATAGTTAGACATTTCATAGGTACTCCTACTAATATATATTCTCGCATACATGATCAACTTAGTAACCTTACTTGTCCAAAATTAAGTGATTTTAGATGGTATAAATATGTATTTACCTCTAGAGTTATGTTAAGAGAAGATTGTACTAAATCTTTTTGGAAAGAAAAATTTATTAACGGATTACCTAGTTTGTTTGCTCACAAAATTAGAGATGTTCTTAGTCAACCTACTGGTATCATTGAATATGACACTTTAACTTATGGTGATATCATTAGCACTATTCAAAAAGAAGGATTAAGAATGTGTATTGATCTTAAACTCAATCACAAAGCTACTAAAGATAAACATAAGGCTAAATATGAATTAGGTAATTTTTGTGAACAATATGGTTTACCTCCTGTTGCACCTTCCCGTAGGAAAACACATAAAAAACATAGTAAATCCCATTACAAATATTCAAACAAGTATAAAAAGAATTATTCACCTTCTAAATCAAATGATAAATTCTATACTAAACCTAAAAAGAAATATTACAAGAAATCACATCCAAAAGCTAAATCTAATAAAGATATTACTTGTTACAACTGTGGTCAAAAAGGTCATTATTCTAATAAATGTAAAGAAAAACAAAAATTAAAAGATAAAGTTAATCAACTTCAAATTAATGATGAATCAAAAAGCGAATTATTTGAAATCTTTCAATTAAATCAATCTGTTAGTAATTCATCTTCTGATAATTCTAATACTTCATCTAATTACAATTCACCTAGTGAAGATTCTGATAATAATATAGAATTAGGATGTAATGATGTTTGTTGTAAACCTGTTAAACAAATTACTGTTGTTACTAAACAAAATCAAGAAGCAACTGCTCTTATTGAATTAATTAGTAGACTTGAAGATTCTGAATTAAAAAAGAAATATACTGATAAATTAAAATCTTTGTTAATCAATACTAATCATAAACCTAAGTTTGATAAGCCTATTATTAGTCTATCTAAAACCTTAGAAAGATTTAAAAATAAACACAAAGAAGTTACCTTACAAGATTTACAACAAGAAATTAATCAGATTAAACAAACCATTAAAGATTTACAAAATAAAGATCAACATTTAGAAGATGAAATTATTACATTAAAACTTAATAAAAATTTAGATAATTTCCAAACCAATAATGTTTCTCCTAATGAATCTGAACATGAATCTGATGAACCTACTAATCCTGATAATCTTTTATTTGATAATCGATCACATCAATCTCAATCTCATAATCATGAAGATAATAGATTAAATCTCCTTAATAAAATCCATATTCAAAAATGGTATTCTAAAATTAAAATAGCTATTAATAATTTTGAATTAGATGTTATCGCTTTAATTGAAACTGGTGCCGATCTTAATTGTATTCAAGAAGGATTACTCCCTACTAAATATTATGAAAAATGTCGTGAAAAATTAACTTCTGCTAATGGTAGTAAAATGCATATTAAATATAAAATACCTAAAGTTCATATATGTCAAAATAATGTTTGCTTTAAAACTTCCTTTGTTTTGGTTAAAAATATGACTGATAAAGTTATTTTAGGAACAGCATTTATATTTTTACTATACCCATTTACCACATCTAGTGAAGGAATAACTACTCATGTTTTAGGTCAACATGTTACTTTTAAATTCTTATCTCCTCCTGAAATATTAGAATTAAATCAATTAAAAGATTGTTCTATTTCTCAAACGATTAATCGATTAACTCGTCATTTAAGATATCTTAAAGAAGAAATTAATTACAAAAGAATTGATCAACAATTAACTAATCCAGTTATTATTTCTCAAATTAATGAATTTAAATTAAAATTAGAAACTACTGTTTGTTCTACTTTACCTACTGCATTTTGGCATAGGAAAAAACATGTAGTCACATTACCATATATTAAGAATTTTCATGAAAGTCAAATTCCTACTAAATCTAGACCTATTCAAATGAATCATGAATTACTTGAAATGTGTAAAAAAGAAATCAATGAACTATTAAAAAATCGAATAATTAGTCCAAGTAAATCACCTTGGTCATGTCCTGCTTTTTATGTGAATAAAAATACTGAATTAGAACGAGGTGTCCCTTGCTTAGTCATCAATTATAAACCATTAAATAAAGTTTTAGAATGGATTCGATATCATATTCCTAATAAAAAAGATTTGATTAAAAGACTTAGTCAAGCTGTTATTTTTAGTAAATTTGATTTAAAAAGTGGTTTTTGGCAAATCCAAATTCATCCTAAAGATAGATATAAAACTGCTTTTACTACACCTTTTGGTCACTATGAATGAAATGTCATGCCATTTGGGTTAAAAAATACTCCTAGTGAATTTCAACATATAATGAATGATATTTTCAATCCATTTAGTCATTTTTCCATAGTTTATATAGATGATATTCATATTTTTTCAAAATCAATTAGTGAACACTGGAAACATCTTACTGCATTCTTTTATACCATTAAGAGTCATTGTCTAGTCATTTCTGCTCCTAAGATTAAATTGTTCCAAACCAAAGTCAGATTTTTAGGTTATGATATTCACCAGAATAATATTTTACCTATTAGTCGTTCCATTGAATTTGCGTCTAAATTCCCTGATGAAATCTTAGATAAAACTCAGCTCCAATGTTTTTTAGGATCACTGAATTATATTGCTGAATTTTACAAAGACCTTAGGAAAACTTGTCAACCCCCGTTTGATCGGTTAAAAGACAATCCTCCTCCTTGGTCTTCTACTTATACTGCTATTGTTAAACAAGTTAAACAATATGTCAAGTCTCTTCCTTGTCTTGGTATTCCTACTGAAAATTCATTCAAAATTATTCAAACTGATGCCTCTGATATCGGTTATGGCGGCATCCTTCTCCAGCAAATTACTCCTCAGTCATCTGAACAAATTATTCGTTATCATTCTGGTGTCTGGAATAAAGCACAAAAGAATTATAGTACTATTAAAAAAGAAATTTTATCTACTGTTTTATGTATTAGTAAATTTCAAGATGATATTTTAAATCAAAAATTTTTACTTCGTGTTGATTGCAAATCTGCTAAATATGTTTTAGAAAAAGATGTTCAAAATCTTGCTAGTAAGCAAATTTTTGCCCATTGGCTATCTATTTTAAGTATTTTCGATTTTACTATTGAATATATACCTGGTTGTCAAAATTCCATTCCTGATTTCCTTACCTGAGAATTTTTACAGGGGGGATAGGGATGGCCACTCCATTTATTGCCTACCATAAAACCCAAATTACCCATTACCGTGATCTGATTCACCAAACTGCTTATCGCATTACCCGGATAAAATTAGCCAGAAAAACTACTAAACGTGCTCAATACATTTAGTACCACCAAATTCAAGCTCGTCGCCATTTACTTGTTGATTATTACAACTGTCTGGATTTTCATCAAACTTATTTAGATCTTCTTAGTGGTTGCTAATCTTTATTGCTAACCTTTGTTTCTTTTCAAACAGATGTCTCACCCAAGGCCCCTTTCTAAAGCCTTGGTCCCAACTAGTCAACCTTTTATTTCTCCTTTGGAGTTAGTCACCTGTAATAACCCTCGTTACTGATCACTGATTAATGCCGATTACTGCTAAGTTAATACCGATTATGGAAAGTAAATGAACTGACTGACTTACTGAACTGACCGATTGAAATCTGAAACTGAATCGATTAACTATATCTGTTTAATTGCCTGTATCTGTTTGAATTGTAATTCTATCTGTTTGACTGTATGATTATCTATTCAATTTCTATGTTTAAACTGTTAATTGAAGGCCTTATCGGCGGCCGAATCCAAAATTGATTGATGTTCCATGATTAGTAGAATTTATATGATTTTATGGTGTATTTAATTAAAATGTGATTTGGTACGATTAAATCGGATTAAAATAAACTAAATTACATGAGTTTGACTTATTTACCAAAAAGCCATCTAGTGGGCCACTACCTCAAACCATTGTGAGCTTCATTACACTTTATACAAAACATTTCATCAGCTCATTTGTTGTCTCACCACCGAACTAGAGAGAGAGAAAGAGGGAGAGTTGGTTTGTTCTTGTGTCTTGCTTGTGAACTTGAGGAATTGAAGCATAGATTGCATAGTTGAGCTTGTTTATCTTGCATTCAAGACCTAGGTAAGGAGATTCACCTTCTTTATTGTGTATTTAAGTTAATTCTTGCATGATTCATGTCAATTGTAGAGCTAAGTCATGTTTTAATCCATACATGTTGGATCATGTTAGAATTCATGCATGCATGTGTGTGTGTTGATGAATTTTGAGTTGATTTCATGGCAAATTGTTACATGCATGTTCATAATTAAGCTTAAGTCCATGTTTTCAACTTGTTTTGAAAAGAATGAGCTCATTAGAGCATGTTTTGAAGCCTTGACTTGATTTAAAGTCTTGCATGTTTATTGGAGATTATGTTCTTGGCATATTGGTTTGAAATTGAGTTTAATTAAACACCCTTGGGCTTTGATTCACCAAATTGATCTTTGAAATACATAATGTTATATGTTTACAAGTGTTTTTCCAGGTTTTTAGCCCAAGAGGATCAAAAATTTGGCTTTTAAACTTGATTTTGAGCTTGGGACTCAAATCTGGAATTTCCAGATTTTGAGTCTACGCTCGAGCGAGGGAGTCCGCGCTCGAGCGTACACTCTGTGATTCTGCCTTCCGCTCGAGCGAGAAAAGTTACGCTCGAGCGGGGAATGCGAGCATCCAGTACTTTGCATGAGTTCACAGTCCGCTCGAGCGAGGAAACTCACGCTCGAGCGAGGGCTTGTGTCTTACGCTCGAGCGAGGGTCGAGTGTCCATCGAGCGTAAAATTGGAGCATCCAGCATTTTTACTGTAGCACACAGTCCGCTCGAGCGAAGGAATTGACGCTCGAGCGGAGCTCCTTTGTCTGCATGTCCGCTCGAGCGTAGAAAGCCATGCTCGAGCGAGACCCCTATTTTCTGAAAATTTTGTAAAGTGTTCAAAAGTGCATCTTTGCATCCTCTTTCCATCCTAGGCATTCCTAGGGCATATTTAAGGCATCTTAAAGAGGATATAGATGTAGAACCACACCGAGGCAAATTAGGGATTAAGTTATTATCTTTCCCAACTGTATAGCTTAGTGTGTGTTCAATCTGTAAACTGTGTAGGGTTGGCTTTCCGAGGAGACGCTCTAGTTCACTGTAGCCCAGAACTCTGTGAGTAACAATTGTGTAAAGATATGTTCAAAATGATTATCTTTTGAATACTGAACTGAACTGCTTACTGAACTGATATTGATTACTGAATGAATGTATGTCCTTTATTTCTGAATTGTACTGTGGCATCCTTAGCACCTACTGTTTACTGTTACTGTTACAGAGATCTCTATCGGTTCCCTCGTGGAGCCACTACTGTTTACTGATTGATGGCCATCATTACTGTTCGGTCTTTTAAGACCTACTGTTACTGTTATGCTAATGGATGTACCACATATGACTGTTTACTGTACTGAACAACCGATATACTGATTGAATAGAACTGTTTTCATTACTGTAAGGACATTCATTCTAAACCTCTTTACGCATTATGTTATTCACTAGGCTTTAGCTCACTGCTCATATATATATGTAGGTGTACAGGCACCGGATCAAAGCTAGAAGCGTCGGGGTAGATTCCCAGTTTTGTCAAGCCAACCAATGTGCCTCACTGCGAGGTTCCGAGCCTGCCAAGCTTAGGCTATGGGGTGTTTTAATATTCCCCATTACCGTACTATTTTATTTACTGTTTAGACTGAACGTTTTGCACTGTACTGTTTATCAGGGATTAAGTCCCTGTTCTGACTGGTTGTATATTATATGCATACTGTTTTGTACTGTTCTGTATATTTATATGAAAAATCTTTTTGGCATACAGATTGTCACAGCTCATTGGACATTGTTTATTTACTATATTGGCTTCCGCCATGCCCCTGTACTCTGTTATACTGTATTACTGTTAAGCAGGCCTTCAGTAATCTAGGATTACTGGCCGGTTACGGTGCTAAACCCATAGGGGCGGGTTTGGGTCGTGACATCACCCAATACCATCCTATTGAAATGATTAACCATTACCAAGTTCTTGGTAATATTCCTCGACCCAGTTTCACATCTGCTTTGGCCACTGATCATTTTGCTTCATCCAGCCAAGCAGTTACTTCATACCCTTCTAATCCTGTTAAAACTGCTCGATCTGATTATGTTAACTCAACAACTACTAATCTCTTTTTCAAAGAACCTAGTTACCCAAAGAGTCAATCTGTTAATGATCTGGTTAAAACTTATTTCCCTCCTGGATGGCATTTTGTTCCTCTCCATCCAGAGAAAACAATCACCTTCTATAAAGACATTCTGTTCAACCATCAATCAATTGTGATTAAACCCATTTATGATCGTACTTACACTAGTAAAGTGGTTTACCATTCACTTTATATTCACAATATTGTTTCCTTAGTTGAATGGGGTTCTCCTTATCAACTTCGAGATTTACCTAATCACTCCCTTCAGTATAATTATTATGATTATATTGATGCCTGGTTCAAAGTCCTCCTATATCAAAATGAAACATTTAGTCACTGTAGACGTCCCCGAACGTCCCGGGAGGGAATCCCGTTTTGTTCATTGGGCTCACTACAGTTTGGACTCAATGTCACGGTCCTGTATCTAATCTCGCAGAGTGCAATGCAAGACCGATGAATCATCAAAGAGTCCAAATCCGGCAAATCGTTTTAGAAAACAGATTTTTTGAAAGAAGTGCCAAACATGGACTGCTTTGCCAGATACAGAGTCGCCACCTAAATATTTTATTTTGGGGGAATTTAGGAAACCTGACTCGTGCCTAAGGCCACGTGTCCGTCATCACCAAAGTTGCCTCGGCTCGGGAACTTGAGTACGATTGGGGTAGGTCACTTCGTGAGCACCCCCGCTCGCCCGATCAAAGATCGGCCTCTACTAACCATGATATCGAGTTTTGAAAACATTATGTGCTCTTATTTCGGTTATTAGCCTAGAATTACTATGTGATGCGCACAGCATACAAGTATAGACTGGATCGCCTGAGTTGGAACAAAACATTTCATGTTTGTTTTTTAAAGCGGTTTGCTACTCACAAGTAGGCTAAAATGCGGATTTTGCCACCCTCAAGTGGGCTTAGAAAACATGGTGATTTGCCACTAAATAGTGGGCTTAAAACTCGCAATCAATGAATTATTCCAATTTAGATAATCCAACCTCCACCCACAGGCATTCAGGCAGTTATATCATATAAACACATAGCCTCATGCTAAGCATGCTGTCATGGCAGTCACTCACACGCATGCAAGGATGCTAAAGCATAAATACTTACCGAGTACTCCAAGCCAAAACAGAAACTAGTTAGTAATCAATGCATGATCCTAGTTCATGTTAAGATGGCTAATGCAACACATGCAAAATGCAACTAAGATAGGCTCGGCTATTCTAAACATGGCATATGAAATGCAACAGGAAACATGTATTCAACTTGGAATTGAAATACAATGCAGTTAGTATGATGCGCCTAGCCCGGTGCGTGCAATATGGATGAATGAATGCAAACATGCGAACATATAGATGCTAATTGAAACATGCCCTAAACTAACCATCATAAGCTGGTAAATAAAAGGGAGAAAGACGTGGGGTTGGAAGACATACATCATACGCACGCACACTTATTACAAAATTGCCCTCCTCGGAGGGTCCGAATAAATAATACAAACCGAATGAATAATTAACTACTCTAGCTAATTAAATATTACAAAACCCTAATTAATTAACAAATTAACTAAGAAACGAAATAAACTAGTATGCAGATCTATGGACCACCTCAGCTCTGTTCCGAATGATGAAAGATGCATACATGCTCGAGCAGCCTTGTCGGGAAATTCCTCGCGATGCCCCGATTTGCCTCTGTTTGCGACTGGTCCCGGAATACTGTACAAAGCTCCAGAAGGCTGCTTGACCAGTTTTTGCTGCTGGTTTCCGGTTTGCTGCAACAGAGAGCAAGAAAGGGGCATGGCAAAGTATTTTTAACATATGTATGCATGACCACTCTCCCCGTCATTGCACAAGCTCTAGGGAGTGTAGTCCTCGATCCTCGTGCCACAAATCACGCATCCCGATGCATGATGGCCGGGGAGTCGAATTGCACGACTCAATATGAAATGGATGCACACATAAACACAACAAGGCCTAAACTCCATCATGGGTAATCCGGAGTGTCGGCGACCGAAAATTGAGACACGTTTCGTCACTTTGAGTACGAAACGCCCTTCGTTTCTCGTGTTTGGACTAACCCTACTCCAAACACAATGCAATGAGATGGCATACACAGTGCGACTAACATGCAACCCTAAATGCAATGCAATCTAATCATGCTGGCATGCGAGGGATGATATGCACATATGCAACCTAGCATACGCAATGCTATGGACTAAAATGGCATACACAATGCACATGAGCTATATAGCATACACAATGCACACATACGAAGATGGATATACACAAAGGCATAATCAAAGCATACACAATGCGATGGTCAAACATGCAACAACATGAACCAAATGGCATACACAATGCAAGGTGGACTTAAACCAATATGAGTGGACCTCAGCCACACTCAAATCAGTGGCCATACACAATTGAAGCTAGACAAGAACGCTCATGCAAACATGCCCAATGCAAGAGACCGAACCTAAGGCATCGAATGCCACTCTACCAAAGCATGGAAAGGGATGACACATGGCATACAATGACACAAATTTCAGCTCTGAAATAGCATACAAGATGGTCCGAAACATGTAAACACCTCACCCGATGCATGCTAGATGACCCGAATACCGAAACTAGTGGAATGGATTACACTATAGGTATGCAAAACAATGCTCAAATGATGAAACCAACCCCAAATAGTCCCTATGCAGACCAAAATCAGTGGCTAAATGTGTTGGGATGGTGGCTCGGAATGCATTCAAATAAAGCCCATGCAATGGTCGGTAAATGAGGCATACAAGCCCAACTCTCTAATGCACTTAAAGAGTGAAAATCATGGGAATATGGCATACATGTAAGCTCTGAAATATGATATGCAATGGCCTCAAAACATGAACACACCTCAGTATATGCATGTAATAGACCTCGAAACTCAAAACTAAGCATGGACATTGAACTACAAGCATGCAAAACAAATATCATTTGACCATGAGACCCAAAAACAGAGCTAAGGAAGTCCAAAATATGCACAAAATCAGTCTAAGGCATGGCCAAAAAGTGCTAGAATTAAGGGCCAAAAGATCATGCAATACAAGCTAGTGAACCATGATTTGCACTACAACTATATGAAGCACATGAGAGCTCACCAAACCAGCCAAAAACAGAAGTATTCCATGCCAAATAATGCCCAAAAACCCATGGAAACATTGCTAATGCATGCAAGAATGATATGTTCCTTTGAAAGGCCAATAAGAGGGTTATTCAACACATGCATGATGGACATACAAAAAGGCAAAAACACCTCTGGACAGAGGTTATGATGGCCCTAAAACTCACTGAAAAGGGCCTGAAATGAGCCTAGGAGGCATGCAAGTAAAGGCCCCTTTGAAAGGCCTTGAAGAGGATTACTCTACACATGCACAATAGACATTCAACATGGCAAAAAAGGCTCTGGACAGAGCCTATGCAGATCACAAAACTCACAAAAAGTGGCCTGAAACATGGCTTGAAAACATACAAATAGGGGCTCCTTTGAAAGGCCAAGAAAGCTAGTAAACAAAACAAGGGGTGAGAGGATCACCCCTCTCTGATTTTGATGTTCAAAAACACATAATAACTACTGAAAATCCGCTGAATTTTAGTGGTCAAAAGGGCCAACAAAGCTCACAACAAAGGCCCTAATGCATGGCCGAAAACAAGAGGAAATGAAGCATGCAAGGGGGTAGATGACCCCCAACAGAAAAATAGTCTTAAACAAACATGTTTAGAAGCTCAAAACAAGACTTTTTTCAGTTTATGACAAAGTTTAAATATGCTTGCAATTGGATCTAAGATGTGAAGCAAAACAATGCTTAAAAAGGGGGAATGAGTGTTACCCTTGTAGAGAAGACCTCTAGCAGCTTCTGGACCAAAGTAGGAACTCTTCAACCTCTGAAAATGGGCTCCAAGGTATTTAGGTTGATAGTGGAGGTGTTGTGCTTGGAGGTGTAGTGCAAAGGGTCCAAGAACTATGGACTTTTGAAGCTTGAAGTAAAGAGATATGGAGGGAAGTGTATAAGCTTTAGACACAAAAATCTCAACCCTTGCAAGTGGAGGGGAGGGTCTCTCTTATAGGAGAACAAAGGTCCAAGATTCTCTTAGAAGCTTGGAGCAAAGGGGCCAAGCTTCTTAAGGAAGCTAAACCAAAATGGTCAAGCTTCTTGAGGAAGCTAGACCAAAGGGGTCAAGCTTCCTCAAGAAGCTCAACAAAAGGTCAAGCTTCTCTTAGAAGCTAAGAGTAAAGGGCCAAGCTTCTTTAAGAAGCCAAAACAAGAGGGTCAATCCTCGAAGGATGGAGCAAATGCTTTCCAGCTGGCACAGCTGGATTGCATTCAGAGAGACAAAAAAGCAAAAGGCTGGCCGACCAGTTCAGGTGGTCGGCCGACCACTCCCCCTGGTCGGCCGACCAAGTTCAAAAGGGTCAAGCTCAAAAGGTGGTCGGCCAGCCCATATTGGTGGTCTCCCAGGTGAATGCAACTCAGTGGTGGTATGGGAGACCAGAAAATGTGGTTCGGGAGCCAAAACGCGCAGCCAGGTGCCCCAAAAACTGACTGTTAAGCATCGAAAGTGGCGCGCGACCACGAAGGTGGTCTCCTGGGCCACAGTGTCCCTCTAGAGAGAGGAAACAAGGTGTGTGCCAAAAATCGGAGCAAACAGAGAAAGTTAAGCGGTCCCGAACCGAGGCGCACGACCGACGACTCCAAAAATCGGAAACTGGTCTCCAAACGGGAACAATGGTCTACGACCACGAAAAGTAGCCTACGGCCACTGAGAAATGGTCTACGAGACCTCTCCCTCCCTTCGGGAAGAGAAAACAGAACCTAGTTCGCAAACCAAGGCAAAGCACAAAAGAGTCCCGAAGTCCGAAGGCAAGGCTCTCAGCCGAGACTCCGTAACCTCAGAACGAGCACAATATGCGCAATCACCTAGTGCTCAATCGATGACGTTTGAGTCTTAAGGTCGGTCAAAAATGGGGTGTCTACAGTCACTCCTGGTTTCTTCAATTTGATCAAAAGTTTAAGTCAGAATTACCTACTTGGTTTCTAAGATGGTGGACCCATTATGGTGCCATTCCAGACATCTTCCCATCAGTAATTTTGGATCAAGTCAATTACTTCTCCACTGTTTTCTCATTCACTCCACAGTAAAGAGAATTCCCTCAATTGCTTATTTTTATATCCAAATATAAAATCCCTTGGATATTCAAATGGCAATATGGTATTTCTGGTAAAGTGATTCAGCGGCTACATAAGGTTAAATGGTGGGATAACTTCAAGATTCAACGAATTGTTGAAATTGTTCAAACTGAGTTCCCGATTAACATTCATGCTCCTACACCTGCCATGGTTAAAGCTCAACAGATCAAAACTGCTCTAGTCACTCAAGGAAGCCAACTTCCTCCAGTCAATCTTGGAAGCCCATCATCCAGTTCTTCCAAGCCCAAGTCATCCAAATCAAAGATTAAATTCAAGTCAGCAAAGCCCAATTCTGACCAGCCCAAGTCAAAGGATAAATCCAAATCAAAGGTAAAGCCCAAGTCCAAGTCATCCAAAGATAAGCTCCTCCAAATGGCTCGTCTACTCATGGCCCAAGCTAAGTCAGACTCGGATAACAGCAGTTCAGAAGATGGTTCAGACAGTTCAAACTCTTCTGAAGGTTCAATTACTCAAAATCCATATGGACCCGAGTTCCAAAATGCTCAGGACCCATATGCTTAATTCAGTCATTGGATTCTATATAGCTATAATTATCAGCTTCAATCAATACTCGTCTTTTGAGAAAAGCTGCTGATATATATATATCTATATTGATTCCCTCAGTCACATGCCTCCAAGCAATGAATAGTAAAAAAGTCAACTTTACTGTTCACTATTCATCAAAAAGTCAACATTACTATTCATCATTCATCATGATTCATTCCACCGACAAATTCAGCACAGTAAAAGCTTTAGTCACTCACCGAAAGCAGCAGACAACTCCCATGTGCTTCTGATGCTCCTTTCAAGTCAAGACTATTCACTCACAAGGCTCACAGTATTCACTCACAAGGGCTAACAGTGGTCTCTTTTGATTATAAAAAGGCCTCTTCAGTGAAGAATAAGGCAGAGTTAGAAAAATTGAGAGCATTCCTTCCTCAAGAAAATAGCTTTCTCTGTAATTTTATATTTTCGAAAATTGTTTTTAGTTTACAAATTATATATTTTGAAGAACTGCTTGCTTCATTCTAGTAAACAATTGTAAGTTTTATTATTAATGTTTATTTGAAGTTATTGTTAAACTGTTTTCTGTTTATTTTAGTGCTACTTCCTGCTTCCGTTTTCTTTATATATATATATTCATATACAAATTGATATGCACATTTATGTAATGAGCAAAGGCCAGAGTTAAAGTAAAATTTTACTCTGTTTATAAGTAAAACTTTACTCTCATTGTAAGTAAAATTTTACTTTGGTTAGAAGTAAAATTTTACTCTGAAAAATTCATGAAGCAAGTGAAGTTGAAAGCATTGAAATTGCACGACCAAAACACTACAGAAATCAAAACAACGAAATTGAAGCAAAACTGCATACACCGTTCCAAAATACCTAAATTAGTTTTCAAAATTTTTAAACCTTAACATTCTCACATGATTTAGTAATTTAAAGTATTTTAAGATAGTGATAAAAATTTTAGAATAGATGATCCTTAGTGTAACCCAAAATCCCAAACTCTACTCACCCTAATGCAACAATGAAAAAAAAAAAGAAAAAGAAAAAAACAAGTGTATTAAAATCACTGACCTCTGTATTTTGTTAGAATAACATTTTGTTATAAATCAAACAAAATCTTATATGTCAATAATTTCGAATAAACAATTTTTTAGCAGCACTGATTCAACACACACATTACCAAAGGGTTAAGACGAAACGAGGATAAGTGGCGGCCATTTTTAACACAAAATCCTTAGTAGTCATACAATCCCACCCGATACCATGCCAACGTAATCTCATACACCACTCCCAAAATGAAAACAAATGCAGACAAACTTCATAATATCGAAAAACTAGCAGAAATGGGAAAAAAATCACCTGCAAAATGCGTGTCCAAAAGAGAGAGTAAAACGTAATGCGGAGTTCGATTCGAGCGTAAGCGACGAACATGTAACGTTGCAAGGGTAGAAAAACGAAGTAGCTCTAGAGAGCGTATAGCGACCCCGGTCTTTTCCCATTTGATTATTGTATCCGGACTTATGTTCCGTAGATTATATTATCATATTGTTGTTGTTGTTGTCCTTTAATTCTTCAGTTTTGAGTTATAGGATTTGTTGGGCAGGTTGTTTACAGGTTGGTTGGGTTTGAAACCAAGAGTTCATGTTCAGTTTTTGGGTTGGTCGCTCGAGCGAGCTCTTCTTCGCTCGAGCGAGGTCTTTGATTTTGGTCCTTTGCTCGAGCCAGGGTCCCTTCGCTCGAGCGAGCTTTGCGTCCAGTACTTAGACCTGATGGATGTGTTTCTTGGCTCGAGCGAGCTTCCTTCGCTCGAGCGAGTGAGGTGCATGTTTTTGAGTTCTTCGCTCGAGCGAGCTTTCCTTCGCTCGAGCGAGCTTCTGGGTTGCAGACCTGAAGCATCGAGTTTTTGGCTCGAGCGAGCATTTCTTCGCTCGAGCGATGATTTTCTGTGTCTGGTCGCTCGAGCGACCAGGTCTTCGCTCGAGCGAGCCTGTCAGGTATAAATACGCAGAAGCGTATTTTAAAACAGTTTTCAGCCCCTTTTTGATTCTAAAACCCTAAAGTCCGACTTCTCTTCTTCTCTAAACACATTCTCTCCTAGGTTTGATCTAGTTAGGGTGGGTTTTTGCCCTAGTTGCTTTACAAATAAGGTAGAGGGGAGTGAGGGCTTTCATCTAATCTGAGAAATTCTTGATTTGGAGCACTTTGAGGTTTGGGCATCATCTTCATCTCCTTCATTCCGAGTTATATCTTCGAGGTAGGGATTTCCTACTCCATTTATACGCTTTAATCCTAAGTGTTGGTATTTTGGTATGTGGGGGTAGTTTGGTAATTTTGGTATGTGGGGGTAGTTTGGTAATTTTGAAAGAAACCTTAGGGTTTTGGTTTAGATTAATTTGTATAATTAATTTAAAGGAATAATATAGAATTTGGTTTAATTCATAGAATTGGGAATGTTAAATTTACATTCATTGATGTATTTATTTCTTGTTTAGAAATAACGGTTTTGGGCTATCGGTGGAGGATAGCCATTGATTGTTGTAGACCTTGCATGCTGCTTAGGTATAACTGGAATTGAGTCAATTATTTGACTGTTGAGTTAATACAGAACATTTGTGTATTAATTATGTGTTGTATATGGCAATTGTGTGTTTTATTGCATATGCATTGGTTTTGGAGGAGATAGGGGATGAACTCCACGGTTTAGGGGAAGATAGGGGATGGACCTCTAAACCGGATTTATTGGGAGGAGATAGGGGATGGACTCCAGTAGCATCACTCTTATGTGTGCTTATTGATTTATAGATATATTTCTATTTATTGTTGATATGATACATCACTAAAATGTGTATCAATTGGGAAGTATGGAAGTGAATTGGTTATGATTGATACAATACCAACTTGTGTATTTGTTATGGTTAGGTCTAACTTAAATTGTTATTCCTGTTGAATTGGAAGTATTGTTAATAGAAGATGAAACCCCTGTTAAGTTATTTGGCCAGGTTCTGAGCCATAAGTGGAAATTAAAATGTGCCATAGACAATGTGTCATAGGCAGTGTAGACATTCGTGTCATGAAAATTGTAACTTGATTGTAGAGTGTTAACCATGTATCAGATGCTAATGCTTTAGTTAATTCTTATGCTTGGTTTAGTATTTCTCTACTGGGCTGTGGCTCACCCTATATGGGAACTTTATTTTTCAGGTTCAGGTGGTTCACTCCCTCCAAGGACTTAGCTTGTGAGGAATTGAATGTGAAGATTTGTTTATTTATTTTTATTTGAATAATGTAATCTTTCAAGCCTAGGGCTTTATCTGTTTTTGAGTTAGAACTCAGTAAATTGTATCCAAGTGATGGCTTGGCAAGATGTAAGCCCGTAGGGCATTTATTATGGTATTTTATTTCGTAAGACTCTGATGATTGATGTAATAAATAATGTCTTCTTTTAATAATGCATGTTTTGTTTTATATTTAATGGGTTGAATTTTAAGGGCGTTACAGAGCGAGAGTAATGAAACTCAGAGAAGGGTTTTCAATCGATGCTAGGGTTTTCAAATGATGATATTCAGATAAGGGTTTTCAATCGATGAAACAGAGTGAAGGGAGAGAAACGGTAGAATTGTTTCATATTTCCCCACTTATATAGAAGGGCATTTCAGTCAGTTCATGATATTTTTTTAATTGAGGGGCTTTTGAGGCCATTGTTTTATTTCGTGGGCTTCACACAAAATAGGCCCAATGTGAAGGGCTTTTCACCAAAAATCCTTATTTTTAAATGACAAGTAAATTTACACATAGTCTAAACTATAAGGATAAAGTAAATTTTGCTCATTTATATAATAATTGTTTGAAGGTTTGAGGGTGGCTCGGCCATTAAAGGACTACTATTCATTCCCCAAGACATTGTCATTTTCCCTGGATTGAACGGTGTCTTGGGAGAGATTAAGTTAGAGTAAAATAAGTAATATTGATGCATGCTTATGAATTTTGATTCCCCCTTTCTTCCATTTCAAGAACACACACTCTCCAAAAAGAAACCCTATCTGACTGGCCTACTACTCGAACTGCTTCCTGTCACGACCCGCTCCCCGTACCCAAGGGTTAAGCATTGTGATGGCTAGTAACAGAAGTTACCTACGGCCAATTCTTAAATAAATTACCAAGCGCGAGTGGAAAAATAATATTTAAGTGAGGGTACCAAAATAATCATTGGAGCTTCTATTTAATTAAATTGTCAGAGCTGAACTATGTCTACAAAGTGCTTTGTGCCTACCCCACGCGCTGGCCTTGACATGTCACCTGAAAGTGGTAAACAACTATAAGCACATGGCAGAGTGAGAAATATTATACTAAGAGTATAAGGGCATAAAATTCATCATGGATAATTATAGGACTAAACAGAGTTTGATATTAAAATATAGAATATATAATACGGAAATCATTTGACATATAATACAGAAATTACGTAAACAACTATAATCACGGTACGGAACAGAACAGGGGTCACTGGAGTGACGATCAGAACAGGGGTCAATGGATCTATGACAAACAGGGACCACAAAGTGGTCAAACAGGGGCCAATGGTTAGTTAAGTCCCCCAAGGCATGGGACTCCCGTGGTGGTACTTACAGAAAATAATTGTTTACAAGATCATTATCAAATAATTTCTAAAATTTAAACAAACATATCCATGGGTTTTAATTTAAGCAAATTGAGTTTAGAAAATAATCTACGTAATTGAAACATTAACATAACCATGAAATATACATTATATAAAATAAATTATAGTACCTTAAAACATTCGTAAAATATATTATGGTAACTCAAGACATATTTAAAACATGTTATGGTAACTCAAGGTATAATATAACTCACCTTAAAATTAATACCTCACTTTTTTCTTTCCACTATCAAGGACCTTCTTAACTTCCACTATTTTCTTCTCCTTTCTTCGTTTGTTTTCCTTCGTATCAACGCCACACCTCTATATATAGGTGCCTAACTTATGCATGAGAGACATCTGGCAACCAGGTGTCTTCTTCAAATTTGTGGTGGCAAATCCACTTTCTATAATTACACTTTGACCACTAAATTCTTGGATAATTACATTACTTTACTCAATTACACATAATAATATAAAATAAATCGTATATTTTCTAACTATGATTGAATAATATTAGTATAAATTTTAAAGAATAATTAAAAATATGGGTGGTTACACTTCTCACACTTGGAGGAGCATTATCAAGACCAGAGATCTTCTCAAAAAGGGAGTCAGGTGAACAGTGGCTGATGGTAAGAGCATATCATTCTGGAATGACTACTGGTGTGAAGAAGGCACAATTGCAACCCAATGCCCTGGAGATCATTCTTTGAACAACATGAAGGTAGCTGATATCATACAGGAGGATGGTTCTTGGAAGGTTGAAGAAATTAAAGATTTTATTCCACACTTCATTCTTCACAATATCCTGCAAATCCACATTCCACAATTTGTGACAGTAACTGACACTCCACACTAGAAAAGGGCATCCACGGGAAATTTCTCAGTAAGTGTAGCTTATAACCTTTTAACAAACACTGATACGAACACTAACATGGTTAGTTAGAACTGGATATGGAAGCTGAAGATACCTCAAAAATTAAAAAGGTTTTTGCTGGTTGCTATTCCACTGCCGTCTATTAACAAATTAACAATGATGCTTTAAAGGATTAACTACTGATGATAGCTGCCCTAGATGTAACTTAGCTACTGAAGGCCTCAACCACCTCCTCAGAGAGTGCCCTAAAGCTAAGAAAATTTGGCATACTACAAGAGAATCCAGATGGTTAGAGGCTTGTGAGAGACAACCTATGGACCAATGGCTTCAACTAAATCTAAAGAGCCAAAAAAAGACGACCTATAACATTCCTTGAGGCATTGTGTTCTTGTACACCACTTGGGCAATTTGGAAGGTCAGGAACAATGTTGTTTTCAGACAAGAGGAAGGGAATGTCCAGGAAGTTATCAGATACATTCAACACCAAGCCAAAGAGACCTATGAAGCCTTCCAAACTAACCTTTTTATGGGCAACCTCTAAATCACATAACTAATTGGGTTTTGCCTCTTGCAGGGAAAATTAAACTCAACACTGACGGGTGTTCAAAAGGCAATCCGGGACCAGCTGGGTATGGTGGCCTTTTCAGGGATGAAAGAGGAGCTTGGATTCGTGGCTATCATGGAAAACTGGAGACAACAACTAGCATGGAGGTTGAACTTTGGGTAGTTTATAGAGGCCTCACCATAATGCTTGAGAAAGGAATGAAGGACATATGCATTGAAACAGATTCAAAACAAGTTGTCAACCTCATCAAGGATGCATCATCTTAACACTCTCAGCACAGGGCCCTGCTTGAAGATGCAAAATTCCTAATGAAACGATGCAATTGCACCATAGCCCATATTTTCATAGAGGGTAACAAGAGTGCAAATGGCTTGGCAAACATGGATGTGAACCACCAGGATTCATTTGTGTTTCTTAATGTTCTCCCTACTGAGATTGCCAATCTGCTTGTTGCAGATATCATTGGGTCTTCTTCTACTATCTGAGGCAGTTGTGCCTTGTACTTTATTTTTGTTTTCTGTTTCTTTTCCTATGAATCAAAAAAAAAAAAAACAAAAAAAGAACACACCCTCTCTCTCTCTCTCTCTCTCTCTCTCTCTCTTCCCACATGGTGTTGACTAATGGTGTCCCTAACAAGGGAAAAACTATTTGTTGGTCAGGGCACCACCTAATCATAATCGATCAATCATAAATTATCATGTTTTTTTTTATGTTCTTTAATTACTTAATATAAAATTATAAATCTCACTTTCTCTACTAATCACAACATATTTGGACATCACGTGACTGTAGTGAGGACCATCAGATAAATTATCAATAGGTCATATTTTTTAGACTTATTATCCATTAAGTTTTATTAATAAATTTATCAATGTCTCTTATTTTTATAAATAAATTTATAGTGATAAATTTATTAGTGTAAATTTATTAGTCGATACCTATAAACAAATAAATCTAATTAATAAAACTAATTAGTAAGTGTGTCACCAAATAACTTCTCCTAAACAAGGGGTTCATGAAACTGACAAAAAAGAAATGGTCTAGGGTGCCGATACATGGATTTGGTTTATGGTCTCTGTCTTTAATTCACTCATATTTTAATCAACCTCATCATCACCATACAATTTTACAAAATATATGGGTTTATAAATAATGAAGGTAAAGTAATATTAATTAAGAAATATTTACTTTATTCTCTTAGATTATTGTGCTTGTGTCATTTTACTTTCTGAATTATCAAATTGAACAATTATTGTTTTAAGCTATTTACATTAACTTATTTTACCCCAGATCGAGATTAATATTTTTGACAAAATATCATACTTACCAACACAAACATGATTAATTGAGAATATTAATTTACTTTACTGCAAAATAAGAAGGTAATAGTGCAACAGGCCTCATTTGAGAAGTAACTTTTTGTAACTTAAAAGTTAAAAAGTCATTAAAAACTCAAAAAGTCAAAAATTTATATCAAAAAGTCAAAGATTTCACTTTCTCTCTATTTTTTACACATCTTTTCGTAAAAAATCAAAAAATCATCCCAAGCATACTAATTTTTTTATATCATATTTTAACCAAAAAGTTAAAAAATTATTAAAACAACCTGTTCCCAAACGAGACCAATCACATAATCATGAAAGGTTAAAAGTTTAGTATTCATAATTTTTTGTGACTTAAAAATTTTATCTTTTTTCTAAGAGGTTTAAATTTTTATTATCGAAACGACTTAATTTATTTTTACTGAAATACATCCAGGTTACTAGTAGCCTCATAACCAAACCAATTATAAATAGTTAAAAATTTTTTTGAGTAAATTATCAATTAGTCTTAATAGTTGGATTTAATTTCTATCAAATCTGATTGAAAATAAATCTTGATAAAATTGTCGCTAAAAATAATTATTTTGTAATAATTTTTTACATACGTCGCTAAAAATTGACAATTAGTGACTTTTTTTATCATGATTTTTATAAATTGTTGTTAAAACTTACAATTAGTGACTTTTTTTATGATAAATTTTTTTCATAAGACTCATTAGACAATAAGTCTACTTATTAAAACCTACACATAAATATCCCTAAATTTTTTAATCTAAAACCAAACTAATCCTCCACTAGAGCCAAAGAAACGTGATTCCACCGTTACATAAGGGAATCTTTTTGTTATAAAATACAACCTCAACTTCAATCTCACGTCACCAAGAATTTTTAAAAAAAAATAAATAAATAAATCAACAATAAATTAAGGAAAATTTACTCATAAGTACTAGTTTTTGAAACGTTGAACCATTTAGTCCTAAAAGTTTTCTCCATTTAGTCCCATTTTTACATCAGCATGATGTAAATGATGTAAATGATCTGATGTTTCATTCTATAATTTCAAAATTTATTGAAATCTGATGAACATTAGATGTTTTTCATCATATATTTTCAAACATTATTGAAATTTGATGAACATTAGATGTTTGAAATATAATGTTTGTAACATGACTCTGATGTTATTAACATTGTATCTGATGTTATTAACATTGTAATGGGACCTTTCAGTCTATAAGAAAATTTTTAGGACTAAACAGTGCATAAGCTATTAATTTGAAATTTATTAGTGCATCCCCCATAAATTAATACAGCGGAAAAGTCTTGCGTATCGTATCAACAAATATTATGCATAATAGAGACTTTATTTTAGTATTAAAAAATATGTATTTACTTTATTGTACGTATTCAGATATTGTCAATGTACTTATATAATATACCATTCTTATTTATTACAATCCCGGAACATGTATGGTAAAATTAATAAATATTTTTTCAAAATTCACATGTCATATTACTACAATCTAGTAAAAATATCTATGCTGCATAACTCGTACCTCATCATAGGACACATTTTCATGTTCGCAATCAAAATGGTTTTACATTGTGTATGGTTGGAGATTTATGGAGTAATTTGGAAAGAGAAAGGAAAAATGTGTGTAAAATTAAGTGAAATGTAGGTATATTTTATTAACATTTTACCTACATTTTTCAAATTCCTAAACCAAATACAGTATTAAAGACCAAGAATCCAAGTCAAGAAAGCAAAGTACATGGTTGTGAATTTCTTGGTTGATTAGAATTTTAAAAAGGAAAGAGAAACAGACTGCTTAACCAATGTAGGCCAATTCTTGTCAGGTTGAAAGTGGGAATGACACTAGAGAGAGTTTGGTTAAACTTAAGGACAACAGCTTAAGCTTTTATAGATTTTTTTCCTATATAAAAAGGTCAAAAATCAAAAGCGGCTTAGAGCAGTTTCTGCAATTGAATTATGCAGAGGGGTGTCAAAATTACTTAAATGCCCTTCACTAATTTGAAGTATTACCAAATTGTCATTATATAAACCACAAAATTACTGTTCATTCTCTGAGAGAGAGAGAGAGAGGCGATTTTCAGTGTGAGAAAGAGGCAATTTCCGACATTATGAATCAGATCTCTCTCTCCCTCTCTCTGGCGTTGTTCTTTGGCCGTGCTATGAAAGCCATCACGATCTGAAACCATCGCGAGTGACGATGGACGGCGTGGCGATCGTCGGCGTGACAATGAAACCTTTTTTCTTCTTCTCTCCGGTGTCGCAATCTGAAACCCTTCTTCTCCTCTTTGGCATCGCGATCGCGATCAACCGTAGCTGTCTCTCTCTTTGCGATCGCGATCAACGACAAGCTCTCTCTCTCTCTCTCTCTCTCTCTCTCTCTCTCTCTCTCTCTTTACGATCAACCCTAACTCTTACAGTGTTCACTCCGGTTTTGCAGAGGGCTGCAGGCGGTAGGGTTTGGTATTTGTGGGATGAGAAGGAGGAGAAGAAGGGTGTGGCTGGCGGTGGCTAAGGCTGCCGACGGTAGGGTTTGGTATTTGTGATGAATTATTAAATTAAAAAAAAGTTAACAATTTTTATATTATTAATTAATATTAATTGTAATGAATTAATAATAAATTTTTAAAATTAACAATTTTTATATTATAATTTGTATTATAATGAAAATAAATAATCACAATTTTTAATTAATTGATATTTTGTGCATAATGAAAAAATAAATCACAATTTTTATATTAATTGGCATGTAATAAAAAAAAATGAAGAAAATGAAATAGGTTAACATTTTTATATCTAATAAGGGTAAAAAGGATATTATACAAGAAAAATATATTTTACAGCTTATTAAACAAACACTACTCTTCAACCTAAATCTACAATCTAACAGTTATACCAAACAAATTAACAACTTCTGATTAAATTTATAATCTATTAAGTTATAAGTTATAATCTGTTTTAACAATGGTACAAAATGCCAAAACCAAAAAGTCAAACAAGTGAAAGACAATCAAAAGAGATGGAAACTAGCCAAGAAAGTAAAGATGCAACAAAGATCCTTCTTTATAATATTACAAATTTCATGTATAGAAAAATTATGGTGCAACTTAAATTTATTTGTCATTATACTTAAAATAAATTTGAACTATGCTGTATTAATTTTTAAATTTTTTTGTAAATATAATATTACTCTACCTCACAAGGTCTTTTAACCAAAGGCAAGGGGCTTTAAATCAAGAGCAAAGTTGTTTTATGAAGTAATATTTTAAAAGCGAGATTTTAATAAAGTTGTGTTTTGATAACACAACTTTTTAATTGATTTGCTGAATGAAATAGAAAAATAAATTATGAGGTTTTTTTTTAAAAAAACACATTGCTTCAACTCTATAAAGTGGTATATTGAAAACATGATTTCATGAAACAACGTAGATTTGAAAATTAAGTTTAAAACTACTTGGATTGGATTAAAGAAATCTATTTCAAAACAACTCTGCATTTTAATTAGTATAAAAAAAAACTCCTTTCACATTCCACCTTTAGGTCTCTAATGTCTCTTTGTGAAAACTTGGATTTCATCTTCCAAAATATGTTCTTACCTTAGGGTGTTTATTTTGACGTAAAATATTTTATATAAAAACATTTTTCTTGTAAATTAATTTTACAAAAAAATAAAAAAAAAATTGTTTTTGTTTTTGTTTTTTGCATTTGGTTGACACTTGAAACAAAAACATTTTATTGTCTAAAAGAAAATTTTGATTCAATAAAATGTCATTTATGACATTTTAGTAAGTTAAGATATTTATTTGAAAATAGTAAATTCATTGAAAAAGTAGCGAGTGAGAGTCAACTTTATAAAAATTGACTTAGAAAAAAGTTTAAAAATAAGTCATTTTTGAAAGAATGATGCAAAAATATTTGCTTTTTGTTCATCCAAACAACAAAAAATAAACAAAAACATTTCACGTTAAAAAGCAGAACTGTGACCGACTAATATTCAAACCCACCTGTGCTCATCACATCATAATCATCCACAGATCTTGGAATGATGATATACAATATCACATTTCTCATCTCCCTCTCCTTGGCATATTAATCAGTTATTTAGTTCATAGTGTTGGGTTCAAGAGAACAAGAACAATCAATTGTCAATTGGCAAGTTCTGGAAATGGATTCTGGAGAGAAGCGTCTCAATGAGCTCGGATACAAGCAAGAATTCAGAAGAGAGATGGTCAACTCTATTTTTTCATTTAATTTTATGTCTTTGTCTGTGTCCATGTTTGTGTTGACTTTGTTCTTCTTCTTAGATCTACTTTGGAAACCTGTAGCAAATTTAACAATATCTTAAACTATTTTTTATCTGGGTCTTTTAGTAATCCAAGCTAGAAATGTTTGATAATGAAATCTTTGTTTGGTTGGTTTGTTGCAGACATTTTTCAAAACACTTGCAATTACATTCTCAAGCATGGCACTTTTTGTTGGAACACCTCTGTATGGACAAAGTCTGCTATATGCAGGTCCGGCAACCTTAATATGGGGATGGATTGTGGTCACATTCTTCACCTGGTTTGTTGGAGTTGTCATGGCTGAAATATGCTCTTCCTTCCCTGTATGTCGCTTTTCTCTTCCTATTAACTATGTTACGAACACATAAACTAATCATAAAATCAAACACAAAAAAAAAAATCATGAATAAACAAGATTTTACAAGATTTATTTGTGGAGCTACTTATCAAAAATCTTATCAATCCATTTATTTCCAATTTTGTGTTTGGCTTTTGTGTTCCCTGACCTATTGTAATACAAATAGAAAATTTATACAGAAACTTTATCTAAAATGATATGACAGCTTTATATCTTCTCATTTTAAAATCAAAATTGAATCAAAACAGCTTTTATCTTTAAAAATATTATTGTCACGCTATACTTGTGATAAATTCTTTATAATAATTTTTTTGTACATCAATTTCCTTATGATGCTCTACTAACCTCTGGCAGCCTCAATTTGAGGGCCCTTTGGTATCATGTAGATTGCTGTCATTTACATATTCTGTGTCTCTTTTACATGTTTTCAAAATGAAAAAAGATGGAATGTTTGAAAAGGAAGAGACAATTGTTTTGAAGTGTTTTTGTTTTTGTTATGAACCTGGTTTTTGCACGACTGAAAATAGTTTAGGGGATTTTACATGTCAGATGTTTTCGCAAAATTTAATTACAAAATCATAAAAAAATTCATAATTTTACCTTTTTAAATATTTTTTTAAAAGTGCACTGAAATGAAATTATCCCCAGAATATTTCATTAAGATGGGTTCTCATTAAAATGGACTAATTAAACTAATGGTTTAAAATATGAGCTTTGTTGTATTTTATTCTTTAATTTTTTAAATTTTGTCAATTTAATCTCTGAATTACAAAATGTAAGTTTAAATGATCCCATTACTCACACCGTACGTCTAAATTGATTAACGGGAGCTAGAATGTTTTTGAACTTTTAAAAAAAAAATGTTACAAAATTAAAATATGATAAATGATTTGCGAACAAAAATTCTAGACAAAAAATTCCACAAGAATGACGTGACAGTGGCATTTTGAAAATTATAAGTCACTTTAATGGACTTTCTAATTTTAAAGACATATATCTATCATATCATTCTGTATGAATTTTTTGTGGTCTTTGTATATCATTACTCATCTATGTGTTTTTTATGTCTAATTATGTATTTTATTTGTGTACTTCTATACTTCTTGATTACCAAATGAATGTGATTTTGGAAATTGAAACATGATGAATGCAGACAACAGGTTCGCTCTACTTTTGGACAGCTTATTTGGCTGGACCAAGATGGGGACCATTTGCATCATGGTGCTGTGCTTGGCTCGAGACCATCGGCCTCGTCGCTGGAATGGGTGCTCAGGTGGGTGCTTCATCCTCCTTCACAAAATCAAAATGTATATAGATTGATAAGATTTTTAAAAAACAGGTCCACTAACAAATTTTAACCATTCATATGTATTATGTGTTCCATTCTATATTTGACTTTTGTGTTCCTAGCAGAACAGTTTGCTTAATGAGAACATTTTATTTACATGTTTGGTTTTTATATATAAATAGGCATATTCAGGAGCACAGGCATTGCAGATGATAATACTATTGGGGACAGGAACAAACAAGGGAGGAGGATACTTTGCACCAAAGAGTGTGTTTTTGGGAATGTATTTGTTGTTAATCTTCATCTGGGCTGTCCTCAACTCCTTTGCTTTGAGTGTCGTTGCCTACCTCCACATTCTCTCCATTTGGTGGCAGGTACTCACATCAATGCTTCATATCCTAAATATATGTTGGTTTTTTTTATTTATTTTTACATAGTATTGCTGAGCGCTACTCCCATCACATGTGATTTGATGATGAAAGGGATATGGGTAGTTTTGGGGAGTGATGCTCGAGGGCAAGACTCTTGTCCATCAATTGTGGGCTACCGGCTCTTTGCCACACTGCACCTTTAGTAAGGCTAGGATTAGACTATGGCTCAAGCTTGTCTTGATGGAGTGTCTGCGGATCTCCACAGTGCAGTTCTACCTCGCTGTCTGACTCCACAATAGATAGGGACTATTATGATCATACCTAGTATGATTTTAATTAACAATATCACGATATACATATCAGTATTGACAATATGATTATATATGGCTTTGTCAGTTAATCATCTGAGACAAGTTAACATGTTGGCAGATCATTGGTGGTTTGGTTGTGATAATAACACTTCCATTTGTGGCACATCCAATACAACCAGCTTCCTATGTGTTCACACATTTTGAAATGGCACCTCAAGACACTGGCATTTCAAGCATTCCTTATGCAGTGATTATGTCTGTGCTCTTAAGCAATTACTGTCTATATGGGTATGACACTGCTGCTCATTTGACTGAAGAAACCAAGGGAGCTGATAGAACTGGACCTCTTGCTATTCTCTCTAGCATTGGCATCATCAGTGTGTTTGGTTGGGCATATTACTTGTCTCTTACTTTCAGCATCAAGGTAATCCCCATCTGGCCTGTTTGATTTGATTTTGTTTTCTTTGTTTTAGTTTTTTGTGTCTTCAAAACAAAACAATGAAAAATTTGAAAATACACATCATTTTATATCATTTTCATTTTTATGAAAAAGTAATTTTTAAAAAGAATAAAATATACTTAAAGAATGCATTATGTGTCACTTTGATCCTACAAATTTCAGTTTTGTCCCTAAATTTTTTGTAATTTGAGTCAAATTAATCTAATTTCAAACGGCTTGTTTAAATTATTAACAAAATGAGAATAAAATACATCAGTTGCTACTAAATTATGCACTTCGATCGTGTCACTTTGATCTTGAAAGTTTTTAATTTTATCTGCAAATAAGATCAATTGCAATGTTATTGACAAAATTGAAACTTCGAAAATCAAAATAACACATTTTTGTTTTTCCATTAATGTTTTAGACTGACATTTAAAATTGGACAAATTTAATATAAATTGAAAACTTTGATGATAAATTGACCAAAGTAAAATTTAGAGAATCTATGTAACACAAAACCCATACTTTAAGGGTCATAAGTGTATTTTACTTTTGAACACAACTTTTAATGTTTCCTACAAAATTGGTTGTTTTAACAAACGTTTGCGCAACAATTTTTTTGTATTTTTCAGTCAATAAAAACATAAAACAAAAAAAAAATGAAACTAGAACCCAACAGGGATGCGTCACAAGCATGTGATTAATTTGTTTGATGGTAGGACCCAAACTACTTGTATGATGTGAACAACGAGACCGCAGGGGCACTTGTACCGGCACAGATTTTCTATGATGCATTCCATGGGAGGTATCACAATTCCACAGGAGCTGTTGTTTTCCTCTGCATCATCTGGGGTTCCTACTTCTTTTGTGGCCTTTCTGTCACCACCAGTGCTGCTAGGGTTGTAAGTCTCTCTCTCTCTCTCTCTCTCTCTCTCTCTCTCTCCAATAGCAGGCAAGAATTTCCTTACTCTCACTTTACATAGACACACATACCTTCAGTAAGCTGGGTTTGGATCATGAATTTGAATAAGAATTTGAAAAAGAAAGTAAAATATGAATAAAATATATTTATATTTTACCAATATTTTTTCTTTTCCTTTCCCTTTCTAAATTATTACCCAACTCTATAATCCAAATACAGTAATAGAGAGGTCCAAGAACCAACATATACACTGTGTTTGAATCATGAATTTGGATAGTAATTTGGAAAGATAAATGAAAAAAGTGGATAAAATGTAAATAAAATATAGTTACATTTTACACCCCCTTCCTTCCTCTTTTTAAATCTTTACTTAAATCTATAATCCAAACATAGCAATAGACAAGTTCAAGAACCAGTTAGCTCCTTTTTCAATCACTCTCCTACTTGGTGATTTCCTTTCTCATAAAAATTTAGTTTATCAATTATTTGGGACACAATATGTACCTATAGTTTCTTCCTATTCCACTCTCTTGTACTATGTTTGGTTACAAGCAACAAACTGTCTCTCTTTTCCTTTCAGGTTTATGCATTATCCAGGGATAATGGAATCCCATTTTCCCCAATATGGCGAAGAATTCACCCCAAGCATAAGGTTCCAACAAATGCAGTGTGGCTCTGCGCGGTCATCTCTGCCATCCTCGGCCTTCCCATCTTAAAAATCAACGTGATCTTCAATGCTATCATCTCCATAAGCACAATAGGATGGGTCGGTAGCTACGCTGTCCCAATTTTCGCAAGGATGGTGATGGCAGAGGAGAATTTCAAGCCCGGCCCGTTCTACTTGGGAAGAGCAAGAAGGCCTGTTTGTTTGGTAGCATTCTTGTGGATATGCTATACATGTTCAGCATTCTTGTTGCCAACTCTCTATCCTATTACATGGATCACCTTCAACTATGCACCAATAGCTCTTGGTGTTGCTTTGATGATTATAACGCTTTGGTGGGTTTTGGATGCTAGGAAGTGGTTCAAGGGTCCTGTAAGAAACATTGACATGCAGAATGGAAACTCTTAGAATTTGTGATACTAGGGTTTGTTTTCTATCTTCCCTGTTTCCATAGCATCGATATGTTTGATTATGGTATGATTTGAGTCTGTTGACTTGTAGACTTCTGTTGCACTCATTCTAAGTTAAATCTTGAACTTTCACAATCATACGAGTAAATGGAACAAACACACGAGTTCTCAATTCAGGGAAAATCGTGTTTAAAATCACTATATATAGATTGAATGGCCATGAAAGTCAAGAAAGTTTGGCAAGAGTTCTCAATGTAGCACACAATGAATGCAGCTAAACAAAGTAGTCAAAAAGCATTTCTATACATACTTCTCCTAGGGAAAAAAAAAAGGAAAGAAAAACTAATCTCCCAAACAACATAATGAATATAACGGGTGCTCACCTTAAGGCAACTTACAGTAAAGGAAGAACAATCAAACTCACGAGCTAACGATAAGAAAAGAGAAGAAAAGGACAACATATATTTTCAATCAAAAATCTCGTATACAAATTACCTATCATCTTTCAGACAAACCAAATACCGTGTGATCCAATTTCTTTGCCAGCTATACTCTACACATCTCATTTATTTTACTATATTTCTTTTCTTGAATAGTGACTTAATATGGTATGCAAATGAACAACTTTTAATATATACAAATTATCCACATTACCAAAACAATAGTTGTATTGACTTGTCCTGCTCATCGTGCCTGTGGCCACCAGCATGCATTTTCATATGTTGTATTCGTCCACATGATCCTTCAAGTGAGTCTTCCATTACAATCCATAAAAGTATACCTGGTGAGCCCAAACAGAAACACTGAATCAGCATTTATCCAATTGTTAAGCTTGTATGTTGGTTTGTCTACCACCAACTCATGCATACTAGACTGAAAATTCCATTGTACAAACAACTTATTTTGCATCCACCTAGCAAATAAATTAGCCATTTTGAATATGAAGGACAATTTCTTTCCAATGCAACCAAAAAAATATATATATGAAGGACAATCAAAACAAATTCTAAGGAATAAAGTGGAGCAAATTTTTGGAATCAATTTAGGGGACAAGATCATGAAATAGAACTTTTTAAGAAAAATTGGTGTCCATGAAATTGTTGCCATCCAACAAGGCACCAGTTATTCGGGAAAGTAATACCGACCCTCCATTAACAATCTTACTATTACTGTTCTTTAGCAAGAAGATCCTTTAGACTAAGCAAACTAAGTCTTGTGTCCCACTAAAGTAGGGTCGACTACATGAATCATTTTTCATCATTTTGCTCTATCAACGGCTAGATGCTCAATTAAATTAAATAAATTCATATCCTTTAGACTAGACACCCAAATTAGAGAATTTCACAAGATAACATGAAACTAACTTGTAAGAGAGCCTGTTATGCAAATATATTGCAAGACTTCGGCTACCAAACCTGAAGCTAAATGACAGGTATACAAAGACAAGAGTGAAGCCTCACTGATTTGGTCTTGTACTATCTAGAACATCCATATCAAACTTTTGTTGAATTTTGATTTCGCTATGCCCCGCATGAATATTTTAGACAAAATTAATGCCTGCTTTAAAGGATGCGGTGTTTCACAGGGACACAAAGTTATTTTTTTTTTTAATCTTTGAGTCACTAAAATCATAGCATTTGTATCAATATTTGTCAAGGAAAGCTTAGAGAAATCTCCTAGGAAAACAAAACTAAAAATCAAAATCAAAGTGAAAAGATCTGGTATACCTTAATTACTCTATCAGCTCGTCCAACAAAAAGCTTTCCTTGCCATACAAGAGAGACGTTATAACAGAATCGCAGGCAATAGATCCAAGGCTCGTGGCATCTATTCCAAACTCATCCCCTAATAGTTCCTGAAAATCAGTAGACAACCTCACAAGCCTTCAACAAAATGCAGATGATCCAAATTCCAAATTATCTAAATTAGAGAAAACATTGAACAAAAAAATATAAATATTACTTTGCGAAGAGCATCACATTTATTCATCAAAAAAAAAGAAAGAGAAGTATCAAATTCAATAAAAAAAATTCTTGGAAGTTCCAACGTTTCATAGCATAAATTCTTATCTAGGTTAGCATCAACAATGCAATCAATTAAAAAAAAGAGCTCAGGACTTAGAAGGGTGATTGACATAGAATCTATGCAATATACTACAAATTTTACCTGCACATTAACAACCTTGTCCCAACCCCCTGTAAAAAGCCACTTCCCCTCCATTCCAACAGAAAAAATGGCACCATTGTGAGCTTGTTTGGATTTCAGAAGCACATCATTTCTCCAAATCTAAAAGAACAAAGAGGAAAGAAAATGATTGCTTAGTACTAAATTTAATTAGTAACTCTTTTATCATTTTGTAGTACACTGGTATGATGTCAATCCAATGATGGCCTTCATTAAAAAAATTTGTCAGAGTTTTAGTCCAAATACTCCAAACAAAAGGATAAAAAAATTCCAAGTTATTTTACAAGCCAATTCACACATTTTGAGACTTATAGTTCTTGCATGGTATCCTAGCTACTTTATTGGTTACTTTTGGTGACTATGCAACATGAATAACTTGAGTTTGAGCGATATTAAGTGAAACCCCCAAACCAAGCCGAGGTTACATTTCAGGGTAAAGGAGTAGTATCCCTACCTTACTTGATCTCATCCATTAAGGCTTATAAGTTGATCCAAAAAGGGTGTCAAGATTATTTGTGTAGTGTACTAACTAATCTGAATGGAAACGTTGAACTGGCCGATATCCCGGTTGTTAATGAATTCCCCGACGTCTTTCCAAACGATTTTCCTGGCCACTTAGTCGATAGGAAAATACAATTTACTGTTGACGTTCTACCGAGAACCCAGCCTATCTCCAAAACACCTTATAGGATGGCCCCAGCCAAGCTTAAAGAATTGAAAGAGCAATTACAAGAGTTGTTGGATAAGGGTTTTATTAGGCCGAGCACTTCACCTTGGGGAGCGCCAGTTTTATTTGTTAAGAAAAAGGATGGTGCACTTCGTCTTTGTATTGATTACTGAGAACTGAATAAGGTAACCATTAAGAATAAGTATCCATTGCTGAGGATTGTTGATTTGTTTGATCAGTTATAGAGAGCACGAGTCTTTTCTAAAATTGATCTCAGGTTGGGCTACCATCAGCTCAAAGTTAAAGCTAAGGATGTTGAGAAGACTGCTTTTCGGACAAGGTATGGCCACTATGAATTTTTGGTAATGCCTTTTGGAGTCACAAATGCTCTTGCAGCATTTATGGATTTGATGAGCAGAGTCTTTAAGCCATACTTAGATGAGTTTGTAGTTGTTTTCATTGATGATATATTGATCTATTCCAAGAATAGTGGTGAGCATGAGAAGCATTTGAGACTTGCCCTACAAATTTTGAGAGACAGAAAATTGTATGCTAAGTTTAGCAAGTGCCAGTCTTGGCTCCCTAGTATCTCATTTTTGGGGCATGTGATTAATGAAGAGGGTATTTCGGTTGATCCTAGCAAAATTGAAGCCATTGTAAACTAGCCGATGCTGACTAATGTGTCCGAGGTTCGTAGTTTTCTGTGTTTGGCAGGTTATTACAGAAAGTTTGTGAAGGACTTTTCAAAGATTGCAGTACCATTGACACAATTGACTCAGAAGGGAGTGGCATATGAATGGACCGAGGATAGAGAATCAGCTTTCTAGGAGCTAAAGACGAGGCTAGTCACAGCACCGATTCTTGTACTACCGTCAGGTAATGAGGAATTTCAGATTTATAGTGATGCTTCACATAAGGGTTTACGTTGTGTATTAATGCAAGGGGATAAAGTCATAGCATATGCATCTCGCTAGTTGAAACCCCATGAAAAGAATTATCCTACCCATGATTTAGAACTAGCAGCCGTAGTATTTGCTTTGAAAATTTGGCGTCACTACTTGTATGGAGTTTCTTGTCAAGTTTTCACAGATCACAAGAGTCTAAAGTACTTGTTCACTCAAAAGGAATTGAATATGAGACAAAAAAGATGGCTTGAGTTATTGAAAGACTACGACATGCAGATTTAGTATTACCCAAGTAAAGCAAACTCAGTGGCCGACGCGTTGAGCAGGAAGTTAGTTGGGAATTTGGCATGTTTAGCAATGATTTCAGTGGAGCCGACTATTATTGAGGAGGTAAAGACAAGACAGATGGAGGATGAATTCTTCAAGAAGGTAGTTGATGAGATTATCACTAAGCCAAGACCAGGATACACCTTTGAAAATCAGGTACTTAAGTTTGAAGGAAGATTGTGCATGACCGACGTCCCAGAGTTAAAAAGGAGAATTTTGCAGGAAGCCCATAGTTCCAGATTTGCCGTTCATCCAGAAAATACCAAGATATATCAAGATGTGAAGCAAACTTTTTGGTGGCCAAATATGAAAAGAGAAATAGCTAAGTTTGTATCCCAGTGTTTGTATTGTCAACAAGTGAAAGCAGAACATCAGAGACTAGCAAGACTTCTTCAACCTTTGTCAATTCCTGAGTGAAAATGGGAACACATCTCCATGGATTTTGTTGTTGGGTTGCCGAGGACACAAAAATGTATGGATTCGATTTGGGTCATAATTGAAGATTAACTAAGTCAGCACACTTCTTGCCTGTTAAAACTACCTTTAATGCCGATCGACTTGCTTTGTTTAGACTTCATGGAGTGCCGATGTCTATTGTGTCAGACCGAGATCCGAAATTTGTTTCTAGATTTTGGCAGAGCTTACAAAGAGCATTCGAAACTGAATTGAGATTTAGCACAGCATTTCATCCCCAGACCGATGGGCAAACAGAGAGAACGATTCAGACACTTGAAGATATGCTTAGGTTATGTGTATTGGACTTCAAGGGAAGTTGGGAATTTCATTTGCCATTAGTAGAATTCGCTTACAACAACAGTTTCCAAGCTACTATTGGTATGGCGCCGTATGAAGCTTTGTATGAGAGGAAGTGCAGATCGCCGATATGTTAGGCCAAAGTAGAAGATAAAGCTTTGATTGGTCCCGAGTTAGTTCAAGTTACAACCGAGAAGATTAAGCTCATTCAGCAAAGAATCAAAACCGCTCAGAGTCGACAAAAGAGCTATGCCGGCCAAAGAAGAAGAGAGTTAGAGTTTGAAGTTGGGGATCATGTATTCTTGAAAGTTTCGTCGATAAAAAGAGTTTCAAGATTTGGGAAGAAAGGTAAGTTAGCACCTCGTTACATTGGGCCATTTGAAATTCTTAAGAGAGTTAACCCCGTTGCTTACAGGCTTGCTTTGCCGCCAGAGTTAAGTCAAGTGCACAATGTGTTTCATGTTTCAATGCTGAGGAAGTATATTCGGGATCCACTGCATGTGATGGATTATTTTGGGATTGTGGTTAATGAAGATTTAGGCTACGAGGAGAAGCCAATAAGAATTATTGATAGACAAGTGAAACAGTTGAGGAATAAGTCGATACCGATGGTGAAAATTGAATGGAATGAGCATTACAGCAAAGATGCTACATAGGAAATGGAAAAAGAAATGAAAATCCGTTATCCGGAGTTGTTTTCAGGGCAAGGTAACTTAAGTTTGGGGACCAAACTTCTTTAAGAGGAGTAGACTATAACAACCCTCATCTTGTTTTAGTCATATTCATAAACATTTATATGATTTTGCCTTGTTAAGTTTGTACATGCAGACTTAGACTTGTTTGCCTAGGTAAAGGTCCTTGTCTTGTCTTGATGCTATCATGTTTTGCCTAAGTGTTATATGCATGCTTTGTTCCTTCCTTGCTGTTTCAAGCCTAGGTCATCTATCCTTGCTGTCTCAAGCCTAGGTCACACCTTTGAATCTCTTCCACCTAGGCTGTTGAGCGCCAACACCTAGGACCATCTTAGAACCACCTTGGTTGACCTCCACCGTCACCTAGGCATATTGGCCGAGATTTGCATCATCTAAGCCAAGGTGTGCATCACCTAGGCCAAGATGTGTATCATCTAGGCCGAGATGATTAATCATCTAGGCATTCGAGATCCATGATCCTTGAACCTAGCAACCTTTTATTCCGGGACTGGTATGACCTAGGCCGAGGTGTGGCACATCTAGGCCGAGGTGTGGCACATCTTGGCCAAGGTGTGGCACACCTAGGTCAAGTGTTATCTTTCGTAGCCGAGATCGTTGAAACCTTCTTGTCCGAAGCCTATATCCTAATCCGAGATCATTGCCTTGTCAGAGTGCCCATGCCACCTTTTACTTGTTATACACACTTTGTCATACTGTTATCTTTTCATTCTGGCACCTTTTTGAGGAGATCCAATCCGGCGATGCCACATGTCCCAGTAGAGGGTTAAGTCAAATTGTAGCTGAGAAACCCATATCACTTTCCATATCCTAGCCTTGTAGAGAGAGAAGCTCTAGGAAGAAGAGAAAGAAGTTCTTAGAGAGAGAACTAGATTTCCAAGCTTGATCTTCACACCTTGAACCGTTAGATCCGTGTTTTGAGGTTAGATTCTTGATTCACTCTTGTTGTTGTTTATGTTGATCTAGTCACATTGCATGATCTAGCATGATTCATGAGCCATGCATTGATTTAAAGTTTGGTTTTAGAAAGAGAAAATGATGTTCTTGTGTTCTTCAAGAAAAGCCTTGTTTTGATCCGAAAGTTTATACTAAGTCCTATGTTTTTGTGTTTGTTTTCATGAAATCTTCAAGTATGGATACGCAGGTCTATGTTTTTGAACTCATAACATGAAATCTCAGATTTTGAATAAGAAGTTATGATTTTAGTATTCATGTTCTTCATGTTCTTCATGTTTATATTCTTCATGTTCTTCAAGAGGAAATCTAGATTTCCAGACTTCATTTGCCTAAGTGTGGTCACTGAGACCTACTCTTGCCTAGACCTCACACCTAGGCTAAGCATCATATCTCACCTTGGCCTACCTTGCATGATCACTTGCATCTTAGCCTATCTTGCATGCGCACCTAGGCCGACCACCACACACCTAGGCCGACCATGGTACACCCTTGCCTGCACCTTGTAACATCTCGGCAGACAGCTGCACACCTAGGCCTAGGAGACAACACCTTGGCCAAGAGATGTGGAACCTCGGCCAAAAGGTGTGGGACATCGGCCAAGACTTCCTGAGTTCACCCAACTAGGCCATTTTGGCCTAGATCATCTCTGTGCATCCCTTCCGAGACCTGGTTGGTACCCAACATGTTTTCTCTAGAAAAAAAAATAGTGTTTTGACTCCCAGCACATGTTTTGCTTTGTCTTGACTCGTTTTTGGAAAGAAATACCGAGATCATTTTCATTCATGTAAAGCTTGTTTTAAGAATGCATTGCACAACCATCTTTGGGCATTCCTTATCTTCTTGAAATACATTCAGTGGATTTTGCCATGTATTTGTAGGTCTTGGATTCTTGCTTTAATCCCTACATCCGAAGAACTATTGTGAGTGGTATTTTTAATAAAGTTATGTTATAAAGTTTTGATAAAACTTTGCTTCGTTTTGGAAAAGTATTTGATCAAGTATGAATGATTATCCTTTAATTTTTGTATCAAGTATTATGCTTGTTTTGATGGCATTCTTAGAAAGTCCTTAGTACTAGGGGACTATAATGCAACTAGTACCCTTGTTTGAGATATCTCCCTTGCCACCGACAGTCTTGTACGTGTGGGTTTGTCTAATCGATTCCTGGTCGATTATTCCCTTGTTTTGTTAGGAATGTCATCCCTTGTATTATGTTAATGCTAGTAAGCATCCCTTAAAGCTTTGAAAGACTTTGATAGATGAACTTAGTTCATCCCTTGATTTTGTACAAGCTATGATACGTACTTATTTTGATAAAGATCTTGGATATCATTCATTTAAACCTTTATTACTTATATCATTCACTGAGTATCCAAGCTCACCTACTTATATGTGTAGGTGATGAGCAAGAAGGCGGTGTCGCCTAAGATGTTATTTGCAAGATATTTTGGATTCATGTTTTGTTAGCATCTTAAAGATTATGCTTCTTAGCTTGTAGTTCATGTCTTTTGTATATTTCGACTTGAGAAGCCTTTTGATCAAGGTGTAATATTTAGTTTTAATTCATTTGTACGCAAGATGTAAAACCATGTTGAGATGTATGACATTTCATTTGATTTATGCACAACTCTTATGGATTACTTAGATTTAAATTTGCTTCTACACATGTAAGCCCCATATGTATACTCTGATTGTGTGAATCTTTGTAAGTTGGCCTTTGGTAATCTCGGATTATTGGCCATCATGGCACCATTCTACTAGGAGCGGAATGGGGTCGTGACATCCTTAGCACATATAGCTATTTAATTAGATGTATTATTATTATTATTATTATTATTATTATTATTATTATTATTTCGTTATTTATTTTTATTTTTAATAATATATTATCACATACAACCATAATACTAGTATAAAATTTAAGAAACAACTTAAATTTTCGAGTTGTTACAAAATTATCAGAAAGCATATAAGTCTTAATATATAAACTTTATGAGAATTAATAATATTTTTTATCAAATATTATTAAAAATGTCACTAACGGTTAATTTTTAGCAATAGCTTAAAAATTTTGTCACAAAAAATATCACTACTTATAAATTTTAACGACGATTTAAAAAAGGATTAATTACCTAAAAGTCCTATCTACACATTTGGTGGTAGGTCCTATCAAAAAAAATTTGAACCAATAAGTCCCATGTACAGGTAAAAAGACGTTTTGCCCTTTAATCCCAAAACTGAGAATGTTCTCAATTTATAATTATCACAATTAGGAAATTTCTCAATTTTTTTCTAGTATGAACTGAAAATATTATCAAAACTATCAAAACTAAAAAATTTATAATTATCAATTTTGAGAATTTTCTCAATTTTTTTTACAATTAAAATTGAGAATATTGTAAATTGAGAAGGTTCTCAATTTCAAAAAACTTAGATCTCTCTCTCTAATGGCAGTGGCATCTGTGAACTCAGTGAAAACCGAGAGTTTGCCGATCTATCTCTGCAAATTCCCTGAGTGAGGTGACGGTAATTTCCTCAATTTACACACCAACTCCGATTTGACGACCACGTCGCAATAATCACAACATTAAATACCAAAGGTTGTATCATTTATGTATATATATTATCATATTACAGCAACAAACACAATCAATTTTCAATACCTAAAACTACAAAAGGAGAATTCAAGAACTGAATTAATTCACTGATTTAAAGCAAAAAACCACATTCATATACAAGAGACAGACTCAATGTATTGGAAGGAATGAAACCAGAAATACATAAAAGAATCCTCAATCATGCTATTACCATCGCAATGCTCTGCACCAACATCACATATCTTCTCGAAACTCTTATCACCAAGATTGTACCGTAAAATCTTACTCGGTATGTGCAGCACCATAAACGAGTCATCATCTGTTTTCTCTCGTACAAGCGAAAGTATAGCGAACGAGTAATACATTGGGTTCCACGAGAGCCTCTGCATCATCTGGGGAAACGCAGCTCCAACTGAACCAAGATCGACATGGTACTTCACAAAATAGCCACAGTAATCTCTTTCTATCTCATAAACATCGAATAGTAGCAGTAGCAGCAAGGGTTGAATCGGTGAAGAAGGCGTCACCGGTATTGGTGACAGTGATACCATAGCGGTGGCAGGCGGTGAGGTCGACGTAGTCGAGGTCGGCGCTGGAGCCGACGACGCACTAGACGGAGGGGAAGGAGGAGTCATACGGAGGAGACCAAAGACTGGGTCTGTGGGGGAGGAGAGAGAGAGAGAGAGAGAGAGTGTGTGTGTGGTTGGCAAGGAGGTCTTGGAAGGGTAAATTGGCCTATTAAAAATTAATGGGATTTGAAGGAGCAAATAATTTTATATAGGACTTAATGGATTATAAGTTTACAAAATGGGACTTGTATGTAAATGCCCCTTTAAAAAAATTATCACAAAAAAATCACTAATTTTTAACTTTCAGTGACAGTTTGAAAAAATTGTCACAGAAAAACGTCACTAATTATAAATTTTATCGACAATTTATAAAAATTGTGATAAAAAAAAGTTACTAATTATTGATTTTTAGTAATATGTGCAAAAAATATCACAAAAAATAAGTTTTAACGATAATTTTATTAAGATTTATTTTCAATAAGACTTAATAATAATTAAATTCAAGTATTAAGATCAATTAATTGTTTATCTAAATCATAATACTATAGCACCAAGTGATCGAGAGTACCCAATCAGTAACAAAGTTGGATGGAAAGCTTACTATGTATTTTATTACATAAAGAATTATATAATTATTTTTAAATGACAAGTAAATTGACACATATAGTCTAACCCATAAGGATGAAGTAAAATTTGCTCATTTATATGATAATTGTTTAATGGTTTGAGGGTGGCCATTAAAGGACCAATATTCATTCCCCAATACGTTGTCAACGGTGTCTTGGGAGAGATTAAGTTAGGGTAAAATAAGTAATATTTCATGCACGCTTATGAATTTTGATTCCCCCTTCCTCCCATTTCATGATCGATCTCTCTCTCTCTCTCTTCACGTAGTGCTGACTAATGGTGTCCCTAACAAGGGAAAAACTTTTGTCGATCGGGATATCACTTGATCATAATCGATTAATCACAAATTACTATATTCTTTTCATGTTTATCAATTACTTATTATAAAATTATAAGTTTCACTTTCTCCACTAATCACAACATACTTGGGCATCATGTGATTGTAGCGAGGGTCACCGGATAAATTATCAATAAGTCTTATTTTTAGGACTTATTATCTATTAAGTTTTATTAATAAATTTATCAATCTCTCTTATTTTTATAAATAAATTTATAATGATAAATTTATTAATTAGCACTTGTAAATAAATAAATCTAATTAATAAAACTAATCGATGAGTGTGCCCCCAAAACTTCTCCTAAACAAGGGGTTCATGAAACCGACAAAGAAGAAATGGTCTAGGGTGCCTGTACATGGATTTGGTTTATGGTCTGTCTTTAATTCACTCATATTTTAATCAACCTCATCATCACCATATAATTTAACAAAATATATGAGTTTAAGGTAAAGTAATATTAATTAAGAAATATTTACTTTATTCTCTTAGATTATTGTAGTTGTGTCATTTTACTTGCTGAATTATCAAATTGAACAATTATTGTTTTAAGCTATTTACATTAATTTATTTTACCCCAAATTGAGATTAATATTTCTGGCAAAATATCATACTTACCAGCATACACATAATTAATTGAGGATATTAATTCACTTTATCGCAAAATAAGAAAATAATAGTACAACTCAATAATAACATAATCATGAAAGGTTAAAAGTTCAGTATTCATAATTTTTTAGGTTCGTTTGGCAAAAAGGTTTGGGTTGGGTTGGGGTTATTTTAGTTACAAAAATATAAAATAGGTTTTTTAGTCTAATAAGACAAAATATCATATATATCATATTTAAACCATAATCATTTCATTTTTTTTTTTACAAAAGTCAAAAAAAATCAAAAAATCCATCCCAAACAAGAATTTTTTGCCCTTGGCTAAAAAAGTCAAAAAACTAAAAAGTTTACCAACATTCTAAACGAAGGTTTTGTGACTTAAAAATTTTATCCTTTTTTAAGAGATACAAATTTTTATTATTGAAACGACTTAATTTATTTTTACTGAAATACATTCAGACTCAGGCTACTACTAACCTCATAACCAAACCAATCATAAATAGTTCTAAATTTTTTAATCTAAAACCAAACTAATCCTCCACTGGAACCAAAGAACCGCGATTCCACCGTTACATAAGGGAATCATTTTGTTGTAAAATACAACCTCAGCTTCAATCTCACATCACCAAGAATTTTTAAAAAATAAATAAATCAACAATAAATTAATACAACGGAAAAGTCTTGAATATCGTATCAACAAAAAAAGACAAAATATTATGCATAATAGAGACTTTATTGTCTTAAGTATTAAAAAGTATGTATTTACTTTATTGTACATATTCAGAGATTGTCAATGTATTTATATAATATACCATTCTTATTTATTACAATCCCGGAACATGTATGACAAAATTAATAAATATTTCTTTAAAATTTACATGTCATTGGTCACATTTTCATGTTGGCAATCAAAATGATTTTAAAGGCAAGGGCTTGTTTGGTTTGTGTGTCAAGATATAATTTTTGAGAAAATTTTTTAAAATTTTGTTTTGTTCAAATTTTTTGAAAAAAAAATTCAAAATCACTTTCTCTTTCCTACACATAAATCAATTACTTTTTTTCTCTCCTCTCTCATTCTCAATCATTTTTTCTCTCACACACATCTACTCAATTACAACAAAATATTAAATCATTTCAAACTCCAAAATTATTTTCAAAATATACAACCAAACAAATCAAAAAAATTCTAAACTCTCTCCCTAAATTTTTTTTAAAAAATTTATTTCAAAATACAAACCAAACACACCCTAAAAATCCAAGTCAAGAAAGCAAAGTACATGGTTGTGAATTTCTTGGTTGATTAGAATTTTAAAAAGGAAAGAGAAACAGACTGCTTAACCAATGCAGGCCAATTCTTGTCAAGTTGAAAGTGGGAATTACACTATCAAGTTTTTTTTTTTTTTTTTTGAACGAAATTACACTATCAAGTTTGATTGTTATATTTAGCAGTACATAGAGACCAAGTGAAAACCAAAAGATTCTAACTTTTTTTTTGCCTTTCCCTAGCCCCCTCAAAGACAAGCAAGTAAAGGCAATCAAAAGACATGGAAACTAGCCAAGAGAGTAAAAAGATGCAACAAAGATCCTTCTTTATAATATTATAAATTTCATGTATAGAAAAATTATGGTGCAACTTAAATTTATTTGTCATTATACTTAAAATAAATTTGAACTATGTTGTATAAATTTTTAAAATTTTTTTTGTATGTATATAATATTATTCTACCTCACAAGGTCTTTTAACCAAAGGCAAGGGGCTTTAAATCAAAAGTAAAGTTGTTTTATGAAGTAATATTTTAAAAGTGAGATTTCAATAAAGTTGCGTTTTGACAACACAACTTTTTAATTGATTCGCTGAATGAAATAGAAAAATAAATAATAAGGTTGTGTTTTTTTAAAAACATTGATTCAACTCTATAAAGTGGTATATTGAAAACAAGATTTCATGAAACAACCTAGATTTGAAAATTAAGTTTAAAACTATTTGAATTCGTGAATTATATTTACAGTTTCTATAGTTGGAGACTTGTGTCATTTTAGTTCTTGACTTTTCAATTATAACACATTTTACTCTTAATTTTGAATTTGTTTCAAATAAGAACAGTTGAAAATCTATTGCTCAATTTCAAGGGTAAAGTGGTCAATTTGATAAAATATAAACTAGTTTGACAAAAATAAATATCAAAAAATATATTTTAATTTTTAAAAGTTATTTCTACCCACCAAAGATAAAATTATATCAAATTGATAAATCTTTTATATATTTATTTATTTATTTTTAACAAATTAATTTTTAATATATGTTTGGATGATGATCATGTAATGAGTGGTTATTTTTATTTTCATTAAATTAGTTTCTATTTTTCAAAAGTCAAATATGACGACAATTTTGATATCATTATAAAATCAATCCATTAAATTAAAAAATCCAAAACTAAAAATATTTCATATGTTCAATATATCGATTACACATTAAAAGCCTAATAACTATCCATTAAATGATAATCATCCAAAAATATATGTTAATAACAAACACAAATCTATTACATGATACCTATCGAAAAGCATAAAAAAAAAATTAAAAAAAAAAATAAAAAAACCATTACATGATTCTCATCCAAACACATAATAAAAATTAATTTGGTAAAAATAAACAAATAAATAAATATGTAACAGATTTATCAATTTTACATAATTATCTTTGGTGGGTATAAATAATTTTTTAAATTTTAAAAATATTTTTTTAACATTTATTTTTGTTAAATTAGTTTATATTTTATCAAATCAATGATTTTGCCCTTGAAAATGAGTGATGGTATCTTGAATTGTCCTTATTTAGAATAAGATTCAAAATTCATGATCAAATGTGTCACAATTAAAAAGTCATAAATTAAAGTGACACAAGTACTAAATATAGGGACTATTAGTGTAAATCACCCTACTTGAATTAAAGAATTCTATGTCAAAACAATTCTGCATTTTAATTAGTAAAAAAAAAAAGAAAACTCCTTTCACATTCCACCTTTAGGTCTCTAATGTCTCTTTGTGAAAACTTGGATTTCATCTTCCAGAATATGTTCTTAACTTAGGCTCTGTTTGTTTTGAATTGTAAACTAATTTTATACAAAAAAATATATATATTTTTGTTTTTATTTTTTGACATTTGGTTGACATTTGAAACAAAAACATTATATTGTCTAAAAAAAAATTTGATTAAATAGAGTGTCATTTATGTCTTTTTAGTAAGTTAAGATATTTATTTGAAAATATTAAATATATTGAAAAAGTAGTGAGTGAGAGTCAATTTTATAAAAATTGACTTAGAAATTTTTAAAGTAAGTCATTTTGAAAAAATAATGCAAAAATATTTGTTTTTTTGTTCAACCAAACAACGAGAAAAAAAAAACCAAAAATATTTTACGTTAAAACAGAACTGTGACTGACTAATATTCAAACCCACCTGTGCTCATCACATCATAATCATCCACAGGTCTTGGAATGGTGATATACAATATCACAATTCTCATCTCCCTCTCCTTGGCATATTAATCAGTTAGTTAGTTCATTCATAGTGTTGGGTTCAAGAGAAGAAGAACAATCAATTGTCAATTGGCAAGTTCTGGAAATGGATTCTGGAGAGAAGCGTCTCAATGAGCTCGGATACAAGCAAGAACTCAGACGAGAGATGGTCAACTCTATTTTTTTCATTTAATTTTATGTCTTTGTCTGTGTCTGTGTCCATGTTTGTGTTGACTTTGTTCTTCTTCTTAGATCTACTTTGGAAACCTGTACCAAATTTTACAATATTTTAAACTATTTTTTATCTGGGTTTTTTTTAGTAATCCAAGCTAGGGATGAATGATAATGAAATCTTTGTTTGGTTGGTTTGTTGCAGACATTTTTCAAAACACTTGCAATTACATTCTCAAGCATGGCACTTTTTGTTGGAACACCACTGTATGGACAAAGTCTGCTATATGCAGGTCCAGCAACCTTAATATGGGGATGGATTGTGGTCACATTCTTCACCTGGTTTGTTGGAGTTGTCATGGCTGAAATATGCTCTTCCTTCCCTGTATGTTGCTTTTCTCTTCCTATTAACTATGTTAGGAACACATAAACTAATCATAAAATCAAACACAAAAAAAAAAAAAAATCATGAATAAACAAGATTTTACAATATTTATTTGTGGAGCTACTTATCAAAAATCTTATCAATCCATTTATTTCTGATTTTGTGTTCCCTGACCTATTGTAATACAAATAGAAAATTTATACAGAAACTTTATCTAAAATGATATGACAGCTTTATATCTTCTCATTTTAAAATCAAAATTGAATCAAAACAGCTTTTATCTTTAAAAATTTTATTGTCATGTTATTCTTGTGATAAAGTCTTTATAAGAATTTTTTTGTACATCAATTTCCTTATGATGCTCTACTAACCTCTGGCAGCCTCAATTTTCCAAGTTCTTTGAGGGCCATTTGGTATCGTGTAGATTGCTGTCATTTACATATTCTGTTTCTCTTTTACATGTTTTCAAAATGAATAAAGATGGATTGTTTGAAAAGGAAAAGGCAATTGTTTTGAAGTGTTTTTGTTTTTGTTATGAACCTGGTTTTTGCACGACTGAAAATAGTTTAGGGGATTTTACATGTCAGATGTTTTCTCAAAATTTAATTACAAAATCATAAAAAAGTTCATAATTTTACCTTTTTAAATATTCTTCTAGAAGTACACTGAAATGAAATTATCCCCAGAATATTTCATTAAGATGGGTTCTCATTAAAAAGGACTAATTAAACCAATGGTTTTTAAAATATGAGCTTTGTTGTATTTTATTCTTTAATTTTTTTAATTTTGTCAATTTAATCTCTGAATTACAAAATGTAAGTTTAAATGATCCCATTACTCACACCATCTACATTGATTAACGGGAGCTAGAATGTTTTTGAACTTTACAAAAAAAAATGTTACAAAATTAAAATATGAAAAATGATTTGCGAACAAAAATTCTAGACAAAAAATTCCACAAGAATGACTTGATAGTGGCATTTTGAAAATTATAAGTCACTTTAATGGACCTTCTAATTTTAAAGACATATATCTATCATGCCATTCTGTATGAATTTTTTTAGTCTTTGTATATCATTACTCATCTATGTGTTTTTTTATGTCTAATTATGTATTTTATTTTGTATTTCTATACTTCCTGATTACCAAATGAATGTGATTTTGGAAATTGAAACATGATGAATGCAGACAACAGGTTCGCTCTACTTTTGGACAGCTTATTTGGCTGGACCAAGATGGGGACCATTTGCATCATGGTGCTGTGCTTGGCTCGAGACCATCGGCCTCGTCGCTGGAATGGGTGCTCAGGTGGGTGCTTCATCCTCTTTCACAGAATCAAAATGTATATAGATTGATAAGATTTTTAAAAAACAGGTCCACTAACAAATTTTAACCATTCATATGTATTATGTGTTTCATTCTATATTTGACTTTTGTGTTCCTAGCAGAACAGTTTGCTTAATGAGAACATTTTATATACATGTTTGGTTTTTATATATAAATAGGCATATTCAGGAGCACAGGCATTGCAGATGATAATACTATTGGGGACAGGAACAAACAAGGGAGGAGGATACTTTGCACCAAAGAGTGTGTTTTTGGGAATGTATTTGTTGTTAATCTTCATCTGGGCTGTCCTCAACTCCTTTGCTTTGAGTGTCGTTGCCTACCTCCACATTCTCTCCATTTGGTGGCAGGTACTCACATCAATGCTTCATATCTTAAATATATGTTGGTTTTTTTTTTTTTTTTTTACATAGTATTGCTGAGCACTACTCCCATCACATGTGATTTGATGATAAAAGGGATATGGGTAGTTTTGGGGAGTGATGCTCAAGGGCAAGACTCTTGTCCATCAATTGTGGGCTACCGGCTCTTTGCCACACTGCACCTTTAGTAAGGCTAGGATTAGGCTATGGCTCAAGCTTGTCTTGATGGAGTGTCTGCGGATCTCCACAGTGCAGTTCTACCTCGCTGTCTGACTCCACAATAGATAGGGACTCTTATGATCATGCCTAGTATGATTTTAATTAACAATATCACGATATACATATCAGTATTGACAATATGATTATATATGGCTTTGTCAGTTAATCATCTGAGACAAGTTAACATGTTGGCAGATCATTGGTGGTTTGGTTGTGATAATAACACTTCCATTTGTGGCACATCCAATACAACCAGCTTCCTATGTGTTCACACATTTTGAAATGGCACCTCATGACACTGGCATTTCAAGCATTCCTTATGCAGTGATTATGTCTGTACTCTTAAGCAATTACTGTCTATATGGGTATGACACTGCTGCTCATTTGACTGAAGAAACCAAAGGAGCTGATAGAACTGGACCTCTTGCTATTCTCTCTAGCATTGGCATCATCAGTGTGTTTGGTTGGGCATATTACTTGTCTCTTACTTTCAGCATCAAGGTAATCCCCATCTGGCCTGTTTGATTTGATTTTGTTTTCTTTGTCTTAGTTTTTTGTGTCTTCAAAACAAAACAATGAAAAATTTGAATATACACATCATTTTATATCATTTTCATATTTATGAAAAAGTAATTTTTAAAAAGAATAAAATATACTTAAAGAATGCATTATGTGTCACTTTGATCCTATAAATTTCAGTTTTGTCTCTAAATTTTTTGTAATTTGAGTCAAATTAATCTAATTTCAAACAGCTTGTTTAAATTATTAACAAAATGAGAATAAAATACATCAGTGGCTCCTAAATTATGCATTTCGATTGTGTCACTTTGATCTTGAAAATTTTTAATTTTATCTGCAAATAAGATCAATTGCAATGTTATTGACAAAATTGAAACTTCGAAAATCAAAATAACACATTTTATTGTTTTTCCATTAATGTTTTAGACTGACATCTAAAATTGGGCAAATTTAATATAAATTGAAAACTTTGATGATAAATTGACCAAAGTAAAATTTAGAGAATCTATGTAACACAAAACCCATACTTTAAGGGTCATAAGTGTATTTTACTTTTGAACACAACTTTTAATGTTTCCTACAAAATTGGTTGTTTTAACAAACGTTTGCGCAACAATTTTTTTGTATTTTTCAGTCAATAAAAACATAAAACAAAAAAAAAAATGAAACTAGAACCAAACAGGGATGTGTCACAAGCATGTGATTAATTTGTTTGATGGTAGGACCCAAACTACTTGTATGATGTGAACAACGAGACCGCAGGGGCACTTGTACCGGCACAGATTTTCTATGATGCATTCCATGAGAGGTATCACAATTCCACAGGAGCTGTTGTTTTCCTCTGCATCATCTGGGGTTCCTACTTCTTTTGTGGCCTTTCTGTCACCACCAGTGCTGCTAGGGTTGTAAGTCTCTCTCTCTCTCTCTCTCTCTCTCTCTCTCTCCAATAGCATGCAAGAATTTCCTTACTCTCACTTTACATAGACACACATACCTTCAGTAAGCTAAGCTGGGTTTGGATCATGAATTTGAATAAGAATTTAAAAAAAAAGTAAAATATGAATAAAATATATTTACATTTTACCAATATTTTTTCTTTTCCTTTCCCTTTCTGAATTATTACCCAAATCTATAATCCAAATACAGCAATAGAGAGGTCCAAGAACCAACATATATACTGTGTTTGAATCATGAATTTGGATAGTAATTTGGAAAGATAAATGAAAAAAGTGGATAAAATGTAAATAAAATATAGTTACATTTTACACCCCTTCCTTCCTCTTTTTAAATCTTTACTTAAATCTATAATCCAAACATAGCAATAGACAAGTTCAAGAACCAGTTAGCTCCTTTTTCAATCACTCTCCTACTTGGTGATTTCCTTTCTCATAAAAATTTAGTTTATCAATTATTTGGGACACAATATGTACCTATAGTTTCTTCCTATTCCACTCTCTTGTACTATGTTTGGTTACAAGCAACAAACTGTCTCTCTTTTCCTTTCAGGTTTATGCATTATCCAGGGATAATGGAATCCCATTTTCCCCAATATGGCGAAGAATTCACCCCAAGCATAAGGTTCCAACAAATGCAGTGTGGCTCTGCACGGTCATCTCCGCCATCCTCGGCCTTCCCATCTTAAAAATCAACGTGATCTTCAATGCTATCATCTCCATAAGCACAATAGGATGGGTCGGTAGCTACGCTGTCCCAATTTTCGCAAGGATGGTGATGGCAGAGGAGAATTTCAAGCCCGGCCCGTTCTACTTGGGAAGAGCAAGAAGGCCTGTTTGTTTGGTAGCATTCTTGTGGATATGCTATACATGTTCAGCATTCTTGTTGCCAACTCTCTATCCTATTACATGGAGCACCTTCAACTATGCACCAATAGCTCTTGGTGTTGCTTTGATGCTTATAACGCTTTGGTGGGTTTTGGATGCTAGGAAGTGGTTCAAGGGTCCTGTAAGAAACATTGACATGCAGAATGGAAACTCCTAGAATTTGTGATACTAGGGTTTGTTTTCTATCTTCCCTGTTTCCATAGCATCAATATGTTTGATTATGGTATGATTTGAGTCTGTTGACTTGCAGACTTCTGTTGCACTCATTCTAAGTTAAATCTTGTACTTTCACAATCATACGAGTAAATGGAACAAACACATGAGTTCTCAATTCAGGGAAAATCGTGTTTAAAATCACTATATATAGATTGAATGGCCATGAAAGTCAAGAAAGTTTGGCAAGAGTTCTCAATGTAGCACACAATGAATGCAGCTAAACAAAGTAGTCAAAAAGCATTTCTATACATACTTCTCCTAGGGGAAAAAAAAAAAGGAAAGAAAAACTAATCTCCCAAACAACATGATGAATATAACGGGTGCTCACCTTAAGGCAACTTACAGTAAAGGAAGAACAATCAAACTCATGAGCTAACGATAAGAAAAGAGAAGAAAAGGACAACATATATTTTCAATCAAAAATCTTGTATACAAATTACCTATCATCTTTCAGACAAACCAAATACCGTGTGATCCAGTTTCTTTGCAAGCTATACTCTACACATCTCATTTATCTTACTATATTTCTTTTCTTGAATAGTGACCTAATATGGTATGCAAATGAACAACTTTTAAAATATACAAATTATCCACATTACCAAAACAATAGTTGTGTTCACTTGTCCTGCTCATCGTGCCTGTGGCCACCAGCATGCATCTTCATATGTTGTATTCGTCCACATGATCCTTCAAGTGAGACTTCCATTACAATCCATAAAAGTATACCTGGTGAGCTCAAACAGAAACACTGAATCAGCATTTATCCAATTGTTAAGCTTGTATGTTGGTTTGTCTACCACCAACTCATGCATACTAGACTGAAAATTCCATTGTACAAACAACTTATTTTGCATCCCCCTAGCAAATAAATTAGCCATTTTGAATATGAAGGACAATTTCTTTCCGATGCAACCAAAAAAAATATATATGAAGGACAATCAAAACAAATTCTAAGGAATAAAGTGGAGCAAATTTTTGGAATCAATTTAGGGGACAAGATCATGAAATAGAACTTTTTAAGAAAAATTGGTGTCCATGAAATTGTTGCCATCCAACAAGGCACCAGTTATTCAGGAAAGTAATACCGACCCTCCATTAACAATCCTACTATTACTGTTCTTTAGCAAGAAGATCCTTTAGACTAAGCAAACTAAGTCTTGTGTCCCACTAAAGTAAGGTCGACTACATGAATCATTTTTCATCATTTTGCTCTATCAACGGCTAGATGCTCAATTAAATTAAATAAATTCATATCCTTTAGACTAGACACCCAAATTAGAGAATTTCACAAGATAACATGAAACTAACTTGTAAGAGAGCCTGTTATGCAAATATATTGCAAGACTTCGGCTACCAAACCTGAAGCTAAATGACAGGTATACAGAGACAAGAGTGAAGCCTCACTGATTTGGTCTTGTACTATCTAGAACATCCATATCAAACTTTTGATGAATTTTGATTTCGCTATGCCCCGCATGAATATTTTAGACAAAATTAATGCCTGCTTTAAAGGATGCGGTGTTTCACAAGGACACAAAGTTATTGTTTTTTTTTAATCTTCTAGTCACTAAAATCATAGCATTTGTATCAATATTTGTCGAGGAAAGCTTAGAGAAATCTCCCAGGAAAACAAAACTAAAAATCAAAATCAAAGTGAAAAGATCTGGTATACCTTAATTACTCTATCAGCTCGTCCAACAAAAAGCTTTCCTTGCCAGTACAAGAGAGACGTTATAACAGAATCGCAGGCAATAGATCCAAGGCTCATGGCATCTATTCCAAACTCATCCCCTAATAGTTCCTGAAAATCAGTAGACAACCTCACGAGCCTTCAACAAAATGCAGATGATCCAAATTCCAAATTATCTAAATTAGAGAAAACATTGAACAAAAAAATATAAATATTACTTTGAGAAGAGCATCACATTTATTCATCAAAAAAAAAGAAAGAGAAGTATCAAATTCAATAAAAAAAATTCTTGGAAGTTCCAACGTTTCATAGCATAAATTCTTATCTAGGTTAGCATCAACAATGCAATCAATTAAAAAAAAGAGCTCAGGACTTAGAAGGGTGATTGACATAGAATCTATGCAATATACTACAAATTTTACCTGCACATTAACAACCTTGTCCCAACCCCCTGTAAAAAGCCACTTCCCCTCCATTCCAACAGAAAAAATGGCACCATTGTGAGCTTGTTTGGATTTCAGAAGCACATCATTTCTCCAAATCTGAAAGAACAAAGAGGAAAGAAAATGATTGCTTAGTACTAAATTTAATTAGTAACTCTTTTATCATTTTGTAGTGCACTGGTATGATGTCAATCCAGTGATGGCCTTCATTAAAAAAATTTGTCAGAGTTTTAGTCCAAATACTCCAAACAAAAGGATAAAAAAATTCCAAGTTATTTTACAAGCCAATTCACACATTTTGAGACTTATAGTTCTTGCATGGTATCCTAACTACTTTATTGGTTACTTTTGGTGACTATGCAACATGAATAACTTGAGTTGAGGGATATTAAGTGATGTGACTGATGTTGTGTCATTATATTCCCCTAGCAGTTCCAACTTCCAACCAGTGCCTATAGAAATATGACCAAATATAACCAAGTTAAGTAGCGTTTAAAAAATACATAACCTTCATACACCCATTCTCATGAGCCACAACAAGAGCATCCCCGTAAGCAGCAAGAGACAAAACAGAGGTCACATTTCCAGGTGTATCTTCCCCCAGTACTGTCAAAGGACTGTGATCACTAAGACACCATAACCGGACAGTTCCATCCCAACTTCCACTATAAAGAACCCCGTTACAAACTGCTAGAGTAGAGACAACTGACTTATGCCCATTCATAGTACATGACAGAGAGTAATCCTGAATACAAATTAAACGAAACCTCAATTTTCAGATTCCAAAGCAATAAAATTACTGTGTAACCAGAGTGGTCACAAAATGAGTATAAGCCCATTACCTGCAAGGACCATGCCTTTATTGACTTATCTCCACTGCCAGTATATAGGTATCCAGTTCCAGAAATGGCAAGGGCATGAATACCAGTATAGCGCCAATCTTTTTGCTCAAACAGTTTCTTTATTGGTTCTTGACCAAATGGATCAGTAATACCCCAGATGTAAATGCCACCTCCACTATCACCACTTATGCACAATGGTTGTTCTTCATCTGTGAAAACTATAGCAGTAATTTTATGCTCATGACCCCTAAATGTATGCAAGTGAGTAAAATCCTGCAATGGGTAGATCCACTAATGAATCTCAGTATAAAGGGATATTTAAATAGGAAACTACAAGACTGCAAAATGAAAATGAGTCATTCATCCTATCATATTTATGATTTAATTAATAGTGATTTGCAAAACTTGACCCATGCTACAAGTAATCAAAATTTGAAACTTAAAAGGTTTTTCAAATTTATAATTGAACTTTTTTACTTCCAATATATTAGTTTCAATTGTTAAAACTTGGACTACTAACCTTGAGGTTGTGGGTTGAACCTTAGGACAGCCTGCACCCAATCTACCCCTCCTAGAGCCCCATTAAATGGGGAGTAAACTGGGTTTACTTTTTTAGTAGGATTTTATTTTAGTTAGATTTTTTTAATACTTTGTCAAAATGTTTTGTAACAGAAGTTTGCAAGAAAATTTTCCTGGGTGCTACACTCATGTTTTTAGCATAGATTTTGTTAACAAGTGGAGTGCCGAAAGGGAACTTTTTAACAAAGCTTGAAATGGTTGTACATTATTTACAAAAGGGTGTGCCACAAAGAATATAAAACCATTAAGCAATAATTTGATGCTAGTTGGATTAATGGACAAATTTCAACAAATGTTCACTGTAAGGCATGTACCTGCAGAGACCATACATGGACCGTTTTATCAAAGGAGGAACTAAAAAGGAAACCACCTACAAGAGAAATGAAAAGGGATTAAATTAAGATGGTTTCATGGCACCATAAATAAAGTCTAAAAGCACCAAGTCAAATCCATACCTCCAACGGTTAATCCTGAAATACAATCCAGATGGCCCTTCAGATCAATACATTTGACATGACCCCCGGAGAGGCCTTCAACAAGATCTTTGTCAACCATTACTTCCCCAACTTGATCAACATCTCCTCTATCACTATCATCTTTCTCCTGCAAGTCATTTACCAACTGCTTTTCCAATGTTTTGTTAGTTTCCTTTCGTAACTGACTCAGTTCTCCAAGAAACAAGCAATGCCCAGTGTTCTTTTCAACCGCCCGAGCTAAACTGACCATGATATCGAATTTTGGTTTAATAATCAATTCCCTGATGCATTTCCACACATCAATCACATCTGGTCGACTCCCTGGATCAAATTCCAAACATCTACATAGAATCTCCTGCAATGGTACAAACTCTGAAACCAATTTAGTTTCTAATGTCCTAACTTTCTCCATCCAATTCATATACAACCCTGCATAATCAGAACCCTTTCCATCACTTGGTATTGGTATGAAACAGTGCAAATAATTGCCCATCAGTTCAGTAAATGGTTCTCCAATAAGAAGCCAAAGCAATACACAAGCTAAGGACCAGACATCTGAGCCATAGCCAACCTCAAATTTTGACCCACATTCTATGTCAATTGCATTCTTCTGTAGTAACTCGAACAATAGCTCTGGACTAACAAATTCAAGGGTTTCTGACACATCGTTTCTTAAGCTTACTTCCAATTCTTTCCTTTTCTTTGCACCCAGAATAGCCTTGGTAATCATCTTCCAAACTCTACTACTCATCACCAAGGCTTCATTCAAGTCAATATGAACATGGCCAAAATCATCAAAATTAAAGCTCCTTACAGCCAAACAACCACACAACAATCCTTCTGAATGTAGAGCACTCACTGATTCACATATCTCCATACCAATCATTGCAAAATTTGTGGTATCTGACAAACCATTACTTTCATTTTCACCAACAAACCCATTTCTCCAATCACCAAACTTCTCCAAAAAACTCCCCGCATACCTCTCACACACTATGTACACACCCTGATCATCCGGATTACACCACAGCCCATATACCTTACAAATTCGACTCTGTTTCGAACAAGACGCCTTCAAAATCAAACCCAATTCAGCTCTTTCCCTATCCGTCATCCCATACAAAACCCACAAAACTTTAGCAACATAACTGTAATTAAACTTAGAATCATTCTCACATAAAGAACCACCAACTCTAACAAGACTCACCTTTTCATTCCCTTTCATCAAACACCTTACAGACAATCCCCAAGAATCCAAAGAAGAACCCACAATTCTTCCACAAAACACAGAACACAAACCATCTTCAGCACTAAATTCAACCACTAAAGCGTCCTCGGGAACAACCCAGTCCTTCCATGCCAGATAAAACTCATGAGACCACAAATTGGGTATAAAATGGATCGGAATTGACTGTTTTTCGATTGGTTTTGGGGGGTTTGGGGGATTTTGATGATCTGGGCATTGGAGAAGAGAGGCGAGGCGGAGGAGATCGATGTTCTTGGGGAGAGCGGAGGGGCCTTGGGGATGAGGGTACTTGACGAGCTGGGTACAAGCAGGGCAGCGAATGGTGTGAGGGAAGGGTTGGGGGAGGAGTTTGAGGCAGGTCTGGCAAGCGGAGTGGCCGCAGGCGAGGACGCGAGGGGTTGTGGAATCGCCGTCGTAGGGTTGCAGACACACCGGGCACTCCGGCGGCTCCGGCAGCTCCATGTCCGGCGTCTACTTTTGTTTGGTGTTGACTTTTTGTAATGTCTGGCGTAGATGACAAACCAGACTAGGGCTCCAGTCCAAGCTCAAACTATACAGTAAAATCAGCAAGGTCTCTCTCCCCCTCTCTCTCTCTCTCTCTCTCTCTCTCTCTATATATATATATATTGCTTTGTAAATTTTTATTGAATAAATTACATTGGCACTCTTGAATTTATGTTTATTATAATTTTTTTTTACTTTTTTAAAATTACATTTCTCTCCTTGAGATTTAAAGTTTCATTATAGACTACCTCTGAGATTTAAAATTTCATAACAGTTCCCCTCATCGTAATGATCATCATACATAAAATTAAATTTTCAAGAAGTCAATATAATTTTCTAAATATAAAAGGATGAACTGTAATAAATATAAACCTTAAGAGTGTCAATATAATTTACCCATTCCTTGAAATTTAACAAAAATTGTAGCAAGTTCCTCTGCAGTTTTTGAATTCACTTTTAAACTTTATATTTACACCCTTTTATCCTTTCATATTAATTGATTGTTGACAAGACTTTTTGATTTTGTTTGTCACTATCAAATTATTTTATTTATTAATAGTCTTTTTAGTGTAAAAAAAATAAAGATTATTATTTTATTATTTATAAAGCCAATGAATTATTGATAAAAAAGATAATTTTATTTTCACACATCAATCTCAATTCATATTTAATGAAATTTTTTCTTAATACAATTTGCCTTAGAATAAAAATACCATAACACTTTTATCTTTTTTTACTTAAATTTTAATTCTAAAACACCATAACCATCTTTCATTGCCAAAGTCACATTTTTCCTTCACCATCCCCTTACGTCATCTATTTCTTTCTTCATTTACAATCACCTTCTGTCATAAACCATACTCTCACAAGTCTTTCATTGCGATCACCTACTTTTAAGGTTGATTATGGAGGTCTAGAATAGAAGCAGATGAGTTAAGAGTGGCAGTAGTAGTTGTGATGGAAGGCTAAGTGTGATAGCAACAGTTGCGAAGAAATTGTGGGTGAATGGAAAAAAAATTAAGGTTTTAAAATTAAAGATAAAGATATTATTAGAGTAAAGAAATGTGTATTAAGAATTTTTATTTTTTTATATGTATACTAAAAATGTGTTCATTAAACGTGTATATTGAGAAAAATTAATATGTAAAAAAAAAATTACCCATAAAAGAGACTAAGGTCCATTTAAAAATTAACTATTTTAGTTAATTTTTTAATTTTATACAAAAAAAAAATATACCAAAAAAATTTTAAAAAATGAAGTAATAATTTATAATAAAAAATTATTTTTTAACCAAAAATCACACTTCTCGCACGGGACCTAAGTGTAATAATCATGTAAAATTTGTAAAACTCTCCAAATTTTGTGGGAGGTTACTGTAATTTACACTTTTTATTTTTATTTTTATTTTTATTGCAAAGGCGATTTGACATAATTGTCCTTTCTATTTAACAAAAACAAAATTGTCCTCACGCTAAAAAACACTGGAAGCGTAGAATTATAGACCTCCCCATTCGCATTCATTCTAAGGAGATCGAAATCCACCGGAGCAGCGAATAGTGACAACAACTGGTTCGGAGGTATGTTTCCGATCCTCTCTCTCTCTTTCTATATATACACACACACATATAGTATGCGTATAGATTTCATCGATCTATGAGCAAATCTAATGAATTAGCATTGGAAAAGTCCTGATTTCGTTGTTCAGTATTCGTTTGATTACTCTTAAAATGCAGTGAAAATTGAAAAAATTGAAACTTTGATGCTTATGTTTTTCACTTGTTGCTAACAAATGCCACTGGGCAGTGTTTTGTATCAGAATTTGTGTTAAAAGTGTTTTAGAAAGATTATTTGAAATTGGTGAAAAGGGTCTTGAGGGATCTGTTAGCAAGACCCTTTTCAATTTTGTGTTCAGAGACAAGAAAAAACAGAACAGAAAGCATGGGAGTTGAATTCTGTTCTTATTTCCCTTTTTGATCTGTTTTGTCAGCAACCAAATGGAGGTAGGGTTTTGCTACAAGCAGTTATGAGTTGGGTTTGCTGTTAGTACATCTAAGACGGTTGTTGCTTACTTAACTTGACACCTCCTAACAAGAGATGAACAAATTTGAGGTATTAAGGAACTATACATAATGATTGTAGTTTAAGATGAATTGCAAACTCGGTGTCTACGGCTAAATAGAAAAGGGTACGAGGGGGCAACCAAAGGGTGGCAACTCTCCCTTGACGCAAGTATAAGAGTCCCTTCCCGATGCAGAGTTGGACAGAAGGGACGTAGACGGGCCTGGCAATGCATGGTACCACAACAGAGGAGAGCTTGGTGACAATGAGCTGTAGATTTTTCTTGTTAAAAAATGAAACCTTTTAGCTTCAAATAAACTCTTTTTTTTTTTTTTGTGGGTCTCAAACTGCCATGGGTCATGCAAGCAAGCTTATAGCCTTTCTTTAATCAATAAGTTGTGCTGAACTTGCATCATTCTTCTTTCATAATTTATTCTGATAGTAGTTGTCCATGAACTTGTGAATAGTGATTGTTACAATTACTTCTTATTGTTGTTGTTCTTAGTAGTTAACAATTTAATCTAATGATTTTTTTTTTTGTACAACCCGAAGTCCATGGCAGGAACGGGGAGTTCCATGTTATATTCTCTCCTTCTATTCATCATCATTCTCTCACTGCAAGAAATGTATAGAGGGAAGTTAGCATCAACAGAGTTATTCACTATTCTTGGAGGGTTTACCAGTTCTCTCCTATTTGTTATGTTGCTTACAGTGAGTTAAAATGCTTCTGATTGTGGTATTCTAAAATGCTTTTCAATCACTTGTTCATTCTTATGTTTGATTATTGCGTTGATACATAAGGGTTGGTATTCTAATAATATTAACTTCATTGTCTATTTTCGTTTTTTGATAATTTAATTGCCTTGCACTGTTTGAACACTTCCTACCCCCACCCCTTATAGGGTCTAGCGTCAAACTATTTTTTTTTACACCTATCCCGTTTGTTGGAAGCTAGATATTTCAGTCAAATGCTATATGTTTTGAGCATTTTTAATATTTAATATTGGCATTCCCTTTATAATATATTTCCAACTACATGTGGTGAAGGAAATTTTACTTGACTTCTTGCATGACAACCAATCTCTGTAATAATCATTATTTTTATGAAAGAATTGGGAATTGAAGTTCTATGTGCCGCCCTTTGTTGTCAGTTGCTGCAATTAAATAGTTGAGTAAATAGTAGCTGTGTCTGTGGCCTCTTTCCGAGTACTGATTAGATCCATTGTTTCTTTAGTTCATTTTCTTTGGCCTTTCGTAAGAAATTATTTAAGAGCCTCTCAGATTTTATTATGCACTTGAATACATTTCATGCTAGTAAGTAATACATGCATCTAATAGTTGTTAATCACTGTAATTTGTTAGTTTAGTGATGTTTCATATTACATACTTCGTTGTTTGTCTTTGCATTATCAGCTGTTTATGTGTCTTGGTCTCTTAGCTTGCCAAAGTCCTACATTATAAGCAATATATGGTTTAATTTCTCAACAACATATCTGTAATGATATTGAGCTGTATATGGTATTTTGCTCTCACTAAAGTGCATTTCTTGCAGTTCATTGGGAATTATCAAGAAACCATTGGCATCAAGACTGGGTGGGGTGCTGGTAAGGGCAAACTGACTTTTTTCTTTCTGATATTCTCTATTAAATGAAATTAGATTAGTGAAGTTTAAATGACCAAAAGATGAATTTATTATTTATGTAAATTTAGCATATCGTACTGGTTTTCTTGAGTTTCGAACTCAACTTCTTATTTCATGCCCTTTTTTCTGAAATCTCAGTACAAATAGTAGACTAGACACTCAATCATGCACATGCCACTTTTATTGAGGGATAAATGGATTAAATTGTGCACAGTGCATTGACCGAGAAGGAGACTACCTTTATGAATAGCTTTCTTAAGACCACCACTTCCTCAACCAATGGTGGCTGGTGGGGATCTAGCCACTTGAATATACTCAATGGCAGGGACATGCTAGTTATTTTACGGAATTGGCTATTTAATAAAGGATTAAAGCATTTAAATAAGATAACGTTGTTACTGTTTTGTTTTCTCCCTTTGCAGTTATATTTGCAGAGTTAGTTGCCCTTATTGCTGCCGGCACTGTTCATCGGGTTTGTATCACAACATGGTAATGCTTGTGATTCATGCTTGAATTGTTTTTACTGTAATTTTTATGTTTCAGGAAAAATATGAAAATATATATTATGTATGTGTAGGAAAGGAAAATGATAAATTTTGTTACTAATTGCTATGGCTCCCATCATGATTAATGTGAGATGTCATCTTTGTTTTCAAAGTGAAAGGAAAAATTTGGAAAGCCACATAAAGCTATGAGAAGTAGCCATGGCATAGATGCATTGCCCTATATGAATCTTAAAGGGGAAATTTAATCAAAACCCCTCCATTGGACCCTTGTTTGGTAAAAAAGACAGTCCAATTTATTTTTCTTCATAAACCCTCTACGGAGAAAACACATAATTGAGTAAAGACAAAGTAAAATATGTTCTTTTTTTTTCTTTATTGCACAATACTGTTAGAGTAACATGTTACTGTGAACTAAAATAACATGTTACTGTCAAACAAAATAACATGTTACTGTGAGACAGAGTAACATATTACTGTCATTGTCAAGCAGAGTAACATGTTACTCTGTAAGACAGAGTAACATGTTACCAGATTTTTAAAAGGCTTTACTGAGGCTCACCTCGGTGCTCGCCTTGCCTCAAGATTAAGGTAAAACGTATCAAGGCTTTGATTTTTAGGCATTACTCCCCCAAAGGCTTACGCATCACAGTTTGAGACATGTGCCTTAAGTGCACTTTGTATGCTTTTTGCATATAAGGATGTGAGGAGTACGCGCATATAGAGGTTGCCTTGGGTTTTTGTTAAACTTAGTCTATTAGATTGTTTAAACATAAAAAATAAAAAAAAAAAATTTAAAAAAAATCCCTTTTTGCAACTATATTCTCCAAGAAAAATTAAGTAAATGATCAATCAAGAAAAAACACATTTAATGGTCAAGTGAGAAGCTCAATCACTAAAATTAAGAATATCAATTTCACTTTCAATGAATGAAAACTTCCTTCTATGCAGTAAAATGTTCAATGCCTTAAGGCAAAAAGTATTTACACATTTATATTTAATTTTGTTTTTATTTTTTTACTATTTTAAAATATTTAATTTATTCACTAAATATTAAAATTTTGAGATTTGAAATGTTTACGCCTCAACGCCCTGAGGCTTACGCCTCACCTCATGAGGGGTAAAACGCCTCGAGATACGCATTCGCCTTTAAAAACTTTGCATGTTACTGTCAAATAAAGTAACATGTTACCGTTACTGTTTACATCAATTTGAACGGTAATAATTTTTTTTTAAAAAAGAATTTCATAGTCAACATGAATCTTATTTGATAGATCTTGATGAGAGAATTCTAACCAAACCAAACCAAACCAAACCAAAACAAAATCAAGTCTTAAGTCCCATCAAATGGGTGATGAGAGAATCCTAAAAATATTAAAAACCGACATTTACATCAAAAGTTATATTATTTTAAAGTTTAATTTTTTTATTATAGTAATATTTGTTGGACTTTTCAAGGAAAACTTTTTGTACTTGTCCTTAATGCATTAAAATTTTATTATGAGGGGTTTTGAGCAAATCTCCCATCTTAAAGACCATAAGTTTGCTGCCTAAATTGTGCTGATGTTTATCTGCCATGTATTTTGGTTAATTGATATTTGATATAGAGGTATTTTAATCTTTAGGGTTAATTAGAGTTTTGCTCTTTTTTTACTTTGTGATGTGTTGGCATATTATAGTATAGGAAGACATGGTGCATTTGCATTAAATAGTTAGGAGTTCATGATGTATTGATCGCCCCTTCTTGGTAATCTGAATTATGAGTATCTTTTGCATCTTCACCTTTTTTTTTCTGGGGTGGGTTATACATGTCTAGCATTTGATGAATATGATTGTAAATGTACATCTTTCTTCTTAGAGAAGCAAGCATCTCCTTTAGGTGTTTCCTAATCTTAGCATATGTTGATAGAAGCAAGTCAACCTTTGACTTGTGTCAATGGCGAAAGGTGAGGTTTTAGAAGAAATGGTGGTATAGTGAGAGACACCCCACTTAGGATGTACATGTGTGGTTCACATTTTATCTATATTGTCTCTGTTTCTGTCATTAATAGGGGAATGAAGAGTTTGATAGCACATGGTAGATTCCTGATAAGAAAGGGAAGTCTATGATTCATTCCTCGACAAGAGTCTTTAAATTTCAATTGGATGATGCTTTCCCCATGGACAAATTTGGAGGTCGTTTTATTTCATTTTGTTTCTTCCCATTTGCTCTTTTTATTTGGAGTGCTTCTGTTGATTAAGTCTCTACTTAAATGGTTAGATGAATTTTGATCCAGTAACGTGTGTTGCTGGGAAGAACTCAACCACCATTCTCAAGAATGGTCCGAGGTGGATAGTCGTAACCGCATATTGACTTCGTCTAGGATGGTAGATTGGTTCCAGCTAGTTGGGAAAATGACTCAAAACTTTGCAGTTTCTCATTATAGGGCATTTATAAGGAGCAGAGTTGCATTATCTTTGAATATTACAGGTTTTGTGTCAGGTATGCAGAAGCAGAGAGATGGTGTTAAGGATTTCCATTTAGCCGGTTTATACTGGATCATCTGTGCTTTTTTGTTTGTTTATTTGTTTATCATCATTTCTTTAAATCAATTTTGTCTCCAAGAAACATAAGAAAATTTAATTTGAGCTTGAGAAAATAGGGTTGTGGATTGTTATGCTCTCATCAAATACTTCAAATTTTCGTAGTAGTGCTCAATGGGAGCTTTTAAAACCGAGTTTTTGCTTATGATGCTATACTGATGTTTTTGTAACCCATTGCAGCTTATTGTTCTCTGCTGGACTACTCTCTGAGATCAACAAGCTTTCAGGGACGACGCTTTCCAAAAGTGAATCGAAAACGAGGAGGCACTGAGGAACATTTTCCTCTTTTGGATATTTTGTTGCATTTTCCCAGATTTGAGTTGTGTTAGGAAATGAAGAATGAGAACATAAAATACCATCTATAGATCTTACCTGCTAGACAATTTAAACTCGGCTATGTCTAAGTTTATTTCTACAGAAGAAGAGAAGTTCACCCTTTGCTCCCCAATTTCTCCATATAATATAATTTAGTATTTAGTAACCGTACGTGTAGAGGGGTTCACTCAGCCCTTCTGATAACAATTTTGTTCTGTTTTTATAAAATTTGAAAATTAAAAACAAAAATACATTTTGAAACTGTTTTTATTTTCACAAAACAGCAAGTTGGAGTGAGAGGGTCATGTTAAAACAAAGATTTAGAAAAGGTAAGACTTTTGCAATCCTATTCCTAATATTGTGGGGGCAGTATTTGTGATTTAAAATTAAAAATAACAAGATTTGTCAAGGTGGACTTCCAATTTTTTTTTTTTTTTACTTGTTTTTGAAATAAGTCATCTTTCTCATATCTCTTCACACCCTTTTAGCCATTCCAATGTGCCAGTAATTTACCAAGTTCGTTTATATTCTAACATTTTGCTTAAATTTCTTACCGAAATAAAAACATTGCTTTCTATAAATGAAAATTGGATAACAAACAACATTATTAAATTGTTGGGATGCTCTCTAGTCTTGTACATTACTGTGCAATCCTCCCTTATGGGTTCATGAGTTACTTGAACTGGAATTGAAATTGAACTCCATGAGATTTAATTTCCCTAATGATCTGCTTCAATAGTCTTTATATGTATGTAGATCTTTTGTTTAAAAAAAAATTAATATATATATATTTTGTAAATAAAAGGGGGACATACCCACTGCACGAAACTTCCGCTTAAGCAAGATCTTGGAAAGGGTCGACGTACACAGCCTTACCCTAACAAACAGAGAGACTGTTTCCGCGACTTGAACATGTGACCACTGACCACTAGGTCACCAAGGGGTAGATGACTATTATGTTACCAGTCATTGTTCTCTATGAAGGTTCCTTCTCTCAGAACAAGTGTTTTGTCCCCTTTTTTGCAAGAACAGAGCTTCTTTCATAGATAAAAGCAGGAAACTACAAAGTTCAAAAGGTAAAAAAGAGAACTACAAAGCAAAGAAAGAAAGAAAAAAAAAAGCAATCCAAACAGATTGCAGAAGATGTCTTCATTGACCCCATTCTTTTCCACTAAGAAAAACGTACAACAGCATCACGAAGTTATAGATGTCTTCATTGCAGCAGATGTGCGAGTGACGGAAAATCCAGGATAATCCATATCAAAACACTCAAACAAGAATACCTAGTGAAACGTATAGTGAATTGATAAAGATAATTAACATTAAAGTTTAAAGCACACGTTCCAACAATCATGTAAAGCAAAAAAACATCCCCCAAAAAAAAAAAAATCCAACAATAGGAACCTGAAGGCAGGAAAAACACTAAAATTCTCCCTCACTAGACTCAGTGTCATCCCATGTGGCTACCTTCTTCCCCTTAGCCTTAGTCCTTTTCTTATTAGCACAGTCCTTAGCTATGTGACCAAAGCCGTGACACTCATAACATTGGATAACTTGGGGTTTCCTACCTTTACCAGAGTCAGACTTCTTGTAACTCTTAATCTGATTAGACCTTGAGTTTTCACCCTTCCTAGAAGATGTAACATCGTTCCTTGAATTTTCACCCTCCCTTGGATTTTTACCCTTTTCGAGCTTGAGGAATTTTTTAAATTCCTTAAACAATTTAGCTAGGTCTTCCTCATCACTAGATGTAACATCGTCCTCCCCAACGGTTTTGAAATCTATGCTCTTCGGTGGAAACGTGTTCAACTCATAGGTTCGGAGGGATGTTACTAAATCCTCAATTCTCATGGAACAAATATCCTTACACTCCTCTATAGCAATGACCTTAAACCTAAATCGTTCAGGGAGAGACCTAAGGACCTTCCTTACAATTTCAGACTCACTTATCAGTTCCCCATAGTTGCACCTAGAATTGACAATGTCACTAAGCCTATCATAAAACTCATCAAAAGTTTCTGACTTCCGCATTCTACATTCTTCAAACTTAGTGGCTAGGGCTTGAAGTTTCAAGTTTTTTACACAGAGTGTTTCCTCATAATTAACTTTAAGAGTGTCCCAAGCATCCTTGGCCGTACCACAATTAGAGATCTTCCAAAACACACTAGGGGTAACAGCACAGAAAATCGCATTTAGTGCCTTGGCATTCCAGCCAATATTTTCAGAGTCTGATTCATCCCAGTCATTACAAGATCTAGGGTTATATTTACCACTAGGGTCTAACACCGTAGGAGGTCCACATCCAATTTCAAACCATAACCAAACACGGTAAGACCACAGGAACGTCTTCATGCGAGCTTGCCAACATGCATAATTTGAACCATCAAACAATGGGGGTCTCCATTCGTCATCTTTGCTGGGCATATACATCGCCATTGACATATCTTCCAAGATCCAATTAGGTTACTACAGCAAACAAGCAACAAGGATGCTATGATACCAATTGAAAAGAGAGGTTTCAGGTCGATGATTCAGATTTCCACTCGACGGACATGAGAAGAGTTTGATAATGCCACATCCAGTGACCTACAGGGAAAAAAACAAATTTTGTTTCAGCGACAAATAAAACCGAACTATACCTTTTGAGGGTACTTAAAAGTATGCAAATCATAAATTCTGGTAAAAAAGCTATATGTCAATATTGCCACAAGTACATTGATATTTCTAATAGATTAGAATGTAATTCTTTATTTTTATTTTTAATTTTTAAATGAGAATGGTACAAACAATGGACTCATAGTTTTAGTATCAATAAGAACTGAAGTTAAGATTAGGTGTCAAAAGTGAAGCAAGACAAACTATACAATGGATCCCAACGTAAAAATATTTCTGATGTAAAAAAAAATAATAATATCAAACTTGAAAAAAACTCCAAGGTTTCATGTTCAACTACATCTATCCTATTATGTGCCAGTTTGTGTATTTCCAGGAAAAAAAATTTCTTGTTATCTTATATGGTAATTCCCATAAGGATAGATATGGATTTTACAAATTTCCTACTTTCTTGTAAAAATGGTTAGAATAGGGAGATGTACTACAGGGAGAGTAGGACATGCTTAGAAGGGAGAAGTTACAGAGGCCAGTGGAATAGTTATACGACTTGATAAATATTTATTTAAAAAAAAAAAAAACATAAACGGATATCATACATATATAAATATTAAATACGTAAATGGACTAAATGCACCCATGCATCAATACTTATCATGAATGAAACCATAGTAACCATGAACTACCCACATTGGTCAGCTCCCGGGGTTTGAAAGATCACAACTAAATGGAAATTAGGATCACGATAGGCATTTCATAGAGCATGTGGAGCACAATATTGAACAGGTCATGTTTCACAGTAGACATTCAATGGCAGATATAGCGCAAACATTTATTTACATTGACAGAAGGAAACAGAATAGATAGATAGTTACAAACCCAATAGTTAGCCTTTAGAGTTTAAATTTTCCTAATTAACAGAAACAATTGGCTTGCTTGTTTTGAATTTGACACTTTGCGGGTACACTCTTGGTATTCATCTATTCCATCTATTCTATTATATATAAAGTGTACAGTCCTTTCGGGGTGAACGCTGTCACGCTTTTTACAAAAATACCTTCCACTTCCAATAACCACTAAATAGTTTTTCTCATTTATCAGATCGTACAAAACTGGCCCTTATTCAAAAGATGTTAAATGATTTTCCTCAATTATCAAATAGCCAAAAAATTGAAATGTACAATTGCAATCTAATCGTGTTATATATATATATATATATATTTATGGATGAGGTGTTTAATCTTTTTGAAAGATTCTTATTGAGGTATTTAATGTCAATCTTTTTGAAAGATTCTTATTGAGGTGTTTAATCTTTTTGGATGAGGTATTTAATGTCAATCTTTTTGAAAGATTCTTAACCCTCCATCCAGTGGGGTGGATGAAACTTCTTATTACCTGCAAATACTAAATCCGATCTAATGTTCTACTTTCTCTCTCATGTGGTTGTCAATTTTGGGGGAATGTGGGGGAGATAAGAACAGTAAAAAAGCTATATACATACATAAATATATAAAAGATTGAGAAACTTGATTTTGTTGTATCTTGTGAGGATCTATACATACCTAACACACACATACTTGCATATATATATATATACACACACACAAGGAAAGGCAACCATAAGAGATTGCAAAGAAAGAAGAACAGAGAGATAAGAGAAGGGAAACAATAAATCACAGACCAATCGCAAGACGAAGAGAGAACAAAGTTGATACGAGAATGGATTAGAGAGAGATAGAGAGAGACTGACCTGTTGTAATGCTTATCAGCAGAGCTTCTCCTCCTCCTGAGAGTTTGGGTTTGAGTGAGTGTGAGGGCTGCAACGGCTAAATAAATACAAATACAAATACACCCTTGTTTGGTTGCTGAATTTTAAAAGAGAAAAAGGGTGGAAGATTATAGGATCTATATAATAGAAATCAAAACACTATGAATATAATTAATTACTAAAATATAAATTTATATATATCGTTTGATTTTGTTATTGTCTTGAGTTTTGTTTCTTTGAAAGAATATGGCATTCACAATTAGAAAACCTTAGCACCAGCTCTTCCCTTCCTTCTCCTAATCTTCACGTTGTCTTTTAATGGGACTGACAACCCTTTGATCTACATATATATAGATATATGTAAACCCTAATAAGGATAGGAGAGGGGACTGGGCCTAAATAAAACAATTACTGGGCCCTCCCATTAAGGAACCCAAATAACTTAAAACAGATCTTACACCTCCATATCACATATCCACATATAAAATAATATATACACTAAGATGACCATGAACCAAACTTTATAGATCACAATAATAATTTTGGGCTCATACCAGTCAATCTATCTGAATCACGTTCAACCCGTTTTTCACAAACCAAACAAAATATAGTCAATGACAGCCTAATTAAGAATAAATTCTTACATTCTCCCACTTACGCAACATTGACTACTACTTTAAGAAAATATTTTATTTAAGAAAAAATGACTCTCGGGTTAAACAACTTTAGTGGCCACATAAACATGATTCAAAATAGAAACATCTCAGCACAGAATCCCGTTCAATGAGAAATATTAATATCGAACTGTAGCGGTAATTATGCTATTGAACAACATAACACCTTCCACAATTACAAATACTAATATCTCACCAACATGGATTCCTATATGTGATAAAGTGTAGTATGGAATTTCAGCATAATTGATCCAAAACTTATATAACATGCTAATTCCACATTCAGTCCTCTGTGTGGTCTTGACAAGACCCTGCAAGGAATTTTATTCTATTTTACACTTCCAAAAGAAGCCTTTATTCCTCTAAACCGAGGTCTTTCATGCTTTAAACCAAGCATCATACTTTATGGATCCATATACACTTCTAAACTGAAGTGTTAATCTTTATATCTCAAAATTAAAACATAACTATAAGAGCTCATATAAGAGGTATACATATATGACAATTACCATTTATGTGTACACACACATAACTATAAACAAAATGTGAATAAACACATTAAATTTTATTAACTGAAATATACCATAGATAATATTCATGGGTAAAAAATTTCTTTAACCAAGCACATAAAAAATTGTAAAGTACCCATATGCTCAATATATTTAGCAAACTAAAATTTGGCCTAAGCCCTATATTTAGAGGATCAACTAGTATGTATTCTATAACATGTGCTCATAAAGAATATCATCTTTAACAACTCTCTAATTCTGAAGTACTTTAAATTTATGTATTTAACGCCATCAGAGTTTTTGTTATTCTTCATAGAGAAAATTAAAACCATATATCATAATACATCTTTATAGGTTTGGAGATGAAATTAACAATTCCAAGCTCTAAAATAAAATTCTTTAATTACATAACTCAAGTCGAACTCTAAGATATGTTTGCATAGTGAAAAATTATAAGAGATTTTATAAAACTCTTTCATGAAATAACACCTCATGCAAACATAAAAATGTAACTAGTAACAAACACTATATATCATCTGAACAACTTCCAAAGTCGACATTATACAACCAATAATATTAACATGATTAATTCTTCTATAGCCAATTGTATAATCTTTAATTCTCTATAAATATCATAACACTTTATATGTTCCAACCCAATGGTCAAGGCTTAAATTAAAATAATAATTGTCTAACAAACTAATTACATATACACCAAGTTTAATTCAAACTTCATAATTCATTAAACTCTCACAACACTAGCATACAAGACATTCCTCATGAACTTTTTCTCAAAATCATTTTATGAATACTGAATGTTACTTAATTAATCTCGATCATTAAGAAGAGCAACGTAAAGCTTTCAATTCTGCATATTAAATTCAGTAAAAATGTGATCTAGGTATGCTCTTTGAGATAAGACAAATAATCCTCTAAGTTATTTTTCAAGTATCTCAATGCCAAACACATAAAATACTTTATCAAGATATTTTATATCAAAAATTTATTAATAACAATATCTTCACATCAAGTATTAATTCGAAATTATTACTAATAAGTAAAATTCCATCGGTATAAAGGATCAAAAAAAATAAATTACTCCCACTGACCTTGAGATATATGCATAAATTAACAGTATTATCCATAAAGCCAAGTAATAATATTTGGTGAACCTTTAAATATCATTACTCAGAAATTCGTTTAAAACCATAGATAAATTTGCTTAACTTACAAATCAAATTTATTTTGTTTGGCGAAGCAAAAGATAAAAATGTCACAATACCACTATAATCATTATAAACATATATTTATAACATTGGTAAAAACAATACTCTTTTCAAATCGCAACCTCTTACAATAGCTTTGTATTTATTTATTTATCTTCAAAAAAATACTCATTAGATTTCAAACCTTTTAAAAAAGTATAACATGATCTCATATCTAATTAATAATTTGTACCAATTCATTTACCATATTACAAATCGCCAATATCTTCATCATACGTAACAATCACCTCTTCAATCTCTTGATATTGCTCATTTAGAAAAATAATACACTTCAGATTCTACTTGCACTCTCACTTTCTCTATGTGAGAATGAACGGACCAATTTATTATAATAGGCACAAGTATACAGGAAGATTTATATATTTAAACTGTTCACCAATCTAATAACTTCACATTTTAAAAGCTTAAAAGATTCTTATGTCAGAAGCAAGATAATAGAACCATTGACAACTTACAAAGTAACAACAAATAGCTATAGGTCCCATTTTGATTTCAAAAATATATCATAAAATTTTTTACTTCTGTACAATCCCAAACTCGAAAGTTGTTCTAACTAAATTTTATATTAGTTCGCAATTCAAAAGTGTTTTAAAAATATTTTTAACTTAGTACCATATGTAAAGTACACACAAGTATACATAGTAATTAAAAATATTTTATCACAAAAACTTGTATAATTTAAACATGTTAACATACACCTCATCATTTTATTGGAGTCCAAATTACGACGCTCAAGTACTCAACTTTCTTCCGAAGTTACAACCATGATATATTTAAATTGATTCCACAATTTTGTAAAAATTAATAAGAGGTTACTATATTAACCAAAATTATCATGTTCACTATAATATCCATCTTCAATTAATAATTTTAAAATCTTCACCAATATGTTTTTCAACATAAATGAGATAGACAAATGCATAACATCAATACTCATTTATAAAATTAATAAAATAATTTCTCCCACACACTTTATGATAATTATCATCCAAGTCAAAATAAAATCTATTTCAATTATTATTATTATTTTATTTATTACCAAAATAAAAAATAATAACAATGCTTATTTTGTTGACATTAAAATTGAATTTTATCTCATGGATGATATAAAAATAACATTCTTTAAATAAGATCAGTACTAAACTATAACTTAAATAACTTGACCAGAAAATAAAATTTTGATTAACACAAGCATTTTTTAAGCAGTTTAAAAAACAAATAAGGAGATTCCAAAGGTGGGAAGAACATCATAGCTCACAAAAAATTCTAAAGAATTTTTCTTACTTGAGTTAATAATATATAAAGAGATTTGCAGAATATTCTAAAAAGGAAAACAAAAAACACTGAAGAGACATAACGATTTGTAAAAGTCGAAGGTATTATATAGAGCATTGTATAGTGTAATTTAGATTTTCTTATAAGAATCACCTAGTGAATATTTTAAAACTCTACTTTCTTAAATAGTTAACATTGAATATAATTTCAATCTTTCACACTATATTGAGGTCTTAATATAAATGGTTAAGAAGATACATTCTTGAGTATGTCAATGTCTAAATCAGTTAGTCTTAAAGCTAACTCAATATCTTTTAACCGATTTATAATCAAAACTTTAATGGAGTAAATTTGATTTTCATAAAAATATCTCCCTTCAATTCTTTCAATTCAATATAATATCATTCAATTATATATGAACAATAATAATCTCATAATCACAATTAATATTCTCAAATATTTAAAATGTATCACTCTTAAACTGAATATATAAAAAGCATGTTCACAACTCCAACTTTCAATTATACATAGGCAATTAGTATAATCTCACAAGAATATGCTGCGAATAAACTTTAGCAATATTTTCAGATGTGCCAGAATGTATCACTATATAAACACCTTTGGGTTGAATATATAGAATACAATCAACATCTTTAAACTTCAATATAATCTTAATTAATTATACATGGGCAATAATTATAATCTCACAACAATGAGCTGCAAATAAACTTTAACAATATTGTTAGATGTTTCAGAATGTATCATCATATAAATACCTTTGGGCTTAATATATAAGACACATTCTAACACCTATAAACAAGTCAACTAGCAAGAATGATTTATCAAGAGCTAGATCACTCATTTGGGTTGAGCTCGATCTAGAGCGGACATGCAGCTATCTTGTGATATCATTCTTCTGTGGACCCCGATGCCACTGTTTGAAGGAGTTATGCATGAAACTCATCCTAGGGGACGTATATGACATCGTAGACTCTAAACAAGACCGCCGTTGGTTTTCTGGTCATGTTTGAACCGTGGGGGCTAATTGGTGATGTCTTGGGATATCTGTGGTTATTGTGCTATTCTTCAGCGATGCCTTGAACGCAGCAACCGTTCTTGAGGGTGCGAATTAAGCAGCATTGTGGCATCTAGTGTTTTCTTGCTAACTTGGTATTTCCCTCTCACTTTGTGGACTTGGTGAGCATTTCTACACTGTAGGCACACTGTGGCGTAAGTATGCTACATTTGTGGATGGGTTGCTTCCTAACCAGCAGGGTTGGCATGATTGTGTTACTTTGTTGGCTACATGGGGATTTCTACCGCAGTTTGGACTTGTGGAATGCTTGTATCAGATTGTGGGCATGTGATCTTCAGCTATTGAGCCTTAAAGACGGATTTTCGTTGGCAGCCGTGCACGTGCTATGGCATTATCACTGGTTCACTTCAAGGGGCCTATGTTCCGACCGTTCGTGGTGGCATTTGCAACTTGTGCTTGTCAGTGGTTTTGCATCTTCAAACGCATGGTTGCTGACTTGTTAGAGGGTTTGTTCGGAAAAATTTCAAGACAAAATTTGAGATCTTGACTCCCGTGTGCAGAGGCACCGAGTGTACATGCTTGCTAGAGAGCGGGGTGATGGATGAAATCACCGTTGTTGAAGGACAACCATGTAGCGGGATTGTAAAGTCAAGATATAATTTGGTGCCGGGATCAGCGCACCGTTTTGAGCATCATTGTTGGAATGGCTAGCTTTGTGGATGGAAGGAGCGGTGAGCCTTTGAAAGGCGAAATCTTTGAGCTTGATGAGATAGCTGACTCGAGTGAAGGCAGTGGCCGAGGTACTGGGCAGCATGAGTTAAACTCTAGCCAGAAGATATAAGTTCAGACAGAGGGCTTGCCTAAGGGCACGAGCATGAGATTCAGCCAGTAGGCTACACTTTGCTAGAGGGCATGAGTTGAGCAAAGCCAGTGGGCTTCATTTCAGCCAGAGGGCTACATTTCTAAAAACAACATTAAACCTTTGAGTTATAAAAGCTTATTCAGCCGGTGGGCTACACTTTGTTAAAAAGAGCGAGTTGAGTAGAGTCGGTGGGCTTCAATTCAGCCTGAGGGCAACACTTCTACAAGAGCATTGAAGTTTTGGGTTATGAGTAAATATCCAGCCAGAAGGTTACCCATTGCCAGAGGGCATGAGTTTGAGTTAAGCCAAAGGGCTTCATTTTGCTAGAGAGCATGAGAAAGTTTGAGTTTGCTAGAGAGCAACAGCCAAGGGGGCTTCAGAGATTGAGTTTGCTAGAGGGCATCAGCTAGAAGGCTTCAGAGGCATGAGCTTGCTAATGAACAGCAGCCAGAGGACTTTCATTTCACCATAGGGCACAGTATAGAGATACTTCAGTTTATTGAAGATATCGGCCAGAGGGCTTCATGCTTGCCAGAGGGCATTGTTTAATCATTTTGAGGAGCAACTGTTGATTTGCATTGAGTCGACGAGGGCGTCGACAACTCGAGTGGAGGAGGAAGTCGTGATGCGACGACCCACTGCGAGTTAGCTCAGAGGAGCATTGGGAGCATAAGAGATCATTAGAGGAACATCGTCTAGAGGAGTCAGCTCAGAGGAGCTTGAGTTTGCTCAGAGGAGCATTGGCAGAGAGGCCATTTGAGAAGAGGGCTTGGCATTTCAAGAGCATTGGCAAAGGGCAGAGTTTAGAGACGCTCAGAGGAGCTTTGGCAGAGGCCATTTGAGAAAAGTTACCAGTAGAGGGTGCAACAAGTGGAGTGCATTTCAGTTGGATTTGAGTAGAGAATAATGAGGGGAGCTTGGCTAAAAGAGTTAGACGTTGAAGGTAGGCCATCAACACAGAGGTGTTAGACTCATCAAAGGAGCCGGTACACGCACTGCAGCATCAGCTTTGTGCTACATCAACGAGGACGTTGATGGTTGGAGTGGAGGAGAGTGTCACGGGTTGCCTTGCAAGGCTAACTCCATGACGTTTCGCTCGCGGTGGTGTGGCTATTTGAGTGCTCAAGAATGGCCGTTGGAAGTGCCCCAACGTGGCCTAACATTGGCCCCAAGTAGCCCAAGTCATGTAGGTCACAAATAGCCAGCAAACGGCAAGGCCGCAGCCCATGCCAGTAGCCAAACAGTGCTGCCAACAACAGCAACCAGCGTTGCCAGTAGCTAGCAGCAGCAGCTTGTAGTGCATAATTTTGGCGCGTTGTTTTGGCATCCAAACGAAGGAGTTTCGAGTTGAAATTTTTACTAGAAAGAGGTATTAGGGGAAGTGTTTTCCCGACCAAGTTTCATGATTTTTCTCAATTTGTGGAATTTATGAAAAATCATTAAGACTCCTCGGACATGTATGATGTTTCCTCCTGCCAGAGGGCAAATTGCTTAACAAGTATATATAAGGGGGCAATGTGTGCTACCTACCTACCTCCCCGCCCAAACTGGGCTTCAAGTGAGCAACCTTAGGGCAACTCAAGGGCGGGCTTTAGGCATCCAGAGGGATGTCTAGAGTCTCCACATGGGTTTGGGAGCCCCGTGGACGGTGCAATATGTAAGCACTGCGCGTGTCCTCCCGAGGGGAGGTCCACTATGTTGTTTCCATTATGCCACGCAATATGGCATCTTTGGAACTTGTTTTGGACCGAATGGGCTATCGAGGCACCACTAAAGGCCTCGTGTGCTAACTCTAGTGCTTGGTTTGGGTTCAACCTTGCACGAGGGGATCCCGTGGCTTAACCTAAACAGTTAAAAGGCGACACCGCATATGTGGGCTATCGAATGAAGGCATCAAGCTACGTATTGACTAAGTCCATTGAGGGACTACATTATGCTACAAGCAAGCTACGGATTGAGACGTTGCCTTACTCATGCTACACATTGGTGCAACGCTAAGGTGCGCAATGGCCTTAGGCAGAATCTAACACACGTGTTGGCACGAGGATTACGCCGTGGGCAAGAGATTGACCCTCGGTGGCTTGTGGGCTTCGCATGACCAAGTGGCCATCCAATATGCATCTATTGAGGCATGTTTGACCCTACGACACTTCGAGATGCTATTAAAGACCCAACATGCTACGTTGGCTTGTCGGCTAAGTTGAGGACCTTCGCTAGCACATTGTTGTGTGGCTAGGCACCTTGATGACATAAACCTAAGTTGGGCGAGCACCTTGCTTGGGGTAAGCTTGGCGCTATGAAGTGACTTCTGCCGTGCTTGGCGCACTTGAGGCGTCAGGCCTACTTGTGGCATCCGGGTGAAGACGGAGCTTCCTTGTGAAGTTGTTTTGCTTGACAAAGCATTGGGCCCTAATGTTTAAACAAATAGTTTTACCGATTGGTCCTAAGGTTATTTCTATTATTCTGATTAGTCCTATTAGTGGGGAAATATCTTACCAGTTGATCCTATTTCCTTTGTTTAGTAACATTGAGTGGTCAATTATACCCTTCCGTATGTGTGTCGCGTGACATACATCATTCCAAGGCAAAAAGTATAAAGAGCCTTAGTGTACTTTGTTGGTATGTGGCACCCATTGTGTGTGTTACGTGACATACATCATCCCAAGGCAAAAAGCATAAAGAGCCTTAGTGTACTTTGTTGATGTATGGCACTTATTGTGTGTGTCACGTGACATATTGTGTATGTCACATGACACTCCAAGGCAAAAAGCATAAAGAGCCTTAGTGTATTTTGTTGATGTGTGACACCCATTGTGTGTGTGTCACGTGACACTCCAAGGCAAAAAGCATAAAGAGCCTTAGTGTACTTTGTTGATGTGTGACACCCATTGTGTGTGTGTCATGTGACACTCCAAGGCAAAAAGTATAAAGAGCCTTAGTGTACTTTGTTGATGTATGACACCCATTGTGCATGTCACGTGACATATTGTGTGTCACGTGACATACCCTCATAAAGAGCCTTGGTGTACTTTGTTGATGTGTGGCACCCATTGTGTGTGTTATGTGACATATTGTGTGTGTCACGTGACACACCCTCATAAAGAGCATGCATCTAATAACATCTAAATAAAGGCATTAAGGTCCCTCAAAATATCCAAGGACTAAACGGTTTATTAGAAAAAAATTGGGACCAATTGGTTCATAAGTTTAATATTTGAGATTTACTGGTAAATCTCCCAAGAAAAATCGAATAAAAAGAAAAAGAAAAAAAACTTTAGGGTGAATTACACTGTCAGTCCTATAGTTTGGGGTTTGTGTCATTTTGGTTCTTGCCTTTTCAATTGTGACACATTTGATTCTGAATTTTGAATCTTATTCCAAATAAAGACAATTGAATATGCTATTGGATTTTTCAAGGGCAAAATCGTCAATTTGATAAAATATAAATTAATTTGACAAAAATAAATGTTAAAAAATTATTTTTGAATTTTTAAAAATTATTTCTACCTACTAAAGATAAAATTATATAAAATTGATAAATCTTTTAGACATTTATTTCTTTTTTTTACCAAATTAATTTTTATTATGTATTTGAATGATGATCATGTAAAATTAATTTTTAAAAATTAATCATGTAATTTTTATTAATTTTTATCAATTTTACATAATTTTATTTTTGATGGGTAGAAATAATTTTTAAAAATTTTAAAATATTTTTTTGACATTTATTTTTGTCAAATTAGTTTATATTTTATTAAATTGACGATTTTGTCCTTGAAATTAAGTAATGGTATGTTAATTGTCTTTATTTGGAACAAGATTCAAAATTCAAGGTCAAATGTGTCATAATTGAAAAGCCAGGGACTAAAGTGACACAAGTTTTAAACTATAGGGACTGTTAGTGTAATTTGCCCAAAACTTTATATTTTGGAGAATTTTTTTTAGGTCTTTTGTATTAAGATTTTATAGCATAAAAGATATGAAATATTTTTATAATAGTTGGGGTCTCTCAAATTTTTATACAGAAATTTTGAAGTAGGGAAATTTCGATCTAAAAAAATTTCAAAACACAGACAAACTTCTCTGTATTTTGAAATTTCTCTATTTTTCTCTATTTCCCTATGTTTTCAAATTTCTCTAGTTTGAAAATTTTCTAATTTGCTCACAAATTTCTCTATATTTTGACTAATTTTGTTTGATTTGCTCACAATTTTCTCTTATTTTCTCTTTATTTTGAATAAATCAGAGAAAATTGAGCTACTTACAAACAATTTTCTTTGGCATCAATCAAGGCACTAATGACAAAAAAATTGCAAAGAAATTGATCTTAATTAAACTACTAGCTTCAACAAGATCAAACAAGCACATAAAATAAAGTGAATCCAATGTGTTCAGAAAAAATTATGATGCCAAAAAAAAATTCATCTCAAGAAACTCTTGTCAAAGAAAATTCTATCAAGAGTTTTAACTAATCCTTGTATAAAAAAAATCCCTTCCATCTTGACATGGTTCAGGAGCATGTGTTTTTCTTAGTTCATCAACCATCTGAGGCATATTATTGCCATTAGGACAATGAATTCCAACACATCATCATCGATGCATCATAAAATTCTATTTTCACCATCTCACTTCCTCCTCTCTATTTCTTTTTTAGAACCAATAGTGTTTTCAAAATTTCCATCACTTTCATTTCAAAAAATTGAAAAAATATAAACTCAGAATAGACAAATGAAAAATGAAGAAATTGGTATAGAAGAGTACCTCCCAAATCCAAGTCATTTATATTTCCATTATGTTCTATTTTTAAACTTTACATCGTTGTCACCGTCTAGTTTTTACCATCTCACTGCACACAATGTCTATAATCATATCTAATATATGTGAGAATGCAGTATTAGTCTCTACCATGGTACGTGTTGATTTTTAATAACAAATGTCATTAGTTGTTTTTTAGAGTGTTCAACTTCTATAGTATTTTATATTAGCAAATATGATAGAGACCCCCACTTCCCCCCCCTCCCTCCCTCCCTCCCTCCCTCCCCACACACATGTGAGGGTTAGTAATTAGAGAAGAAAAAAAATTTTGACCAATCACAATCCACTGGAGGTCTTGGGGTCACTCCCAGTGAGGGTCCCAAGCATGTTTTCTTTATGTTAGTGGTCACAATTAGTTGATTGCAAAAGTCAACGGCCAACTTAATTGGGATAAATGCAAATTTTAGCAGATAATCTGTTCTAAGCTAATCAAAGTGTAAAAACTTGGTATATGTGTATATATATATATATATAGAGAGAGAGAGAGAGAGAGAGAGAGAGAGAGAGAGTGTGTGTATGTGATATATGGGTGTGGGTGAGGGAGCTTATGTTACAAAAATATATAAATTGTGAATATCTCATATTACTAAAAGTTGTAGAGGGATAAATTTTTCCTTATATTTTATTTTAATTTTTAAATTTTAACTTAAATTTATAATTTAACAACAACCATTTTGGACAGGATTGGTGAACCCTATCAATCTGTTTAGTTATTTATAAAAAAAAAAAATTAATTTAACAAAAATAAGAGTCAATTGCACTTGGGACGGTGGGATGATAAATTCAAATTTGAATTTTTCTTGGCTAGTGATCTACGTCCGCTAATCATAGACAAAGTTATGTGAAATGACCAAAATATCCAGACAGCTACGCGAGAGAAGCCGCCACAAAAATTTTCTGTTTGTATCTGTGTGTTTCTCTCATTTCTCATCTTCATATCTCTTTCGCGCCATGGTAAATTACACTCACATTCCCTGAGGTTTCTGACGGAAATTACACTCACCTCTTCTGAGATTTTTGATAAATACAGAGATTTTTCTATGATTTGAATAATTACACAAACCTCCCTTACTTTAATTGACATTGTTCAGATTCCCCCATTCCGTTAAATTGGATCAAACGGTGTTATTTTCATATAGTAAATGACCTTCTTACCCTTCCTTTTGAGCACAAAACGATAATACCCTTGTCCCCTTTGTTTACGTTATACATTAATTAAATTTTGAATTATTTTTTAGGATTTATTACTCTTATTACCCTTACTTTTTTGGATTTAATTTTTTAAAATATTAAAAAATGTTTCAATTTATTTTATTTTATTTATTTTAAATATATAATTTTTCTTGAGGCATTTATACACAAGTTCTAATTTATTTTCTTGAGGAATTTCTGATATATATTTATTTAAATATATAATTTTATTTATGTTTCAAATTTTTCCCTACAAATCAATTTTTACAATTTTTTATTACACATTTTTCCATAAAAAGTCAAAAAATTAACCCAAACATCCATATTTTCAACCTCAATTTTTTAGTCCAAAAAGACAAAAAGTACACTTATTTAGGACACCCCAAACAACCCTACTCCATTAAATCCTAACTAGATTTTTTTGACCTTAAAGTCCTACTAAATTTTTAATAGTCGGAATTGTCCTTTAAATAATAATTATTCATCATTTACGATTATTTATAAAGGAACATGATGATTTGACATTCATTTTGATTTTCAAAACTTTAAAACTATCAACTTTCAAATTGCAAAAAAATAAAAAAATATTATGTAAGAAAAAAAAAAACTATTTTTTTTGAAAAAATTGAATTATTTTTTTTGTTTAAAACTGAAAATTTTGTGTATATAAATGTTCTCAGTTTTAAAATTGAAAAAAATTGATAATGTTCTCGATTTTATTGAACAACTGAATTAAACTAATAAGTAGAAGGGTAAAAGCGTTTAATCTCAAACTTTGTTTTTTTTTTCCTCAGTTAGTGAAAAAAAATATGGTACATTACTATGCAAAATTGATAATGTTTTTAATTTTAAAAATTAGAAAAAAAAAAAAACTGATAATATTCTTAGTTTATTAAATAGGACTTAGTGATTCAAAAAATCTCAGATATGACTTGAACTACCATAACATTTGTAAATAGGAATTTTAGGTTTTATTTAAATTTTTTTAATTTTTAATATTTTAGTTTATTTTGTAAATATTTTAATTTTTTTAATTTTAATATTTTAAACTCAAAACACAACTCCACATTAAAATCGTAACCAAACACATAACTCAAAACTCAACTCAAAAATTATTTTCAAATCTCATAACCAAATTCATAACTCGAAACTCCACACTACTTTTAAAACTCTACACTCAAATCGTAACCAAACACATAACAAAAAAATTAAAATATTTAAAAATATATTTATAAAATAAAATAAAATATTTAAAATAAAAATAAAAAATATTTAAAATAAAACTTATATATTTAAAATAAAAAATAAAATTTTTAAAATTTTTTAGTTTTTAAAATATTTAAAAAAATGCAGCACATAAATGTATGAAATATAGTGCACATTAAAATAAAAAAATAAATATTTAAAATATAAAATATAAAATATTTACCCTAAAAAATAAATCAATAAAATTTCAAAATACAACTCAAAACTCTTTTCAAAATTTATAACCAAACAAATTTTCTCTTTTCAAAACTCAATTCAAAACTCAAAATTCAAAATACGACTCCACACTCAAATCATGATTCTAAAAATAATTTTAAAAAATAAAATAAAAAGTATATTTTTAAAAAATTTTCTTTTAAAATAGAGTTTTGAAAACAATTTGCTTTTGAGGTTTGAAAAAAGTCTTAAATTTCGTTTTAGTTGTGTGTTTGGTTATGAGTTTTGAAAATAATTTTTGAATTATGTTTTGAGTAGTTTTGAATTGTGTATTTGGTTATGAGTTTTGAAAAGTTTTTTGAAAATTTTTAATTGGAATTGTGATTCTAAAAAAGAACCAAACATGCTTCTTTATTATTGTTTGGCTAATTAATTGTTTATACTTCTAGTGTTCACCTTACTGTAAACTAAAATTTTAATTGGAGTAACTATAAAATAAATAAATAGGAATAAATTTTAAGATAAATTTTAATAGTTATGGATAACCTACCTATTGTTGTTTTTTTAAATAAAAGGTTGCAATTGCAATTGCAAAAAAAAAAAAAAAAAAAAGATGGGTTGAGGACACATGAGAGGCATTATAGGCATTTCAGTGTTTAGCTTGGATGACATCAACAAGTTCTATGAAGTGTGTAAACGGCAGTCAAAAAATAGGGGAATCTTGACATTGTCAGGTAAAGTATAAGAGGTACTGTAATTATTGAAACTACAAAAAAAGTCTCTGCATTTATCAGAAAGCTCAAGGGAGGCAAGTGTAATTTACCCCTCTCCCAATCTATCTGTCTTGCTATCAACTGAGAGGAAGTTGGGACCAGATAGGGAGTCACCGGATCTGGAGCTGTAACCATCGTCAGAGAAGGATCTCTTTGTCTTTCCACCATTTCTCCTTTTACCACGACGGTCGCTGCTCGCATCGTGCCGAGATTCAAATCCTTGCCGTCATATTTGCCCAAGACAACCTCTATAGGGTGGGCGCGGGTCTGTTGCGGCCACATAACCTCTAATCTGCCATCCATCCGCCAGATTAGCAGATTGAAGAAAATCAATCTACATCCGTCTGGCAATTCGGCGAATGTGAATTGAGTAGATTAGCAGATTGAAGGATGAATGCAGATCGGTTTGACGGTTTAAAATTTTATAAAATTTTAACATAATTCAATTTGTGCACTTCCTAAAAAAAAAAAAAAATAGTATTACAGTTAATGACTTAAAAAAATATTACAATCGCTGCATGTCTCATCCAAAGAAAAAAAGTTTGAAACTTTAGAATATTAAAATCACTGCAGCCTCATCCACATATTACAATTACAACATGCTTCATCCACATAAAACCACCAAAATCATGAACAGAGCAGTAGTAGAAATTGTATGCATCTGTATTGTCACATCTATATCTATTTTTGAAAACAAAAACCAACTAGTATATATAATCTTTTTTATTTATTATTTTTAGAGTTAGATTTAAAAATCAAAAAACATAGATAAATAATAAATTTATTTTTTTCAATTTAAGTTGAAAACTCTTTTTCAACAAAATATATTCAACAGAATATTTAAACTCTTTTTCAATTGAAAATATAACCAGAATATCTAAACAAATTGAAAACACAAAGTCTTACAAATTAATAGGGGTGCTCGCTGTTTGACGGTTCGATTGCGGCCAAAGGAACCTCAAATCCGCCATCCGTCCAAAACTAGGCAGATTATAAAAAATCAATCCGCAACCATCATCACGTCATCACGCATCCGTTCAAAATGTGGCGGATCGATTCGGTTTGGTCGGTTTGGGTGGATCGGTATATCCATTGCTCATCTCTATATATAGGCACCATCGTGGCGACACCACCACCACAAGATCGCCATTCCAAACGATGTTCGTCGATGGTCGTAGTGGTGTCCATGGACTCCAAATCGATGATCCTCGTTGTCGAGTAGAGTGGGGTGGGAAGACGGCAGCTCATGGTTGTGGCTGCATTTGGTAGAAGAGGCGGTATGTGTGTGTGTATATGTGTGTGTGTGTGTAAAGAGAGAGAGAGAGAGAGAGAGAGAGAGAGAGAAAGAGAGAGGAGTGAACGATGAAGAAGATGCTTGGATAGGCGACCCCAGCCGTTGCTGTAGCAGCGATTGAAGTCGGTCGATCAAGTATCGCAGTTATTGGATTTTGTATTGAAACCCTAGATCGAATATCATTGTGACTGGATATATATGTACATGAATACTTCGAATGGGTGGTCCTTGTCATACCACAAAATTTGGACAATTAAATATTAAATTAAGACTAAACCCCAATCAATATTCCATCATCCAAATCCTAGTGGTGAAACAAAATCTAAACGTTCTCCTCTTCATAAGATTTAAGTAAATTTTCATGCTCAAAAAATAACAAGGGATAATAATAATAATAATAATAATAATAATAATAATAATAATAATAAACGCCAACCAAACTATTCATCATAAATTCATAACTATCTAATACCTCTAACATTAAAGTAGTAACAACTAGTCAAAACAATTTAAATAATGTAACGTTGAAAAACAACCCACAATGCCAAATTGTCAAAAATACTAAGGTCATAAAAAATAATAAATACATAAACTAATATCAACCATAAGCTCAAGAAAACCAAAAAAAGTCCAACAGACATGTCCTACGATCATAGTTATTTCTTGTCACCACTATAGTCCCAACTAATCCTGCAAAGGAAGCTCGGCTGCACTCAAACAGAATGCACCCAAGTTGCCAAGAGACAAAACGAGTCAGTATACAGGTATACTGGAATGAGTACAAGATTTAACACCTACGTGTCCACTAGACATAAACAAAAATACATTTAATTCTTGTTACGAGACAAGACAAGTACTTTCATCCGCACCGAAACGAATGGGTAGTTTCCCGAGATACGGTGGCATTTAGTTTCTTACCCGTAAACAACGAAATATAAATTGAGTATAAAATAAAATAAAATAAAATAGAAATAAAAAATGGTGGGTTAGCCTTGCATAAAAAGTTAGTAAGACCCACCACCCTGAAAAAAATAAAGTTAGTATAATTTAATCATAAGTAACTTGCTAAAAAAGTATAAAAATGCACCGTTTCATACTTAAATAATTCAAGTTGACCAAAACTCAAAAAATCAAAAGTTGTACAGAATCAAATTTCCTAAAATACTTCGTAGGTGAATTTAGTAGAAACTGAACAGGTTGAGAGAAAAACTTGATAAAAGAACCTAGACGAAATTCAACCGAAAAATCTGAAACTGAAAACGAACAGAAACTGCCCTAAGATGATTTTTTTCGAAAAGTTCAAAACACAAAAAGTGTGCAGAATAATTTTTTACTTCAGTTTACGCGAAACCAATAAAAATGAGCTCGTTCCGTGGGTTAAAACAGTATCCAAAGTCTGCTATGCTAAAATGAATAAAAATTATTGTAACCAAGATCATCCGATTACAAGTTTTAATTGATCTTTTTAATAAAAAGTTAAAACACAAAAGTTTTCTAGAAACACGTGCACATGTCTTTACTCAAATTTCATAATTTATCAAGGTCGTTTACTATTTTTCAAGATGTACAAATCAATACAATTCATACTATAACAATAAACTCATATTTAGTTATTTGTACCTTAACTCCACCACTTCGGCCCATCACTTCTAGCCTACACATATATCCTATGTGCCTCACATAACCGCTCCGAAGCCAAACTTGCATGGGGATATCATTCTGAGTTTGACCCATACTCTCCGGATGGTTAGCATATACGTACGCGCGTAAATCAAAGTACTTGTCTACTCATGAGAACGAGACAACAATATATATATATACACAATCTCTCATCTACTCATGAAAACAAACACAACAATGCCAAGCCTAAGGCATTCAAATAAATCTCATAACCCTCACTTTTTTTTTTCTTCATACACTCTTTCTCACCAACACTCAAATAAAACAACAATCCATGGAGTCATGGTGGAGTGTAAGGAATTTATCTATGGGTTCTTAATTTATTTTAATTTCATATATCTATGAGTGTAATTACAATCATAAAATAAATACATATAAAACCCTAAACCTTACATACACATCTAATCAAATAATGAAATCAATCCATCATTTATACTTAAATACAAAATCAAACCAACATCAAATAAATAAATAAAAACAACGAATCAATCCATCATCTAATCAATATCTATGGAGTCTAAGTTTATTTCAATTTCATATAATCATAAGTATGATTACAACTATAAAATAAATACATAAAAAAACCTTAAACCTTGCATACGCAACTAATCAAAATAATTAAAATCAATCCATCATCTTCATGTAAATTCAAAATCAAACTAATATCAAATAAATAAAAATAACAAATTAAACATAAATCAAGGGAAGTGAGTTTTATACTCACAATTATTTTTTGAAAATCAAAGAAATATTTGAAGAACTAATGGAACCACCAAAACAAAACCCTAACCCTTTTTTTTTATTCATTTCCTCCCCTTGTTTCTCTTTCTCTCTCAGCAAAGAGCCTTGTCTTCTTTCTTTGATTACTCTCTCTCTCTCTCTCTCTCTCTCTCTCTCGGCTGCTGTGGAAAATCTTCCACCAAAAAGTGATTAAACCTTGGTCTATTATAGTATATCTAATTGACTATTATATTTATATCTTATGCATATAATATAAATACAATATACATAAATATGAATATGATATATATTTTATCAATATATAAACACCTTTTTTTTATATATATATTTTTTTATAAACAATATAAATATATCAATATTCGGATTAATTATCTATAATTAAATAACACATTAAATTAATTAAATACCATATTAAATTCTCATATATCCACACAATTAATAAAAATAAAAATAAAATAAAGTAATAATAATAATAATAATACTAAATAAAATAAATAATGACTTATGAAAACTCAGGATTGCTACAATACACACACCTCAAAAGAATCTCATCCCGAAATTCGATAGGAGAGAATACTAAACAAAAAGCTCCGAGTGCATACGCCGAACTTTCTCTTCCAATTTCCAAGTGATGTCATTCTCATCTTCACTCAATTGCATTTTCACCAAGTTCACTTTCTTGCGCCGCAATTGCTTTACATCCCGATCTAGAATAGTAACCAGTCGCACCACATAAGTTAGATCGTCACTAATCTCCAACACTACTTGGGAAGGGTCTTGCACACACTTCCGCAATAAAGATACATGGAACACATTGTGAATCATAGCTAAAGCAGGTGCTAAGGCTAATTTGTAAGCCACATTACCAATCCTCTCAGTGATTTCATATGGTCCCACCAATCTAGGTGCCAACTTTCCCTTCATCGGTGAGACTTTCAAAAACACAAAATATCCGACATTCAACTCAACCCCCTTACGTTTTCTATTAGCGTAACTCTTCTAACGACTCTATGTTGTCTTAATACGTTCTCAAATAATGTTCACCTTCTCTGTGGTCTCTCTCACCAACTCTAGCCCTAACAACGACGCATCTTCTATCTCCATCCAACAAGCAGGTGATCGACATGGCCTCCCATACAAAGCCTCAAAAAGTGCCATCTCGATACTAGAGTGATAGCTATTATTATAAGCAAACTCCATAAATGGCAAGTGTTCTTCCCAACTACCACCAAGATCGAGGACACAAGCTCTCAACATATCCTCTAAGATCTGATTTACCCGCTTAATTTGCCCATCCGTCTGAGGATAATAAGCCGTGCTTAAGTTTAACCTAGCACCTAAAGCATGCTGAAAACTCTCCCAAAACTCTGCCACAAACAACAGATCACGATCCGAAACTATAGAAACTGGTACGCCATGAAGTCGCCCACTAGGGATGGCAATTTGAACCCGACCCGATGGGGACCTACTCCCCCGTTCCCGATAAGAGCGGTTTTTCCCCGAAAAATATCACCGATGGGCCGGGGATGGTATTCACAATTGAATCCACGATCAATTTCGGACCGGGGACGGGGATAGCTTTTACAGCCCCAGACCCGGCCCGGCCCGGCCCCGTCCCCACCCCCGACCCCGTTTTTTCCCGAGATAAAATTACTTTTGTACCCCTCTGTATATATATGTGTGTCTGTGTGTCTCTCAAATTGTTGGCCTCATTTTAAGGTTATAAACACACAAAACACAGTGCCTCCACTGTGCTCAGTCCCTCTCCCTCACAAGCACAGTGCTCTCTTCACAGAGCCGATCTCCACCGTTTCTCCGTGCTCTTCACAGTTCCCGTTTCTCCGCCACCGTCGCTCTTCCCTTTACTCTCTCTCTCTCTTACTCTATCTCTAATATCTCACCGATTTCAGTCCAAATAGTGCTCTGATCGCCATTTTTCCCAACGAGAGAGAGAGAGAGAGAGCTTCGCATCGTAAGAAAAATGAGGAGAATGGAGAGAGAGAAAGAAAGGAGAGCCGCCATGGAGAGAAAAAGAAGAGAAGAGCTTTTGTGTTATATATATTAGATTTTAGCTCAGATCTCTGTGAGGTATATGATGATCTGTTGTTTGATTTGTTGTTTTTGTTGATCTGTTGTTTGATGTTGTTTCATGATGATCTATGTTGTTGATATATATATATATATTAGATTTTAGCTTAGATCAGATCTATCGATGCTTTCTTCCATCTCTGTTGTTTTTTTTTTATACCTGTTGTCGGGGATTTTTTGGAGTCGGGAAAACTCGATTCCCGTTAGGGGGAGGGGGCGGGCGCGGAGGCGGGGGCGGGGGATGATGGGTTCCCCGCGGGGGATTAGGGCTGGGGACGGGGAATTTTGAACCTTCGGTGATCGGGGACGATGAGTGTAGTCCCCCGCCCCGCCCCGTTGCCATTCTTACGCACTACCTCCTAAATATACAGCCTAGCTAGTTTATCAACAGTTCGGTGAACACTGATAAGAATAAAATGAGCAGACTTGGTGAGTCGATCCACTATCACCCAAATAGATTCATTGCCTTGCTTAGATCGCCGCAATCCATCAATGAAGTCCATAGAGATGTACTTCTATTTCCAGTAGGGATCTCAAGAGGTTGCAAAAGTCCAAATGGTCGTTGGTGTTCTGCCTTAACTTGTTGACACACATAACATCAAGAAACATACTCTCCTACATCCTTCTTCATACCTTCCCACTAAAACGTCCTTTTCAGGTCATGATACATCTTTGTCCCACCAGAGTGAATGGTATATCGGGACCTATGAGCATCATCCATAATCTCTTTCCTCAATTCAACAATGTTAGGTACACACAACCTGCCCCTAAGTCGCAATCCCCCATCTGAGTCCACAGACTAATCAGTAGGACAATCATCGATCAAATCAACTACAAGGTCATCGAACTTGTTGACGAGAAACCCATCTAAATTCTACATCTGAAGAACTTTACCCAGTAACGTCGGCTGCACAGTCAAACTACAAATGTATGCCCTTCAAATACTCTTTATTGGTTGAACATCATGCATCGAAATTAACTCCAAGGACTTCCATTCCTAAATCATCAAAGAAGCTATAATCCCGTGTTGTCGACTAAGTGCATCCGCGACCACATTTCATTTTCCTAGGTGGTAAAGGATCTCGAAATCATAACTACTGACGAATTCAACCCATCTCTGTTGCCTCATGTTCAACTCTTTTTGAGAAAAAAAATATTTAAGACTCTTGTGATCTGTGTATAACTCAAAGCGCTCCCCAAACAAGTAGTGTCGCCACACTTTCAACGCAAAAACAACTGCTGCTAATGCTAAGTCATGAGTAGGGTATCTTCTCTCATGAGGTTTTAATTGGCGAGAAGCATAAGATACAACCTTCTAATAATGCATCAACACACATCCCAAACCAGTTCCACTCGCATCAGTAAACACTACTAATTTTTCCCCTTGTACTAGTATAGTTAACACCAGTGCTGCAGTCAACCGCTACTTTGACTCCTGGAAAGCTCTCACACAATTATCTGTCCATACAAACTTCACATTCTTGCGGGTCAACTTGGTCATAGGTGCTGCAATAGTGGAAAACTTCTTTATAAATCTCCTATAATAACCGGCTAGTCCTAGAAAACTCCTCACCTCTGAAGGGTTCGTGGACTGCTTTCATTCTTTGACCGCAACAACTTTCTTAGGATCTACGGCTATCCCTTGATTGGATACAACATGTCCCAAAAATCGGAGTTTTTTCTCCCAAGAGTGACACTTACTAAACTTAGCATATAACTACTACTCCCTCAAAGTCTGCAATACGACTTTCAAGTGTTCTCTATATTCTTCCTCATTCTTAGAATACACCAGGATATCATTTATGAAGATAATCAGAAACTTATCTAGATACGGTTGAAAAATTATGTTCATCAAGTCCAGGAAATAGGTATGAGCATTTGCCAAACCAAAAGGCATAACAGGAAACTTGTACAATCCATACCGAGTTTGAAAAGCAGTAAACGGTATACTTTCCTTTGACACACTCATCTGATGGTAACCCGTTCTGAGATCAAACTGAAAGAACATGGCTGCCCCCTTCAACTGATTAAACAAGTCATCAATTCTAGGTAGCGGATACTTGTTCTTGATAGTCATCTTGTTTAGCTCTCTGTAATCTATGCACATACGGAGAGTGCCATCTTTCTTGGAGACAAAGATCGTAGGTACTCCTCACGGGGAGTTACTTGAACGAATGAACCCTTTCTGAAGCATCTCTTCCAGCTACTTTTTCATCTCCACAAGCTCTTTAGGCTTCATTTTGTATACCGCCTTAGAAATCGGTGCAGTTCCCGGCACTAGGTCAATGTGAAATTCTACTACCCGTCAAGGTGGAGGTCCATGTATCTCCTGAAATACATCCTCAAACTCACGCACCATATCTACCTCACTAATATCTTGCTTAGGGATTTCTACCGATCACAAAAAACTCGTCATCACCGATTCTTCTCTATCGCTAGAAGTGTGGGTAAGTCGTGGCATACAGGGAATATCTATAATTACAGTCCTTCAAGTACAATCTAGAGTCACAAAGTGTTTTCGCAGCCAATCCATACCCAAAATAATTACAAACCCCTCAAACCCTAACACAATTAGGTCTGCATACAAGACTTTGCCCCCAAAGTCAATCTCAAAATCTTTACATATCTCATAAAGAGTAACTGTCCCTCCTAAAGGGGTCTCAACACGAATAGGTCTAGACAATGAGGTAGTTACAAGGTGTTCTCTTTATACAAACTGTCTAGATATGAAAGAATGAGATGCTCCAGTATCAAAAAGTACGCTAATGGGTTCTTAAAAAAAATTAAAGATACCTTCCAGCTATCACCTTCAAGTTAAATACACAAAAAGAATTTGTTCATAAATACTTAGAATAAACTCAACAACCAAACTATACTAGCTAATCCATGTTTCCACAATCCGAGGATCACCTAAACTCTCACAAGTCTAGGGTAACCTAGAGCTCTAATACCAAACCGTCACGCCCCAAAATTTGGACAAATTAAATATTAAATTAGGACTAAACCCCAATCAATATTCCATCATCCAAAACCTAGGGTGAAACAAAATCTAAATGTTCTCGTCTCCATAAGGTTTAAGTAAATTTCCATGCTCAAAAAATAACAAGGGATTAAAACAATAATAATAATAATAATAATAACAATAATAATTAATAAACGCCAACCAAACTATTCATCAGAGATTCATAATTATCCAATACCTCCAACATTAAAGTAGCAACAACTAGTCAAAACAATTTAAATAATGTAATGTTGAAAAACAACCTACAATGCCAAATTGTCAAAAATGCTAAGGTCATAAAAAATAATAAATACATAAACTAATATCAACCCTAAGCTCAAGAAAATCAAAAAAATTCAAAAGACATGTCCTACAATTATAGTTATTTCTTGTCACCACTATAGTCCCAATTAATCATGCAAAGGAAGTTCGGCTGCGCTCAAACAGAACGCACCCGAGTTGCCAAGAGACAAAACGAGTTATTATACAGGTATACTGGTATGAGTACAAGATTTAACACCCACGTGTCCACCAGACAAAAATAAAAATACATTTAATTCTTGTTACGAGACAAGACAAGTACTTCCATCCGCACCAAGACGGATGGGTAGTTTCCCGAGATACGGTGACATTTAGTTTCTTACCCGTATACAACGAAATATAAATTGAGTATAAAATAAACAAAATAGAAATAAAAAATGGTGGATCAACCTTGCATAAAAAGTTAGTAAGGCCCACCATCCTGAAAAAAAATAAAGTTAGTATAATTTAATCATAAGTAACTTGCTAAAGAAGTATAAAAATGCACCGTTTCATACTTAAATAATTCGAATTGACCAAAACTCAAAGAATAAAAGTTGTACAGAATCAAATTTCCTAAAAAGCAACTTGAATGAATCTAGTAGAAACTGAACAGGTTGAGAGAAAAACTTGATAGAAGAACCTAAACGGAATTTAGAAACTGAACAGGTTGAGAGAAAAACTTGATAGAAGAACCTAAACGGAATTCAACCGAAAAATCTGAAGCTGAAAACGAACAGAAACTGTCCTAAGATGATTTTTTTCGAAAAAGTTCAAAACACAAAAAGTGTGTAGAATAATTGTTTACTTCAGTTTACGCGAAACCAATAAAAATGAGCTCGTTCTGTGGGTTGAAACAATATCTAAAGTCTGCCCTGCTAAAATGAATAAAAACTATTGTAACCAAGATCATCCGATTACAAGTTCTAATCGATCTTTTTAATAAAAAGTTAAAATACAAAAGTTGTCTAGAAGCACGTACACATGTCTTTGCTCAAATTTCATAATTTATCGAGGTCGTTTATTATTTTTCAAAATGTACAAATCAATACAATTCATACTCTAATAATAAATTTATATTTAATTCTCTGTACCTTAACTCCACCACTTTGGCCCATCACTTCCGGCCTACACATATATCTCATGTGTCTCCCGTATATCTAATACCGCTCCGCAGCCAAACTTGCACGGGGATATCGTCCCGAGTTTGACCCACACTCCCCGAATGGTTAGCATATACGTACGCGCGTAAATAAAAGCACTCGTCTACTCATGAGAACGATGCAACAATATATAATATATATATATATATAATATGTACACAATCTTTCATCTACACACCATCAATGGTGGAGATTCAAAGGGGTTGTGGAGGTCTCCAAAAAAAGGGGTTTCAATCATTGTTGAAAATAAATAAATGTAAAAACCCTAAACCTTACATACACATCTAACCAAATAATGAAATCAATCAATCATTTACATGCAATTACAGAATCAAACCAACATCAAATAAATAAATAAATAAAAACAACGAATCAATCCATCATTTAATCAATATCTATGGACTCTAAGTTTATTTCAATTTCATATAATCATGAGTGTGATTACAACCATAAAATAAATACATAGAAAAACCTAAACCTTGCATACACAACTAACCAAAATAATTAAAATCAATCCATCATCTTTATGTAAATACAAAATCAAACTAATATCAAATAAATATAAATAAATAAATAAAAATAACGAATTAAATATAAATTAAGGGAAGTGGATTTTGTACTCACAATTATTTTTTGAAAATCAAAAAAATATTTGAAGAATTAATGGAGCCACTGAAACAAAACCCTAACTTTTTTTTTTTTTTCCTTTTCTCTCCTCATTTCTCTTTCTCTCTCGGCACAGAGCCTTTTCTTCTTTCTTTGATTATTCTCTCTCTCTCTCTCTCTCTCTCTCTCTCTCTCTCTCACACACACACACACACACACACACACACTCGGCTGCTTTGGAAAATCTTCCACCAAAAAGTGATTAAACCTAGGTCTATTATAATATATCTAATTAACTATTATATTTATGGGTCATGATTGAGACCCCCTCCAATCACCACCCCACACACACGTGGTGGGTGGTGATTGGAGGAAAAGGGAAAAAAAAGAAGAAGAAAAAAAAGAAAAAGTAGCCAATTAGGTGAAGAGGGGGTCAAGGGGTGGGAAAAAAAGGGGTCCGGGTCATTATTGTATATTTATATCTTACACATATAATATAAATACAATATACGTAAATATGAATATGATATATATCTTATCAATATATAAACATTTTTTTTTATAAACAATATAAATATATCAATATTTAGATTAATTACCTATAATTAAATAACACGTTAAATTAATTAAATACCATATTAAATTCTCATGTATCCACACAATTAATAAAAATAAAATAAAGTAATAATAATAATAATAAATAAATAAATAGTGACTCACGAAAACTTAGGGTTGCTACAGTCCTTGAATGATTGTTCTCTGTTAATATTATCAACAGTGTTGACCATTTCTCACACAGATTTGAGCCTCCCTTTTTCTCTCAATACAGATAGATATTATAGATACAACAATGCTAGGTATCATGAAAAACCTTTCATGAAAATAATCATGAAAGTTTCGTGACCCTTGGATTACACTTAGAATAAAGCACCACACACTAATCAAGATAATTTAAGGATCATAATTAAATTTTCATGATCCCTAACTTTTCCCTTATAGATATGTGTATTTATTTACTTGACTTCTCTTTATTCTTTTTCAGTTCTTCTTCATACTTCTTTAATCTCTCATTCCGCTTCTTCTGTCCATAGAAATCACAAAAACAAGGAATTGTTGCAGAGCAAAATAGAATAAAATGGGGGGATTGAAGATTGAAGAGTCAATCTAGAGTATTTACTTGTTTCTCTTACCAGACACTTGTTAATGATGATGATGTTTGTGTGTGAGATCATGAAGCCACGCTGATCCAGATCTTCACTCAAGATCTCTCTCATCCTCTGCACTCTGCAATCTCTCTCTCTCTCTCTCTCTCTCTCTCTTTGTGTTTGTGTTTTGAAATTGGTTGATTGTGAAGTAGTATTGGTGATCCAGATTGTTTTTGTCGTAAATTATTTGAACAGATAAAAACATTTAAACAGTTCAGTCTCTATTTCCTCTATAAAAATATATATTAAAAAAATTTAAACAAATAAAAAGAATAGGCTTGTGAAATTCAACAGATAAGGAAATAGGTTTTGTGAAATTTAGCAGGGTCAAAATTTTGAGTGGATAATCAAAAAGTTTAAATAGATAAATATAAATTTAAACAGATTGTGAAGTAGTATTGGTGATCCAGATTGTTTTTGTCGTAAATTATTGGAACAGATAAAAAACATTTAAACAGTTCAGTCTATATTTCCTCTATAAAAATATATATTAAAAAAATTAAACAAAGAAAAGAATAGGCTTGTGAAATTCAACAGATAAGGAAAATAGGTTTTGTTGAAATTTAGCAGGGTCAAAATTTTTGAGTGGATAATCAAAAAGTTTAAATAGATAAATATAAATTTAAACAGGTAGATATAAATTTAAACATATAGAAAAAAAAATTGAACAGATATATATAAATTTGAATTGATAGTCAAAAAAAGTCAACAGATAACAAAAAGTTAATAAATAAATTAATAGGTAAAATAAGAAACAAAATGTCTTCCGAAGCCAATAAAAAGATTTCTCACCAAATTATTTTACAAATAATGGACTTCTCACTAACCAAAAAATCCATTGGACCTAATATTTTATACCTTTCTTACCTTTTTCAACAATTTCTCTTTCACTTTTATCTCATAATTTATTTTTTAAAATTTTATTTATTTAGTCCTTAAAGCTTCTTATTTGAGTTTTTCGTTTTTTTTTTTGATAAATTACAAATACACTCCATGAGGTTTGCTTAAAATACGAATTGCCCCCTGTGGTTTGGAAAATTACAAATACCTCTCTGTCAGAATTTTTTATTTAATAGAATTAATTGAAAAAGTGAAATTTCTAACTGTTCACTTATACAATAATAAAATAATCTGAATTATTAATTGAAATAAAATTTTAACATTATTAAAAACTGTTAATTAACTTGATGATTTATTAGTAAAAAGACCTATTTGTTATGAAATTAAAAATCTTAGGGACATAATGTAATTTTTAGAACTACAAGAATAATTTGTAATTTAAATAAATTTCAGAAATGTATTTGTAATTTACTTTTTTTTTTATTAGAACTACCAATCACCTTTCATTTAAAGCAAGACTACTAACAAGAGCTGAATTTGAGAGTTGGTTTGGGAAGTGGGTTGACTTTGTGACTTGTTGACTATTTTAGCCTGGGTCTAAAAAGTCTCATTTGGGAAAGACTTCTTGGTTTTTTTTGGCTTTTTTAGCTTTTTTGTAAGAGAAAGAATATAATGATTATGGGTTGAATGTGATGTTTTACCTTATTGGACTAAAATAGCATATTTTGTCTTATATGGCTATCTTAACCCCAACTCATCTTTCCAAATACAGTTAGTTCAAATCAATTATTGTTAAAATGTAATTTAGATAGTGTTTAGAACGATTTAAATAAGTGTATTTTTTAACTTTTTATGAAAAGATGTGCAAAAAAAAAAGAAGTAAAGAGATCATGTGACCTAAAAAAGATAAAAAAATAAAATAAAAATGCACTTTTATAAGGAATTAATGCCAAATAGTGCCTTAATGAGTAGGAAAGTAATTTTATAATTTGAACAATCCAAAGCATATTATCAAACACTCATTTTCTTACTCGCACTATATCCTATTATCAATTACTTATATATTTTTCTTCATGCTCATTTCTAAATAGTGAATAAAAAAATTGAGTATTTCATTATATGATTTAGTTGTTTAAATTTTAAATTGATTTTTTTGCCCATTGTATTTTAACGGTTACTATATATAGTTTGTCAAACCTGCACATAAATTCTTGAGAACTCACCGGTGAATGTTTTTTCTAAGGACTCTTCGATGACAAAGTTAGATATGTTTTAAAGAAGAAAATAATGAGAGAGAGTAGATGTATAATGAAAAGCATGCATTTTTTGTGAGTTGTCAATGAGATATATAAAATGAAGGCACTACAAAAAAAAAAAACACTTTTGGCGACTAAATTTTTAGTCGCCAAAAGTCCGTTTTTAGTCGCCGAAAGTCGAAATTTTACTTTCCCCGACAAAATTTTTTAGTCGCCACATTTGTCGCGTATATGTGGTCGGCGGAGGTATTGGCGACTAAAACGTTTTTAGTCGCCAAAATACAAGCTTTAGCGACCAAAATTTTAGTCGCCAATAGTGTTTTCCACTTTTGAAAATCATACATTTACCGACTAATAATTTAGTCGCCAATACTCACTCAATTGCCGACTAAACCGTTTAGTCGCCAAAATAAAGACCTTTGGCGACTAATAATTTTTGTCGCCAAAGGTGTTTCCGTCGAAAAAAAAAAAAAACCCATTTTTTTTTGCTTTTTCTGAGTTTCGAACCCTAACCGTCCCACATTTCGAACCTTTTTGCAACACACTCCCTCCACTATGCCACTACAACATCACATGAATATATATGCAATATATATTATTTATATAGTATATTAACCGGTATTAATACAAAATAATATATATAAATATAATTTTTTTAATTCAATATAATTTATGTAAAAAATAAATTATTTACTAAAAAAAAATTTAAGCCACTTTTGGCGACTAAATTAAATTTTTAGTCGCCAATTCTATCATTTTCGGCTACTAATTATTATTTAGTCGCTAAAAAATTGAGTTCCGCCTAGAAATAAGCAGTTTTGGCGACTAAACCTGTTTTTAGTCGCCAAAAACGTCCCCTTTTGGCTACTAAACTGAATTTTAGTAGGCAATGGACTGTTTTTAGCTACTAATTTTTTTTTTGTAGCCAAAAACCTTCACTTTCAGCGACTAAACTGTTTTTAGTCGCCAAATCCATCACTTTTGGCTACTAAATCATTTTTAGTCACCAAAAACCGTGACTTTTGGCTACTAAACAACCTTTAGTCGCTAAAACCCCTACATTCGGCGACTAAACTGCCTTTTAGTCGCTAATACCCTTATATTTGGCGACTAAAGTCTTTTAGTCGGCAAAAGTGATCAATTTTGGCGATTGTACTACTTTCAGTGACGAAAAATGCAATTTTTGTCGCCAAAAGTGCTTTTTGTTGTAGTGAGGTATGAGAGGCGATCACGCCATAATATGGTGGACCCTCTCACACCAAATCAAATCCTTCTATGGTGATTCAATCTTCCCATAGGAAGAAGTTACTGGAAGTAGGAAGTTTAAAATTTGAATGAAGAGTCACAATGGTTTAGAAATATGGTGATCATTGAGTTTGAATTCAATAAGTTGCAGCCGTTAACTAACAACCACCATATGCTATATATATGGACAATGCATAGGTTCAAAGCACTTGAATTTCTCTCAATTTTTCCTCTTCCAGATTGTATTCTTCTGCGTGATTAAACACTCACAAGAACTTCAATCCATTCCCATTGTTAAGATTATCTTACATAAAACCCTTCACCTGAGCGAGAATGTTATTTTTTGTGACACTATTCTTAAGACGTGCATGCATAATAGTACTTGTAGTGCAGCTTCTTGTTTTCTCCTGATTCGACTATAGTTGCAAACTGTGGGGTTCACTTCTTAGGGGCTATTTGGAAATATGGATTAAAATATTAAAAGTTAATTTTTAATTTATTTTAAGTTATATTATTTTTTTTATAAAATAATTAAAAAATTAAAAAATTAAATTTTAACTATCTTTTCAAAATATTCCTTAATCGTATCAACTTCACTACAAATTGAGGTCGTACTAAGTACGGAGTGCAACGACGGTGGGCGAGATAATCCAAGTATCACAGATGGTCTATCCGAGCACGAGGTGGTCATTGGTTGACTTGGGCGAGTTGGTGCTCGCAGCCCTCCGAGCTTAGTTTTTTATTTATGTTGTTTTCATTTACCTAAATTGTAATATATATATATATATATACCTGCTCTCTCTGTTTGCTGATTGTTACACTTGAACCATATCTTTGTCATCAATAAATGATATTTTCTTTGTCAATATCTATTGGACGAATTACACTTACAATCCCGGTTAGAACTCTTGTCATTTTAATTTTTAATTTTTCAATTGTGATATATTTAACCTTATATTTTAAATCTTGTTTCAAATAAAGACAATTGAAGATACAATTACTTAATTTCAAGGACAAAATTATCACTTTGATAAAATATAAATTAATTTGACGAAAATAAATGTCAATTTTTTTTTTTGATTTTTATAATTATTTCTACCAACCAAAGATAAAATTATATAAAATTAATTGATCTTTTAGACATTTATTTATTTATGTTTTACCAAATTAATTTTTATTATGTGTTTAGATGATGATCATTGTGGTTGTTAATATTTTAATATGTAACCAATATGTTTAATATATGAAATGTTTTTAGTTTTGAAATTTTTGATTTAATAATAATATCAAACTTGTCGCCATATTTGACTTTTAGAAAAATATAAACTAATTTAATGAAAATAAAAATAACAACTTATTACATAATCATTATCCAAACACATAATAAAAATTAATTTGGTAAAAAAATAATAAATAAATGTCTAAAAAATTTATCAATTTTACATAATTTTATCTTTAGTGGGTATAAATAATTTTTAAAAATTCAAAAATATTTTTTTGAAATTTATTTTTATCAAGTTAATTTATATTTTATCAAATTGATGATTTTGCCCTTGAAATTAAGCAATGGTGTCTTCAATTGTCCTTATTTAGAACAAGATTCAAAATACAGGGTCAAATGTGTCACAATTGAAAAGTCAATGACCAAAATGACATAAGTCTCAAACTATAGGGATTAAGAGGGTAATTTATATTTATAAATTGGGCCGAGCTGGGTGTTGGGCTGAGATAGGTCCAAATACGAAAGACAGTGGATACATCGGTCAAAAGGAGGGCTACGGTTAGTTCGGTTCAAAGGAGTACCGGTTAGTTCGGTTGCCAGATGGGCACGGGGTAGTGGCGGAAGAAGTTGGAAACTGCTGGAGGCAGGAGCAATTAGAGAGGTGCACTACCCAAGATGGATCTCCAACACAGTCGTAGTGCCAAAGAAGAATGGCAAGTGGCGTGTCTGCGTCGACTACAAAACAGTCAACAAGGCATGCCCAAAAGACAGCTTTCCTCTACCACGGATAGATCAATTGGTAGACCTAACGGCAGGGCACAACCGACTTAACTTTCTGGATGCATACAGAGGCTACCATCAAATTGCCATGCACGAACCAGATCAGGAAGTGACGTCCTTCACAACTCCAAGAGGACTATACTGCTACAAGGTCATGCCCTTTGGCCTAAAGAACGCAGGAGCGACATTCCAGAGAATAGTCACCAAGATGTTTGAGCCATTGTTAGGCAGAACAATGGAGGCTTACATCGACGATATGGTGGTCAAAAGCAAGGATGAGAATGACCATCTCAAGGACCTAGGTGAGATGTTTGAGATCCTAAAGAAGCATAAGTTACGCCTCAACGCGTCGAAGTGTGCATTCGGAGTAGGATCTGGCAAATTCCTGGGCTTCCTGGTGACCAACCGGGGTATAGAGGCAGACCCCTCCCAGATCAAGGCAATTCAGGATCTGGAGAGACCAAACTCAGTCAAAGAAGTGCAGCATCTCACTGGCATGGCCGCTGCGCTCAATCGGTTCATAAGCCGGTCGTCCGACAGATTACGACCATTCTTCCATGCTTTAAAGGCCAAGTTTGAGTGGGACGACGAATGCGACCGAGCTCTGGAAAGCTTGAAGGAATACATGTCTTCTCCACCATTACTTGTAACCCCAATCCCTGGAGAAGAACTATTCCTGTACCTAGCAGTCTCACAACACGCAATTAGCGCAGTATTGGTCCGTGCAGAAGGAATCCAACATCTGCCCATCTATTATGTCAGCATGACATTGCTGGGAGCCGAAACAAGGTACTTGCCACTGGAGAAACTGGCGTTGGCCTTGATGATGGCCTCAAGGAAGTTGTCGCACTACTTTCACGCCCACACCATAGTTGTTCTCACAGCCTTCCCATTAAAAGCTTTGTTTGAAAGGGCGAACTTTTCTGGGCGAATTCTGAAGTGGGCAGTAGAGCTGGGGCAATACGACATCAATTCCAACCCAAAACCGCAATAAAAGCTCAAGCATTGGTGGATTTTCTCACATAATTCACCACCAGGAAGTCATCACATCTGCCCAATCGACCTGACTGAAACAACCGAAATAGGGATGGAAGTTGACGCCGGAATAGCGCAACCCCTGGTGCAATATACTCAGCCAGACGCCAAGGCAGCCCAAAACGAAGCAGGGAAAGGAGAAGCGAACCATGTTACACCAAGTCAAGACTCACCAACAAAACAAGACTTGGTACAACCAGATGGCGAGGGCAGACAGCAAGCATGGACCTTAAAGAAGACACCACCAACATGGAAGATCCCAAGGCATCATCCGATCCCTCCACTTGCTGGAAGTTGTTTGTTGGAGAGATGTGGAAGCTCTTTGTGGATGGAGCATCCAACCGATATGGAGTAGGACTTGGCATAGTCCTTATCTCTCCAGATGGCCTAGTAGTAGAGCAAGCAGTCAACCTTGGCTTCCCAGCATCAAACAATGAAGCGGAGTATGAAGCGCTTCTTGCAGGTCTCAAGTCAGCGTTCTACATGAAGGCCACCGAGCTAATGGTTTATAGCGACTCACAGCTGGTGGTAAACAAATATCTGGCGACTACGAAGCAAAGGATGACAGGATGGCCAAGTACCAAGAGCTGGTCAGAACAGAGATCAAAAAATTTGAAAGTAGTCAGGATAGAGAGCAGATCGCAGATCGGCAGAGAGAAAAACAGCAGAGCAGACGAACTGGCAGGCTTCGCCTCAATGGCAGATCCTCCATCCTCATCCACTACTGATCGACTATCTGCTAGGCCAAGCATTGAAGACCCAGAAGCAGAAGAGGTATGTTGCGCCGATCTAGGCCCTTCTTGGATGGATCCCCATCATATTATTCCTGAAAGACGGAACCCTACCAGAAGAGAAGAAAGAAGCGCCAACAGAATAAGAGCAAAATCGCAGCGATTTTGGCTCTCTCCATCCTTGGCATTGTATAAAAGTCCGTTCTTCAGGACCTTACCTAAAGTGTGTCCACCCCAGCAAAGTGGAAGCATTCCTGTTCGAAAATACATGAGGTGTATGCGGCAGCCATCAAGGAGGAAGATCATTGGCATACCGAGCGATTTCACAAGGATATTGGTGGCCATACATGCAAGCAGATTCAAAAAAGTATGTCAAAAAGTTGCGAAAAATGCCAGAAGTTCGCACATCAAATACAGGCCAACCTGCCAGAGAACTCCTACCTCTAACTAGCCCATGGCCCTTCGCAATGTGGGATTGGACATAGTAGGACCATTTCCAACAGCACCAAGGCAACAGGAAGTTCTTTCTCGCCGCAACCGACTACTTCACAAAATGGGCGGAAGCAGAAGCCTTGGCATCAATCAAGGAAAAAGATGTGAAAAGTTTGTCTGGCAGAATATCATCACTCGATTTGGCATTCCAAAGGCACTGATATCAGACAACGGCACGCAATTCGACGGTAGGATTTCAGGGGCTTTTGTGAAGAATACAAGATTAGAATTCTACAATTCTACACCAGCATATCCCAGGCAAATGGTCAGGCAGAGGCATCAAACAAGGTAGTCTTGGATGGACTGAGAAAAGGTTAGAGGAGAGCAAAGGGCAAATGGGCAGAAGAACTCCTCATGTTTTATGGGCTTACCGCACCACACCTCGCCGATCAACAGAGGAAACACCATTCTCCTTAGCTTATGGCATGGAAGCAGTCATCCCATTAGAAGTTGACCTCCCCACAATTCGAAGCGAAAACTTTGACCCAGACTTAAATGGCGAAGCCATAGCACTGGAGCTTGACCTCGCGGAAGAAAGAAGAGACAGAGCATTGGTTCACATCGCCTCCTACCACAAGAACTGTCCAGAAAGTATAACAAAACAGTGCATCCAAGGCAATTCAAGATCGGAGATTGGGTACTGCGGAAAGTAATGGAAATACCTTGGTACCAGGAGATGGCAAGCTCGGACCTAACTGGGAAGGACCTTACAAAGTGGTCGGATTAGCAGGCAAAGGGGCATACCACTTAGAAGATGAGGACGACAAAGCAATTCTCAGGCCATGGAACACTGCCAATCTCAAGTTGTTTTATTTTTAGCTTTTTTTTCTTTTAAGTATGTGTAATTTTTTACTTCCTCAAATAAAACAAATCGATTCTTTTTCAGTATAATTGTTTTCAGTAGAAGGTAACTTTAGTATGTTAGGAGCATTGTAAACATAGTTGGCCGGAATAACCAACTATGACCCCTCCTAAGCCCAAGATAAGGATCCAGGCTGCAGGACGTTTGGTCGGAATAACCAAACACTATATTCTAAGTTGGCTGAAAAAACCAACTCAGAGGTTGGCTGGATTAAACCAACACTTCGTACTCCTCAGCCGAAGTAAGTTTATGGCTGAAGAGTGGTTGGCTGGATTAAACCAACACTTTGTACTCTTCAGCCGACGTAAGTTTATGGCTGAAGAGGGGTTAGCTGGATTAAACCAACACTTTGTACTCTTCAGCTGAAGTAAGTTTATGGCTGAAGAGGGGTTGGCTGGATTAAACCAACACTTCGTACTCCTCAGCCGAAGTAAGTTTATGGCTGAAGAGTGGTTGGCTGGATTAAACCAACACTTTGTACTCTTCAGCCGAAGTAAGTTTATGGCTGAAGAGGGGTTGGCTGGATTAAACCAACACTTCGTACTCCTCAGCCGAAGTAAGTTTATGGCTGAAGAGTGGTTGGCTGGATTAAACAAACACTTTGTACTCTTCAACCGAAGTAAGTTTATGGCTGAAGAGGGGTTGGCTGGATTAAACCAACACTTGTTACTCTTCAGCCGAAGTAAGTTTATGACTGAAGAGTGGATTAGACGGATTAAACCAACTCTTTGTACTCTTCAGCCGAGATAGTTACAACGGCAGAAGAGTGGTTGGCTAGTAGGATTGAATATTGAATAGCTAGAACCGGAAAACTCTATCTCGGTCAAAAATGTGGCAAGAAAGCATGCTCAAATAGGAAAGCAAAACCGAAATAGCAGTTGGAAACATTGAAAATTCATTACAGGCGCGAGCATACAAAACAAAACCGGAGTAAGAGTTTAGCACAAAAGATCTTTTTTCATTCATTAAAGTGAAAAACAAGTACAACTGAGGGGCCGCAGCCCGGTTACAAATTCAAGACAAAAGAAAAGAAAAATGAACATTAGTTGAAGAGTTCATCAATTTTAGCGCCTAGTTCAACATCAGACGGGAGCACGGTTTGAGGTGGGAGCTCGGTTTCAGCATGAACCTCGGTATCAATCGGCTGAATGTTGTCAGTCAACAGCTCATCAGTTAGGTCTTCAACTACCGGCTCCAACCGAACTGTTTGATCGTTGGGTTGCTCATCAACGGCCGAAGTATCAGTTGGTTCATCCTCATCATCATCTTCATCATCATCAGAGCCTTCAAGAAATTGCCTCTGAAGATCGGCAGCGTACTGCGCCAGTGAAGCCAGAATGGAATACTGTGGAGCATTGTAGACCTCGGTGTCGGGTGTACAACCGAGCTGCTCCACAGCACTCCTCCAGCCGCATTTGAAGAACAGATCCTTGGCGGCATCACATTGGAGGATGTAGGCGTCCTCTGCCTTCTTGAAGCCTCGCTTTTCGGCTTCTTTCATGCCCTCCTTCAATTGGGCTATCTCAGCATCTTTCTTCTTTTCAATCTTCGCCAGCAGACGCAGGTACTTGTCCTTTACCTCGTTGGCAACCTTCTGCTTTTCGGCTTCGGCCGAACTAACCAGTTCGGTCAGTCGGCCGTTCTCAGATCGCAGTTCGGCAATTTGTTTCCCTGCCTCCTCTAGTTCGGCTTTTTTTGCTTCGGCCTCTGCCATGGCCTCCCTGGTGTTTCTCCTAAGCTCCATCACCCTCCTGTGTGTAACATTGTTTTTCTAGATGGCCTGCAAAGGAGTAGTAAATTTTCCTTTAGCCGGACTGAAAGTTGAAAAAATTATAAAGAAAGAAGAGAGCTATTTACCAGGATCATCGACTTCGTTGAAGACCGGATGGACTTCATCTCGGTGTTTAATTGCTTGTAGTGGTGCTCCATGTCTTTTGGAAGGCACACACTTTTGGCCAGATTGAAAGCCATCAAGTGGTCCTTCTCAGAGACCACCGAATCAGATTCCAGAATATCTCGGTCCTGGAAAGTAAGGTTTGGCACCCATTTGGAAGGAGCAGCTCGGTCAGACTGCTCCGGTTGAGCACTTCGTTGAGGGCTTGGAGGAGGGCTTGGTGGCAGAACTGTCTCATTCTCATCAGCAAGTCGTTGCTCGGTTTGGCTAGTCCGGGCACGCTTGCTTGGGCGAGATGAGGACGGCCGTTGAGATGGGAGGGCTACCACGGTCTCAGTGGTCTGGTCGGTTTGTGGTACCTCGGTTGGGTTTGATGCGGTCAGCAGGGCCTTCAGTCTGCTCCTTTTGGCCATCTCTTGTTCGGCGGTGAGAGGCACTAGGTTGATCTGGGGCAAGGAGGGATCCGGCTCAGGAGCGTCTTCCAGAAGGAAGTCGGTCACTCTGGCTTTTCGGCGACCGGTGTATCGGTAGGTCGGCTCAAAACTTAACAGCTTAGCCCAACTCCTTTCTTCAACACGTAGTGCGGCGCGAAGTACGCCTAAATTGGGGTGGCTATACAATGAATGAATGTGGGCTGGATCTGCATGAAAAAGACAACTGTTAGTTCGGCTTAAAATTAGCAACCGGAGTAAAAAAGTAGAAAGCAAGGAGACCGAAGTAAAGTATACCAGGGATTCCTTTGTTCCAGTTTATACTTCGGCCTGGGATCTGGGCTTGGTGGTCTTCAAAATTCCCAGACACCCAGAAGAAATCGTCGTCATTTAAGTCCTTATCCGGCGTGTCTTTTATTATTTTTTCACGTCGGCGGCGTATTCTTAAATAATATACCCATCCATCCTCTTTGGATCCTAAGGAATATTGGTGGAATATTTCGGCTAGACCGAGGTTCAGACCGGCTTGACAGTTTAGTTCGGCGATGCCCATTATTATACGGTATGAGTTGGTTGATAGTTGGGTTGGGCAAATTCGGGTTTGCCTAAGGAATTCACAAATCAAAGGTTGGACTGGGAATCTTAGTCCGGTTTCTATTATTGATAAAAGGGTAAAAGGCACAAAACCCTCATTCCCCCAAGGTATGACACCTTTTTTGGCTAGGGTAAGGTTGACATCGGCAGGAATATTGTAATCTTTGCAGAATTCGGCTAAGCCTCCAGGGGTTTTTACCAAAAACCTATACTTTCCCATTTATTTTAAGTTATAAATAAATTAGCTCGGTTTGGAAACTGTGCTCAGTAGCTCGGTTGAGCGCGCAGTGCCTGGGCAACCTAAGTCTGCAAAGTGGAAAACAAGGTGTTAAGCACAGATCGTTGACCGTGCTACAAAAAGAAAACAAAGATAAAGAAGTCCTACTTCGGCTAGGGGATGCTACAAGTTTTATCTCGGTTCTAACAATATGCTTGGTAGCACGGTCTAGTGGAGGGTTTGATAGCTCGATTTGAGCAAGAGGGTTGGTTATCTCGGTTTGAGCTATGAGGTTTGTTACTTCGGTTAAGCCTCTAGGGGCAGCTTTCTGAGTTCGGTTTAGACACTAAGAAAGCTGGCTTAGCCCCCAAGGACTTAGCTCGGTTGGAGGTCAAAGTTTCTAAAATGCTAAATTCAAAACTTAGTTCGGTGCGATTATCTCGGCTAAGGTCAATCGGAAGATAGTGACTTAAATTACTAGTATTTTCACAAGTTCTAGTTCGGTTATGACTTAATAAGATCTACATACAGCACAAACAGTGTCCTAGTTCGGTTGGGGGATGTTTATAGATCAAAACGGCGTTCTATTGGCTATCTCATGAAGTTCTAGCGTTCGATAGCCAAGTTTTTTCCAGAAAAAGTACGAAACTAACAGCAAAAAGTGTTTTGCAAAATAGTGTGCAATGGATTGAATGAAAGCAAAAAACAAATGAGAGAAACAGATTCATGATGCCTACCTGGTAGAGGGGAACGAGATAGAAGCAACGGCAGCAAAACACAAGCTTCAAAATTGCAGGGTTGAAGAGCAATGAAACTTTCAGAGGTTCTCAGGAGAGAAAGAAGGAAAAGTGTAACGATAGATCGAAAAATGGGAAGATTGTTTTGTGTAGAAGGAAAAGATGCGGGAACTGTTCAAAAATTGCGAAGTACGAGGGCGGCGTTACAGCTGTGATTGACCAATCATGGGTTGCCACGTGTCTTTTGGAAGGACAAGCGTTTCAATTGCTGAGACTGAAGAGATGTTGTGACCGGATAAGAACGGCTCGGCTTAAAGCTTAGCTCGGCTGGAAAGGCTTGGGGACTCTAGCTCGGCTGGTGAACAGATAATCCCAATCATGCTATGCAGATGGAATTAAGGGGCAATTGAGAGGGTAATTGATATTTATAAATTGGGCCTAGCTGGGTGTTGGGCTGAGATAGGTCCAAATACGAAAGACAGTGGATACATCGGTCAAAAGGAGGGCTACGGTTAGTTCGGTTCAAAGGAGTACCGGTTAGTTCGGTTGCCAGATGGGCACGAGGTAGCTCGGTTGCGGCGTATTACAAATTAGCCCGGTCATCTCCTCTAACGGAGTATGATAGAACCTTCTTCAGGACTGTTCTGAGTTAGTTCGGCTCGGCGCTTCTATGGATAGCTCGGTTTTAGTATTTGAAGCCGAGATAGAAGCAAGCGAGGGAAGAGCCGGACTTGAAGTTAGATCGGTCGCGCATACCTGTCTAGTATGGAAGTGTTATTTCGGTCGTTTGGTAGTTCGGCCATGGTAAAACCATCTCACTTGGTTTAAGCAGTGAGGGGGGTGTTAAGAGATAAGCATTATCTTTTAAGAGTATGAATCCTAAGAGGACTCTGCATGGAGAAGTAAAAGTCCTACTAGGATTGTGCCACACGGAATCTATAAAAGCTCATAGACATCACCTTTGGAGAGGTAACACAACTTTGTTTTCTGAATACACAGAGCTTTTGTCTATCTGTCAAGCTTACTGACTTAGGCATCGGAGAGGTTTCCGGGGCACACACCCGCCGGCTAGCTCACGTTTGTGTTTTCAGGTGATAAAGCGACGTCTTACGGAGGAACGCAGACTTGATCAACAGGATTATACGAGAAGGTTTATTTCTTTCCCGTACAGGGACCATTAGTGTAATTCGCCCATATATATTGAAAAATTACATTTTATTTCTTTTAATTAGAACCATTATCACTCTCTCTAAACTAGTGTTATCAATATCATATGATACGCGATACATTTCAAATATTTAAAATACTTCTTTTTGGTGATATATATTTATAGTTAGTGCTATAATATTGTTAGCTACCTAATTTGTATAAGCCAATCACAGCTTAACACGTGGTAAGTCTGCGTAACGGTTAGCATTGGTAATCATGGATCTGCGTAGCATTGGATCAGTGGAGAAATACAAGATGATGTGGCCTAACGATTACTCATATATTTAAATTCAAAAATTAGGAGGAAACCCTAACTGCAAGAGGTGGCGTAGTGGAACTAACTGAGAAAAAACATGTTCAGCAATCATGGAGAGCATTTCGACGATTGAAAGCCTACTTCGACGGTTATTAATGAAAAGTATAAATAGCAGATAAGGCCCTAGAATAAAGGATCCAGACTCAGATCAAAAAACCAGTTTATTTACTTCGTATTTCCTTTCATTTTTTTACAGTTCTTTACATTTGTGCACTTCAATTCCTGTATTGTATTTTATTCCTAAGAGTAGTTTCAAATAGTTTGTTGCTGTAAACCTCTACGAGGCTGGGTCAAATCATTGTAAGTTTTCCATTTTTACTTAATGAAATTCAGATTCTAGAATTATTCACTTGTTGTTATTTACTAAATTCTCCTAAAACAAGCCACCAGTAAAAGTCCTCTTCATTGAGGCTGAGAGAACTAAAACACAGTCGCTTGATAATTGGTTGGTAATTAAATATTTTGTAAGGACTGATTGATCCTTATTGGCATGCTTAAAATTACATTATTAACCTTCGAAAGCCAAACAAGCCAACATATATTTTTGGCACGCCTAGTGGGACCAATTGAAATGGCTAGACGTAGGAGACAAGGAGAAAATGAACGCATGGAAGAGGGTGTGGAAGGAGAGGTAGAAGTACCTGATCCAGAAGATAATGTGATAACATATCCTATGGAAGCACCTATCTCATCAGAACCTATGGTCGAATAGACCAGCAATTTAGAACATCCACCACATGTTGAAAACATTGGTCGAGGCTATGGAATTGGGCCATCCACTGTTCCATTTACCTAACCGATGAATCCATGGAGAGGCTTGGTAGATACCATGGGACAACAGTTAATGTACACAATGGAAAGATGGACAACATCCTTTATGGATCGAATGAATTCCCATCAACCAACTAGCACAAGGCATATGGAGGAAAATTCAAATGTTCCTCAGCGAAGATTAGCTAGAGATAAACAGCTTATGCAAAGTAATGGACATATTAATGGTTAGACTAGTAATCAAAATTATGAAAGACCATCATCTATACCTCGGTCATGGTATGAGCCTTTTTCGAGGCCTGTGGTAAATCAAAATGTCTCATTACCTAACAACGAAGTCATACAAATTAGTAGATCTGGGCCAACACAAGAAAATGGCATGAGAATGTTTCCAAATTCCATGTTGGAAGCCATACCTGGTACAAGGGGGTTTACTAATCCTCTGTTTGAATTTACACCTGGGTGATTGGAAGGGTTTCCTGCGGCTGGGAGAGAAACAACACATGTTCCTCCTATTGTAGCACCTTTCGCAGGTCCTTTCGTAGGACGAACTCAGAGAGGTCAACCATACTCTCAACAGCAGCCAGTACCACAGGGACAACCAGTCCTAAATATACCTCCCCATGGACCGAGAGGACCTCAAGCATAAGCGTTTCCACCAAATCCTGTATTTGTTCCTCCAGTGGTAGTCCAACAAGCGCAAAATATGATTCCTAGGGACCAAATTGCTGATATTGTTAGAGAAATGTGTAGACCTATGGCTCAGGCGGTTTAAACTCCTGTGTATAGGAAGCCATACCCAGAATTGGTGGATAGGGTGCATGAATACACAAGGGGGTTTAGAATACTAGACTTTGCTCTTTTTTATGGGAATGAAAACCAGTCAATAGTAGAACACATTGCTAGGTTCGCAGCCCAATGTGGTGAATTTACCAATAATGATTACATGAAGTTAAGACTTTTTCCAAATTCTCTAACTGGGGCAGCTTTTGTATGGTATATTAACATTACACCTAGCTCTATCCAAACTTTGCAGCAAATTGAGGAGGCATTTCATGCCCAATTCTTCTAAACAGAGCCAGAAGTTTCTATGGCAAACTTGGCAAGGTTGAGTCAAAGGCCTGATGAGAAGGCTGTTTAATTTATTGCCAGATTCAAAAGAGCACGAAATAAGTGTAAGGTCATTCTACCAGAGCCTGAATTTGTGCGATTGGCTCAAAATGATTTAGAGTTTAGGCTTCGAAAAACGTTTGACTCAATTGAGTTTCGAGACTTAGTGGAATTAACCTATAAGTTGTCTAGATATGAATCATTACTTGAGGAAGAACAAGATCGAAGTAATGCATTATACAAGACTTATCATAGAGACCCTAATTACGAAATTAATGTAGCAGAGATCGTAGGGAAAGAGCCTATGACCTGTGAGGCATTAATTCATAAAGATACTACAATAAACCAGCAGTTTAAAAAGAAAGACCTTCATAGGAAATGGTTTTTCGATTTAACAAAGGCATATGACATTTTTGATTATTTGCTTGCAGCAAATTTTCTAAAGTTACCAAACGGAGTTAAAATTCCTTCTCCAGAAGAACTTAAAGGGAAAATGTATTGTAAATGGCACAATCCTTGGTCTCATTCAACTAAAAACTGTATTGTTTTTCGGGACAGGATCCAAAAACAGATTCGAAAGGGGAGTTTAAAGTTCCCAGCCAAAGCAGAGAAATCTATGGGGATTGACACTAACCTATTTCTAGAGATTGGGGAAGTTACAGCCAATGTTGGTGTGCTTGACTTCCAAAACCTATCCTTGAAGGAATTGGAGGAGGTTAATGTGCAGATACATGTTGCCAACCAGACTGCTTCCAAGAAAGATATCAGAAGTTCACCAGCAGATGGATAGAGCTTTGTGGACCAAAAGGAGGACTCTAGTGAGGAGGCACTAGATGATGACTCTCTAGAGGCAGCTGTCATACAAAGGATGTGTCCCAGATACAGGTTAAGTTACAAATGGTTGAAAGGTCTCCAAATTGATGGAAAACAGTATTATAAGGATGTGTAGAGACATCTTAAACCAACCAGTACTTACAACAAGAGGCCATACCCAACTGGTCCCAGATAGCAGCCATTCTTGGTTGGACTACCAGCCGCTAGAGTGCACCCTAAGGGTAAGAGATCTCTGCATGAGTTCAAACCACCCAACTACTACAAGATGGAGGGCAATCATCCTGAGATGAGGCCTGAAGTGGGCTCAAGTTATGAAATCAGAGCCAAAGATTGGCCTCCAAGATCAGTCTCAAACAAGATGCAAGGTAATCACCCTGACAGAAGGCTTGAATTAGGCTCAAGACAGAGGATCAGGACCAAGCAGTGGCCTCTACAGGTAGCTTCGAAGCTGGCTTCGAAGGTAGAAAAAGCTAGTTCAGCAACTGAACTAGTAAGTTCATGGGTACCTAGGGTTCCAGATTGGTTTGTTATGCAGAATAAGCCTAAAGACATGCTTGCCGAGAGAAGTGTTTTTGGAGACCAAGATAGAATGGTTAAACCTCCCTTGGTGGCTCCAAATAATTGGGTATTACTAAAGCACCCAAAAACAAAGGAACCAAATATGGTTCCAGTAATTTTTAGGTCTCAAAGGAGGAAGATCCAGTGAAGGTACACTCAGTACCAAACGGATCTGAAGGAAAGTAGAGAGAGTTCTTCATTGGCCTAGCCAAAAAGGCCAGACAGAGGAAAGAGAAAGTCCAAAATTGGATCATACTCCAAAATTGGCTCCTCAGAACAAAAGAAGTTTCAGTAAAGAGCAATTAGCTAAAGTTCACACTGAATTGAAAGCCAAGGAAAGATCCAGCTTAGCAGGTCTTGAAAAGGCCTTGATGAAAAGCGACAGTGAGACAAAAGGAGAAGTGGAACTAGGCCAAAGGAAAGAAATGGCTGAGGATGAGATGTTTGAAGCTTTCATGGTTGAACAGACATTTTTGGTTGAAAAACCAGTAGGAGTAAACCATTCGAAGGAAGTCACTAGTACTAAAGTACCAGAGTGCAGTATGGAAGATACTTCTGAAATAACTGAACAAGTTAGCCTGGAAAAGAAACAAGTACATCCAGCAGTTCAATTTGGCTCCTTTCCTCTAGTATCAGTAAATATAGTGCATATACTGCCACAGGAGTTCCAGGATGAAGATGGAAACCAAGAAGGCAAGAAGATTGACCCTATTCCAGCTTCTAGTGAAGATTCACAAGTTAGCATGGTTCAAGATGAGTCTGAAGTGGCCACACCAATGGAAACTGAAGATGAGAGTGAGGAAGTGAGTATTAATCTCTCATATCTTTTTGAGTATCCTACAACATCCATGACATAGCATGTCAAGCCCTTGTATATTAAGACTTTTTTCGATGAGATACAGATGAACAAGGTATTGTGGATAATGGGCCAGCAATGAACTTGCTTCCGAAATCCTTTTTGAAGAAACTGGAAAAAAGGAACCCCAGATTAATCCCAACCAACACAACCATTGTTGGTTTCGTTGGGGATAAGCAGATGGCTCAGGGTATTTTTCCCGTCAACCTAAGTGTGCAAACTAGAGATTGCATGACGGTATTCTTTGTTATTGATAGTAATGCTAAGTATAATGCTTTACTTGGCAGGGATTGGATTCACACTAACAAATGTCTGCCTTCCTTTCTACATCAGAAGATAATGATGGCCTTATACAATGGAGAGACAAAGGAGATCAATGCAGACCCTCAATCCTTTATTGCTTGTGCTGACTTTGCAGAGGCCAAGTTGTATACTGAAAGAATAACACCACTCAGTATATTGAGAAAACCTGATAGTTCAGCCAAAGTGACGGCTGATGAGGAAATAACACACCTGAAGCACTTAGTTCAGGAGGCTGCTGATAAAGAATTTGTCATCAAGGATGATAATGATGCCTGGTCATAGGCAAGAAGATGAAACCCAAGAAGCCAGACCCTTGGCTTTAGTTAAGTTTTCAATATTGGACATAAAATCGATAGTTCAAAAGGTTCAATAACAAGAGAAAGAAGCCATGGTAGTTGGCTGTAAGCAGGGATAACAATAGGTTAGGTCTTTGATCTTTGATAACTACTGTGCATTGGACATCGAAACAAAGGTTCAGGAAATACAGGAGGAAGAAGCCTTATGGACAGACTTTGTCTATGAAGAAGAAGGCAAAGATGTTGAACCAGAGAAAGTGGAAGCACAACAAAGCAAAAAAATTGCTTCGAAGGTAGAAGAAATCAAAAGAGAAGCATTAGCGAGTACTCAAGTACAAGATCCCTTCGAAGAAGTCAATTTAGGGGAAGGTTCTGCACAGCAACCTATTTATATTAGTGCTTGGTTAAGTCCTTGTGATAGAAACCAGTTATTGGTTGTCTTAGAACAATATAAGGATTGCTTCGCTTGGTCATATAATGAGCTGCCTGGATTGGACAGATCATTAGTAGAACATAGGCTCCCTATGAAGCCTAATTTTAAGCCATACAAACAAAAACCAAGAAGAATGAGTCTTGAGGTGGTTCAGAAGGTCAAAGAGGAAATTCTTAGACTCCTTAAGGTAGGCTTTATTAAAACAACCAGATATGTTGAATGGTTGTCTAATATTGCGCATGTAGTTAAAAGGAATGGTAAAATGAGGGTATGTATCGATTTTAGAAACCTGAACTTAGCAACTCCAAAAGATGAGTACCTCATGCCCATAGTAGACTTATTGGTGGACAATTCAGCAAAGCACAAGATTTTGTCTATGATGGATGGGCATTCTAGTTACAACCAAATTTGCATTGTAGAGGAGGATGTCCATAAGACAACATTTAGATGTCCAGGGAACATTGGCACCTTCGGATGGGTCAAAATGCCATTTGGTTTGAAGAATGCTGAGGCTACATATCAAAAGGCAATGAACACTATCTTTCATGATCTCATTGGAGGATATTTAGAGTGTTACATTGATGACATTGTAGTAAAATCCCAGTTTATGGAAAAACACTTGGTTCACTTGGAAGCAGCTTTCGAAAGAATGAGAAAGTTCAAGTTGAAGCTTAATCCTCTCAAATGTGCTTTTGGTGTATCAGCTGGAAACTTCTTGGGCCATGTAGTACACAAGAAGGGAATACAGATTGATCAAAATCAAGCCAAATCCATCATTGAGGCCAAGCCTCCATCAAGTAAGGAAGAAATACAAAAGTTCCTTGGTCAGGTTAATTTTCTTCGAAGATTTATTTCTAACACTGTAGGAAAAACTAAAGTATTTTCTTCTTTATTAAAGCTGAAAGATGAAGAGGAGTTTGTGTGGACAGTAGAACATCAAACTGCTTTCGAAGGAATTAAAGCCTACTTGGCCAAGCGTCCAGTGCTGATGCCACCAAAGAGTGACAAGTCTTTAAAATTATACATTACTACAGCAGAGGATTTATTGGGAGCTTTCCTAGCCCAGGATAATGAAGAAGGCAAGGAGCAAGCAGTTTATTACCTTAGTAGGTTTTTAAATTCTTGTGAATGTAAATATTCAACTATAAAAAAGTTGTGCCTTGCATTATACGTTGCAGCAATGAAATTAACATATTATCTTTTGCCTAATGTTGTCTCAGTAATTGCAACCACAGACTTGGTTAAGTATATATTATCTAGACCAATGTTGAGAGGAAGAATTGGCAAATAGATATTAGCCTTGTTAGAGTTTCATCTATAATATGTCCCCCAAAAGACAGTAAAAGGACAAGTTTTGGCTAACTTTTTGGTAGATCATCCATGTCAAATGGAAAGCCAGGAGATAATGGATCTTGGTATGATCAATGTTGAACCATGGTAGATGTGGTTCGATGGGTCAAAGGCCAGTGGTCTGATTGGGATTGGTGTTGTAGTTAAGTCACCGCAGGGGGTAGAAACCATACACGGTTTCAGAGTGGATGAAACTAATTGTTTCAATAATTTAGCTGAATATGAAGCTTTAATAATAGGACTGGAAATGCTTGTTGGATTACAAGCTCATGCAGTTAATATATTTAGAGATTCTCAATTGGTGGTCAACCAAGTGAAAGGAATTTTCAAATGTCAAAGTACAAGCATGTTGCTATACTATGTTGTTGCATTACATTTGCTTTCTCAGTTTCAGATAGCAAATGTGACTTATATCCCAAGGTTCATGAATAACAAAGCCGATGATGTAGCTCAGAAAGTTTCAAATTTCAAAAGAAGGGATGACACTCAAATGAACATAAGTCAAGCAACATATCAAAAATTAATACCACCTTTAGCTAAAAGGAATGTGGTGTTAAAAGTCAATCATAATGACTTACAAGATCAAGATTAGAGGCATCCAATAATGCAGTACCTAACTGGCCCATCTTCGAAAGCTAGCAGAAAGATCAAATTACAATCTATGCAATACATAGTGTATTGTAATGCTCTTTACAAAAAGGGAGCAGATGGATTGTTATTGGAATGTCTAGGGCCAAAAGAGGCATTGACAGCCATGGCTGAAGTTCATGAAGGCATCTGTAGTGCTCATTAGCCTGGTGTGAAGATGAGATGGCTGCTTCGAAAGCATTCCTACTATTGGCCCACCATCCTTAAAGATTGTATAAAATATACTAGAGGTTGCCAGGCATGCCAAAAGTATGGCATGATAAGACATGTGTCAATAACTGATTTGCATGCAATTGTGAAACCTTGGCTATTTAGAGGTTGGGCTATGGATATGATAGGGAAAATACATCCACCCTGTTCGAAGCACCATTGTTTCATCTTAGTGGCCACAGACTACTTCACTAAGTGGGTCGAAGCTAAACCATATAAGGCTGTAGACCAAACTGAAGTTATTGGATTTATTAGAGATCGGATTCACACGTTTGGCATCCCACAGACCATAACTGTGGATAATGGGACTGTGTTTGATGGAAAGATGGTAAAGTCTTTCGCAACAGAGTTTGGAAGTAGCCTTATTAATTCCATCCTGTATTATGCACAAGCAAATGGTCAGACAGAATCATCCAATAAGTCTTTGAAAAAAAGAATACAAAGAGTTGTGAAAGACAATCCTAAGGATTGGCATAACTTGTTATTGGATGTATTGTGGGCTTATAGGACTTCTCCAAGGTCAAGTATAGGAGTTACTCCTTACGCTTTAGTATATGGGCATGATGCAGTGTTACTTGTAGAGATTAACATTAAGTCCTTGAGGGTGAGATTCCAGGACCAGTTAGCTGCTGAGCGGTACCATCAGAGCATGTTCTTGGAATTAGAAAATGTGGATGAAGTTAGAATTTTGGCATTAAATAGCATTCTCTTTCAAAAGAAGAAAGCAGCCAAAAACTATAGTAAGAAAGTCAAGCACATTAGCTTTGATGAAAGTGATTTGGTATGGAAGACAATGCTCCCAATAGGAATTAAAAGCCATAAGTTTGGCAAATGATCACCTAATTGGGAAGGACCATATCAAGTACATAGAGTCTTGCTTGGGGGAGCATACCATTTGAGAAATTTGAATAGGTATGTATACCCTAAGAAAATTAATGGCTGGTATTTGAAACCTTATTATCCAACTGTATGGGAAACATAAGGAGTGTAGAAAATACTAAAACAGAGAAGTATGAAAACACTCAAATAGTAAATAAAGATTTCATTTCATAAGGAGTTAAGTATATATAACCATAGATTGGCCCAAAAGTCAGTACAATGTTTCAGTTGTTTCCTTACAATTGATTCTCTACTCCTAAGGGATGGGAACAACTGAATGGCTGTAGCCATGTCCTCCCTTCGATCAGCTAGCCATTGGTTGGTGATTTGCAGCTTTGTAGCAATTTGATCCAAAGCTAGGTTAACTGCTGATAACTCTTACTCTAATCACTACAACAAATTTGAGATTTAAAGACGAAACAAATTTGTCCCAAAATGTATATATTTCGTCACCTAAACTAATTACGACGAACATTTTTCGTCACCCGTTTTGTCTCCAAAGGGTCGTCGCTAAAGGGTCTTAGAGACGAAAAAAAAATTTCGTCATTAAAAATGATAAATTTGTGACGAATTTTTTTGTCTCCAATACACTTTGTTGGGAACATACTTGTAAGTAATTAGCGACAAAATATTTTGTCATTAAAGAAGAAATTAGAGACAAAAGTATTTCGTCATAAATATAAGAAATAGAGACGAAATAATTTTGTCACGTTTAATATAAACGAAGACGAAAATTTTTTGTCAAAGAAGCTACCAATAGAGACAAAAATAAATTCATCATTAAAAATGATAAATTTGTGACGAATTTTTTTGTCTCCAATACACTCTGTTGGGAACATACTTGCAAGTAATTAGCGACAAAATATTTTGTCATTAAAGAAGAAATTAGAGACAAAAGTATTTTGTCATAAATATAAGAAATAGAGACGAAATAATTTTGTCACGTTTAATATAAACGAAGACAAAAAAAATTTGTCAAAGAAGCTACCAATAGAGACAAAAACAAATTCATCATTAAAAATGATAAATTTGTGACGAATTTTTTTTGTCTCCAATACACTCTGTTGGGAACATACTTATAAGTAATTAGCGACAAAATATTTTGTCATTAAATGAGAAATTAGAGACAAAAGTATTTTGTCATAAATATAAGAAATGGAGACAAAATAATTTTGTCACGTTTAATATAAACGAAGACGAAATTTTTTTGTCAAAGAAGCCACCAATAGAGATAAAAAACAAATTCATCATTAAAAATGATGAAATAATGTCAAAAAAAATTCGTCACACATTGAGGGTAATAGTGACAAAATGTGACAATATTTTTTGTCATGACAAATTCATTTAGCGACGAAATAAAGAATTTATGACAAAATTAATCATCCACCTAAGCCAAATAAGAGACAAAAAAACCTTCTTTAGGGATGAAAAATTTTGTCAATAATTTCATAATATTTTTTTCCACATTATATACCTATTTTATCAAAATCTAAATTTTAGTTCAACAAATATGACCCTGTTCATGTTGAAACCTGTTGAATATAACAATTCCATCACAACTTAACCTAACCTGTTATAAACACATTTACGAATTAACAAAATGAAAATATCCATTCATCATTACAAATAATTTCATCCTGATATAATAAAATAGTGAAATATCCACAAAATATCCAAAAGTTATAACTTGTTCAATTCCACCTAAAATCCAACAATAACTAGTGTAACTCCAAAAAGTATGTGTATCCTTATCAAACAAAAATGAACATTCAAACAAATTACATCATTGTTGCACATCAAAAATGCCACCCCAATCCAATCTGCAAAAAAATAAATTAAAAGTTTTAATAATTAATCAATTATACAAAAGATTAAAAACATTAGTAACTCATCAATTTACAATTAGATCAATTATACAATTTATCCCTGTAACAGACTTTTTTTTGGATTATGAGAACAAAAAATTAATTTTAAGGCTAATTCACAAATGGTGCATCCCATTAAGGTGCCGTAAGTTCATACAACTTATATTGGTCCCTCCTAAGGTATTTCTATTGGTTCTTGTACAAATCTGTAATTGTGTGATAATTTAGCATTTCTATTGGATCACATTTACTAAAACAAATTATTCATATTCCAGGTTACTGAAAGCTTATCCTTGAGCATCAAGAAAATGAACTAACTGACTGACAGGATTACGTTCCAAGATACTTCTGACCATTTTTCACTCCTCCAAGTACAAGTGAATTCCATAGTGGGTTGAACTTGTTGCGACGATTGTACATCATCCTAGTCAAATAGTTGTGCACTTCCTTAGGCCCCACTAAGTTCCCATCATCCCACATATTGTCATACAAACTGCCAAATTAAGCACTCACAAAAAAAAGTCAGCACGAATCTACAATGAACACTAGGAGCGCCACCATCCTCCATATAGTGATAGGAACAATAGAAAACAAATAAAAATTAATAAATACAAAAGGGTCAGCATTTTATCACTTGCCAAGTCTTTCTACAAGATCAGATGCTTACATGAGCTTGTCAAGGTTGCATAAAATCTCCTGGAAATCACTTATTTCGCCACTTGCACCAAGGAGAGTGTTTCCCAACAGACTTCAATCGCTCCACACTCTTATAACGCAGGGTAGACCCATAGGAACCTGTAAATGAAAGCATCAATCACTTGAAGTAGACATAATTTTAGAATTGTCTCAAGTACCCAAATAGAAGCATATGTGAAACATGAGGAATAAAGAAGTATCAATGCTATCTCTACTAGTATGAATAACTAAAAAGTGCAAATAGCCAAATCTTCGGTGTTGACTTCCAGTAGATTATCCACTGTCTGCATCTAAACAATTATACTCTTCAAACAGATGTTTTGGTACCAAAGAATTGGATATTGACAAAAAAAAAAAAAAAATCAAATCAATTAAATCAATAAATAAGTATATGTCATGCGAATTCAAGTAAGACAAGTTAAGGAGCTACCTCCCATATCAGCAGCCATGAGAATACCATCCTTGAACTTGATGCCAATTACTGATGTACCGGTCACATATGGATAACTGTACCAAAATTCATCAAGTAATGATTTCATACTTAACATACACACACACACCAAAAAAAAAAAAAAAAATAGAAAAAGAAGAGAAGCTAATCCATTACTTGGCATGCATCAATATACGTATATACACGTGTTTGTTGATATATATGAGTATAAATTCAGGTCCAGCAATTCAACCCTGGTTCAGAGTTTCAACTCCTAACTAAAGCCATGAGATACGAACATGACTAGTGACCCTCCAATAATCTACCACTCAATACATTCTTGTATTTCAGTAATGAGTACCCATCATAGAAAGGCCACATTTGGTTGCACAAATTCAACCATTCCATTTAGAATTTAATAATTCCAATGAGCAATCCTAAATTAGTTAATTCAAAAACTGGTATAGCCATAAGAGGACAAAATATATATATATATATATATATATATTAAATCTCCCAATTGTAGATTACGTAATTCTTTAGTTTATAACGAATGATTGATTTTAAATTTTTAATACAAAAGCAAAATATAGTAGATTTGGGAAAAAGCACGAAGAAGGAAAAAAGAAAAAAAAAAATAGTACACCATTGTTCTTTTCTCGAACCTTAAAAAGCCAGTCTACCCTGTTTACAACAAAACCATAAACACTGAATTGTGCACAAGTAATGGTACCTGCACTTACCTGCCCAAGTCCAAGCACACAGCTCCACGTAACATATGTCATTTAAAAAAATGTCATCAAGATTTTTTTTTAATTTTATTTATTAATTTTATTATTATTATCATTTTTTTGGATCTTTGACTCATGAAGATCAAACAACTGAAGCGTTAATATCAATCATCGTATGAGTACTTGAATTCATTCGATGAGTTTGGACATCGGAAAAAATCTCCGACAGATTCACATTCACATATGCATACAGGCCAATTAAATGACTATACAGGTTTTCAAACAAAATATTGCAGATTGAGGCAGATAACAATATTATGGTAAAATTTTCTTTTGCCAACATGCACAAAGAACACAACCAAATAAAACTTGAATTGAATAATTCTATAACAAAGCTCAACCTATTCATATTTCCATCACAGCAATGAGTTGCAACAAGGAAACATATATTGAAAAACCACATATTAGGACTACATTAATTTCATCTTCTAAAAGCTAATTCCAAATGTTTGAACTCTCTAGATTAAAACTCTTGACAAATCATGGAATTGATTACGTGTCGATATCAAAATACAGGTATCATACATATGTCATCATCAATATTTCAAACTTCAACACATGCTTTCTGCTTTTGTATGTATTAAAGTCATTGTGTATGCCATTCTATTAACTACTAAATTTCACCACTTCTATAATGTTAATATCACTACTAAAGTTAACTACCACTGTCCTGCAATAATCAACATCAGCAAAGTCCCTATATTTTTTGAACCTTGATATCACTACATTCATATTTTACTCCCACAAACAGAAAGGGGCCCTAAATGAATGGAGGCATAACTTAAGTAGATTGGAACTTGGAAGTAGCGACTACACTACTATCCATTAGGAAATTTGGGCAGCATAACTTAAAGGGCTATGATGCAATATTAAAGGATGCTCTTTGGGCAGTTAGGAGGACCAATAAATATTGGCAGCACTGTTGAAAAGGTGAAAACAAAGGCATCTAAGTCATTCCAAAAGCTTGACATGCACAAGTGTTCATATAGGGGTTAAAAAATTCACTACGCTTTCAAGGTTTAAACATCCCAACAATTTCAGGTTTTTGAATAATAGTAGTCAAGCGCTATTTGACCATTTCAAATTTCTGAATTTTGAACATCAGAGAAAAAAAAAATCCCAATTTCAACCACAAAATAATAAATAAAATTCTCATTGGTAGCCTAGCCATTCCTTCTCATCTTAATTCTTTATCATTTCAAAATAAACATTTCTGGGTCAGACATTTTAACAAACAGTTCAAAGACTATTTGGTGACTTGAAATTGTAAAGCTAGATCAAAGAGTAACATAAATAAACAATATACATACCATGTAGTGGTTGCCTTCAACAGAAATTGACAAAGGTATAGTCCTCATAAAGACTTCAAAGTTCAAACCCAGCTAAAAAACAATAGACAGAGTAACAAACCCAAATAAATTAAATTATGTTGCACTATTAATAGTCACTTCATTCAAGCACATAACACAAAATTCCCAAAATCAAATAATTGAAACAAGAAACTGAACCCAAAAAAAAAAAAAAAGAAAAAAAAAGAGCAAACAAGATAAAAATAAATTTAATAGCACTTCATCCTATCTGCCTCTCATAGCACTTCATCCTAATTATAGCACTTCATCCTATCTGCCTCTCATAGCACTTCATAGAAATATAAGACATCCTATCTACAAGACTATAGTATAGGATATCAAATGACATGGATATTCAAATTTAAAACATCCCATTTGGAATTCAAATCCAATTTCCATAAAGGAGAAAAAATAATAATAAGAATAAGAGGAAAAAAATACAAGAGAACAAAAGAAATAATCATTCACATTCACACAATTAAGAGATTGCATGCAACAAAGAAATATTTATTACAGAACATCTGTGCCTCTTTGTGAAAAATTGTTCTTTAATATGCATTTATTTATGTTCAAGTTTCTATTTGTAAGTGGACGAAATACTGATCACAAAATTTATAGCAGAAATGAATGAATCACTTCTTGTACAGCAACATTTCATAGAAGTATTCCAAGTATTGAGGATAAGATCATCCAAAATTACTTACTACTCCAATGCACTGACCAACCCATGGACAGTGATGGTCAAATCTTTGAACACAGTTCCTTCTGATAACACCTTCTCTAATAAACAAAAGCAAAAGGAGGGCTTGTCCCTGATAAAAAAGAACTTTCTATTAAAGCTTTAATTCTTTTGGAAGCTGATCTCCAAAAATAGGGGATAGTTAAATCTCTTGCTCTCTTTGTTAACTACAATACAGGTACCATATAATGGAACATGGTATTCATTACTGGGCCTAGTTAAATCTCTTTCTCTCTTTGCTAATTTTTTATCCATCACCAAAAATATCAATCACCTAAAAGATGTTTCTGATAAATATCAATCGACAACAAAACAATTTTCATGCACACCTAAAAGATTTGGCCACCAGCCCTGGCAAACTTCAGCAGTAAATCCATAAAGCAAGTCTAACAACCGAAACCAATCAAAAATATAACAGGCACATGGATAGTCACTCTGGTTCTTTTGCCGGGTTTGGACAAAACAAAAAAATATAATATTGAGTCTATTGACACACGCATGATTGAAGAATCCACCAATTGCTCATAATATATATATATATATATATATAGAGAGAGAGAGAGAGAGAGAACATTTGAATAAAACAAAAAACCCATCAAATTCATGTAACAGAAAATCAAACCCACAACAACAATGAAGAAAGAATAATCAAGACCCACCAACTGTTCGATCAAATGTATGAATCAAAAAATGCCGAGATTGATTAGAAACTGTTACCTTAGTACCAAGGGCTGCTTGGCGGATCTCCTCCTCGGGGATAATAACAGGCCACTGCTCACCGGTGTCGCGGAACATTTGCTCTGTCTCGAGAAGCTGACCCTTGTCGAGATTCATGGTCCTGCTGGTCGCTCGTCCAAACAAAAATTCGCCGCTCGTCGCTCGCCTCCGTGAGAGAGAGAGAGAGAGAGAGAGAGAGACAGTGTTGTTTCGAAACTTAGAGCTCTGCAAACCTGAAAGGAAATGAAAAAGGGAAATGAAAAGGGGGGGCGCAGAGGGAAAAAAAGGGGGGAAATTAAGTTTGGGCGGGCGGGTCAGTGAAAAAATGGAGAAAATTTGTTTCGTTTTTATTTTAATAATTTTTTTTTATTTGGTAGAAGTAGGGGTAATATTTTAATGAAAAATATTTTTTGTTAAAATAAAATTAATTTTTTATGGTCAATGAGAAATATATTTTTGTGGCCCATTTTTTTTTTATTACTAAAAATCAAGAACTATTTTTTTGTGGTAGAGGAGAGAGAGCGACAGTAGTAATGAAGGTGGTGGATAAGAGGTGATGGTGGTGGTGGTGGTGGTGGTGGTGGTGATGGCGAAGGAGATTAGTGATGAAGTTGTGTTAGTGGTAGAGGTGATAGAGTGGCGGTGGTAGATGAGAGGTAATAGTAGTAGTGGTAGTGGAGTGGTAACGATGGTGGTAGTAATGGTAGTCGTAGAGGTGGAGTGGCAACAATGGTAATAATGCTGGTAGTGGAATGACATTTGCAGTAGTAGTGAATGTGGTAGAGGAGATGGGTGGTGAGAGAGAGATGAGTGAGAGACAGATAGAGAAGACAGATAGAGAAAGAGAGAGACAGAGACAGAGTGATGAGCGAGAGAGAGACAAAGTAGTCGCTAAAAGTGCATTCTTGTAGTGAAGAGCTCAGTAAATAAAGAAGAGGGGATGAAGAGAGTGAGCAAGGTGAACACAATGGGGAAGAGAGACAGGCAGACAGACAGACAGACATACAGAGAGAAAGAGAGAGAGAAGATTGAGAGACAAACAGACAAACATAGAGAGAGAAGAGTGATGAATGAGAGAGAGAAAGAGAGAGAGAGACAAAAAGAGAAAGAGATAGAGACAGAGACAGAAACAGAGAGAAACAAGAGATGAATAAGAAATAGACAAAGAGAGAGAAAGAGAGCAAAAAGAGATGATCGAGAGAAAGACATAGAAAAAGAGAGAGATAGAGAGAGAAGAAAGATGAGCGAGAAATTGTTAAAATAATAATTTTTTTATAGTTAATGAATTGTTTTTTTTTTATTCTTTTTTTTTAAGTAATTAAAGTTGAAAATTTATTTGTTTCATTTTTATTTTAATGAATAAAAAATTATTCTTATTTTTTTACTTTGGTAGAAGTAGGGGTAATATTTTAATGAAAAATATTTTCCATAAATTTTATAAATTGGTTTTTGTTTATTTTTAGAAAAACATAAATTACAAACGCGTTTGGTTTGAACAAAGTGTTTTTAAAAAAATTAAAATATAAACTAAAAAACATGTTTGTCTAGGCCTAAAATATTTATATTTATTTTTTTTATTATTTATGACGATGGGATCATACACATTATAATTGAAAAAATAAATTATTGGAAAAAAAATAATTGAAAAAAAATAATTGAAAAGAGATGAGAGAGATAGAGAAGAAAGATGAGTGAAAGAGAGAGAGAGAAGAGAATGATCAAAGGTGTGACTTCAGGTGGTGAACAAGCAGAATGGTGAACAATGAATATACAAACTCTACAAGCAGAATGAAATAGATATCAAGCAGAATGAAAAAACAAGATTGCAGATTCATTGTACATGTTGATAGACCAAAAAACTCTACAGTGAACAATGAACAAGCAGAATGAAAGGGTACCGTGAGAGCCTCTTCCAGTCAGATTGTGGAAGAATGCTTCAGAGTGTGTCTAGGAATGAGGGTTTCTAGGAAGTGTTTTCTTGGGTCACGACTTGAGTGTCCGTGCACATGAAAATGAGTGATAAGGGTCAGAGTGTGTCTCTTGGGGTGACGGTTTCAGTGCTCTGAAACACAAAACCATAGCATTTTAATAAAGAGAAATAATTAGTGATAAAATATTTTTGTCTCCTTAAATACAAGAACAGAGAATTTATTATTGGTGACGAAATATTTTTGTCTTCCACAACATAACCTTATGAGACGAAAAATGTATTCATCACGCAATCAATCAGAATTTATTAGTGACGAAATATTTTCATCTCCCACAACTTATTCTTCCAAGACAAAAATATATTTGTCGCCCATTTAATAGAAAGATGAAACGGCATCGTTTGCATGATGGAGTGTTTATTGGTGATGAAATATTTTCGTCTTCCATAACTTATCATTCCTAGACAAAAATATATTTGTTGCCTAATAAATGGAAATATGCAACGACATTGTTTAATAGGTAGGGAATTTATTGGTGATGAATTACGTTCGTCGCAAAAAATATATATATTTTGTGACCAAAATGTTCGTCTCCAATGAGATAAAATAATTCGCGTCAATGCAAATGAAATTGGCACCTGAATTTTGCAGACGAAATTTTTTTTCGTCTCCTATACGTTTGAGAAAAATTAAAACAAACGACAAAATTAATATTTTGTCATCTTTGGGTTAAATTTTAAGTCACCAAATTTTGTCACAATAGCCTAGATTTCTTGTATTTTGTTTCCTTGTTTAATTATTATTATTATTATTTTCTTTTTGTGGAGAGGGGTTTACTGTGAGAAAGAATAGTAGCTTTGCACAAAATGTCTTCTTGGATAACAATGTTTGCATGCACAAACGGCTTAAATGTGAGAGAGAATAGAGAAACTTCAGTGCGAAATAGAAGAGATGGTTTATAGAGATTGTTTTCTCGAGTCACAGCTTCAATACTTGTGAGAGAGGAGACTCAAGTGCGAGAGAGAAATGAGGATTTGTAGAGGGTGTCTTTTCGGGTCACGACTTTAGTATTTGTGTGTGTGTGAAAGTAAGTGATTAAGGTAAGAGCCTCTCTTAGTTTCTGACAACATTTTAATAAAGAGAAATAATTAGTGAGAAAATATTTTCGTCTCAAACTCATATGTTCATTGCCTAATCAACAAAAATACAAAAACAATGTTGTGTGGGGATGGAGAATTTATTGGTGATGAAATATTTTCGTCTCCTTCAACTTAACCTTATGAGACGAAAATATATTCGTCGCACAATCAATCAAAATGCAACACGACACATGAAAAATTTATTAGTAACGAAATATTTTCGTCTCCCAAAACATATCCTTCCGAGACAAAAATATATTTGTCGCCTAATTAACAGAAAGATAAAATGAGCATGAAGGGTTTATTGGTGATGAAATATTTTCGTCTTCCATAACTTATCATTCCCAGACAAAAAATATATTTGTCACCAAATAAATAAAAAAATGAAACGACATCGTCTAATAAGTTTGGAATTTATTGGTGACGAATTCCTTTTGTCGCAAAAAACTTTAAATTTTGTGACAAAAATGTTCGTCTCCAATGAGCTAAAATAATTGGCGCCAACAAGAAAAAAAATTGGTGCCTCTTTTTTTCTGACAAATTTATTTTTTCGTCTCCTATAGTTTTGAAAACAATTAAAAGAAACAACAAAAGTAATATTTTGGTCATGTTTGGGTTACATTCTAAAATGAAAATAAATTTTATCACCAAATTTTAAAAATTAATTATTGAAAACTCCATACTAAACAAGGTAATGTTTTCTATTAATTTTGAAAATTACAAATTTTTTATTATTTGTTTCTCTATATTTTTTCTCACAAAAAAAAAATAGCTACATTAATTATCTTTTTTTTTTTTTTTTGGAGAGAGGTTTTGACCTTCGATTTTTCTGAAATGGGTGTTCTAGACGAAAAGGATAGAGTTGGTTCAGACAATGAGAAAAAGTGCTTGCGTGCAAGAGGGGCCTTCACTGTGAGAAAGAATAGTGGGTTTGCATAGGGTGCCTTCTTGGATAATAGCTTCAATGTTGGCATGCACAAAGGGCTTAAGTGTGAGACAGAAGAGATAGGCTTTAGCGCGAAATAGAAGAAATGGTTTACAGAGTATCTTCTTGAGTCACGACTTCAATACTTGTGAGAGAGAAGTAGACTCAAGTGCGAGAGAGAAATGAGGGTTTGTAGAAAGTGTTTTCTTGGGTCACGACTTCAAGGTCCGTGTACATGAAAATGAGTGATAAGCATCAGAGTGTATCTCTTGGGGTCACAGTTCCAATGCTTTGAAACACAAAACCACGGCATTTTAATATAGAGAAATGATTAGTGATAAAATATTTTTGTATCCTTCAATACCAGAACAAAGAATTTATTATTGGTGATGAAATATTTTTGTCTTCCACAACTTAACCTTATGAGACGAAAAATATATTCGTCACGCAATCAATTAGAATTTATTAGTGACGAAATATTTTCGTCTCCCACAACTTATTCTTCTGAAACAAAAATATATTTGTCGCCTATTTAATAGAAAGATGAAATGACATTGTCTGCATGATGGAGTGTTTATTGGTGACGAAATATTTTCGTCTTCCATAACTTATCCTTCGCAGACAAAAATATATTTGTCGTCTAATAAATGGAAATATGCAACGACATCGTTTAATAGGTATGGAATTTATTGGCGACGAATTACGTTCGTCACAAAAAAAAATTATATTTTGTGACAAAAAATGTTTGTCTCCAATGAGCTAAAATAATTTGCGCCAATGCAAATGAAATTGGCGCCTCATTTTTGCACACGAAATTTTGTTTTCGTCTCCTATACTTTTGAGAAAAATTAAAACAAACGACAAAATTAATATTTCGTCATCTTTGGGTTAAATTTTAAGACAAAAAAAATTTCGTCACCAAATTTTGTCACAATAGCCCAGATTTCTTGTATTTTTTATTGATTTTAAGCATTTGGTGACGAAATTTGGTTTTCCTCTCTAAAAATAATACATTTGGAGACGAAATTATTTCCTCTCTAAAATTTTTTACAATGGTGACGACAAATTTCGTCTCCAAAATGGCGCCAAATCTTCCACCAAATTTTCCAAGAGCGGGAAATTGTTTTGTGACGAAAAATAAAATTTAAAGACGAATAAAATTTTCGTCACCTATTGTTTTATTTGATTTTAAGCATTTGGTGACGAAATTTGATTTTCCTCTCTAAAAATAATACATTTGGAGACGAAATTATTTCCTCTCTAAAATTTTTTACAATGGTGACGACAAATTTCGTCTCCAAAATGGCGCCAAATCTTCCAAGGGCGGGAAATTGTTTTGTGACGAAAAATAAAATTTAGAGACGAATAAAATTTTCGTCACCTATTGTTTTATTTGATTTTAAGCATTTGGTGACGAAATTTGGTTTTCCTCTCTGAAAATAATACATTTGGAGACGAAATTATTTCCTCTCTCAAATTTTTTACAATTGTGACGACAAATTTCGTCTCCAAAATGGCGCCAAATCTTCCACCAAATTTTCCGAGGGCGGGAAATTGTTTTGTGACGAAAAATAAAATTTAGAGACGAATAAAATTTTCGTCACCTATTGTTTTATTTGATTTTAAGCATTTCGTGACAAAATTTGGTTTTCGTCTCTGAAAATAATATAATTGGAGGCGAAATCTTATTTTCATCACTAAAACATGCATATTTGGAGACTAAATATTTTTTCGTCACGCGTTTTCGTCACCATAGACCTTTTTTGTTGTAGTGAATTGAGCTTTCTTTTCCAAGAGTTGGGTTTGAAATTGAGAGACAGAAGAATGTTGTCCTTTCAATTTAGACACTTCGGTATGTATATGGGAAACAAATTCCTTGACTTTTAATAGTTTCTCCTCTGCAACTTTGGCAATATAGCAAATGTTGGCATAAAAATCTATGGTAGCTGCTGCTTGGGACAAGTGACTTGAAATAGCCATGTTGGATTGCTCAAGGATCTTACAGCACTGGAGGAAACCATTCTTGATAATAGGTCTTTGTAAGGCTTCAAATGGAATCCTCGAGAATAATGTCAGCAATTCCAAACAAATGCCCAAGTCCAATGAAGGTAAGGAAGCCCTACTCATGGTTAAAGAGCTCTAAAAAATTTCCAAGAGAGAGTCAGCCAGAACCAATGGCTCAGCTTCATTACTAGCTGTTGGAATAGTAGAAGGCATGTCAAAAAGGCTAGCCAGCCTAGCTTTAAAAATGTCTATCTCTTCCACTGACATTGGTGGCACAGAAAGGTCTCTAGTGGAAGGAAGAGATGGCTGTATAAGGATAGGAGATGAGGATGAAGTGTCCTTAGTAGTTTCTATAGTCCTGGCCACCAGTAAGTCAAGAGAAGAAGGACTGGAGCTGGATAATGATGGTGGACAAAGAATTGGTGAGCTACTAGTATCTTTTCTGGGAGTATCAGCTATCACTGAAGATAAAGTGATAAGTGGGATCTCCTCAGGTGGGAAAGGAGCAGCCAGGATTGTAAGAAGAGTAAATTGGGCTGAGGTAAATGATAGATGAGGAAGATATATAGTTAAGCCAAAGGATAAGGATATAGGAATACCATGTCTCAAAAAAGGTATAGAGAATGTAGAGCTAGGGAGTGGAAGTATTGTTTGGATGGGCTCTACATTTAAGGGCACATTAGTGTCGACTTTCTTCCTCCTTTTCGAGGCTGCCTCTAATGGTTTTTTAACTTTAGATAAGACTGAGGAAACCTTTGTCGAAGGAGAATGTGTAACGCCCCACTCCCGGGTCGTTAAATACATTAAAATAGCCTAAAAAAAAATACAAGCTTTGCTCCCAAAAATAATAATTACAAAATCGTCTCCAAATGGTACAATGTCCTCCAAATGTTCTAATTACTTCCAAAATAAACAATATTACAACTATCTCTAAATTTAATAATTACAGTGGTGGGTCCCAAATCTCTATATTAATAAATCTTTTTAATCTCAATTTTGAGCTCCGCTAAAATCTGCTCCGCATCTGAAAAATAAATTAATTCGGGAAGTATACAATACGACAGGAATACAAGGCTCGGATAAATAATAAATTAACAAGAATCCAGCAATTTATGACATTAATCAACGATACGATAATCAAGCAATTTATCAAATTGCACAACAAATCAACTATAATTTATCTGGACAAATACTTGGTCCTACTCAGTACATGACTAGTGAACAAATTCATTTATTCACCCACCTCACCCAAGCTCCACGCTTATCCGGGCATATTGGTGTAAACAATTTAACAAGATTCACTCAATCCATGTACAGAGTATTTCCATGTCATTCAGTCAGACAAATCACCATTTTAATACATAAATATTTGTAGAGAATTTTACCAAATAATCAGAATATCAACGATTCGACTATGAGATGATTTTACAAAATCTATTAATAACCACAATAATCAAGTGGATTACAAATTGAGGATAATTAAAAATAGAGAACTCTTTGCAAAGAGATTTAAATAGAGCATATTGTATACAACCCAAATTTACCTCAAAATAATTAATTCCATCACCATAAATCTGAAATTGCTCCATGAATCTCCAAAAATAATTCTGATCTCTTGTAAAATTACTAACTCTCATTTTAAATATTCCTACGTCTAAACTAAAAATTTACATCACACAAATGGAGAGAGAGCTGAAAGTAGGAGAAAAGAAAAAAAATGAGAGAATTGAAATTGAATGTTCGTAGAAAGGAGGAGAAGAGGGGTTCAATTTATAGGAAAAAGAAATGGTTGGTTTAGTGGGAAAACTGTGGGTAGCCCACGGTTTTGTCTTTTCTTTTTTTTTTATATTGTTTCTTTTTCCACTTGATGGGGAATTGTGGGGAAAATTAATTTATTATTATATCAGAATAAATAACAATATGATAGATGTAAAAGGGATGAGATAAATACAAATAAATAATTTAAAATTAGATTCTTATCTAAAAATCTCACCATTAAAATATCATAATAAACCACCAATACCACTCACTAAATATTAATACTTCAAAAATACGGGGTGTCACAATTTGGTATCAGAGCTTAGGTACAACCCTTAACCCACGTACTTAGCCTGCGACTCTAGATGATCTGAGACTGTTGGTTCAAGTTTTCTTTACTAAAAAAAATAAACAAATAAAATAGAATAAAATAAAATAAAATAAAAATTTGAGGAGTCTGTTGTAAGAGTGATGATTGGTGTAGTTACTCTAACTTTTTCGCACCCGAGAGCATTAGTATAGAATACTTAAGGATTATCTGAAGAGGATTAATTTGAATTGGAGTTAAGCGTCATGCTTAAGAGAATAGACTTATGTGATCTACATTACCCACGTCTTTCGGCCTGCAGTTAGAAATAACTTTGCCCCGACTAGGTTATATTATGATAATCCTATCTGTTTTGCTAATTAAAAGACATCGAAAATGAACTTTTCTTGACCAACTTTAGGATGTTATTCAGATTTCGAGCATAGTAAAATCGACTCAGGAGAACATGTTTCAAATTTATAATCGTCGCTTCATGTGTTTCGACTCCAAACAATTTAACGATCACCTACGTAGGGGAGTGGGTTTAATACTGAACGAGACGTGTTGCGCATTAGATACAATATATATATATATATATATATAAAAGGGGGGTCACTATTATTCTTACGAGTTTTGTGTTGATTGTCATTTTCCTATCTCATATGTATAACATTTGGTTGATGTCGTTCATATTCAAGATTAAGTCATTACCATTTTATTTTTCAATTCCACCATTGTTAAATTGACAACCTTTTAGCCTTGATTATCCTATCTAGTACTAGAATTCTTGTAAACAGTCGCAATTTCTTTACTCAGTGACAAATCTTGGATATTTATTTTGAAACACGTATGGCCAACGTAGTTTCAGGTTAGATATCTAGTTTAGTCACTTCCTCTATGATCTTGACCACATTAAAGTCCAAAACTATAATGTTATCCATTCTATTGTATTGTTCATCCGTATTCCATTTGGTCCTTATGTTAATTGATGTTGTTGTTATAGCCACTTTGTATTCTGTTATCTTTATTACTTTTGTACCAACCTTTTGCTTAGAGTTACCAGTTAGAACTCTTTTGGTGTGACTCGTTTGTAATTAAAACCTACACGATGTAAATTTCTATCAAACCAGTCTTAAAACTCTTGGTTATATGTTTTCATCGTATTCCTTCGTATTTGCAGTGTGTTAGATCACTAGAACTAGTATGCGAACCCTTACAAATAGTTCGTATGCTTGAATTCTCGAACCTCCAAACATGAAAATGTTTGACATCGACATCACCTTCGACACAGATTGATTGTCCATACACTAAGTTGTAATTAGTGGCCACCAGAAGAAAGAAATGACTTATGCATTCGATGGAACACTGTAATTGTTTAAGGAGGATAGACTAGCTTTCTGACCACAACAAATTGACGAATGACGCTAGCAGCCTACAGGACGGTCAACAAGACTAATTCTTAGCAAGTGTGCGAATGTTTTCTCGAGCAAAGAGCTTCACATTGAAGCAATGGGGTCATTAGGATGAATAGTTTAAAAGTTTTGCAAATCGCAAGAGCTTCATGCAACCGGGTGCGCCAAAGGACCTAAACATGAGGCAAAATCATTTAATGGAAGATGAGAGAGGATGTGAACGAGTTAAGACTGAAAACTAATAACTTAATAATAGAGTTTGCCCATTTATTACCCAAAACTTTTCAAAACCCAAGGACAACTTAAATTTCGAGGACGAAATTTTTTTTTAAGGGGGATAGATTGTGAAACCCCATATTTTTATATAATAAAAATAATATGTATATTTTTAATTTTCTTAAATAATTATTCGCAATATTTTGAATTTAATAGTCCGTATATTTTTATAATGAAAATTTATTCAAAATAAAATAAAATAAAATATTTTTGACTTTATATTATTACTCAATATTAATTTATGAACCGTATGATATTTTTGTTATATTTTTCTTTATATTTTTTTGTAATCAAATTACACTGAAACGTAATATTTTCTGTACTAAAACCCAATCGAAAACCATGGGTTTGCTCCCCATGTTTTCTCACCTCCTACCTTCCACGTGCTATCATTCTCTGTAACAAAAGAAAACGTGGTGAACATGCTATGCCATACCACCAGGTGTTCAATTTCTCATTTTTTTTTTATTTCTTTTCATCTTCCCCATTTTGCCCATAAATTGAGCCTAAGTCTTCCTCACGTCTCTTCACTTCCAGTTTCATCTCTCCGTCGGTTCTCTCTCTCCCTCCACCTCTCATTCTCAAAACTCTCTTTCTCCTTCTTTATCTATGTTTTTCCTCCTCCCTCCGAACCCCATAGCCATGGCTTAACCCATACTATCACCAACCCGTGAACTTCTCCACCACTGGCACACTGTTGGACCGCCACCACCACCATCACCTATTTCCATTGTCATCTAGAACCACCATTCACAAAGTGTTGTAGGTGAAGAAAAAGAAGAAGAAGGAAGATGGAGGAGAAAGAAACAAAGTTACAGAAGTTTATTTTGAATTTTAAAAGTTGGTTTTCGGCTTACTTTCAGCATGCCAAAACCATCCATTCTGGGAAGAAGTGAGAAAAATAGGCCATGTAAGATGAAGTACAAAGTAAGTTGAAGAGATTGGCGAAAGAATGAAGTAAAACCGTTTAGAATTTAGAAAGTTATGGAGTCCGAAAGATGGTTCGAAGAAATGTCCGAGACGGTAGGAAAATAATCTGATTTTTCGTCAAATTTTGGAGATCCGACGGCATGCAAAAAGAGATGGAACGAGGCGTGTGAGTAGTGAACCAAAAACTAGGCCGTGAGATGAATCCAATGACAGAAAAATAAGATAAAACGGAGTTACGATGAAGAAGATACAAGTATTTGAAGTGGTGGATTTGAAACTAAATTTCTGGTCTTTCTGTTCGTGCATGCTACGGCTGTTGGGGAAGATGAATTGAATTTTATCCAGCGTTTCTCGGCCCATGGTGCTACGGTGCATCCTAGTACATTTAGGTTAATCGAGTGGTCCTATGACTTTGGAGATGACCACCCTTGGGTTTTTCGACGTGTAGAATCCATTTTTGGGGTTAGATCTTGCAAATTCTAAGTCTAAGATGATGATCAACAACTAAAAGTTCTAAGAGAATCCAATGGAAGATCAGCGGTGAGATCGCGTCCGATTAATGTGAAATTTCAGCAAGACGATCACGGAGCCAGGACGGTCATATCTTACGATCAGAATCATAAATCAAATTAACATAGTAAGAAAACCCTCTCATTTCTTTTTATTAGTGAAGTTTTCAGATTATATCCTTGTGATTAAAATGACTACTCATAAATAGAAATTTTATATATATGTGTAGGAATTTTGTGATGTGTATATCAAGTGTTTGGAGATGTTGATAGTCTTAAAATCATCTTATTATTGTAAAGAAATAAGCTTGCATGTGTAGTTTATACATTTAAAGAGAAGATTGAAAATAATTAATCTATTTGGAATCTGCCAGAAAGTTGTACGAATTTTTAGACAACTTTATACTCAAAATTTGAAGATGATTTCTTCTACAAAGTTGTTGATAATTATGTCTAGTTCATCCACAAAATTTTTCAACAATTATTGAGCTTTGTACGAATTTATACAAATTTTAACCAAATCTGGAGCTATAGGCAGATTTTATTATGTGTTTGAAAAATCATTAAAAATTTTATATTAAACCAAATCTGATAATTTCTAAGCAAAAAAATGAAATTTGAGAAGCCTAGTTTCATAATAAATTTTTAGATCATGGAATTGATTTATAAAATTTAAGTATGGAATTAATTTAAGGAAATGTGATAAATCTGTGTCATAAACACTCTTGGAATTTTTAAGAATTATTTATAATTTATTTTTGGAAAATGCTTTCTGAAAAATGACCATAACATGTTTATTGAGTATTCTGTAGATTTATATAAATTTTAGAGTTGTATAAGTAATTTATTTATAATCTTTATTACCTAAGGTATAACCTGAAAATTTCCGGACAGATTTAAGATCATCACTTCAATTATTTATTTGGATAAAAATCAGTTATTGTGTTGGTCTAATTCATCAAATATTGTAAATTAGTAATCCATGTATGGGTGTATTGTGGTTTATTTAATATTGTGCTAGTCTAATCTTATAGATTAAAAGTTCATGCATGTGTGTAATTATGATTTATTTCCTTTCTTTTTTTTGGTATCTAAATTATTACTTCATACCATGGTTTAAATAAATTGTTTATTTAAATGTTGTACAATTGTTTATTATTGTGTGACATGTATAATATTTTATGTTTGGATTTTAATGAGTTGGTATAACATTATTTGTGATTAAAAATTGGAATTTATTTGTGATTAATATCAAAGTTAACTAAAATGATTAACGACATACACAAAGTTAACAATCGACGGTTAATACCAGTTGTTCAATGTGAGTCTTGGTTTTAAAGAGTGTACGAAATTAAGGGTTGACGGTCAATACCGGTTGTTCAGGGTGAGCCCTGGTTTTGAGAATTCTCACATAAATTGTGTTGGGAAACTCTAAGATGGCACGGGACTTATTTGAACCCTTTTCGGTATTCGGTTTTGGAATAAGGGTGGATGTGCCCGTGGCACACAGGGAGGTTACGTACCCCTGGCAGACCGTTTCCATGGGGCAGACCACGGATACCACTACTTGGGTATATAACTCCGGACGTGGGCATCCCTGGTAGTTACGGTTGGTAACACTTAAATATTTGACCAAGGGAGGGTTTCAAATTAACCGTTGCCATGCTTAGTGGTTGGTAAGTTCAATCTCTTTGGTGAGATTTCGAGTGTCACCTAATTTATTAAAATTATTGAAATTATTTTAATGGTTGTAATTTATGTTTACAATTATATTGTTATCTCATGCTTATAATCTCATTATTTTTCTCTTAAAAAGAATGGTAGGTTGGTTATGTTTTCTTACTGTGTTGCAAAACTCATGGCATATATTTTTGTTGCCCTAGCGTTTTATGCCAGGTTTTGGCGAGGAAATAATTGAAGCTAAAATGGAGTTGACGCTAACGTAGCGCCTTGGCTGACTTGAAATCATGACTAAAGTCGAATAACTTTATTATCTTATATATTAGCTATTAAGGACCTTATAATTTCATTTGATGTTGTATTTGGATAATTTTAAGTTTTTATTTAATATTATTTGAACCTTTGGTTATGTACGAGAGTTAGAATGCCCTATTAAGATATCAAATTTTTAGTTTATCAAGTCATTTTGTTTACTTAATTTCCCTTGATGTTCCAAAAATTTGGGGCGTCATAGAATGTGGAATAACTATTGCTGCAAATCAGAAAGTAAGAAGCAATGGTAAGTTTTATTGCTAAAACTTTGGAAAAGGGAATTATCAAAACAAAAAAAAAAAAACTGAAGGAAATTACCAGCTCGAAAGTAGTAGTGATGATGGTTGGAGAACTGCGAAGAGTATAGTGTTAAGCAATTTGTTGCCTCATTGCAGTTTCCCTTTGAAGTGCATCCGCAGCTACTATCTCATTCCTTATTATCTGCTACTGTCTCCTTTTCTCGGACCTCTAAAAAACTACCAATTCTTTGGATTGCTCTTTCTCAACTACCTTGGCAGCTGCTTGATGAGCAGGGTCATTATTGAAATCCGAGGGGGAGATTGTCATTTTATTCTTCCTCTTAAGAGGTGGTTCTTCAGATACTTCCTCCTCTACAGGTACTTCTTCATCTTCAAGACTAAGCACGAGTTTTCTCTTCTTTTGCTGTTGTTGCTTGTCCTTAAGAATGTTTAGTGCTTGAGCCCTTTGAGGAGAATCTACCTGTGAAACTCCTGCATGAAAAAGAAAGCTATAAATAAAAGAGTTAAGCATTATAAAAATAAGGGAAAAGATAGATAAGGAATGCATGCCTTTCTTCGAAGCAGCCCTAGTAACTCTAGGAGAAGAGGGAGACGCAGAAGGAGCTCTCTTTGTGGCCGCAGGAGCAAAAACTAAGATGGCAGGAGCTATAGAAGGAGTGATGAGCCTTGTCCCCTTAGGTTGGACCTAAGAAGGCAAGTCTAGACCAACCAATAGACCTTGAGGGGGAACAGCCAAGTGTACCTCCATATTTGCTAACCACCAATTCTGGTACCTCTTTAGGGTAGTGCCTTGTGAGATGAAGGGAATGAACTAGAATTTTATTAAGTCCTGAATTAATTTCGAGGTTGTCTCCTCTAACTTGGGTCTTTGCACCTTCAGTTCTCTAGTGGTAAGATTGGGGTTGGTTTGACTGCAGAGAGGAATAGGGATCCCTTGGGTAGCCCAAACTGTTTGGCAAATTGAGCAGGGCAGTAGGCTTCTGCTATGCACTTGTAGGCTCTAGGATTTAAAGTGCCAATAAAAAGCTCTTTGGGAGTTAAAATAGAAGCCCAAATATCCCTGTGCTGAGACTGGGAACAGTTTCCATTAGCCAAGAAAGTCCTCAACCAAGCTGGGCCAATGTTGGCTTTAAAGGGACAGAAGAAGGTATGAGAAAGAGGGGAAGCTGGGAGTTGATGGAAGAAAGTAAAATAATAGACAAAAGTGGAGGGATAAAGTGAAACTCTGGCATATTTTATTCCATAAGAAGTAGGGTTTGATAGCAAAAATCTCAAACACCTAGAATGTAAAGTAGTGAAATAAGCAAAAAGCCAGAGCTGTAATATCCAGAGTGGCCCCCCTTGATTGGTATCTAAAAGTTTTTCACAAAACTGGGAGCAAGCTTTATACACATGGCCTAGAACATATGGAGCTAATGCTATTTTCTTCCCCAAAGCCAGAGCCTTAGCAAGGGGAGCAAACTCAAGCATAATTCTCTGAAAGGAAGTACAAAATAAGAATTTACAAAGCCAATACAAAAGAAAGGAGAAGAACTCTCTGTCTGACACAGGGCCTTCCCTTGGGTTTTCAGAGTGTACAAAATCACTAAAGGAGGAGTTCAAAGGAGGGATGGAAAAAGGCACGTTAAGGTCAGGGTAGTTAGGACCAAAAGGAGTGCCAATTGAGGACAACCCTAAGAGATGGCATATATCCAGAATGGTAGGAGCCATTATACCACATCGAAATTGGAAAAAGTTAAAAGAAGAATTCCAAAAACATAATGCAGCATATATGACGAAAGGGTCTTCAGGAAAAGGAAACCTGGCCAGTCGAAGAGGATCAAGGAGGCAGAGTTCCTGAAGGTCAAGTGTCCTAGCGGGGACAACTCGATCATACCATTCTTCCCATTCAGGTCTTATTGTGGGCCAGCAGCGGTGGGGTCGATTTAACCTCCAGTTTCCCCTAGTCAAGGCCTCCCTCGTAGAGTAAACAATGATCCTCCAGATGAGGGTATAAGGTAGGGACTGAGCAGGGACTTCTCTGAAAATGGGTCCAAGTACGTACTCTACTTGAGTATGATGGCAAGAAATAAGAATGCGTCCATCAACAACACACTATTCACCAGCTTTGTATTTTTTGCATTCTTCATTGATGAGTCTCCTTAAAGCTACAAAGTGACTCACACGCTCAACAGTTTGCACTTTCAGTGAAGTCATTACTGAAGAGATAAAAGAGGAAGGTGGATGAGAAGTGAAAGTTGCACATAAAATCAAAGAGGGTGAGAAAGGAAATTTTGGGCAAGTAGATAGGTGAAATATGAAGGAAAAGGGTTTTTAAACCTTTCTGTCCAAAAATTGCCCGAACAAGCTGAGTGGGTCAGATGGATCCGAAATGATTATTTCATTGTTTGGGTCCATGTGAAAGTAAAACTCTTATTTTAAAATATGGAAGGGTTCCAAAATTAAAATGAAAGAGTGTCTTTGGAGGGAAACGTAAGTTGAATATTCGGATTGGCTTCGAAATTAAGATTTGGCTTTAAAGCCAGATGTCCAACATCCTGCAAGGGCTTCGAAAGCAGGTAGTTGACTTCGAAACACATTTCATACCTAAGAATACAAGAATGCTCAAGTTTTTGTTTGCTTCAAGGGGATTAAAGACTTGCTTTTAGGTTTCTTGTTGAAAATAAAATCCTTCGAAGTAGACTTTGAAGTACTCTGCAACTAGAATTTGTTTGGTTTAAACCTCGAAGTTGCAAAACCAATATTTGGTCAAGCAGTGAAAGAACCCAAAAGGACTCACTCTTTAAGAATAAAGCAGTGTAATCCCTAAGGGAAGTTTCCATACTTCGAAACACGTAAACTATTTTTTCAAAGCAAAGATAGTTAATTTGAAACTGTTGATTGTGTTAACCAGATGATTGGAATGAGAAGACCCAAGGCAAAGATTGTCAATTATACTCCATATGTTAGAGATATTCAAATCAGGTTTCAAGTATTCCATTAGAAATGTTCAAATCAGGTTTCGAAAGACAAAATTGGTAAATTCAAAGCTCTGATTTTGTTTGATTTGGGCGAATAGAATGGTCACAAGTATGCAATTGGAATATAAAACCAGACCATGTCGAATAAAGAAAGAAAAACCTAGCTTTATTGATATAAAAATAATTACATTAGAAAGCCTTCTTGGCTACAAATTCAATCTCATAAAAATAAGGAATAGAAAGAATAACAAGGTCATGAAATTTGCCCCAGCAATGGTCAATGAATTTATGTTCCTTCTTTATTTTGTCTTCTGTCCTATCCAAGCTGGGTTACTGTAGCTGATATGTTCTTATTTGATGGAAAAGTTGTTCAACTTTCATTTCGAACTCCATTTCCTTCAATCCTTGTTCCATTTCATCCATATCTAGATCATCCCAGTATGCAGAACCCTTATTCTTGATGTCATTATATTCGTCAATGAGATTCTCTTCTTCATACTGGGTTTGAATTCGGGCCGAGATTTTGTCCAAAGAATTAGTGGTAGCCAAAGAAATTTGGTACCAATGGAGAAGAAGCGAGAGTTGATCCAAAAACATCTAAAGTTCTGCTTGAGCAATGGGGTTGAGGACATGACCCCGAGTCATAATGTCACAGGCCCATCGAAAGTTCTTAAGAGGAATATCATCTCCAAGAACATTGAAGGGCAAGTGAGAAAAGGCTGCAAGCAAAAGTTGAGCTTGGTATCACTCAAATGTAGTGGGAAGATCTGGAGGTTGGTAGGAAGGAAGAAACTGATTCTCGAATAGAGTAAGTTTCAACTCCTCCATCTAGTGAGGATTCTGAGGAAGAGGAGGTGCAGGAGGGTCCATCCCAAAAGAAGAAGGGAACTGGGGGTTATTCACACATTCAAGCCAGTCAAAGGAGCAAAATTTTACTTTTTTGGCTAAGAATGAAGAATTGTATCCTTGTGCTTCCTCTGGACAAGGAGTTGCTTGTACTATCTTTGTGGGCATGGAGGATGTGTACCATGCCACGAGTACGTTGTCCTCCAGACTACGTCAGTGGTCAATGGGTATATAGGTTAAACTACTGAGCTCCGAGCAAAAAGAGGTATAGACAGAGGATCAACGAATTTGAAAAATCGACGGTGAATTCGCTCTCTTAGTTTGGATTCATCAGGTTCTGGCCAGCTTCCCCAGCCAGTAGACCTGGAGGAAGAAGAAGCAGCTGTGTCCCATGCAAAGGGTGGTGGGGCACAAGAAGAAGCAGTTGTGTTCCATGCAAAGGATGGTGAGGCAAAAGAAGAAGAGTTTCCAATATCCATTTTTGCAAATGCTTGATCCAAGGGTTCGTAGTTGGCAAATTTTTGGTCTAAAGGTTGGTAAGTTGCAAAAGCTTTCATAACTTGCATAAATGGAGGCGGATAAGTGTAATCAATAAATGCATTGAGATTCTTTCATAAACTGCTCGTATGCTCAATCAATGTGGGAGAAAGTGTGATTGGCCATTGTGGATGTACCAGTCTCTTCGTCTAATCAAAGAATGGAAGTACAAGATATAAGGATTTAATGAAGTTCACTGCTTCATTATTCAAAAGCGGTTATGCTACCAGAATATACAGAGTCCATGCACGTCTTAGAACGTGGGTTGATTTCACTAGTTCACTAATATCACCAAGTATTGGGTATATTAGTGCGGGGGGTAATGTTGGCTACATAATTTGTATAAGCCAATCACAGCTTAACACGTGGCAAGATGAGGACAATATGAGGTCTTAGTTCAAGTCTTCAATCGAAATCAAACACGTGGCAGTTAGCATTGGTAATCATGGATCTGCGTAGCACTGTATTAGTGGAGAAATATAAGATAATGTGGCCTAACGGTTACTCATATATTTAAATTCAAAAATCATAAGGGAAGCCTAACTGCAAGAGGTGGCGTAGTGGGACTAACTGAGAGGGAGCATGTTCAGCAATCATGGAGAGCATTTCAACAGTTGAAAGCCCATTTTGACGGTTATTAATGAAAAATATAAATATCATAGAAGGCCCCAGAATGAAGGATCCAGACTTAAATCAAAAAACCAGTTTATTTACTTCGTATTTCCTTCCAGTTTTTTTTACAGTTCTTTACATTTCTGCACTTCAATTCCTGTACTGCACTTCATTCCTAAGAGTAGTTTCAAATAGCTTGTTGCTGTAAACCTCTACGAAGCTAGGTCAAATCATTGTAAGTTTTCCATTTTTACTTAATAAAATTCAGATTTTGGAATTATTCACTTGTTATTATTTACTAAATTCTCCTAAAACAAGCCATCAGTAAAAATCCTCTTCATTGAGGCTGAGAAAACTAAAACACAATCGTTTAATAATTGGTTGGCAATTAAATATTCTGTAAAGGCTGATTGATCCTTGCTGGCGCTCTTAAAATTACATTATTAACCTTTGAAAGCCAAAAAAGCCAACAAATATACTATTTTTTCAACTTATATTTTTATTGTTAATGTATTTTACTATACACGATATAATATGATACATAAAATTAGAACAATGATACATGATATGTATCATAATTCAACAACATTGCTTTAAATTAATAATAATTATATTTTATTTTCTTAATATTTTGATTTGTTTTAATCTCAACTTTTTATTAACACTCGGTTATAAATAAGATGAAAAAAATGACATGTGAATTGTCCATATCCATTTTGGGACCGAAATATTCATCAAAAAGTTTATTTATTTACATTTATGTGAAAAAATATGTATATATATCTTTCTATCTCTATGAAGCAAATTTAGCAGGTAGGTCATAGGGCATTCCCTTTCTAATTGTAATTATGTATAGTTTCCTCATTTTATTTATTTTATGACTTAATTGTGAGAGGTTATGTTGTGCACCTCTAAAATGGTACATATGGTACGTCTTTTATAATTTATTTATAAAATTTCATAACATAAACATAAACTGTCATAACTATTTCATTATAAAAGTTATAACTTTTTTTACTATAAAATATCATAACAAAAATTTGAAAGTATCGTAACATTATTATCTCTAACTGTAGAATGCACACCTATTGGCTTTTTTGGCTTTCAAAAGTTAATAATGTAATTTGGAGCGTGCCAACAAGGATCAATCAGTCCTTACAAAATTTTAATTGCTAACCAATTATCAGACGATTGTGTTGAAGTTCTTTCAGCCTCAATGAAGATGACTGTTACTGGTGGCTTGTTTTAGAAGCAATTTATAAGAAATAACAAGTACAGAATAATTCAGAAACTGAATTTTATTGAGTAAATAAGAACTTACAATGAAATGACCCAGCCTTGAAAAGGTTTACAGCAACGACTACTTAAGCGTACTCCTAAGAAATGAAGTGCAGTACAGAAATTGAAATGCTGAAATGTAAAGAACTGGAAATGTAAAACTGGAAAGAAATATGAAGTAAATAAACTGGTTCTTGGATCTGAGTCTGGGTCCTTTATTCTGGGGCATTCTCTTCTATTTATACTTTTCTATGGCAACTGTCGAAGTGGGCCTTCAACCGTCAGAATATGTTCCCACGATTGCTGATCATGTTCTCTCCATATTAACCACACTATGCCAGTCTTGCAGTTAGGCTTCCCTCCTGGATTTGAATTTAAATTGTAAGTGTGATGCCCCAAATTTCGGAACATCATAAAATTTAAATCACAAAATAACTTGCTAGATAAAAATTTTAACATCTAATTAGGGAAAATTTAAATTCTCACATAGTTAAAGTTTTACAACAAAAGAAAATTATGAGTTTGCATACAACATTACAATATTCTTAATTATTAATACAAGAGATAATAAAATTTTATTTTGATAAGATCTTGACTTCATGTTAGCCAAGGTTCTATATTAGTAGCAGCTCCAACCTCAGCTTCCATTCCTTGCTCGCCAAAATCTAGCATGAAATGCCAGGGCAACAAAATATATGTCATGAGTTTTGCAACAACTTAAGAACATATAACCAACCTACCATTCTTTTTAAGAGAGAATAATCAGATCATGACAACTAAAATAATAATAAAAATTAATAGCATGATAAAGGTAACAACCATTATAATAATTTCGACAATTTTAATAGTTTGGGTGACACTCAAAATCTCACCAAAGAGATTCTCTTACCAACCACTAAGCCATGGCCACGGTTAATTTGAAAACCCTCCATTGGTCAATTATTCAAGAACTACCAAAGATGCCCACACCCAGAGTTATATACCCAAGCCGTGCATCCATGGTCTGCCCAAGGGAACGGTCTGCCAGGGGTATGTAACCTCACTGTGAGCCACCCGTACATCCATTCTTATTCCAAAACCGAATACCGAAAAGGGTTCAAATAAGTCGCGTGTCATTTTAGAGTTTCGCGACACAATTATATAAAAATTATTAAAAACCAGGGTTCACCCTAAACTACCGGTATTAACCCTCGATTGTTAACTTTATATACACCGTTAATCATTTCAATTAGTTTTTATATTAATCACAAATAATTCAAATTTTAATCACCAAAAATGTTATACCAACTCATTAAAATTCCCAACATAAAATATTACACATGTCACACATTAATAAATCAATATACAAAATTTAAATAAACAATTAATTTAAACCATGGTATGAAATGATAATGTAAATACAAAAAAAATAAACCATAATCACACACATGCATGAATTTTTTAATTTACAAAATTAGACTAACACAATATTAAATAAACCACAATACACCCATACATAGATTACTAATTTACAATATTTAATAAATTAGACCAACACAATAATTAATTTTTATCCAAATAAATAATTGAAGTAATGATCTTAAATCTACCCAAAAATTTTCAGGATATACCTTTAGTAATAAAAATTATAAATAAATTATTTATAAAATTCTAACATTTGTGAAAATATACAAAATATTCAATAAACATGTTAAGGTCATTTTTCAGAAAGAATTTCCCAAAAATAAGTTATAAATAATTCTGTAAAATTCCAAGAAGTCTCATGACACAGATTTATCACATTTTCTTAAATTAATTTCATACTTAAATTTATAAATAAATTCTCTAATCTAAAAATTTATTATTGTGACAACCCAACTCCGTGTTATGCTAATAATCCTAATTATGCTCATAATTATGAACTCGACATGATTTTGAATGCTAATGATATGATTATATGCGTTTGTGAATTTCTATCTGTTCACCGTAGAAAAATCTGTTTGATTTTCTATTGTAAAATTTGAATTGAGGGCCATAGAGGCGTCAGAAACCAAAATTGATTATACCATCGTGATTAACATAATTTTTAGAGCCTACGGTGAAATTTAATTGAAAACTGATTTGGAGCTAATTAATTAGTTTAAATTGAATTAATTAAACATCATTGATTAGTTTTAATTAAGTATGATTAAGGAAAGCCTATATAAATGAGCTAAGTGTGCTTAAGCTCATATATTTTGAGCTCAAATCAGATTCTACACTCTAGAGAGAGAGAGAGTGAACCGAATTCAGAGAGAGAGAGAAGCCATTCTTGAAGATTTGCAAGAGAACTCAAGTTTTTGAAGGCTAGGCTCTCTAGAATTGACTATAATTGGAAGAATTGAAGCTCCTAGGTGAGTAATTAAGCATAAATTCATGGGTTTGAGTTGTAATTTTGTGGCTTCAAGGTTAAATGGCAGTCAAGAACAAGAATTAAGTTGAATTTGATGAATTTGAAGTCATTATAAACATGCATGTAAAAGATTGAAATGAATTTGTGTATTTGAGCATGAAACATATGATCCATGTTGAATTTTGATTAAGATTCATGCCTTTGATCATCTTTTGCATCAATTAAGTTAAGAATGGAAGTTATGTTCCACATGCAAGCACCATTCATAGAGGTATGAGTTTTGGTTACATGAATTTGATGTATTGAAAATAAGTTTCGTATAAATTGAGTATGCATGTGATTGATTCATGGGAATTGAGCTTCATAATGTTGAAAATTTAGTATTTGTATCATGTTAGAAGTTGTACAAGTGAATTATGGGTCATAACATGTAAATCACATTAATTTGACTGCAAATTCGAAGCTCAAACAGCTTACTGGAAATTCTAGAATTCATCGAGTTCGTTCGAGCGGGGAATGCGCCGCTCGAGGGTAAAATATTAGCTCCTAGAAGTTTTTCAAACATTGATGTCTGCTCGAGTGTGAGGAGTTACGCTTGAGTGCCCAGTCACATGTTTCGACTCTCAACTCGAGCATCCAAAGTCACGCTTGAGCACAAAAATGAGGCAACTAGTACTTTTGCAGACCAAAAGCGCCTGCTCGAGCGGAGAGCCCTGTTTCAAAAATTTTAAAAAGTTGTTCTATGTTTCGTTTTCAGTTCTCTTTCATTTCTAAGCACTCTTAGGCATGCATTGGACATCCTAAATGAATTAAAAGACATGAAAGAAGCCTAAGAACATTAAACAAATTAAAGAACAGAATGAATTGTATTATGACCCAATGTGTTATGAATTATGTAGGGTCAAGCAAAGGCGAATCAAGCACAAGAACACAGTGAGTAATATCTTAGTAAAGATATTTTTATATATGCATTATTTCCTAAATGTTGCCTACGTAGTAATTTCTAAACTTATGAATTTGTACTATGAATGAGTATTCTATTCACCCGCTTCGTGAAAGAATCTGTAAAGTGAATGTTGTGAAAATGGAAAATGGGCCTAAGGCCGTTTAGTATATTTGACAAGGACACAGATTGGGCCTAAGGCCGTTTGGAATGTTTAACAAGATGGACTAAAAGTCATCTGATGCATGAATTGGGCCGAAGGCCGTTTTGTAGGATTGATGAATGGACCAAAGGTCATTTTGAATAAATAATTGAATGGACCAAAGGTCGTTTTGAATAAAGAATTGAATGGACCAAAGGTCGTTTTGAATAAAGAATTGATTGGACCAAAAGTCGTTTTGAGTATGAATATGGACGTGACCATAATATATGCGCATAGCTATGAATATGAGAATGTCAGACCCAAGGTCGTTTAGTATTATGATATGAAGGACCGATGGTTATTGGTACATGGATCCATTAGACCTAAAGTTGGTCTATGAATGAGTATTGGACCTAAGGTCGTTTTGTATGGATGGACCTAAGGTCGTTTTGTGTGCGATGAACCTAAGGTCGTTTTGTATGAGTATTGGACCCGAGGTCGTTTTGTTTAGATGGACCCAAGGTCGTTTTGTGTGCGATGGACCTGAGGTCGTTTTGTATATGAATATGATGTGTTGGACCCGAGGTCGTTTCGCTCGTTATGATCTATAAATCTGATATGAATGGGAATAGCAGTTCAAATGTTTAAATTATAAGTATGACTTATTCATGAACAAATCTCATTCATTAACCTCTTTACTCTGGTATTATTCACTGGGCATTAGCTTATTGTCTATATTTATGTATGTAGGTGAACAGCGGGATGTGCAGCCCAGCCCCAGTGAGCGATGAGAAACCGTGTTTTGAGAGATCAACCAGAGTCGCCTCACGCAAGAGGCCTTATTTTTACTTTTCTGTTCTTTTGAACCTTTTAAGGTCATGCATGACCAACCTTGATCAACCTGGTGTATATCTAAATTTTTGTTAACACCGGTTTTGAATAATCCTGGATATATGTATGACATACTTAATGTGAATATGCATATGGTGCGAGTTATTATGTGAATGTAAGAATTTTTGTTTAAGCCATGTATGCACAGCACAACGGACAATCTTCAAAAAAATTTATTCCGCAATTTGGCCCCTACCATTAAATACGGATTGATTTCTGACTAAGGTCGTAGGTAATCTCATGGTTATTGGCCGGTTATGACTCTAATCCATGGGACGGATTCGGGTCATGACAATTATGAAACTAGACTTCTCAAATTTCATTTTATATTTAGAAATTACCAGATTTGGTTTCATATAAAATTTTTAATGATTTTTCAAACTCATAGTAAAATCTGCCTATAACTCCAGATTTTGTTAAAAATCTGAATAAATTTGTACAAAACTCAATAATTGTTGTTAAAATTCCTGGATGAAGTAGACATCATCCTGAACAACTTTGTAGAAGAAATTATCTCAAAATTTTAAGTATAAAATTGTCTAAAAATTCGTACAACTTTCTGGCAGATTTAAGGGCCACATAAAATCTTCAATCATTTTCTAATGGCATAAACTGCACATGTAAGTCTAAATTCCACAATAATACCATGATTTTAAGACTACCAATATCTTCAAATATTTGATATACAAATCACAAACTATAAATAAAATTCTATCTACAAGTTTAGTCATTTTATCATATGAACACAATCTGAAAATTTCAACAAGTAAAAAAAATGAGAGGGTTGAAAGGGTTTTAATGATGAAATGGTAGAAAATTTTGGTTTCCTTAATCTCTTACTCTTTTTTTTCTCTTACTCAGCTTAGCTGTTTCACAGATTTCTTTTTCTTCTTTTCCTTATCTGAATGCAAGCATGCATATTGTGCGGACCGATTTTCGCAATAGAGTAAGATGGAATTTCGTGGACGAACCCTGGTGCACCGATGAGTGAAGGCCTGCACAAGGAACAAACGGTTAAGCTGCCCGATCAGGGGTTGGTTGGAAACCCCTCCGATGGTCAAGTCAGTACCGGAGTTTGGTATAATGAAAGCAGAATAGACGAGTCAGTTTAGAGTGTTCAGAGGTCGATCCCCTTTCAAGGAGAGTGAGGTTACCTTTTATAAGGACTGTTCGACTTGCTCACCAAGTTTTTTTCTTCGTCGTCGGACACTTAGCAGAAATGTTAGGTTGCTTCTCAATAGAAAGAGTAAAGAATCCATTACGCAATTCCGTTATTCGCGACAGATCAAGCGCTCCTTCCGTGTATTGGATGCGAGTTAATTTGCATGATTGGTTTGTACCGGACGCTCTTACGGTTGGTTTAGCGCCCTGATTCAAATTAGTCATCCTCCTTAGCTACACTCGGCCCAGGTTCATACTTGGGCTGCGTGGTTCGAATTACTCGGTCCGTTGGGCTTAAGATCACACTTGGTCTCCATGTTTGGTCTTTTGGTGGTTCTTCTCTGGTTCAAGTAAATGCTTAGCCTACACGGTTTGGGCCATTGAACACTAGCTCGGCGCAAACTCGTGCTTGGGTTTGACGTTCTGATCTCATAGCGTTACTAGGCCCAAGCGTCGCCCTTGGGCTTGCGATCTTCTCCTTGTTCTGCTTATGCTTGGTGCAGAGTTGTAAATAACCCTCTTTACATATATATACAATGCTTGCTGACCCTCTCTCTCTCTCTCTCTCTCTCTCTCATCATTTGCTCAAATCTATTTGTATTTCTCAAATCTAAGAAGCATAATGAAGTCTTCTTACCGATATTGACATGCAAATAAACAAGTGGCATTCTCTGCCACAGAAAATTCAAAATTCTGGATTTATTTTATTATTATTATTTTTTTGGGTTTATTAAAATTAACACACTAAGGTTTTTAACTAAGTTATTTAGCAAAGATAATTATCATGTTGAATCCTAATTGAAATAATTTATAAACAATAAATATTGAATACCCACAAAATTATTATTCTTAATAATGTCTTTGTTAGTAATTTAATTGCATTAAGTTAAAACTAACTTATACACTAATATATATATATTAGATAGACTCTGGGTAAAATTAATTAATTTATTTATTCGTTTATTTTATTTTAAGAATAATTAAATGTGGGTTCTCACAATCTACCTCCCTAAAAAAAAATTTCGTTCTCGAAATTAATTCGTACCTTCAGACTTGAAAAGTTAAGGGTAATTGGCACATATCATGTCTTCTCGTTCCTACGTTGACTCCTCATTCCCACGATGTCTCTAAAGAACTCGAACCAATAGTATAGTTTTACTTCGTAATTTCTTCTCACGACGATCTAAAATTTTGACAGGCTTTTCTTCAAATGTCACATTTTCATCAAGATTAATTTTCTCCCAATTAATGATGTGAGAAAGGTGCGGCTCGTATTTCCACAGCATAGAGACGTGGAAAACATTATGTACTCTAGCCAGTTGAGGTAGTAGAGCCAAACGGTACGCCACCTCTCCTACTTTGTCCAAAATTTCAAAAGGCCCAATGAAGCGAGGTGACAGCTTTTCCTTCTTTCCAAAACGAACAACTACTCAAAAGGTTGTATTTTTAGAAACACGTGATCTCCAACTTGAAATGTTAAAGGTCTTTTTTTTTATCTGCATAACTTTTCTGCCTACTCTGAGCGGTCTCAAGTCTTTGTCTAATTAATTTCACATTCTCGGTAGTTTCTTGAACTAACTTTAGCCCTAAAAAAGGTGTTTCTCCAACTTCCACCCAATATATTTGTCACGACCCAAACCCGCCCCTATGGGTTTAGTACCATAACCGGCCAGTAATTCGTGATTATCGAAGGCCTGTTTAACAGTAAAGACAGTAATACAGAGTACAGGGGCTGGCGGAAGCCAAAACAGTAATGAAAGATGTCCAATGAGCTGTGACAGTCTGTATGCAAAAAGACTTTTCTGTAACATACTCACATTCATAAGCAAAACAGTATATACATACATCATACACAGACATTCAGGTTAGGGACCAAATCCCTAATTAGCACAGTACAGTACAAGTCTTATACAGTATTACAGAACAGAAGCAAAAGGGTGAACTGAGACACCCCAAAAAACCCTAGCTTCGACTAACATGGAACCTCGAAGTGAGGCGCGATGGTTGGCTTGACAAAAAGGGAGCTAACCCAACGCTCTTAACTCCGATCCGGTGCCTGGACACCTACATATAAATATAAACAGTGAGCTAAAGCCCAGTGAATAACAATTGTGTAAAGGGGTTAAGAATGAATGTCCTTTCAGTCATTAAACAGTCATATCAGTCATTTAGAAACCATAGCAGTTATATGTGGTACATCTAATAGCAAAAAGTACAGTAGGTCTTAACAGACCGAACAGTCAGTTGATGGCTATCATAACAGTAAACAGTAGTGGTTCCAACATGGGAACCGACAGAGATCTCTGTGACAGTAGCAGTAACAGTAAATTGCTATGGATACCACGAATACAGTTTACAAGTAGGACAAACATTCATTCATTCAACAATAACGTTTCAGTAAACAGAACAGTTGATCATTCAGAAAATATTCATAATTGAACATATCTTTACAACATTGTTACTCACAGAGTACTGGGCTATAAGCAGCTAATAAGCGTCCTCGGATGCCAACCCTATACAGTTACAGAACGAACACACACTAAGTTACATCCTTGGGAATCAACAACTTAGTCCCTATCTTGACTCGATGTGGTTCTACATCAATATCCTCATTACAATGCCTTAAACTAGGCCTAGGAATGCCTAGGATGAAATGAGGATGCAAAGATGTACTTTAAAACACTTTTCAAAATTTTCAGAAAACAGGGGTCTTGCTCGAGCGTGGCTTTCTACGCTCGAGCGGACATGCAGACAAAGGATCTCCGCTCGAGCGTGACTTCCTTCGCTCGAGCGGACTGTAAACTCAAGCAAAAGTACTGGATGCATGCAATTCACGCTCGATGGGTGCTCGACCTCCGCTCGAGCGTGAGACACAAGTCCTCGCTCGAGCGTGCATTCCATCGCTTGAGCGAACTGTAAACACATGAAAAGTACTGGATACACAAATTTCACGCTCGAACGTTACTTTCCCCGCTCGAGCGAGATGCATGTACTCAGAGTGTACGCTCGAGCGTGAAGTCTTACGCTTGAGCGTGGGTCCAAAATCTGGAATTTCCAGATTGAACCTCCAAGCTCAAATTCAACATTTAAAGCATCAAATTCCATTCTTTTGGGCCAATTTTCTGGAAAACACTTTAAAACTCATAATATGACATGTTTCAAAGATCAATTTGCAAAATCAAAACCCAAAGGTAGTTCAATTAAACACAAATCCAAACAAAACTTCATGAACATAATGTATATGTAACATGCAAGTGTTCAATTGAAATCAAGGCTTCAAATACTTGATCAAATGAGTCAATTCGCTCAAAAACATGATGAATTCATGGACCATAGCTAGAATATAGACATGCATGTGAGGATTTCTATGAAATCAACCTCAAAACTCAATAATGTGTACATGCATGCATGATTTAGCTACTCAAATCAACTCTACAAACCAATTCTTGACTTAGATCACTAATGACTCATGAACCATGCAAGAACCAACTTGAATTCATAACTAAAGGATAAATATCCTACCTTAGGTCCTCAATTTCAAGTCTAGAAGCTCAAATATACAATTCTCTTTCAAATTCTTCAAGTCTCCAAGCAAAACTCTAATGAAATCAAGTTTTTCTCCTAACTCCCTCTCTCTTACTCGGTTAGCTCTAGATGAAATGAATGAGATGGTGTAAAGCTAAGCTCCTAAACAAGATTGTAGAAGTGGCCCACTAAATGGCAAGTTTGGTAATTAATCCAACTAAAGCAATTTAACATTATTTAATCCAATTTAATCGTACCAAGTCACATTTAAATTAAATCTACCATAAAATCACATAAATTCTAATTAACACATAACATTAATCAATTTCAGATTCGGCCGCTGATAAGGCCTTCAATTTGCAGTTCAAAACTTAAAACATGAATAGATCATTTAGCAGTCAAACAGATAGACTTGCGTTTAAACTAATACACTCAATCAATCAGTTCAGAATTTCAGTCAGATCAGTTACTTAACATGCTCAGTCACAGTTTAGCAGTAATCAGAGGTGAGGGTTGTCACAATATTGGTGATCGACAAAGCCGTCTATATAGAGCCTCATATAGTGCCATACCAATACTTGCTTGAAAACTATTATTGTAAGAAAATTCGACTAGTGGTAAGTGTCTCTCCTAACTACCCTTGAAGTCCATCACACAAGCTCAAAGCATGTCTTCTAAAGTTTGAATTGTTCTTTCTGATTAACCGTCAGTTTGAGAGTGAAAAGCTGTACTAAAACACAACTCTGTACCCATAACTTTTTGCAGACTTTGCTAGAATTGTGACGTAAAACAAGAATCACGATCTGACATTATTGAGATTGGTACTCCGTGCAACCTAATGATTCCTTGAATAAATAATCGACTTAGTGATTCAAGTGTGTCTACTAGTCCTATTAGTACGAAATGTGCCGTCTTAGTTAACCGATCAACCATAACCCAAATGGCATCATGGCTTTGTGGCGACCGGGGTAATCCCGTTACAAAATCCATTGTTATGTGTTCCCATTTCATTCAAGTATTGGTAAAGGTTGGAGTTTTCCTGCCGGCTTCTGATGTTCTGCCTTTACTTGCTGACACATAAAGCACTTAGATACGAATTGAGTAACGTCCTTCTTCATTCCACTCCACCAATACTGTCACTTGAGATCCTGGTACATCTTGTTTCCTCCTAGATGAACCGCAAAAACTGAATGGTGAAATTCTTTGAGTACTTCTTCTCTCAATTGTTCAATATTTGGCACAAAAATTTTACCTAAATACCTTAAATTAGCATCTTGATAGAGCGTCCAATCCGATGAAGATTCCCCGGACACTAATCGTGTCTTGATGAAGTCGGTCTCTTAATTAAATCTTTGGGCTTCCAACACTTTGGTAAGAAGTTGGGATGTTGTAACTATTACAAACAACCTAACTTTCCCATTCTGAGTCTCTGGTTGTAACTTAAACTCATTCATGGTACTTACCATTTCCTATTTTTTAATTAATATGTTGGCTATGATCTCCTTTATCTTTCGACTTAGTGCATCTAATACAACATTAGCCTTCCTGGAATGATAAGACAAAGTGAATTGGTAATCTTCAAGGTACTCCATTTAGCGTCTCTGCCTCATGTTCAAATCTCTTTGTGTGAACAAGTACTTCAAGCTTTTGTGGTTGGTAAATATCTCAAACTTTTTGCCATAAAGGTAATGTCGCCAAGTCTTAAGTGCATAGACCATAGCTGCCAACTTCAGATCTTGAGTAGGATAATTTTTCTTATGATTATTTAATTGTCTTAATCCATAAGCTACTACCTTCCCGTTTTGCATTAACACACCACCTAAACCTTCCTTAGAGGCATCACAATAAATTGTGTACCCAATTTCACGTTCGGGTATGATTAGTATAGGAGCGCTTGCCAGTCTCTTCTTAAGTTCTTGTAATGACTGCTCATAAGTTTCGTTCCATTCAAACTTTACTCCTTTTTGTGTTAGGCGTGTCATCGGCTTGGCTAATTTGGAGAAATCTTGAATGAATCTCCTATAATAATCTGCTAATCCCAAGAAATTACGAATCTCAAATGTATTCTTAGGTTGTTTCCATCTCATTACTGCTTCTACTTTAGCAGGATCCACTGATATTCCCGATTCAGACTCAACATAACCTAAGAATTTTACTTCTTTCAACCAAAATTCAAATTTGCTAACTTTAGCATACAATTGGTTCTCCCTCAGAATTTTCAAAACGGTTCTCAGATGTTGCTCGTGATCTTCCTCCAATCATGAGTATATTAAAATATCGCTAATGAATATTACCACAAATTGGTCCAAAGAAGGTGTAAAAATTTTGTTCATTAAACTCATGAATACCCCAAGCGCATTCGTCAAACCAAATGGCATTACTACGAACTCATAGTGGCCATAATGGGTTCGAAACGCAGTTTTGGGTATATTTTCTTCTTTGCCACGAAGTTGGTAATATCCTGACCTAAGGTCAATTTTGGAAAAACATTTTGAACCTCTTAATTGATCGAACAAGTTATCAATTCTTGGTAATGGATATCGATTATTAATGGTGACTCAATTTAGTTATCGATAATCGATGCACAATCTTAAGGTTCCATCATTCTTCTTTGCGAATAATGCTGGCGCTCCCCATAGAGACGTACTTGGTCTGATGAACTTTTTATTCAACAATTCTTGCAATTGCTCCTTCAGTTCTCAAAGTTCAACTGGCGCCATACGATGTGGTGCTATAGAAATTGGTGAACTCCCAGGTTGAAGCTCGATCATAAAATCTATGTCTCATTTTGGGGGTAATCCCGGTAATTCATCAGGGAAAACGTCAGCGTACTCGCACACCACATGGGTAATCCTGGATCCTTTCGATTTTCGTCTTCCAAAATTAAGCTTGCCAACCATCCAATTAATTAATCATGCCACCGCGACTTGTGACACGTTGGAGTTAAAGAATCTTGTCTATCTCCTTTAAATTGAACTTTCGTGCCATTAAGGGAGGATGATGTCACTATCTTACGGTAAAAATCAATAATGGCTCGATGAACTGACAACTAGTCCATTCCTAGGATGACGTCAAAATCAGACATCTCCATAACTCTTAAATCGCATATCAAATATGAACCGGAGATTTCTAGTTCACAAGATTACATATGAGAGTTACTCAGGTTTGACCTCCTAAGGGTGAAGCAACACTCATAGCTATCTCTAACGTTTTGGGCTCCAAACCCAAACTTGACACACATGCAATGGATATAAAAGAATTTCGAAGCTCCGGAATCAAACAATACTTTAACCCAAGAATTCATAAGGATTAACATACCTTGAATTACTAATGGGTTACCAACATCTTCTTCTTCTTGGAGAGCATACATTCTTCCTACTACCTGTTGGTGAGTCCCTTCTAGTTTCTTTCCATTTCCGACTCCTTGTGGTTGTGTTCTTGGCCGACCTGCATTCCTAGAGGCTTGTGGCTGGCCCTTGTTGATCTGAGTATTTTGAGTGGGTTTAGAACCTTGTCCTGGCTGGCATTTGTTGTATTGTTGTGCCCTTCATTGATCTATAAAATATTCCCCACCTTGAGGACACTCACTTCGACAATGCCCCTGTTGACCACATCTGAAACACTTTCCTTTCCATTCATTTACAAAGTTTCCTCATTACTGGTTTCCTTGATGCTGCCTTTGTTGCAGCTGCAACCCTCCAGTATAAGGTGCTGGTGCAAGATGGTTTCTGGTGTTGCGGATTGGACCTCATCCGTGTGATTGGTTATTGTTCTTTGATCGCTAATTTTGAATGTGTTCGGAATTCGCTAATTCTCGTTCCACAATTAAAGCTCAATCCACCATTTGAGCATAGGTGGAAAGTTGCACTGTGATCAATTTTCCTCTAATGTCTGCGTCCAAACCCCATTCAAATCGTCTAACCTTATCCTCTTCATTTGCTACTATTGTTGAAGCATACTGTAAAAGAGCCTCAAAACGATTTGCATATTGAGTAACTGACATTTTTCCTTGTTTTAGTTGGAGAAACTCTTGAATCATTTCTTGTCTTAGCGAGTTAGGAAAATACTTTTCCATGAATAAGTCTTCGAATTGTCTCCAAGTTAATGTCTCTACTTGTCGAGTACTTCTGATCATTTCCCACCAATGATTTGCTGCCCCTTCCATTTGAAATGTTGCCATAGTCACTCTATCTTGCTCATTTCGGATGTCAGAAGTATCTAGCAACTTCTTAATTTGTCTTAACTAAGCTTCAGCTTCATAGGGGTTTGATCCACCAAGGAATTTGTGGGGATGTAGCTTTTCAAATTTTGCTATCATTTCAGATTTGCTTTGATCTTGGTTTCGAGGTGGTATATTGCCTACCCTATTAGCAATTACGCGTGTAATTCGAGCAACATTGCCATCAGACACTCCATCACCATTACCGTTGTTACTATTTCTTGTTCGTCCAGCCATTTTGCACGATGAGATCTTTAGTAATTTGTGATTTATTCATTTATTTATTATCATTATTGTTATTATTATATATTTACATGCAAAGACAGTAATAAAAATAAAAATAAAAAACCTTCATTAATTATATTAGATAAGCTACAATCAACAAAATACAAATAAAACAAAAATACAATAAAGTAAAAAAAAAAAATACTACGGGCAAAAGATAGCCCCTACAAATCCAGGTTAACTCCTACACCAACAATTCTAACTAGGCAATTTTACATAGTAAGCATACAAAACAATTAATTAGCCTAGCTTGTAATTCCCTTAAAACCTCTAAAATAACCAAAGAAAGTCTCTCCTCACAAGGGTTTCCGACTCCCACGTGGCTTGGAAAAGCCCCATGAATCACCACAATACCCTCACAAAGACAACAGTTTCCTACACACAATGCCCTAGTAGCTGCAGTGACTCCTCCTGATAGATCCTCCAATCTTTGAAGTCCAATGACCCATCTCTTTTCACAATTCTGTTTGGGTCAGGCATGATATACTGAAGGCTCCAAATGTCAAAAAGGTTGCCTATCCTATCGGTGAGACCATCCAAGAAAGGGCCTAGCTGATATAACCAGGGAGTCTCTTGCCTTAAAATTTGGATTGGTCCTATGTAGACACCTACCCAACTTTCAGATTTCCAAGCACAACCTCCTAGGGGATAAATTCTAACATATACAAATGAGCCAATTTGCAGCCCATTTCAAACATCCCAATTCTCAAACACGGCCCCTATATCTCCAGTGCTCTCATCAGTATTGCCCTCTACAGATTCTTCTTCGGTGTTAGACTCAATCACAATTATCTCCAGTGGGTTGTACATTGGTGCAATCTCTTCGGGTTCGACTTCAGGCTCATAGTCTTCTATTGATGCAATTTCTTCAAGGTCACACTCAGGCTCATAGTCTTTTACAGGTGACTCCACTTCTTCACTTAGGTCAGAATCTATGTCATAGTTTCCCACCGAATCCTCCTCACAGAAACTTACAAGTTAACATAAGGTTTTCTTAAACGTAAAAAGAAATATAATTGCTACCCATGGCCCAAAGGTTTGAATCTAAGCTCTGATACCAAAACTGTGACGCCCCAAATTTCAGAACATCATAAAATTTAAATAACAAAATAACTTGCTAGATAAAAATTTTAACATCTAATTGGGGAAAATTTAAATTCTCACATAGTCAAAGTTTAACAACAAAAGAAAATTACGAGTCTGCATACAACATTACAATATTCTTAATTACTAATACAAGAGATAATAAAATTTTATTTTAATAAGATCTTGACTTCATCTTAGCCAAGGTTCTATATTAGTAGCAGCTCTAACCTCAGCTTCCATTCCTTACTCGTCAAAATTTGGCATGAAAGGCCAGCGCAACAAAATATATGTCATGAGTTTTGCAACAACGTAAGAAAACATAACCAATTGACCATTCTTTTTAAGAGAGAATAATCAGATCATGAAAATTAAAATAATAATAAAATTTAATAGCATGATAAAGGTACCCGCCATTATAATAATTTCGACAATTTTAATAGTTTAGGTGACACCCAAAATCTCGCCAAAGAGATTTTCTTACCAACCACTAAGCCATGGCCATGGTTAATTTGAAAACCCCCCCTTGGTCAATTATTCAAGAACTACCAAAGATGCCCACACCCAGAGTTATATACCCAAGCCGTGGCATCCTTGGTCTGCCCCAAGGGAACGGTCTGCCAGGGGTATGTAACCTTCTTGCGTGTCACCCGCACATCCACCCTTATTCCAAAACCGAATACCGAAAAGGGTTCAATTAAGTCCCGTTCCATCTTAGGGTTTCGCGACACAACTATATAAAAAATATTAAAAATCAGTGCTCACCCTGAACTACCAGTATTAACCCTCAATTGTTAACTTGATATATATTGTTAATCATTTCAATTAGTTTTTATATTAATCACAAATAATTTAAATTTCAATCACGAAAAATGTTATACCAACTCATTAAAATTCCCAACATAAAATATTACACACTTCACACATTAATAAATCAATGTACAAAATTTAAATAAACAATTAATTTAAACCATGGTATGAAATGATAATGTGAAAAAAAAAAAAAAAAAAAAAAAGCCATAATCACATACATGCATGAATTTTTTAATTTATAAGATTAGACTAGCACAATATTAAATAAACCACAATACACCCATACATGGATTACTAATTTACAATATTTAATGAATTAGACCAACACAATAATTTATTTTTATCCAAATAAATAATTGAAATAATGATCTTAAATCTGCCCAGAAATTTTCAAGATATACCTTTAGTAATAAAAATTATAAATAAATTTTTTATAGAATTCTAACATTTGTGAAAATGTATAGAATATTCAATAAACATGTTAAAGTCATTTTTCAGAAAGAATTTCCCAAAAATAAGTTATAAATAATTCTGTAAAATTTCAAGAAGTTTTATGACATAGATTTATCACATTTTCTTAAATTAATTACATACTTAAATTTATAAATAAATTCTCTAATATAAAAATTTATTATGAAACTAGACTTCTCAAATTTCATTTTATATTTAGAAATTACCAGATTTGGTTTAATATAAAATTTTTAATAAATTTTCAAACACATAGTAAAATCTGCCTATAGCTCCAGATTTTATTAAAAATCCGTATAAATTTGTACAAAACTCAATAATTGTCACAAAAATTCTCGGATGAAGTAGACATCATCCTGAACAACTTTGTAGAAGAAATTATCTCAAAATTTTAAGTATAAAATTGTCTAAAAATCCGTACAACTTTCTGGTAGATTTAAGGGCCACATAAAATTTTCAATCATCTTTCTAATGGCATAAACTACACATGCAAGTCTAAATTCCACAATAATGCCATGATTTTAAGACTACCAATATCTTCAAATATTTGATATACAAATCACGAACTATAAATAAAATTTTATCTACAAGTTTAGTCATTTTATCATATGAATACAATCTGAAAATTTCGACAATTAAAAAAAATGAGAGGGTTGAGAGGATTTTCTTACTTAATAATAGGATGATGAAATGGTAGAAAACTTTGGCTTCCTTAATCTCCTACTCTTCTTCTTCTCCTACTCAACTTAGCTGCTTCACAGATTTCTTTTTCTTCTTTTCCTTATCCGAATGCAAGCATGCATATATATACAATGCTTGCCGAGCCCTCTCTCTCTCTCTCTCTCTCTCTCTCTCTCTCTCTTCATTTTCTCAAGTCTATTCGTATTTCTCAAATCCAAGAAGCATAATGAAGTCTTCTTCCCTATATTGACAAGCAAATAAACAAGTGGCATTCTTTGCCACAGAAAATTCGAAATTTGGATTTATTTATTTATTTCTTTTTTTTTTGGGTTTATTAAAATTAACACACTAAGGTTTTTAACTAAGTTATTTAGCAAAGATAATTATCATGTTGAATCCTAATTGAAATAATTTATAAACAATAAATATTATATACCCACAAAATTATTTTTCTTAATAATGTCTTTGTTGGTGATTTAATTGGATTAATTTAAAACTAACTTATACACTAATATATATATTAGATAGACTCTGGATAAAATTAATTAATTTATTTATTCATTTATTTTATTTTAAGAATAATTAAATACGGGTTCTCACAGTAAGTAACCGTTAAGACACGTTACCTCCCACCTTTCAACTGTTCCAATGCTACACAGATCCACTACTACCAATATGAGTTGCCACGTGTCTGACTTTGATTGGAGACTTGCCCTAAATCCCCACATTGTCCTTTTTGTGCCACGTGTCGAGCTGGGATTGGCTTTTACAAAATATACAGCCAACAACACCATAAATTTAATGTTTGTAACTTCAACACAAAATGTCATAACATACATTAGAAATAATTATAATTTTCATCACAAAAAATCACAATTTTTTACGATGTACATCTTTTTGTGGGATGCACTCTATAAACTGATCTAAAATAAAATCTCAATATAACTTTTACATTTGAAAATAGGCTATTTTAATAAGTTTTTTAACAATTTTTTGACTAAAATATGAGAAGTGTGGGGAAGTATTTTGTGAATGACAGCACGTGGCTAGCACGCCGAAGTGTCAGCCGAGGTGTTACGTGGTCTGGTCATGCTGCCGAGATGATCTCAGCTAGGCCAAGGTTATCTGCAGAGATACTAGAATCCGAGATAAGCAGATAAGGGACAAGAGTCCTAGAACAGGGAAGGATCTCAGTTTGGATAAAAATAAGGCTTAAGAGTTTATCTTTATCTAGATGAGGGTCCAGGATGAGCATTAAGCCCGAATCCATAGAAGTGAGGTTTCTAAAGGAATCAGGTTACTGCTGATTATAAAGGCAAGGTACCCTCGTGAGTCTGAGGTAAGTTCTTTCTTGTGAGTCTAAGCACTATTCGCTATCTATGAGAGATATTGTTTACTAACTTGATCATCAAAGTCCTCTCGGATGGACGAACCACCACCAAATTCTTATCTTCTTGTGCAGGTTGTTGGGGAATTAAATTCTGTCGGTGCTCTCTAGCTGAGTTCCCCGTTTGGTTGTGTGGTTGAAAATCAGCACCTACAAGGAGTTGAAAAAAAAGTGCAAAAAGTATAAATAAAATAAAATCTTTGATTTTTTTTTTTTTTTTAATGTTCTTTGACTTCTTAACTTTTTTTTATTTTATGTGGCACCCTAAATGTTCAATCAATTTAACACTATGTTAATATTAAATTTTGGAAGCATATAATTCCAACTTTTTACTCCGTTTATTGCCACCCACTAAATACTCCCAACTAAAGTCAAAGGTTTATAACAACAACTAGAAAGCAGAGAGAGAATAAGAGAGTTTGGGGAAAATGGTGAGGATGCGTTAGATGATTGACACATATATATAGGGAAGAGACGTGGGCAGTAAGACGCGCTTATAGCTGTTATCCCCCTTCAGGTGATGAGATTTAGCAAGATTGAGATTGGGAATAAATTGTAATTTTTTTTTCTCTCTATCTGTAATTCTGATCGGACTCTTGTAATAAAATAAAGCCCAAATGATTATTTTCCTTTTAAATAAACTTTTTGGTAGCCATTTATTTTATTTCAATTCATTGAATTTATCCGCTTGCGCTATTAGTACAGAAATGTTAGAATTATTTTATTTATATTGTCTTATTGCGGCGTCGAACCTTTAGACACTAGGTTTGCGTCGTGACATTTTAGCTTTTCGACTACTATCCAAACTTTTCAAACTTTTTGAGATCCTTCCGCAGTAGTAAAAAAAAAATTAAAACACTTACTTTAGGAAGTGCTAAATAAGTTTTATTATTATTATTATTATTATTATAAAAAATATGTAAAAAAAAAAAAAAGAAGTGATATGACGCAAATAAGGTAAAAAGTCAATAAATTGACTTATAAGCTATTTCTAAGAGAGGTCTAAGGTCAAAAAGTTAAAAAATTATATCCAAAAGTCAAAAATTCTGGTAGTGTTTGGTAGAGTTTTAGAATTATGATTTGATAATAGAATTATATTTTGAGTTTGTGAGTTTTGAAATTATGATTTGAAAATAGAAAATTTGTTTAGTTATGAGTTTTGAATTTTTAATGTGACATATGAAATGAGAAAATTTGTTTTGTTATGAATTTTGAAAAGAGTTTTTAAAACGTAATTGAAAAATTTATAACTCATAACCAAACACACAATTTAAAACTCTATTGAAAATTCTATTCAAAACTCATAATCAAATTCTTTTTAAAATTCAATTCAAAAAAGTAATTTTTATATTTAAAAAATATCGAAAAATTTTTTTTTTTTTTTTTGCCAAATAACAGGTGATGATTGGCAATTACAAAAAAAAAAAAAAAAAAAAAAAAAGAAGTTACTGTTCCAATCAACCTGCCGGACGTCCTGAAGGATGACCGAGTAGACTCAAAATTCAAAAAATTCTCTGCTATCCAAACATGAACTGAAATGTGTTTTGAAATGTGACTGTTGGCTACATATTTTGTAAAAGCCAGTTACAATTCGACACGTGGCAGAGTAAGGGCATTGTGGGGAGATTATTCGAGTCTTCAATCCTGATCGTACACGTGGCAATTAATATTGGTTCTCACGAGATCTGAGTAGTACTAGATCAGTAAAGAGATGCAAGGTGACGTGGCTTCAACGATTACTCATATTCAAATTCAAATACAGGAGGGAAGCTCAACTGCAAGTGATGGCATAGTGGAACTACTTATAAGGCAACATGATCAGCGATCATGGAGGAGCAGTTCGACGGTTTGAAGTGCAGTTCGAAGGTCATCCTTGACAAGTATAAATAGCAGGGAAGCCCCCAGAAAAAAGCCCCAGACTCAGATCCAACAAACCAGTCATTTACTTCATTTTCTTTTCCAGTCTTTACATTTCCTGCACTTTAAATATCCGTTCTTTACATTCCTGCACTTTAAATTCTCGCACTGTACTTCATTCATAGGAGTAGTTTCAAGTAAATCGTCACTGTAAACCTCAACGAGGCTGAGTTTGGACCATTGTAAGTTTTCATTTTAATGAAATACTTCAGTTACTTGTCATTTCACTGTTATTTTGCTTAATTTCTCCTAAGTCAAGCCACCAGTAAAAGTCCTCTTCATTGAGGTTGAGAGAACTAAAACACAATCGTCTGATAATTGGTTGGCAATTATAATTTCTGTAAGGACTGATTGATCCTTGCTGGCACGCTCGCATTTACAAAAATACCCTTCGAAAGCCAAAAAGCCAACATATATTTTTGGCACGCCCAGTGGGACTTGTTAAAATGGCTAGACGAAGACGACAAGGAGAAAATGAACGCTTGGAAGAAGGCGTAGAAGGAGAGGTAGAAATACCTAATCCAGAGGATAATGTGGTAACACATCCTGTGGAAACTCCCATGTTATCAGAACCTATGGTCGAACAGACCAGTACTTCGGGACAAGAACCATATGTTCATAATATTGGACGAAACCAAGGAATTGGACCATCCACTGTTCCATCTACTCAGCCAACAAATCCATGGGATGGCCTAGTAGATGCTATGGGACAACAATTAATGAACACAATGGAAAGGTGGGCAACATCCTTTTTGGATCGAATGAATAACCACCAACCAACAAACGTAAGACACACAGAGGAAGTTTTAAATGTCCCTCAGCAAAGATTGGCTAGAGATAAACAGCCTATGCAAGTTAATGGACATTCTAATGGTCAAGCTAGTAACCAGAACTATGAAAGACCATCACCTCAGTCTTGGTATGAACCCATTTCGAGGCCTATAGCAGGCCAAAATGCCTCAGTACTTAACAATGAAGCCACACAAGTTGGTGGATCTGGTCAAGTACAAGAAACTGGCGTAAGAATGGTTACAAATCCCATGTTCGAAGCCATACCTGGCACTAGGGGATATAATAATCCCTTATTCGAATTTATACCCGGGGGGTTGGAAGGTTGGCCTGCAAATGGAAGGGACACAACACCTGTTCCAGCACCTTTCGCAGGTCCTTTCGCAGGACAGGCTCAAAGGGGTTACCCACACCCCCAACAGCAACCTGCACCACAGGGGCAACCAGTCCCAAATGTACCACCTTATGGACCAAGAGGACCGCAAGCACAAGTTTGTCCACCAAATCCTGTGTTTATCCCTCCAGTAGTGGTTCAGCAGGCACAAAATATGGTCCCTAGGGACCAAATTGTTGATATTGTTAGGGAGATGTGTGGACCGATGGCTCGGGGGGTCCAGACTCCTGTATACAGAAAACCATACCCAGAATGGGTGGATAGGGTACATGAATACCCAAGGGGGTTCAGGATACCAGATTTTACCCTTTTCTATGGGACTGGAAATCAGTCAACAATAGAGCATATTGCTAGGTTTGCTGCTCAATGCGGTGAATTTACTAATCATGACTTTATGAAACTAAGATTATTCCCAAATTCTCTAACTGGAGGAGCGTTTGTATGGTACATCAACCTTACACCTGGCTCCATTCAAAATTGGCAACAAATGGAAGAGGCATTTCACGCCCAATTCTTCCAATCGGAGCCAGAGGTTTCTATGGCAGACTTGGCTAGATTGAGTCAAAGGCCTGAAGAAAAGGCTACTCAGTTTGTTGCCAGATTTAAAAGGGCTCGAAATAAATGTAGAGTCATCCTGCCAGAATCAGAATTTGTAAGATTGGCTCAAAACGGCCTAGAGTTCAGGCTTCGAAAGAAGTTTGACTCAACTGAATTCAGAGATTTGGTGGAACTGACCTATAAGGTGTCTAGATACGAAGCATTACTAGAGGAGGAACAAGATCGAAATAATGCGTCGTACAAGACATATTATAGAGATCCTAATTATGAGATCGATGCAGCGGAGATTGTGGGCAAAGAACCTGTGATCTGTGAGGCATTAGTTCATAAGGATACAACAATTGACCAGCAGTTTAAAAAGAAAGACTTTCACAGAAAGTACTCTTTCGACTTAACAAAAGCAGATGACATTTTTGATCATTTGCTTGCGGCCAACTTCCTTAAGTTACCTAAAGGAGTAAAACTGCCATCTCCAGATGAACTTAAGGGAAAAGTATATTGTAAATGGCATAACTCTTGGTCTCACTCGACTAAAAACTGCATTGTTTTTCGAGACAGGATCCAAGAACAAATTCGGAAAGGGAGTTTGAAATTTCCAGCCAAAACAGAAAAGGTCATGGGGATTGACAGCAATCCGTTTCCAGAAGTTGGAGAAAGCACAGCTAATGTGGTTGTACCAAACTTCCAGAATCTATCTCTGCAAGAGTTGGAAGAGGTCAATGTGCAGATGCATATTGCCAACCAGACAACTACCAAGAAGGACACTGGAAACCCACCAGCCATTGGACAAGGTTTCTCACACCAGAAGGAACACTCTGATGAAGAAGCACTGGATGATGATTCCTTGGAAGCAGCTGTAATGCAGAGGATGTGTCCCAGGTGCAGACTGAGTTATAAATGGTTGAAGGGGCTTCCAATTGATGGGAAGCAATACTACAGGGATGTTCAGAGACGTCCTAAATCAACCAACGCTTACAACAAAAGGCCGTATCCGGCTAGTGATAGGCAGCGACCACCAGTGGTTGAGCCTGCAATGGACAGAATGCATGCTAAAGGCAAGAGGCCCTTACATGAATCCAGGCCACCTAACTATTACAGAATGGAGAGCAGTCATTCTGAAAGAAGACTGGAGAGAGGCTCATTTCATGGGATCAAAGCCAGGGATTGGCCCCCTAGACCAACCTCACGTAGGACAGAAAGTGGCTATCTGCATCGAAGGTCTGAATCAGGCTCAAAACATGAGGTCAGAGCCAAACACTTACCTTCACAGCCAGCTTCGAAGATGGCTTCGAAGGTTGAAAAAAGCAGTTCAACATCTGAGTCAGCAAGTTCGTGGGTACCTGGGGTCCCAGATTGGTTTGTAATGCAGAACAAGCCTAGGGAAGTGCCTGCCCAAAGGGATGTTGGAAACCAAGGCAGGATGGTCAAGCCTCCATTGGTGGCTCCGAACAATTGGGTATTGCTTAAACACCCAAAGACAAAGGAACCAGATATGGTTCCAGTCATTTCAAGATCACAAAGGAGGAAGATTCAACGCAGGTACACCCAGTACCAGCAAGATCTGAAAGAAAGTGGAGAGAGTTCTTCACTGGTCAAGACAGAAGGAAAGAAGAATCCAAAGTCAGACCATGCTCCAAAGCCAAATCCACAGAACAAAGTGGTTGGCAGCAGAGAACAGTTGGCCAAAGTTCATTCTGAACTAAAGGCCAGGGAGAAGGCTAGCTTAGCAGGGTTGGAGAAGGCTCTGATGGAAAGTGATAGCGAGACGGAAGAAGAGATTGGCATAAGCCAAAAGAAGGAAATGGCAGAGGAAGAAATGTTCGAAGCCTTCATGGCTGAGCAAACATTTTTGGTTGAAAAACCAGTTGAGAAAGATCCTTCGAAGGAATCAGTTAGCAACGAAGTGCCAGAATGCAGCATGGAGGATGCTGCTGAAGTAACTGAACAAGGTGGCCAAGGGAGGAAGCAGGTACAGCCAGCCATCCAATTTGGCTCATTTCCTCCAGTATCAGTCAATATGGTACACATATTGCCTCATGAGTTCCAGGCTGGGGATGAGGACCAAGATATGGATCCTATTCCTGTCTCTAGTGAAGACTCACAAGTAAGTATGGTACAAGATGGATCCTGGAATGGCTACCCCAATGGAAACTGAGTATGAAAGTGAAGAAGAGGTGAGCATTAACCTCTCGTATCCTTTTGAGTATCCCTCAAATTCTATGACACAACATGTCAAGCCTTTGTACATCAAGGCTTTCTTCGATGGGATACAACTGAACCGAGTCCTGATAGACAATGGAGCAGCAGTGAACTTACTACCGAAATCTTCTTTGAAGAAACTAGGGAAAAAGAATCCCAGGTTGATCCCAACCAGCACAACCATCGCTGGCTTTGCTGGAGATAAACAAATGGCTCAGGGGATTTTACCCATTAACTTGAGCGTGGGGACCAGGGACTGCATGACAGCATTCTTCGTAATCGACAGTAATGCTAAATACAATGCTCTACTTGGGAGAGATTGGATCCACACTAACAAATGTGTGCCTTCCTCTTTGCATCAGAAAATCATGATGGCCTTAGGCAATGGAGAGACGGAGGAAATTGATGCAGATCCTCAACCCTTCATAGCCTGTGCAGATTTTGCAGAGGCCAAGTTGTATATTGAGGGAGTGACACCACTCAGCATACTGAGGAAAGCTGATGGCTCAGCCGAAGTGACGGCTGATGAGGAAGTAACACACCTGAAGCACTTAGTCCAAGAGAGTGCTGATGAAGAGATTGTCGTTAAGGATGACAATGATGCCTGGTTATAGGCAAAGAGATGAAGAACAAGAAGCCAAGTCCTTGGCTCTGATTAAATTCTCAACATTGGATGTAAAATCAATAGTCCAGCAAGTACAGGAGCAAGAGAGAAAAGCCATGATAATTGGCTGCAAGCAGGAACAGCAACAGGTCAGAATTTTGACCCTTGGTAAATACTGTGCATTGGACATTGAAACAAAAGTCCAGGAGATACAGGAGGAGGATGCCTTATGGACAGATTTTGTCTATGAGGAGGAGGGCAAAGATGTTGAACTAAAGAACATGGGAGCAGAACAAAGCAAGAAGGTTGCTTCGAAGGTCGAAGAAACCAAGGAAGAAGCTTCAATAAGTTCTCAGACACAAGACCCCTTAGAAGAAATAAATTTAGGGGAAGGCTCTATACAACAGCCCACCTATATAAGTGCTTGCTTGAATGTTCTGGACAGAGACCAGTTGTTGGTTGTTCTAAAGAAATACAAAGATTGCTTTGCATGGTCCTATAATGAACTACCAGGATTGGATGGGTCATTAGTGGAACATAGGCTCCCTATGAAGCCTAATTTCAAGCCATACAAGCAGAAACCAAGAAGAATGAGTCCAGAAGTAATTCAGAAGGTCAAGGAAGAGATTCTTAGACTACTCAAGGCAGGCTTTATTAGGACAGCCAGGTATGTTGAATGGCTATCTAATATTGTGCCTGTAGTTAAGAAGAATGGCAAAATGAGGGTATGCATCGATTTCAGAAACTTAAATCTAGCAACTCCCAAAGATGAGTACCCTATGCCTATAGTGGATCTGCTGGTAGACAGTTCAGCAGGGCATCAAGTTTTATCAATGATGGATGGGCACTCTGGTTATAACCAAATCTGCATTGCAGAGGAGGATATCCACAAGACAGCATTCAGATGTCCTGGAAATATTGGCACCTTCGAATGGGTTAAAATGCCATTTGGCCTGAAGAATGCTGGGGCTACATATCAGAGGGCTATGAACACTATCTTTCATGACCTCATTGGAGGGTATCTAGAGTGTTATATTGATGACATTGTAGTGAAATCCCAGTCCATGGAGGAGCATCTGTTTCATTTAGAAGCAGCCTTTGAAAGAATGAGAAAGTTCAAATTGAAGCTCAATCCTCTTAAGTGTGCTTTTGGCGTATCATCTGGAAACTTCTTGGGTTATGTGGTACACAAGAAAGGAATACAGATTGACCAGAATAAAGCCAAAGCCATCATTGAAGCCAGGCCTCCATCAAGTAAGAAAGAATTACAAAGGTTCCTTGGACAGGTTAACTTTCTTCGAAGGTTCATTTCTAACACTGCAGGGAAAACTAAAGTATTTTCTTCCTTGTTAAGGCTGAAAGATGAAGAGGAATTTGTGTGGACAGCAGAGCATCAAATTGCTTTCGAAGGTATCAAAGCCTACTTGGCCAACCCTCCAGTGCTGATGCCACCAAAAGGAAATAAACCCTTGAAGTTGTACATAGCCGCAGCAGAAGATTCATTAGGAGCTTTCTTGGCTCAAGATAATGAAGAAGGCAAGGAGCAAGCTGTTTATTACCTTAGTAGGTTTTTAATTCTTGTGAATGTAAATATTCAGCTGTTGAAAAGCTGTGTCTTGCTTTGTATTTTGCTGCAATGAAATTAAGATACTATCTCTTACCTACAACTGTCTTGGTAATTGCAACCACAGATTTGGTTAAGTACATGTTATCCAGACCTATGTTGAGGGGAGAATTGGCAAGTGGATACTAGCCTTATCAGAATTTCATCTAGAATATGTCCCTCAAAGGGCAGTAAAAGGGCAAGTTTTAGCCAATTTTCTGGCAGACCATCCATCTCAAACAGAGAGCCAAGAGATAATGGAGCTTGGTATGGCTAGTGTTGAGCCATGGCAGATGTGGTTCGATGGATCGAAAGCCAATGGTTTAACTGGAATTGGTATTGTGATTAAGTCTCCACAAGGGGTAGAAACCACACATGGTTTCAGAGTGGATGAAGCCACCTGTTCCAATAACCAGGCTGAATATGAAGCCTTAATAGTGGGACTAGAAATTCTTATTGGATTACAAGTACATGCAGTTGACATATTTGGAGACTCTCAATTGGTGGTTAACCAAGTGAAAGGGATTTTCAAGTGTCAAAGCATATTTTGCATACTATGTTGTTGTATGATGTATTATATCTGCTTTCAGTTTCAAATAGCAAATGTAACTCATGTTCCAAGATTCTTGAACAATAAGGCTAATGATGTAGCTCAGAAAGCTTCGAACTTCAAGAGAAGGGATAATACCCAAAGGGACATAAGCCAAACAACATATCAAAGATTAATACAACCTTTGAATAAAAGGAATGTGGTCTTGGAAGTCAATCATAATGACTTACAAGAACAAGATTGGAGGCATCCAATAATGCAATACTTAGCTGGTCCATCTTCGAAGGCCAGCAGGAAAATCAAATTGCAGTCCATGCAATACATGATATATGGTAATGCTCTCTATAAAAGGGGGGGATGGTTTGTTGCTGGAATGTTTAGGCCCAAAAGAAGCATTAACAGCTATGGCTGAAGTTCATGAAGGCATCTGTGGTGCTCATCAGCCTGGTGTAAAGATAAGATGGTTGCTTCGAAGGCATTCCTACTATTGGCCAACTATCCTTAAAGACTACATAGAATATGCAAAGGGTTGCCAAAAGCATGTCACAATAAGGCATGTGCCCATAACTAACCTTCATGCAGTAGTAAAGCCCTGGCCATTCAGAGGGTGGGCCATGGATATGATGGAGAAAATACACCCACCTTCTTCGAAGCATCATTGTTTCATTTTAGTGGCCACTGATTACTTCACTAAGTGGGTAGAAGCCAAGCCATACAAGGCTGTAGATCAGACAGAGGTCATTGGGTTCATTAAAGATTTGATCCATAGATTTGGCATCCCACAAACTATAACTGTGGATAATGGGACTGTGTTCGATGGAAAAATGGTAAGGTCTTTTGTGGCAGAGTTTGGAATTAGCCTTGTTAATTCCACACCTTATTATGCACAAGCCAATGGTCAAGCTGAATCATCCAACAAGTCCTTGAAAAAAGGAATACAAAAGGTTGTGGAGGATAATCCCAGGGATTGGCATAACCTTTGTTGGATGTTTTATGGGCTTACAGAACTTCCCCAAGATCAAGCACAGGAGTCACTCCTTATGCCTTAGTATATGGGCATGATGCAGTTTTACCTGTAGAAATTAATGTTAAATCTTTGAGGGTAAGATGCCAAGATCAGTTAGATCCTGAGCAATACCATCAAAGTATGTGCTTGGAGTTAGAAGGCATAGATGAAGCCAGAATTTTGGCATTAAATAGCATTCTTTTCCAAAAGAGAAGGCAGCCAAGAATTATAACAAGAAAGTCAAACACATTGGCTTTGATGAAGGTGATTTGGTATGGAAAACAATACTCCCAATAGGAATTAAAAGCCATAAGTTTGGCAAATGGTCACCTAACTGGGAAGGACCATATCAAATTCATAGAGTTCTGCCTTTTGGAGCATACCATTTGAGAAATTTGAATGGGTATGTACATTCCAAGAAGATTAATGGCAGATATTTGAAGCCTTATTTTCCAACCATTTGGGAAACACAAGGAATAAAATAAACATTAAATACAAAACACAAGACTGCTCAAATGATAGACAAAATTTGTTCTTTCATAAAGAATTAAGTACATTGTGCCACAAATTGGCCCAGAAATCATTACAATGTCTTAATTGTTTTTGTACAGTAGATTTCCTATTGTTAAGTGATGGAAATAATTGAATAGCTGCAGTCATCTCTCCTTTTCGATCGGCCAGTTCTTGGTTGGTGATTTGCAATTTAGTGTCAGTTCGAACCAAGGCCTGGTTTACTGCAGCCAGCTCCTCTTCAAGCTGAGCTTTCTTTTCCAGCAGCTGGACTCGAAAGTGGGAGGCAGAGGAGTGTTGTTCTTTCAGAGTTGATACTTCGGTATGCACTTGGGAAACAAAACTCTGGTCGCCAGCCAATTTCTCAGCCTCAGCCTTGGCAGCTTGACAAATGCTGATGTAAAAATCGACAGTAGCTGCTGCCTGAGACAAATGGCTTGAAACATCCATGCCTGACTGTTCAGCAAGTTTACAGCACTGGAGGAACCCATTTCTGATTATAGGCCTCTGTAGAGCCTCGAAGGGAATCCTCGAAAAGGAAGTCAGTAGTTCCAGGCATGTGTCTAGGTCTATCAAGGTCCAGAAGGCTTGCCGCTGGAGGAAGAAGAACTCTCAAAATTTCCAGTAAGGAGTCAGCCAAGACTAATGGCTCAGCTTCAGCATTGAATGTTGGAGAGGTAGAGGGTATGTCAAAGAGACTAGCTAGTCTGGCTTCGAAGATGTCTACCTCATCCGTAGACATAAAGGGTGCAGGAAAAATTGTGGTGGAAGGCACAGAGGACTGCATGGGGATAGGAGAAATGGATGGAGCGTCTTTGGCAGTCTCTATGGTCTTAGCCACCAACGAATCAAGTGAGGAGGGGCTGGAAGTAGGCAAAGGTGATGAATTATGAGGTGGAGAACTACCAGCACCCTCGATAGAGGAATCAACTGCCATCGCAGACTGAGTAGCAGTTGGGATTTCCTTGGAAGGAGCGGGAGAAGCAAGGCTCGGAAGAGAAGTAAATTGAGGGACAGGATCATTGGTTGTTACTGCTGCAAAAGGAGAAATATAAAGAAATGTTGAATCTCAATATTGAAGATTTGACAAGAAAAGAATAAAGGCATGAAGGAAATTACTTGTTCCGGAAGCACTAGCACTGATGGGAGAGCTGCGAAGGGAGTAATGTTCGGCAGTCTGTGCTGCTCTCTCGCCATTTCCCTTGGTAATGCATCAGCAGCAGCAGCTTCCTCTCTTAGAAATTGTTGCTGCCGTCTCTTCTCAGCCCTTTCGAAGACAACTATGGCCTTGGAATATTCTTGTTCTACGGCCTTAGCAGCTGCTTCATGGATGGGATCTTCAGCCAAGCCAGTAGCTGAAGCAGTCACTTTCCTTTTCTTTTCTATTGCTTGGGCAATTGTCTCGGAATCAGAATCTTCAGCGAAATCATCAGGAGAGACAGTAATCTTTCTTCTCTTTTTTCTCTGAATTGGTATTGTCCGCTCCTCCATTGTCTTCTCAACTTCTTTAGTCCGAGATCCTGATTCCCCAAGAATGAGTTCCTCCTCTGCCTCCCTAGCAGTCGTCTCCTCTTGAGCCAAATCAGTCTCTCTTTTCTTTCTTTGCAAGAGAGATTCCTGCTCTTGATCTTTTCCTTCTTCTTCCCCTACTTGAAACTCAGATTTTTCCTTTTCTAGCTCAAGGAGTCTCCTCTTCTTTTGCTGTTGACCACCTTCACAGAAGAAGAATTAAGGATAAGATAACAAGCATTACGTAGAAGATCGAAGGAAAGAAGACAAAGGTATATACCTTTCTTCGAAGCAGTTCGAACAACTTTAGGAGGAGTTGAGGCAGCAGGAATAGACTGAGTTGTAGCAGGTACTGCAGCTGAAACAGCGGAAGAAATGACAATCCCAGCTCCCTTGGGCTTGGATACATCTAACACCTTTAGTAGGTTTTGAGGTGAAATGGCCAAATAGACTTCCATATTGCTCACCACCAATTTTGGTATCTCTTCAATATAGTACCTTGAGGAACGAAAGGGGTGTATTCAAAATTGGCCAAGTCATCTATAAACTTGAAGGTTGCCTCTTCTAACCTCGATTTCCGAACCTTCAAATCCCTCCTAGTGAGGCTCAGGTTGGTGTTGCTGCAGAGAGGTATTGGGACCCCTTGTGTGAAGCCAAATTGTCTAGCAAACTGAGCAGGACAATACGGTTCAGCTATGCATTTATAAGCTCTGGGGTTCGTGGTCCCAATAAATAGCTCTCTAGGAATCAGAAGGAAAGCCCATATATCCTTGTGAGCAGGTGAGGCACAGAGCCTGTCACTTAGGAAATTATTCAACCAAGTTGGACCAATGCTGGGTTCGAAGGGGCGGAAATGGTGAATAGAAAGGATAACTGGAAGCTGATGAAAGAAAGAGAAATAGAAGGCAAAAGTAGAGGGAGAAAGTGAAGCATTGGCCAGTCTTATGCCATGGGTAAGAGAGTGTAGCCTAGAAAATTTAAGACATTTGGATTGTAATTCAGTAAAATAGGCAAAAAGCCAAAGCTGAAGGATCTAGAATGGACCTCCTTGATTAGCATCTAAGGGTTTTTCACAAAAGAGGGAGCAAACTCTATACACATGGCCTAGAACATATGGGGCCAAGGCTACCCTTTTCTGCAAAACAAGGGCTTTGGCAAGAGGGGCAAATTCAGGCATGATTTTTTGCGAGGAAGTGCAAAAGAGGAATTTGCAAAGCCAATATAACAAGAAGGAAAAGAATTCCCTATCAGTTACCAGGCCCTCCTTTTTATTCTCAGCTTTAACAAAATCACTGTAAGATGAGTTAAGAGAGGGGATGGAGAAAGGGACTACTAAATCAGGGAAATCTGGTGTAATGGGAGTGCCAATAGGGGATACTCCTAGTAAATGGCAGATATCAAGAACAGTAGGGGCCATCATCCCACATCTAAATTGAAAGAAATTGAAAATGGGGTTCCAAAAACATAAGGCAGCAGGAACTAGAAAAGGGTCTTCTGAGATAGTTACCCTAGATAGTCGAAGAGCATCGAGAAGACAGAGCTCTTGAAGGTCCAGTGTCCTAGCAGGGACAACCCGGTCGTACCATTCTTGCCACTCCGGTCTCATCGTGGGCCAGCATCGATGAGGGCGATTGATTCTCCAGCTCCTCCAATCGAGACCACCCTCATAAAGGAGACATTGGTTCTCCAGACGTGGATACAGGGCGGGAAGCTCAGTAAGGATCTCCTTGAATATGGGCCCGAGCACGTAGTCTTGTTGCATATGGCGACGAGGGACAAAGATACGTCCATCGATAGCGCTTTCCTCCCCAGCCTTGTACTTCTCACATTCTGCATCAATAAGCCTTTTTAAGGCCACAGATGAGCTCACACGCTCTATGATTGGCACTTTTGGTGAAGAAGAAGCCATTGATAGTACGCTTTTCGGAAAATGAAGAAAGGAATAGAGAGAAGTGAAAGACTGTGAGGGTTTGTGTGTTAAAAGAGCAAGTGATTTCAGAGCACAAAACAAAAGGGCTTTTGAAGTTTCGTGTCTGAAAAATATATTGCGTAAGTCGTTAAGTACTAAAAGTACGAATACGAAGAGTTTCCTTTAATATTGATACTTTTGGAGGGAAAAAACACAACCCAAATGCTGAGACTAGCTTCGAAGTAGGGTATTTGGCTTCGAAGCCAAATTTTGGCGCCAAAAATCAAACAACAACGGCTTTGAAATATAGAAGCCGGCTTCGAAGCATACTACATGCTTAAAGATACTAGAATGCTCGAGTATTGGTCTACTTCAAAGGGTTTAAAGACCTGTTTGAGGGTTAGTAATGAAAATAACGGCCTTCGAAGCAAAACTTAGGATTCTTGAAGGAGAATTGCTATTCGAAACATCAAAACCAATCGTTGGTTTTTATAAGAAGGAGATTGTCTTTTAAACTAAAACAGCATGGACTGCTCTTCGAAGTAAAAGTGGTCAATTTAAAATTGACTGACTATATCAACCATGACCATGTATTGGTTATAGTTAGTTTTGAAGGGTAAGGTTGTTAAATTCGAAACACTAATTCCAGATGATATCAGCCAGAATTGTCAACTTTACTCCATAAATTGGAAAAAGACATGTTGGTTCTTTTTAGTGTTTCATTAAAAACAATTGAGTCCAGATTCGAAGGCTGAGATTGTTCAATTCGAAGCTCTGAATTGGCTTTTAAAGACAAAAGGAAACAGAGTCAAACAATGTCAAATACAGAAAAACTTTGTTTGTATTCAAGCCAAGGCAATTACATCAAGTAACCCTATCTGGGTACAAACTCAAGCTCATAAAAATAAGGAATAGAATAAATAACAAGATCATGAAATTTGATCCAACAGTGATCAATGAAATTTTGTTCTTTCTTTATTATATCCTCTATTTCTTCTAATGTTGGCTGCATGAGTTGATGTGCTCTCACTTCGTAGTAGAGGTCTTCAGCCTTTATTTCGAAGGCTTCCTCTCTCAATTTTTGTTCCATTTCGTCTATGACCAAATCATCCCAATACGTAGAATCTTTATTCTTGAAATCATCGAATTCTTCGATAAAGTTCTCTGCTTCGTACTGGGCATGAATTCGAAGAGACGAAAGTTGGTCTAAGGATTGCGTAGTAGCCTTAGAATTTCGATGCCAGTAAAGGAGCAATGGAAGTTGGTCCAGGAACATATGAAGTTCTGCTTGGGCAAGGGGATTAAGGACATGGCTCCTAGTCAGAATATCACAAGCCCATTGAAAGTTCTTAAGAGGGGCTGCGTCCTCAAGAACATTGAAAGGCAAGTGAGAGAAAGCTGCAAGCAGAAGTTGAGCTTGTTTCCGCTCAACTGGAGTAGGGAATGATGGAGGTTTGTAAGGTGAAAAGACTTCATTCATGGGGAGTGCAAGCCTCAGTTTTTCTGTCTAGCAAAGAGTTGGTGGAGGAGAAGGTATAGATGCTTCTGCTTCAGAAGATGGAGAAGAAGGTGTGGATGCTTCTATTATGGGAGATGGCACGGGGGTGGAAGGAACAAAGGCATTAATATAATCAAGCCAGTCAGAAGAACAAATCTTTGCCTTTTTGGCTAAAAATGATGGATTGTACCCTTGTGCTTCTTCTAGGTGCCGGGTAGCATGCATTATCTTTGTAGGCATGGAGGATGTGTACCATGCTACAAGCAGATTCTCCTTCAAACTACGTCGATGGTCAATGGGCATGTAGGGGTAGACCACTGAACTTCGAGCGTAAGAAGGAAATTCTAAAGGGTCAGTGAACTCAACAAAATGATGGTTGATTCGTTCCCTCAAATCCCAGGACTCAGGTGTTGACCAGCTTGTCCAGTCAGAAACCCCAGAAGAGGAAGAAGTTGCAGCTTCATCCCATGCAGAGGTTTGCGAAGAAGAGTTTCCCAAGTCCATATTTGCAACTTGCCGAATCAAAGGCTTGAGAGCAGTTCGTTCGAGGTACAAGGAGAGGTTAGAAGAAGAACTTCTTGTGTCTATATCTGTAACTTTTTGAATCGAAGGATTAAGGGCAATGTGCTCGTAGTCCAAAGGTTGATAATTTGCAAAAGCTCCCATGACCTGAATATAGAAAGGCGGGTAAAGGTGGCTAATGAATGCGTGGAGATTCTTTCGAGGGGAAGCAGCATTACTCAATGGCTCTTCATATGCTTGATCAGTAGAAAGGGAAGTTGATTTAGCCATGGTCTGTTCGAATACTAAGGTATTGGGATGTTCGACAAATTGAAAGAGAGTTAATGCAAATGATCACCAAACAGGTGACGGTTGTGTTTCCAGAATATGGATTCCATACACGTTCTAAAAGAGCGGGAAAGCTGTGATCCACTAATATCACCAAGTATTTGGTATATTAGTGCGGGGGGTAATGTTGGCTACATATTTTGTAAAAGCCAGTTACAATTCGACACGTGGCAGAGTAAGGGCATTGTGGGGAGATTATTCGAGTCTTCAATCCTGATCGTACACGTGGCAATTAATATTGGTTCTCACAAGATCTGAGTAGTACTAGATCAGTAAAGAGATGCAAGGTGACGTGGCTTTAACGGTTACTCATATTCAAATTCAAATACAGGAGAGAAGCTTAACTGCAAGTGATGGCATAGTGGAACTACTTATAAGGCAACATGATCAGCGATCATGGAGGAGCAGTTCGACGGTTTGAAGTGCAGTTCGAAGGTCATCCTTGACAAGTATAAATAGCAGGGAAGCCTCCAGAAAAAAGCCCCAGACTCAGATCTAACAAACCAGTCATTTACTTCATTTTCTTTTCCAGTCTTTACATTCCTGCACTTTAAATATCCGTTCTTTACATTCCTGCACTTTAAATTCTCGCACTGTACTTCATTCATAGGAGTAGTTTCAAGTAGATCGTCACTGTAAACCTCAACGAGGCTGAGTTTGGACCATTGTAAGTTTTCATTTTAATGAAATACTTCAGTTACTTGTCATTTCACTGTTATTTTGCTTAATTTCTCCTAAGTCAAGCCACCAGTAAAAGTCCTCTTCATTGAGGCTGAGAGAACTAAAACACAATCGTCTGATAATTGGTTGGCAATTATAATTTCTGTAAGGATTGATTCATCCTTGCTGGCACGCTCGCATTTACAAAAATACCCTTCGAAAGCCAAAAAGCCAACAGTGACATTAGAATAAATTTTTAAAAATTTAAACCAAACAGAGTATTGAAATATGCACTGGAATTATATATCCTCTTTTTTCACACTTTTTTCATAAAAAAACTAAAAAAATCATCTTAAATATATTAATTTTTTTCACCTCATATTTTAACTAAAAAATTATTAAAATAATTTCTTTCTAAAACAACCGACATATTTTTAATTTTTTTATTTATCTTTTTTTTTTTTTTTGGTCATCTTTTTTACTCACATTTTGACGTTAAGAGTAAATTATAAAGGAAAATTATTGATAAATTTCATTTAGAAGTGTTTTAACCCAAGAAGTCCATGAATGAATTTTTTAATCCATTTAGTCCCATGTAAGTATAATTTTATTCCATGAAATCCTTTTTCTTGATTTACACTATTTTCTTGGACACTTATGCCTTTATATTTAATTTTGATACCCTTATAAATATTTTTTGAACGGTTAGCAATTTTATGATGTGAACATTCATATTTTAAAATTCACATTGGTAGGAATGTAAAATTGGCCCGTGGGCTGGCCGAAACCCGCCCGCGAGCCGGGGCGGGCCCGACCCGTTGACAATGTGAATATTCACATTGACATGTTAACATTCACATTAATAGGAGTGTAAAATTGGCCCGCGTCCCGTGGCGGCGCGAAACCCGCCCGCGGCCCATGGGCTGCCTGGGGCGAGCCCGGTCCGACCCGTTGACAATGTGAATATTCACATTGACATGTTAACATTCACATTGATAAGAGTATAAAATTGGCCCGCGGCCCATGGGCGGCCAAAAGCCCGCCCGCGGCCCGGGGCAGGCCCGGCCCGACCCGTTGACAATGTGAATATTCACATTGACATATTAACATTCACATTGATAGGAGTGTAAAATTAGCCCGCGCCCTGTGGCTGCCCGAAACCCGCCCACAACCCGTGGGCGGCCTGGGGCAGGCCCGGCTCGGCTTGTTAACAATGTGAATATTCACATTGACATGTTAACATTCACATTGATAGGAGTGTAAAATTAGTCCGCGCCTCGTGGTTGCCCGAAACCCGCCCACGGCTCGTGGGCAGCCCTGGGCGGGCCTGGCCCGGCCTGTTGACAATGTGAATATTCACAATGACATGTTAACATTCACATTGATAAGAGTATAAAATTGGCCAGCGGCCTAGGGCGGGCCCGACCCGGCCCGTTAACAATGTGAATATTCACATTGACATGTTAACATTCACATTGATAAGAGTGTAAAATTGGCCCGCAACCCGTGGGCGGCCCGAAACCCGACCGCAGCTCGAGGCGGGCTTGGCCCGACCCGTGACAATGTGAATATTCACATTGATATGTTAACATTAACATTGATAGGAGTATAAAATTTTTCCGCTGCCCGAAGCTTGCCCCTGGCCCGTTGACAATGTGAATATTCACATTGACATGTTAAAATGCACATTGATAGGAATGTAGAATTGGCCCGCGGCCCGTGGGCTGCCCGAAGCCCGCCCACAGCCCGGGACAGGCTCGTTTGGGTCCGGGCTCGAGCATATCCGAGACCCTAGGTTAGGGCCTAGGTCATCACTTTGAAGCCCGGCCCGGCCCGGCCCGGCCCATCGGCCCGCTTAAGGCCCATTCAAGGCTCGATCCGAGGCCCAACCTGCCCGAGGCGCAATGTATTTTTTTATGGAAAATAATAAAATTTTGGTAGAAAAAATTAAAAAGAATTAAAAAAAAATGGCCAGGCCCGCCCAAGCCCGACCTAAGCTCGAGGCTAGGCCTAGGCCCACCGGCCCGACCCGAGGCTTGATCCATCGGCCCATCCAAAGCCCGAATACCCTTGTACTAGGGCTAAGGCCTGGGCCTAATTTTTTAGCCCGTGGGCTGGCCCGACCGGGCCCGAGAAAGGCTCGTTTGGGCCCAGGCTCGAGCCTAGTCCGAGACCCTAGGCTAGGGCCTGGGCCATCACTTTGAAGCCCGGCCCGGTCCATCGGCCCGATTAAGGCCCATTCAAGACTCGGTCTGAGGCCCGTCCCGCGCCGAGGCCTAGTGTCTTTTTTTGTGGAAAATAATAAAATTTTGGTAGAAAAAATTAAAAAGAATTAAAAAAAAATGGCCAGGCTCGCCCCGGGCCGCCCACGGGCCGTGGGCGGGTTTCGGGCAGCCACGAGACACAGGCTAATTTTACACTCCTATCAATGTGAATGTTAACATGTCAATGTGAATATTCACATTGTCAACGGGCCGGGCCGGGCCAGCCCTGGGCCGCTGGCCAATTTTATACTCTTATCAATGTGAATGTTAACATGTCAATGTGAATATTCACATTGTCAACAGGCCGGGTCGGGCCCGCCCTAGGCCGCCCACGGGCCGTGGGTGGGTTTCGGGCAGCCACGAGACACGGGCTAATTTTACACTCCTATCAATATGAATGTTAACATGTCAATGTGAATATTCACATTGTGAACCCAGCCTGGGCCGGGCCCGCCCGGGCCGCGAGCGGTCTTTTAGCCGCCCATGGGCCGCGGACCAATTTTATACTCTTATCAATGTGAATGTTAACATGTCAATGTGAATATTCACATTGTCAACGGGCCGGACCGGGCCCGCCCTCGGCCACCCATGGGCCGCGGGCAGGTTTCGCGCCGCCATGGGACGCAGGCCAATTTACACTCCTATTAATGTGAATGTTAACATGTCAATGTGAATATTCACATTGTCAATGGGCCGGGCCCGCCCCGGCCCGACTCGAATTTTTCCGGGCACCCACGAGGATCGACATGGGCAGGGCCCCTACACATTGACGATATGAACATTCACATTGACGGTGTGAACATTCACATTAGGGGTATTTTGATAATTATGTCACCCATAGGACTTATTGAAACATAAGAAAATAATGTGAACTAAATGGAACATAAGTAGATGAAAATGGTATTTTGGTCTTCTTATCTCAAATAGGACCTAATGAAATAGTCAAAACGAATATGGGTTGGATGGAATAAAACTCTTAGAAAGTGGATTTATCAAAAAAGCTCCCAAATTATAAATATATCTCCTGAGATTTGTTAAAAATATGAATTGCCTCCCATGATTTGAAAAATTACATCTCTTTATCAAAATTTTTATTTAACAGAATTAATTAAAAAATTGAAATTTCTAACTGTTCACTTATATAATAATAAAATTATCTCAATTATTAATTAAAATAAAATTTTAACATTACTAAAAATTATTAATTAACTTAATAATTTATTAATAAAAAAAACCTATTTATTATAAAATTAAAACCTTAAAAGACATATATAATTTTTAAAATCACATAAAATAATTTATAATTTATATAAGCCTTAAAAAAGATGCGTTTGTAATTTATAAACTCACATTAATTAGTCATTATCATGCCCTTTTAGAAAGGGTCTGGACTGTTTCCAATTCTAATCTGGGACAGTTCAGTCTAGTCCGGTCTATTGGGTCTATTTTTGGGTCCCTTTTTGATAATCAAAACCGTTCATATTTTAGGATTCATTGAGTATATTATCCCTGTAAAAAATCACATCGATCAGATAACAGATACTATGTATTCGGATTACTTTTGTTTGGAAAAAAATGAACGGTTAGAAATGAACGGTTTATAAAAAAGTGATCCGAATACATAGTATCTATTATCCGATCAACGTGATTTTTTACAGGGATAATGTACTCAACGAACCCTAAAATATGAACGATTTAGATTATCAAATAGGGACCCAAAAATAGGCCCAATGAACCGGACTGGACCCTCCAGTCCAGATCTGGACTGGAGGCAAGCCACTGCCTTTTAGAAAACACGTTATTCGCTCTGTCAGACAAGGCAAGCATAACTTGTTAGTCCACCTACCCACGTCACCGGGTGGCCCACTACTCAAATTCACCGAAACCGTTGACTCCCCATCTCTCTCTCTCTCTCTCCACCACTGCTCCACATCACTCTCCACCGCCAACCTCTCTCCAACACCAAGCCATTAGAGAGACACAAAAAAAGCTTAATTCATTTCGTATTGTTTGGCAAATCATCTTCTTTCTTCCCCTAGCTTTTCTTCATCACTCGATTCGCTCTCATTTCTCTCCCTGCACAGCTCAATCGACACATACTACTATCGATACGAACTTGTCCAATTTGCAAATGGACGAGTTTGGCGTTTTGGTTGAAAGTATTGGGTTCAAAGCACAGGGAAAATCAACCCCAATGGCCGATTTGAAGACCAAAACCAACACTAACAATCGGGGTTCTCGAAATTTCGGAATCAATTCCAGTTTCGACCTCAAACCCACTTCAGTAAATCAATCGAAATCGGTATATACTTGGAATTCAACTACTGGGTCCTTCGATGGTGATCTCCACGGAATTTTTCGATCCAGTAACAATCGGAAAGCCGGGAATTTAACTGAGTTTGATGGCTTTGACGACGTATTTGGTGAACCTGTTAAGACTTCGAAGCCATCAGGTGGTGATGGTTTTGATTTGGATTCAATTTTTAAGGGTTCGAATAATTTTAGTGTGAAGTCATCTGTATACGATGATGAAGATGATGATATATTTGGTGTAATGCCGGGGTTGAAGAGCTCCACAGCAGTCAATAATGATGACTTGTTAGGAAATTTTGGTGGAATGGGGTTGGGATCCAATGGGTTGAGGAAGAATTTGGGAGAAATGGAGCAAAGTGATCAGAATTTGGATGATTTGATACCTGGGTTTGGTGGAAGTAGCACTTCAAGTAATGGGTATGTACTAATTTGCAAATTGGGTATTGATTGTGTTTAGTTTTATTAATTGAATGCCAATAATTTATCTGGAAGTTTGTGTTTATTTGCATGTATATGTCCATGGAAGAATCTGAATTCTTAGAGAGTTCAGCTGGTTGTTTCTGAATATTTAGGGAATTTGTTGGCAGTGGTGTTTGCAAAACAAATTTTCAATGATGTAACAAGTTTGGAATAGATTTTGCTGAAAATTTAATTAAGAGATTCAAAAAATTTGAATTGAATGAGTAACCGGTGTGTTCAATTGTTTTTGTAGACTTGCTTATGGAGAAGCATAGCTAACTCAAATAGGAACTTTTAGAAACTCTTAGCAAACAAAGAGTTTCTAACTATAATGAGAATCATCTCTAAACAAAAACAAGAATTGACAATACAGAGATAGAAGAAAACAAACATTTACTAACTTGTACATCAAATCACCATAAAATAACCAAACCTGAGTGGAAGTAGTTGTAAGCAGTCCTTGGCATGAATATAAGGTTTCTTATGAAAGAGTACCCATCTGATAACTCAATATCTATCAGTTGTCTCCTGAACTACGAGCAACAGAGGCATAATTAGTTCAATATCAGTATCGTTTCTGTTTGTCATTTTATGTAGTGGTTTATTTCTTGCAGCGTCAGTCTCTTCTCATTCTGAATTATTTATGTTCACTATAGTTAGTCTAATCTCCAATTATTTATTTATTTTTATTCTTTGCACAGAGAAAATGCAAAAACAAGCTGCTCTCCACTGTCAAGTGGTCGTTCAGCTAAATCAACCTCCACTTCATCAGAAGACCCTTTTGTAGTCTTAGAGCAAACTCCCTTCCAGGCATATACTTCTGGGTTGTTTTCAGAACCTGTGGAACAAGATGCAGGAAAAAGCTCAGTTTTATCTTCAGTTGATGAACTTGAGGATTTTGCCACGGGTAAGGTGCGAAATAATGCAAATGAGCAATCAGATTATTCCCCGAAGGAAAGACTTGAGACAGCTACACATGATCTAGACTTCCTTTTCAATATGGGTGCTCAGCCAAGCAGTGGTTCAAGGCATAAGTCTACAATGGCCGTAAGAACTTACAACTACAAAGCTGTATTTGGATCATGGATTTGAATAGGGAATTAGAAATGATAAGGAAAAGGCAAAGAAAATGGAGAAAAAATTAACTTATATTTCATTCACATTTCCGTCGCCTTTTCCTTTTCTTTTCCAAATCTCTATCCAAATTTATGATCCAAACATAGCCTAAAAGTTCTACCATATTTTTTAGTTGTTGGCCAAAAGTAACGGTCTAAGCTTTCTGTTTTTTGCCTCTTTTGATTCAGGACCCTGTATTTGATTCATTGTTCCAAAGCAGAGGAGACCCTGGAGTGAAACGAACTCCTTCTATGACTTCATCCGGTGCAAAGAAGGCTTTTCGCACTACAAATATTGTTGATGACTTTTCGCTCTTTTTTGGAGGTAACCTCGTTGTCCAAATGGGATTTCATCATGGCATTGCATAGGTCTTTTGGGGGAGACATTGCTATTGATGCTTAATGCTTAATTTTTGTTTTGTTTTGCAAAAGCTGCCCCTTCATGTGGAGAATTTCAGGAAATTGAAGGAGAAAGTGAAGAAAGACGAAAAGCCAGATTAAACCATCATATGAGGACCCGGCAGCGAATGGTATATGTTTCCCCTCATTTCATTTCACTACTAGTTGCTTCCTTAAATAGTTAAATTACATGTATCCAGGTCTTGTATGGAATCAGCATTTTTTTTATTTTATTGGCTGATGTATTAAAGAAAAAGAAAGTTTATTGAAATAGAAGAGACAGGCAATTCCGTAATGGAAAGTAGAGATGCAAAACGAAATAGTGGTATACAACTGAAAATGATATAATAGTGATCAGCTTTCGGACCATGTCAATTTGATGATTGTGACTTTGCTATGTTTTTTCGTTAAAAGGATTGCATGAAAAAAGGACACTTCCTTACCCATGTCACTATCTTATTTCCCTGAACTGCTTTTTACCATCAAAACTTGACTTTTCTTTACTCTTGACAAAGATTCCAAATTAAGTGTATGTTTTCATAAACGCTTACCAAATGCTACTCGCGTTGTGAACCTGCTTGGTTTTGATGTTTTCCGTTCAGGCAAAAGCTTTGGCAGAAAAGAATCAGCGGGACCTTCAGACTCAGCTGGAGCAAGAAGAGAGGCATGTAAGTATCTGTGTGGTGCTGAACTAAAGCTAAGCATTTATTTCTTATTGAATGATGAGACCCTTTCTCCAATTACAAGTTGTTTGTGAATTACTGATTGTCTGATAATGAGCATGTACTGTCTGTCTTGTCTCTTTTCTCTTCAATTTTCTTTCCTGCCCCCCCCACCCCCCTCCTCTTTCCAGTCCTGCTTAGAACCTGTTTAGAATTTCCGGAAAAATTGTTGTTTATTTGACTTTAAGCTGCATGATTTCAGAGGATTGCTGAAACTCTAGACAACAATGTAAAGCAATGGGCTGCAGGGAAGGAAGGAAATTTGCGTGTGCTGTTGTCATCATTGCAATATGTGCGTTATGACTGTATAATCTGTTTCTGATCCCTTTCCTTTGTTATTGTAGCATTTTGAATTACATATGCTCTTACTTTGAATAGAGGTCTTTTATTTAATGTTTGGGAAAATGCTATTACTTTAGGAAAGGAACTGAACAGTTGGGGCACAAGGAACACACACAAACAATAATAATAATAATAATAATAATAATAATTTGGAGCCAAGATGGACGATCATCAATACCCAATGATTAGTTAAAAGTCATCCCCTCCCAAGCACCCATGCTGCATACTTCTGAAAATACCTGAAAGATATGCAGCAAGATTGCGCTACTGAATACTTTATTCATTACATTTTGTATTTCATGATCTCATAAGAGAATCAAAACTAAACTCCAAGGGGTTGGCTTAGTATGTGCAACTTGGGGGTATGCTTCCTCTAGGTCTCAGGTTCAACTCCCACTTATGTGCTATGAACTATTTGGGGCCACACTCGCGGGCTCTACCTGAGATTTGCCTGATCCATGTGGAGGAGGCGCTTTACGTGGGTCTCAAAATTAGTCAAGGTGCATGTAAGCTGATCCGGACAACCGGTCATCAAAATAATAAATAAAATAAGAGTCTCAAAACTTTGTAGTATGGGGAGGGAGGTCTTTTAGTCTTGTGAATGCCTTTTGCATTGGACAATGTTAATATCTTTCATTTTTTAGTACACAAAACGAATTTTGTTTCCTTTTAAATTTTTTTGGTTATATATGTATGTATATTTATTATATGATATTTTAGGAATCGCACACAAACCATTATTAAAATATCAACTAATCCTTCATACATGTGGGATGATGTCCAGGTGCTATGGCCTGAATGTCGTTGGCAGCCAGTTTCATTGACAGACTTGATTACTTCTGTCTCTGTGAAAAAGGTTTATTATAAAGCTACCTTATACGTTCATCCTGACAAGGTTCAACAGAAAGGTGCCGATATTCAACAAAAGTATATTGCTGAGAAGGTTTTTGATCTTCTTAAGGTATTTTACTGGCATTCTGCAAAGTATATGGAAACATAAAATTAATGTCCTACAACTTCATATGGCATTTTTGTTATTTTGAAACAAAATGCTAGAGATCCCAAACATTCTACCAAATGTCTTACATGGTGAGAGACATTTGGTGGAATTTTTGGTAGAATTTTTAAGGTCTCTAGCATTACTCATTTTGAAATGCCTGTTTTATTGTCTCACCCCATTGTATATTTCTTCTCATGTAATTGAGAATTTGAGACTACTTCCCATCATAACCTTTTTTACACTGCCAAGTGGCAGCAACCGAGAAATGACATACTGAACCTGACCAATCAGACCAAAAGGCTTTTGGCTAAGATAAGATTAGTAAGTTATCCTATACTTTTAAAATATAAAAATAAAAATATTAGCTGACGAATCATAAATTATTCACCATATACCGAGTTGATTTCTTGTAAAAAGTTTTATTATTAGTTATAGTTAATTCTTCTTTTTCTTCTTCTTCCTCTTCTTCTTCATTTAAAAAAAAAAAAAAAACTCGAGCTTGAGTGCCATGCCAGGCATCTGCCAAAATGTGTTAGGATAAATTTTTATGTGTTTTGACCAACTAATGAATCCCTTGGGTTATACTGAGCCATATATATTTATGTTATAATTTGTTTGGTCACAAGATTACATTGTTTTCTGGGTTAAACGCGAAACTAACCTTTTCCCTTGAGAAACGAACATATAGATATTGTTGTGTTAATTCCTAAACACAAAAATGATCCTCGAGAACTGTTTTGTTGGGTCCTAGAAATTTCTTTTCATCTATTAGTTCTTGTTTCTCTTTTATTTAATTTTTATTTATTTATATTTATATATCAAAACAGGAAGCTTGGAACAAATTCAATTCAGAGGAACTTTGAGTACAATGGTTTTTCTACTACGAATTTTGTACTGCACCCACTTCATTGAGCCTCCACACGAGCCTTATTTGGTTCAGAAATGTACATACAATACTCGCTGAATTGTTTGAACACAACTCTCTGAATGCAATGGGCTTAAAATTGTGTCGTGCATATTGATTAAACTGCTTTATCATTGCACGGTTCCCAATGCTTGAAGGTGGAAATGCACGAGGACTGGTCCGTTAGGTTCTGTTTGTTGTAAAATAATATTATTGATGCCAGTTTTCAAACAGGAAATAATCCCACTTGCTTTTAGTGCATGATCTGTAAAAATGAATATCAATAGTGTTTGTTCATGTGTCATATTCAAAATTGATGCAGTTAATATTAGCTGGTTCTGGAAATTGTTTCTATGTTATTTTTTCTCTTTACCTTTTTTTTTTCAATAATTGTTTTTGTGATACAGCTTTTCCTGTCATTATCTGTTAGCATAGTTTGGGAAATTAAAATCTGTTTTGTTTGGCGATCCTCTCTCTCTTAAGGGGTTGACATCGGGTTGGGCTGGTCAATTGGTTAAAACCTTAGGCCCAAGTTGGCCCATGGGTTAATGGGCTGGTTCATGATAAGGGCAGATGGGCAATCTTTGATGGGCCAACAGGTGGCCTGCGGGCTTAGCCCAACGGGATGTGATTTAGGGTTATTTTTGTTATTTCAATTGCCCCCTAGTTTCTCCATATTTTCTGACGTGTGTGTGGCTGCCTGTCACGGGTTGGCAGGGCCAGCCCAAGCTGCAAAACCTAGGTCCAAGCCCAACCCAAGCTGGCCTACCCTACTGGGGATATGGGCTTGGACCGGGTAAAAGCCAAGCCAGCCCGGCCTTTGGATTAGATGATGACACTTTATCATCCTGCAAACATTTCAATGGCAAGGCTTGAATAAGGGTATATATATATGTTGGAATTAATAAAGCAGCATATTATTGCTTAGCTATTTTTTCCTTGAATACAATTAATCATTCATTCAACATTTAGAAATCATGCAATTCAACTATTCATTCAACATATATGAGAAATTAGGTGCGAGAAAGTAAAGGAATAAACACAAGAAATTGAGGGTGATTATTCAGTATTTTTGGTGTATAAACACGTGATGTTTCATAAAGTTTTGATTGATAAAGAGAGGTAGGGATTCATGATTTATGTTGGGGATGGAGGAATAACAGGGAAGCTAAGTAATTAGTGATTGACTTAAAATATGACCACGTGGTGTTTTGAAATTATTAAATAATTTTTCAAAAAGTGAACGGTGAACGGTGCTTTTCTAGGCTCAACTAAAACTTTTACAATCGAATTACTTTTAAGTTAAAACCTCTTCAACATAACAATCACTAGTAGGTTGATTTTTTAGGCTCACCAACAACCCAAAAACATCAAGTCACAATACTTAACATTCAAAACTTGTTGGGGTGTTGGCCCAAAACCGTGACTCGTGAATCAAACTTCAATCTTGGTCAACCAAACTCGATGATAGTTGACTAAGTTGATCTGATTTGAAATTTTTAGGCTCAAACTTCACTTGATGCCATGCCTTTTTGAGATTAGTCTTCATGTTGGTAAAGCTTGTTTTCTTAGCACTTTTTCCAGTAATCTTGAAGGCTTTCGAAGACTTTTTAGCTTAACGATATGCTTTCTTTCATAGAGGCTTGATTTTTTTTTTTTTTTTTTTTAACCTTAAGTTACACATACATATCATGAAATTGCTAATCTATGCTATTTCTAATTCTTCAAAAACTTGGTTCGTTATCTTAGAAGTTTCTAAACTAAAATTTCGTTCGAACAAGCTTCAACTTTTCAAATTGATTCAATTTAGCCATTCTATTACATTATGTCCACTTTTGACACTTGATAAATGAAAAATTGATAACATTAATCTCCAAACCATTTTTCCTAATATATATATATATATATATATAAATCATTATCGACATTAAAAATCTATACTGGTGAAGGAAGAGGGTGTTGGTTCTATGATTTTTTTTTTTTTTTTGGTTATTAAGAAAAAAAAATTATGACTAATTTACAATTTATCCTTCAGTTAGATCTATACATGTAACAACTAAAAGTGGACGAAATATAATAGGAGGGTTTCATTTAACTAAATTGGGAACAAAGAGGGCATAATTTAAGAGCTTAATAAGAAAATAAAAAATTCAAGAACTTTTGACATAATTTACCCTTTCTTTAAACCTGTAGAGCTTCTAGAACAACCCATTATAATAAATAAATAAAAAATTTTAAAAATCACATTTTAGTATACTATAGTCTATAGATATATATGGATACAGCTTATCCGCAAATTTCAAAAATGTAGTCTAGTGGTAATTGTAATTTTTTATCTGTAGAATGTTAGTCCTACAATTTTAGACATATAAATTTATTTACAATAATGTGATAAGAAAATTGAATCATATATGATTGAGTATATCATAAATAAAAAATCGACACTTATTATATTATATTATTATGAATCAAATTAAAAAAATCTTCTTAAAAGCGTCTCAAATATTTTCAATCTGTTTTGTGTATTTCTCTACACTAATAATGACATTTAAGATATTGTTTTATGCAACATCGATTTGGTTGGGTAAATCAATCTTCAGCTAATCATTAATTTAGTTTCACAAAAGATTTTAGCAGTCGTTTGGAAAGAGGTTACGGGGTTAAAATAACTATAAAAAAATAAAATAGACTAAAAAATTAATAAGACAAAATATCATATCTAAATCATAATTATTTTATTTTTTTCTCTCATAAAAGTCAAAAAAATATTCCAAACAAGACTTTTTAGTTCCAAACTAAAATAATCTAAAAACTAAAAAATTAAAGGGCTGTGCTAGATCCCCGAAAATGGGAGACCCCTAAACCCCCGAAAATTCAGAACAAGGCAAAAAAAAAAAAAAACATGCCCAAAACGACGTCGTTTTGGACATTAGGAAATTAGAGGGGACATTTTTAGGAGGACAAATCATTTTCCAAATTAAAAAATCAACCCACATCCCATCCCAAATGAACCTTTAGTCAAGTGAGATTGTACTTATTCATCATGAACATTTTGAAAATTTTCTTTTTCCCAATGAATGAAAAACACATTTGAGAAGAGATATTACTTTTCTTTACCTTAATCTTTGGAGACTTCTGTTCAATGCTTTATTACTCATAATTAATTATGAAAAGAAAAAGTGAAAACAACATCCCATTCACCTAGTCGCTGGTTGAGTTGATTGGGCCAAGGCAAAGTGGGAGTGAACTTCCTAGAAAGGCCACTACCAACCTCTAGTTAATGGTTTGGATTAGGACATTGGGTTAATACTCAGGCTTATTTTGGCAACACAGTTAAAATTAGTTTTTTAATTTTTTGATTTTTTAGATTACATCACTTTTTTATTTTTTTACATATTTAAAAAAAAATTAAAAATATCAACTTTTAACCTACCTTCCAAAATAGACCTCAATAAAATTATTCAATGAATCCAATAATTAAGATAGATGGCATGTCACGTGCGTATTATAAGTCGAGATAACAATGAAGCGGGTGAGATCGGGAGATTTGTACCCCAACCTTACCCCCACTTAAGTGAACATTGTTCCCTTATTTTGCCCTGATATTGCTCCAACTCCATACCATCCTAATTCAATGTAATTCCAACCCGACCTATTGAATTTTGTAACTTATATTTTTAATATCAAATTTCAATTGATGTCATAGTCCAAAACGACAAATGAAATATAAAGCTCCAAGTAAACAGACTTGAAGGTTGATAGATATCGATTTGAAGTTAAATTGCATCGTAAACAGGAAGAGAGACTCCCTTACCCATCTCACATCGGTTTAATACAACCCTAATATCATTCTTTTAATTTTGTAACTTTCATTTTCAATATTGAATTTCAAAATTAATTTTATAGGGCTGGGTTACCCTCTAGTCTGTGATCGGATTGAAGGGTATTATTGGGCCCATGGGGGCCCACCACAGATCCCGTTTTGATAATCTGAACCATTCAATGTGTAGAACTCGTTGAGTATTATATGCCTGTAAAAAAATCACATTTATCAGATATCGATAGCTATCTTATCGGATAAGATTTCTGTCAACTGTTTATTTTTTCACCGTCTATTTTTTTTATACAAAACTAATTTGATCACGTACCTATCGATATCTGATTAACGTGATTTTTTATAGGCTTATAGTATTTGATGAGTACTACACATTGAACGATTCAGATTATCGAAACGAGAGCTGTGGTGGACCTCCTACAGGCCCAACAGTACCCTCCAATCCGATTACAAACTAGAGGGAAACCAGTCCCAATTTTATAATTCAAAGTGTCAAATGACTTATAAAAATCGAAACACAAAAACTCAAAATTGTCCAAACAAAATAAACTTAAGTTGTCCATTCTCATCTAAAATAAAAAATGAAAAAAAAACCTCAAGTTGCCCATAAAAAATGTAAATCATCACTATCAATATCCAAAACACAACTTTGATAAATCCTTTGTGACATGTGGGTAAAAAGTTCAATGATTGGGAAAAAGAATTCATATTAATTGGACATTTTATGGTGTGGGTGTGCTTTATGTAGTTGTAGATAACTTTTGAAACTTCCATGAAATTGGCCCTGCACGTACAACTAAAAATCTGAAATATCTCAAGCTCTTCACTTTATTTATTTATTTATTTTCCTAGGACTCACATTTGTTTATTCTATGACACTCCAACATTAGTTTGAAATTTTGTGAAGGGATTTGATTGTGTTTTCATTTTTATCTTTTTACTTTTCTTTTCTTTTTTTAATTTTTTTATGTGTTTTCGGAATCCAAATAATAAAAAAAGTTAAAATTTACATATCATCTTTATTTTTGTGCAAAAAAAAAAAAAGTTTTGAAAAATATTTTTTATGATGTTTCTTAAAAAGTGGTCTGTTTTCATGAATTTTCTCAAAAATTATTTTTGAAAACAATTTGCAAAGAAAGTTTTACGTATTTTTGGAAAAACTGAAGTGTAAAATAGAAAAACAAAATAGAATCAAAATGTATATATGGATTCACAAGAATAACAGTGTATTCTTGAAGGATGAACGAAAAATAATGGGGCACACAACCTATTTTTTCTTTTATTTATTTATTATGGTGAATTTTACATTTACAGATATTATTTATTGTATAAATCTATATAAGAGGTAAAAAAATCGATAAAATTTATCTGATGATAGACAATAATCCTTTTAAGTGAATATTGTTCTCATACTTGACCCTTCCCTCGCCCCAACTCGTCCTGATTATGTGTAATTCCATCCTGACCAATTCATTTTTATAATTTATATTTTTAACATTGAATTTAAAGAATGTGATTTTTATAGTCTAGAATGACAAATAACTTACAAAGATCAAAGTACACCAAACTCAAAGGTCCTAGATTTTAGTACAATAAAACATAAAAAGAAAATGAGAGAAAAAGAAAAAGAGCCATAATAGAATGTGTAATAACATCATTATCTATACAATGAGAGTCTCAATATACAAGAAACTAAAGAAGTGCCATACAAGAAACACAAAGAACGAAATAGGATAAGAATTGGCGCAGAATAATGTTGAATGAAAGAGAATAAAAATTTGAAAAATAATTTTATACGATTAGATATTAATAAAAATCTATATTGAAAAACAACAATTTTAGGTGACTGAATTTTCTTGGCTCGAATGTCTCGAAACGACGTCGTTTTAGGTGTGAAACGACGTCGTTTTAGGTGTAAAACAATATCGTTTTGACAAATTCGAGCTATTCAGATCACACAAATTCGAGCTACCAAATATTTTTCATTAAAAAAATTAAAGTATTTTTACAATATCACACATAATCAAGTCAAAACAGGTCACTCTTCCCCGTCCTAAAATTCCATCTAATTTTTTATTTTTTTACTTTTAAACCCAACCTTATTTTATTAAGGGCAAATTACACAAATAGTCCCTATAATTTGGGGTTTGTGTCACTTTGATCCCTGACTTTTCAATTGTGACACATTTGACCCTGAATTTTGAATCTTGTTCCAAATAAAGACAATTGAATATATAATTAGATTTTTCAAGGGTAAAATTGTCAATTTGATAAAATATAAACTAATTTGACAAAAATAAATGTCAAACAAATCTTTTTGAATTTTTAAAAATTATTTCTACATACTAAAAATAAAATTATGTAAAATTGATAAATCTTTTAGACATTTATTTATTTTTTTTACCAAATTAATTTTTATTATGTGTTTGGATGATGATCATGTAAAATTAATTTTAAAAAATTAATCATGTAATTTTTATTAATTTTACATAATTTTATCATTGGTGGATAAAAATAATTTTAAAAAAATTAAAAATATTTTTTTGACATTTATTTTTGTCAAATTAGTTTATATTTTATCAAATTGACGATTTTACCCTTGAAAAATCTAATAATATTTTCAATTGTCCTTATTTGGAACAGGATTCAAAATTCAGGGTCAAATGTGTCACAATTGAAAAGTCAGAGACCAAAGTGACACAAGTCTCAAACTATAGGGACTATTAGTGTAATTAACCCTTTTATTAAAAAAACTCCCAAATGTGTTTAAAAGTAGGGGCGGAGCCAAAGAAGACCCAAGGGATCATTTGCGCCCCCTCCCCCCTCAATTTGAAATTTTTTTGTTTTTGCTTTGTAGTTATATACAAAATGTATTCTTTTTTTTTTTTCTTAACATATTCTTTGACTAAGAATTTATTGTATTGTTCACAATAAGTAGTTATTTGATACTTTGGAGCACTATGTGGTATTGTTTATGTAGTAGTCTAAATCAATAGTGTAGTGGGAAATCTTATGGATTGAATATAATTAACTCATTATTTTTAGGTAGTTGACAAACTACTTAGTGTGATTTGTGATTTCTTATACTTTGAGCATCACATAGATAACGCCTTATGGTATTATAAAACTGTTTTATAATTTCCATTCAAAACACATCATTTATAAGCAATGTCATCTCTTTAATATTTTCTGTCAAATAAAAATTAAATAGATTTTATAATAATTTGTGCTATAAATGATATGTTTTTATTTTCTAAAATTAGGAATTTTGATCCATAATTTTTGGTGTTAAAATTACAAACTTACATCACCATCCCGCACCGAGCTATTACACACTATTATAGAATTTTGATTTGTTTCTATTAATAATAATTTTTAATTTCTTATACTTAAATTTAGCTCATAAAATTATCATTATCTTAATATTGATCATGTTATTTTTTTAAATAAAAAATTATAATTAATATGTGTCCCTCTAACTTAATTTTCTGACTCCACCCCTTATTAAAAGCTGATGAATTGAGATTTTTACCCACATGTCTCCACACTCATCTCCACTATGAATTAGATATATGCAGACATGATAATCACATGGGCATGCTTCATTAATTCTATAATTCTAAGTCCATAATATTCATCCTCACAAAATCTCAAAAGATTATAAATAAGAAAGAAAAATAAATAAATAATCTCAAGTTGCTCATATGTAAAACACATGTGGGTAAAAAGTGCATTGCTTGGGCAAAAGAAATCATCAATTGGGCACTTTAGGATGTGGGAGTGTGTGCTTTATGTGCTTCTCAGATTTGGACAGGACTTATCATCCCACTTTGTGCTAGTTGCCAAGTTCTTACTCATTGGACCTTTTACTAAAACTTTTGGAAATTTTTTTTTCCCTTTTTTGTTTTTTAGTAAAACTTTTGAAATTTTCATAATAATTCAAACAATAATGTTATAATAATCACAGTTTTTCCTTATAATAATGTTATAAGTTGTCATAACTATATTAGAATAATGAATATCGCTAGTTAAGTATATTTTTAATGTAATGATAATAACACCCATGATAAATCAAATGTGATATACAAATATAATTATTATAAAATTATTAAATAAAAAATATCTCAATCTCAATCTCAATCTCAATCTCTGTCACTTTTTGTTTTTTTGTGGAGCAACATTTCTTTATTCTATGGAACTAAAGTTTTAGTTTGAAATTTTGTGCACGTGATGATTATGTTTATATTTTTTCTATTTTCTTTTGTTGTGTGTTCTCTTAAATAAAATATTGAAAAGTTCAAAAACACATTCGTTTTCATATTATTATTTTTTTTGTATTAAAATAGTGTTAAAAATTTAAAAAAAGTTTATTGTTTTAAAGAAATTTTTCCTTAAAATATTTATAGAAACAGCTCACCAAGCAAGTTTTATTCTCTAAAAACTGAAAAAATAAAATAAAACAAAACAACCAAATAGGTTTTATATCTCACCAATATGAGACAATTTTAGTTACCATTTTGAACAAGTTCACATGATGACTTTTGAAGTTAATGTGTAATTACTGCTTTAATGATTTTGAACAAACAATTATATCCAATCAATGTGAACACATCTAAAATAATGTGTGAATTCTACTTAATCTTGACTCGAAGTTTACCAAAAATAATAGTTCAAAGCCATTTTCTGTAACATGTTTTAATGACATTGCTATTACTAAAATAAAACTGTTTTGAACCATCACAAAATAATTAGCCAACAGTAAAGAAAATTATACACCATAGATTTATTTTCTTTTCATATTCTCTGAACTTTAACCTGCATCACAATGATTTATTTTGTAACGTAGAGGTGGGAATTACAACACTACAATTATCAGTTATGATAATGGACGGATCATGAATTTATTTGGCAATGTTTGTTTGGTGATGATTGTTCTAGTGGTTGTTGTTGTTGTTGTTGTTATTATTATTCTTATTTTTGTGTGTTTTTTTATTTATTTATTTTAGTTGCAATAATGTCTATTATCCTTTTTACCTGGAGATCTTTTTTACCCTTTTTGAAATCGTTTTGTACTCATATGTATTTTATTGGACTACTTATTGTCGAATATAATAAGAAAATTCTAATATGCACATCTTATTAGGGATATATCTTATGCACTCTTAATTATGTCATTTTTTTATTTAGTTATGACTCATGAAAATTTTAATTATACCTTATATTATGTTTAGTTATGACATTATTTTGTTTTTTCAATTATGACTTAGAAAATATGAAATTATATAATTTTATTCTTTAGTTATAAGGTACATATAATATACATCTTTTGAGGGGTGTGTATCATAATATATTAAGTCTAATGCTTTTTTATATTTAATTTATTATAAAAAAAAAAAAACTGCAAACAAGAAACTAGTTCAAAAAGCTCAAAAAAAGAAAAGAAAAGAAACTAGTTCAAAGACGAAGAAGAAAACATGAAAAGGACAGCTCCTTACATTTCAAAATGTATAATGCGAGTTTTAGTATTGATGAAAACAATTTTCAAGCTCATAGTGATTTATATCCCGAATTATTGTACGGACTTTTCAATTAATTTTTATATATAATTAGAACTTATCCGATGTTGCACCCATTTCTCTAGAAGTCGGTTTAGATGAGAGCAAACTTTTAAAAAAATAAGAATATAATTTTGATTTCTCAAGATTTTAGTATTTGGAATGGATTGAAATAGAAAATTAATTTTGAATTACTTAGTTGAGTAGAAATTACTTTTCTAAACGTAAGAATTTGATCCCATACTATTCTATAATGAGTAATGTTGGAAATTCCAAAAGTTTCAGCAAATTTTTTTTCAAATGCCTCACATGAGTGTGGGACATGTGAGACATTTGGTAAGAATTTTGATAAAATTTTTAATATCTCTAGCATTTTTCTTCCATGATTTTTTAAAAGTAATTCAATCATTATACAATAACACGCTTACAAAAATAATAGTTCTAATAAAATATTACTATAGATAACAAATTATATATATAAACGGTCTAGTTAGTTTTAAATTGGATATGTAACTATGAAATCACATATCAAACCATTAAATATGATGTGCCTATGGTAAAAACTAAGACAGAATTATACATTATTAAATCAAACAAAACCAAACCATGCAATTTAATTTGAATCGAATTTGCAATATTTTTTCAATTTCCCTCCTCCCTCCTTTTAAAGTAGATTCTCTTCTTTCTCTCATGGTCATATGCATAATTCAACTTTGTAATTTTCCTTTATCAATTGTCCAAATTCAGTTACCTTCATTGCCACCATCAAAAGTGCTCTCTTTTCTTTTCTTTTCTATAAACAGAAAAGGTATTACTATTTTTACCACCAAAAAAAAAAAAACCAGAACAAAAGATTCATGGACCATTGTGAGTCATCAGATTCAACCAGTTGAAGCATATGTATGTGTGTGGTGGTGGGTGACCACATTTGATCCGACAGTACTATGGATGGTTTGGATTGGCTCTGATCTTTTTGATATAAAATAACAGTGATAGCTTTGGCATCTAGCGTAACTGAAACAAATTGTGTCAAGACTATCGATACGCCAACATCAATAGTACACTAGATGAAATAGTTCCAATCACTTAACTTGCAATTCCTTGATTGATTCCCAAACAGCTGTATTCTAATAAATATCTGTCATCCATACCTTGCTATATTCTAGCCTATCTTGGGCTCTATTTGGCGGGTTTAGTCACAGTAGGATTCTGTGGTACTCCGATGAGAAATTTTTTCTAGTTTTTTATTTTTATTTTTAATCTAAATTGGTCATATTTGTGGGAGCCCACAAAAAATATCAGTTCACTTAGGTCTAATCCAAACAAGTCTTAAGAATGGACCAAGACCAACAAAAAAGCCTACCAAACAAATATTTACCAAGCAAATATCACCTCTATGAAATGAAAGGAGGACATAGAAGGTAGGGAAACTTTTTAATCTCTACAACACAACACAACACACTCAATAGCCTTAATTTTTTCATTTTCTTTCTTTGATTCAAGTTGCTGACTTTATTATCGGAGTGTCCTCGACTGACAATCTCAGTTGGGCAACGCCAACTATGTTCATCAGTGATCTTGCTTTATACAAAATCAAATTCTATCCAATCTCTTTTTAGGAAAAGTAAACCCACCGTTGAGTCTTTATCTTCTTTCTATATGATTATTGCTAAAATTCAACTTTAATATATATATATATATATATATATGTACATATGCATTTATGCTCACAGATTGTGTCTAACCTTTGTTAAATACAGAGACTTGACCAAGTTTATAGATATATGCGCATATATATTTTTTGCTTCCTAAAAGTTAGAAGAACAAAACCATGAGGCTTCGGTTAAAACGGATAATATTGTGCTAGTGGGGTTGGGTTGGTTGCTTCAATATTGTATGATTTGTCGACTATATTATTTATGTAAAAAATCAAATTAATGAAAAATTCGTAACCCTATGATCAAATTCTAATTGTTTTAAAAAAATTATAAAAATCAAGTTAACAGTTTATTTTTCAAAAACAAATATACCTTGTTTTGGAGCTATAGATGTCTAATCAATTTAAAATTTTTTTTTTTCCCTATAGATGATCTATTCAATGAAGGGTGAAGCACCAATAAATCCCAAAATTTAGTATTGTGAACTGATTAGTCCTTAGAATTTTCAGATGAACCTAAAAGTCCTGTTTTAAATGACTTATTGTGTTTTCCCTCCTTCGTGATCGAATCCCACATTATTAGGGATGGAAAGATTTCGTATTCGAATGTTGATTTCGTTTGTTATTGATATGTAATGTGTGCCAATGTTCGTGGTTGTGTTTCGCTGAAGGCGTGGTATTTACTTTGTTTTGAAAGCAGAAACCGTTCATTGTGTGATCGAGGATTTGGGTTTTGTTCCAGAAATCATTGAATTCGTTTTGGGAAATTTGTTGCACAACAAATGACAACGGCACAGCGAGGTTAGTAATGGTTGTCTGATTTGCAATGGAATTTGGGAATCGTCATATTAGGGTTTTGTACTGTGTAGGTAGGGGTTCTACAATAATGGGGTTTAATACTGATGTTCGCTGCAATGTTTGTTTGTTATGTGGTTGTGGTTTTCGTATAACATTGCCGTACTGTTTAGTTTATGTGGGTGTTTGTTTGTGTGACAATGTTGTATAGTGTCAAATTATGTATCCCCGTTTGATGTGTTTTGATGGTTGGGTGTTTGTTTTACCATTGTTGTTTGTGGTTTTTTGTTCGGTGTTAGATTCTTTGACAGAGTTGTATAGTGTCGAAGCATGTGGTCTCGTTTGGTGTTTTTTTTTTGGTTCGGTGTTTATTTACTATTGTACACTTTGAAATATTCACATTGATGCAGTGGATTTTCTGTTCACCCAACCAAAAAAAGACACTGCATGAAATCCACTGCATGGTGTAAATATTTACATTGAAAAAGACACTATGTTTCTTTTTTCGTTGTAGTCTAAAAAATATTCACATTGTTACGGTGGATTTTTTGTTTACACTAAGAAATTTTTACATTTGAATGCAGTGGATTTATCTGTTAGGTGTTAGTTTGTTCAACATGGTTGTATAGTGTCGAACCATGTGTTTCTATGTGATGGGTGTTTGTTTGTTATAGTTAAGTGATTTGTTGGGCTATTGTTTTGTCATGGTTGAATGGTAGGTGTTGATGGTAGCTTTTAAAATAGTAGAGAAATACATGTAATGTGAAACACTTGAAGTCAATGTGAAAATAAGGATTGTGGGGTTGATGTGCATGAAGTTTGTTGTTTCGATATGTACTAGTTGCGTTTGTATTGTTAGTGTGTTCTTGTTTTGGTGCATGACTGACATGTTGTGTTGTGGATGTGGTGAAAATGTGTTAAGTGTTAGATTTGTCTGTAGTTGGTTATATATTACTATGTTAATATGAGAAGGATGCAGTACTGCACGTAGTAGTCTGCCCATGTTTGATATGGTAATTGGCATAATTTGGCAGTGTGGTGGTAAATGTTTTTGTTGTTTGCGAGGTAACGTTGATTATTGTGTGTGATGGTTAACGTATTATGTTAATTGTTTGTTGTAATTATGTGCTAGGTTGGTAAGATGTTTGATGTCATATATTAATGTGGTTTTGAATTGTAGTGGTTGTGGTGCTCATGGTTTATGGTTGTTACAGTTATTTCACGACGAGACAGAGCAGGACATAACACAGGAGGACTAATGACAGATTCAACCAAGGGGAAATCATCATCGACGAGATTAGCGGTGTGAAGACAAAGTAAACTGTCGTTCAAGAATAAAAAACCACGCTCTGTTGGTGTGAAAAGCGAACTGAGAAGGGCAGTAGTTGACCCATCAAATCTAATGTATCGGTCAAATATGGCTGGGGTGATTAAAACTATTTCTGAAGTTGTGCTGCGTGAAGCACACATACTCCACTTACAAAAAACCCCGTTTTGGCTAATGATTGACGCGATACGGACAAAAAATTTGACGGAAAAAACTTTCAAAAAATGTGACGAAACAGTGTGCCGCATTATTCAGATGTACAACGCAGCAGATGAAAAGTTTTACATCAGGGGTAAAGGTATACCACTACACAATAGTGATGTAAGACTCATATTTGGGATACAATGTGGCCGGGATAAATTGGACTTGACATACGGAATGAAACCTCTCTCTGATTTCATCCAACGACGTTGTCCGAACATTGGACGGATATCTTCCAAAGCCATCAAGAAACTTCTGCTTGAAACATTGCAAGGGACAACCCCACATGATGAGGAAGACGTTACGAAGCTGTTATGTTTGTACATCTGTGCGAAGTTGTTTTTCGCAACTACTGGGGAGGTTATTGGGTGGGCTTACGTCCGAGCCATTGACAAACTAGAGACACTAAGGTTGTATGGCTGGACAGCGACAATCCGTAATACGCTGATTGGGTCGTTGAATGATTTCTACAACAAACTAGCAAAAGTGACTAGTTACGTTGTCACGTTGCTGGTAAGTCCTATTTGATGACTCCATGAACATTTGTGATTTCATTAGTTGTTTGATGCTGCAAGTAACGCTGATGGCTTATGTTTGAATTGCAGTTTCTGCTTTGTAAGCACACCAACCTAATCGAGCCTGAGAGGCCTAAATTGTTTCCACGATTTTGTAACTGGAATATTGGCAACCTAATCAGCAGGATTAAGTTGATGGATTTAACGTCTGAAGGTATTTTCGAGGTACGTACTGACCTGCATTTAAAGTTGCATCCATTCATACCTACAAAATTTGTGGTTATATGACATTTAATGGCTTGCAGGTGAATTGTGAGAAATTGTCCAGGGTCATTACTTGAGCGTTATCAGCTGAACGCCAATGTCAGTGACATAGAAGGACGACGAAGTGGTGACCTAAATGTTGGTGTGAACAATGTTCTGAAAGTGGCCTCGGAATCGGTATGGGATGGTAATGTAGAAAGCGGTACCAATTTGGCTGCTGCAAATGCAAGTCTTGAATGTTGGAAATCATGTTCTCCAACTAATGGACACATTGAGATAGAGTCAAATTTGAAAGATACAAGCACGAATCCCGAGTCTGCACAACGATCTGAGAAGACTTTAGGTGACATTCTTGTAACAGGGAAAAGGGAGCCAGACTTATTCCCGGACCTACTTGAGCTATCCAGCACACCTGTCGTGAACGCTAACAGGGAGAAAACAGAAAATACGAAGCAGGCACTGATAAAAGCATTGGTCAAAATTAAGGAGTTGGAAAATGAGTCTGTTAAGAAGGCCGATCGTGTAAAGGAGTTAGAAGGGAGGGTGAGTACAATGGAACGGATGATTGGTGAGCAATGTACCAATATGTTCATGAGGTTTGACAGTGTTGTTCGTGCAAAGGACACTGAAATAGAACGTTTAACAGGGCTCGTTACTGATTTGCAAGCAAGAATCGTAAGATTGGAAGATCAAATTGACGACCATAAGGCGCACATAGTCAACCAGTCAGTGATGAATGATAGCGTTAGTCGCCGGACATTTGGTGACCATTACGTAGGCAATACTTGTGTGTCAAACGCAAAAGCCCATAATGGCAGTCAACTACATTCCCCATCAACAAACATCGATTTACAGCAGAGCGAAATTGTCATTGCAGATTGTGCATCGAGGGAGGATCGTTCAAATATTGGTCAACTGTGACCGTCGCTGGGTTACTCATTAAGTGCAGTATCGGGGAACGACACCTATGCCCGACAAACCCGTCATAGCAGACTACACAGGTAGTGCAATTGATATGGATGAAAGTTGTAAAGAATTTCGCTTCGTTACTGTGGGGAGCCCCCAAATAAATTCGTTGGTGAGGCGTGTGAAGGAAAAATCGAGACGGGAATGGAAGTTAGCGGATTACAAATACCCCCGTGTTGTTATTCGGACAAAACAGCAGAAGAATGTAGGTCCAGGTGTTTGTAGACACCCCATTTTTGACCGACCTTAAGACTCAGACGTCACCGATTAAGCGCTTGGTGATGTTGCATGTTGTGCTCGTTCTGAGGTTGCGGAGTCCTAGCTGCGAGCCTTGCCTCCGGACTTCCGGACTCTTTTGTGCTTTGCCTCGGTTTGCGAACCAGGCTCCATTTTCTCTGTTTACTCTTCCCGAAGGGAGGGAGAGGTCTCGTAGATCATCTCTCAGTGGCCGTAGGCTACGTTTCGTGGTCGTAGGCCATTTTTTCCCGTTTGGAGCCCGGTTTCCGATTTTTCGGAGCCGACGGCCGTGTGCCTCGGTTCGGGACCGCTTAACCACCTCCGTTTGCTCCGGTTTTTGGCACATACCTTATTTCCTCCCTTTTGAGGGACACTGTGGTCCGAGAGACCGACTTTGTGGTCGAACACCACTCCCGGTGCCTAACAGTCAGTTTTCGGGGCCCCAAGCTGCGCGTTTTGGCCCCTGAGCCTTGCTTGCAAGCATTTTTGGGCTCCGACCCAAACTGTAAATAGTCATATTTTGAGCTCCTTTTCATGTTTGATTAAGGACCTTTTGCTGTTTGAGGTCTCCTACTATCACTTTCCTCTTTAACTCTCTTTTAGGCCTATTTTTGCATGGTATTTTAGGCTTACTTGTGAGCTGTTTTGGACTTGGTCATAAACTACAAAATGTCTTGTTTTGAGCCCCTCTTCAACTTTGTTGAAGGGCTCTCTTCGGTTTGAGGCCAGCAGCTACCACTTGCCTCTTTATCTCACTTTTTGGCCTTTTTGGGGGGAAATTTGAATTTCAATTTCCCCCCCTTTTTCCCCCACTCTTTTGCCTATATAAACACCCCCCAGCTCTGGTTTTAGGGGTTAGAAAATTTTGGTTTGGAGCTCTCACATTAAATCTCTCTCTCTCTCTACTCTAAGCCTTAAAAACTCCCTTGGTTCTTCACCAACCCATAGCCCCACCCTTCCATCCTCCATTCCAGCAGCTTGAGGTTGTTCTTCAGAGCCTAGGAGTGCTGCATTTTGGTCCAAAAGGCTGTCAAAGATTAGTCTTCAAGGGTAAGTCCTCTTCTTTCCTTTTTGACCCTTTTCTTGGTTCATATTCTAGCTCCTTGTGCTTACTTTTTTGAGCTCCGACCCTAACTGAAAATAGCATTTTTTTGAGTTCTATTTCATGTTTGTTTAAGGGCCTCTCACTGTTTGAGGCTTCCTTGTGGCACTTACTTCTTTACCTTCCTTTTATGCCATTTCCTTGCATAGTATTTTAGGCCTATGTATAAACTGTTTTGAGGCATGTTATAAACTGTAAAGTGGCTTATTTTGAGCCCTTATTCAACATTGTTGAAGGGCTCCTCACTGTTTGAGGCTTCCATTTTCCACTTGCCTTTGTATCCCTCTTTTGGCCTTATTTTTGCATGATTTGTTAGCCCCTTGTGCTTATGTTTTTGGGCTCTGGTCCGAACTGTAAATAGCCTTATTTTGACCCCCTATTCACGTTTCATTAAGGGTCTTTTACTGTTTGAGGCATCCTTTGTATACTTTGTGTTGAAGCCCTCTTTTTGGCCTTATCTTGCATAGTATTTTAGGCTTGCTTGTGCACTGTTTTGGGTTTGGTCACTAACTGTAAAATGCCATGTTTTGAGCCCCTCTTCAACTTTGTTGAAGGGCTATCGGCCATTTGAGGCCAGCAGCTGCTACTTGCTTCATTATCTCAATTTTAGAGCCATTTTTGTATGCTAGCTTAGTCCTATTTGTGTTCACTGTTTGGCCTTGCTTAAAACTGTAAATATACTTGTTTTGGGGCTGTCTTGATTCTGTCTTCATACTTCATGTTCAAATAATGCATGCATTGCATAGCCATAGGTCATTCCATGTACCTAATTTCATGTTTCGGGATTCATTTCACGCATCGGGTGCCATTTTGCCATGTTTCGGGACTGTTTTGCATCATATTTTGCTACTAAAATTTGCATGCTAGTATGCCATATTCCATGCCTTGCCATGTCTTGTTAGAGTGGCATTCGTGCCCTAGGGTCGGTCCTCGGTTTGCGTGCACGTGTGCACGCATTTCGAGTGTCTCATTTTCATCTAATGGCCTCCTATGTGAGTGTGGCTGAGGTCCACTTGTGTTGGTGTAAGTCCATTATGCATTGTGTATGCCATTTCATTTCATAGCATTGTGTATGCTAGGTTGTATGTTAGCGCATTGGTATGCCATGTTACCTCGTGCATCGTGTATGCCATTTCATAGCATTTTGCATGTTAGGTTGTATCTTAGTTGCATTTCATGCATGTCATGCATATTGCATTGTGTTTGGATAGGAGTTAGCCCGAGCACGGGAAGCGAGGGACGTTTCGTACTCCGAGTGACGGAACGTGTCTCAATTCCCAGTCACCGACACTCCGGATTATCCATGATGGAGTTAGGTCCTAGTTGTATTTTCATGTGCATTCATTCCATATTGAGTTGTGCAATTCGACTCCTCGGCCATCATGCATCGAGGTGCGTGATTGGTAGCACGAGGATCGAGGCATGCATACATTTGTGAAAATACATTGCCATGCCCCTTTCCTGCTCTCTGTTGTAGCAAATCAAGAATCAGCAATCTTCCAAGGCTTGGCGCGCTTTCCAAAAATTATTGCAAAACAGAGGCTAGTTGGGGCATCACAGTGGATTTCCGCGCAAAGGCAACCCGGATATGCATCATTCATCATCTGAAGAAGAGTCAAGGCAGTCCCTGGCTTGCATGCCAGTTTATTGTTTTTAGTTAATTTGGTAATTAATTAAGAATTTGTACATATTTTGGACTGTATTATTTATTCGGACTGTACTATTCATTTGGGACTGTATATTATTTATTCGGACCCTTTGAGCGAGGGCACAACTGTAATAAGTGTGCGTGCGTGTGATGTATGTCTTCCAACCCCACGTCTTTCTCCCTTTTATTTACCTGCTTATGATGGTTAGATTAGGGCACGTTTCAATTAGCATACAGTATGATAGCATGTTTGCATTCATTCATCTGTTTTGCATGCACCGGGCTCAGCGCACCATACTAACTGCATTTGTATTTCAATTTTAAGTTGAATACATGTTAGCTGTAGCATTCCATACGCCATGTTTAGAATAGCCGAGCCTGCTATAGTTGCATTATTGCATGTGTTGCATTAGGCATTTCTGTATACTTAGGATCATGCATGGATTTCTAATTAGCTTCTGTTTTGGCTTGGAGTACTCGGTGAGTTTTTATGCTTTAGCATCCTTGCATGTGTGTGAGTGACTGCCATGATAGCATGCTTACCATGAGGCTATGTGCTTATGTGATATAACTGCCTGAGTTCCTGTGGGTGAAAGTTGGGTTATCTGGATTGGAACAATTCATCAAATGTTTGTTTTAAGCCCACTAGATAGTGGCAAAATCATGTTTTTCTTAAGCCCACCCAAGGGTGGCAAATCCACGTCTTAGCCTACTTGCGAGTAGCACCATCAAACCATTTTCAAAAACAAACATGAAATGTTTTGTTCCAATTCAGGCGACCCGGTCTATACTTGTATACTGTGCGTATCACGTAGTAAATCTAGGCTAATAACCGGAATAAGAGCACACAATGTTTTCAAAACTAAATATCATGGTTAGTAGAGGCCGATCTTTGATCGGGCGAGCGGGGGTGCTCACGAAGTGACCTTCCCCAATCGTACCCAAATTCCCGAGCCGAGGCAACTTTGGTGATGACGGACACGTGGCCTTAGGCAAACGAGTCAGGGTTTCTTAAATTTTCCAAAAATAAAATATTTAGGTGGCGACTCTGTATCTGGCAAAGCAGTCCATGTTTGGCACTTCTTTTCTAAAAATCTGTTTTCTCAAAACGATTTGCCGGATTTGGACTCTTTGGTTCAGATTAAGAACCGTGACACAAATCGAGTCCGAACTGTAGCGAGGTCCCCCGCGGGCTTGTTACAGTGTTGTGTTTGTATCTGGTGACGTGGTTAACGTTGATGATGGAGGTGAAGTGGAAAAGTCGTTGGCCAGTTTTAGAATGAACCACAAGCTTCCTGTGTGGAAAATGCTCAGCACAGAGGAACAGAAGCGTTTAGAAAACGTGTACAGATTCAAGGGTGACAGGTGGGTATTAATTTATGTTTGTGCAAATATATTTTATTGAAAATGAATGTTCAAATTTATGAATTTTTAACAGTAATTATGTTTGTTGTAGAGCTGTAATATGGGGTGTGGTGGGGAACGATGTACAAGTACGCTTCACAGATGTACAAGCTTTGGTTCAACAATTGGGCATTAAAGGCAACGTAAGTAGTGTGGCGATGGTTTACATGGTGGTTTGGGGAGGTTTTATTCTCTGAATAACAGTAATTAATTATGATAAACATTGGCATTAACATACTATTCTGGCACTGCAGGTTATTGATGTGCACATCGATATACTTGCGGATTTACAAACCAGAGCAGTAGCTAGAAGTGAATACGTTGACCGATCTTACTTTTACAACAGCATTTGCGCGGTATGGTAACACAACTTGACCATTTACTTATTGTGTTACGTAAACGTTATACTTGTTTACAATATCCGTTACCAAATGGTTATGCAGGACATGATGCAAAATCCAAGTGCGAAATCCAGGTACAGATATTTGAAAGTCCAATTTAACGCCGCTGAAGGGCGTAGATACATTCATTTCCCAATATATTACTCAAACCATTGGACAATCATGGTTCATGATTCCGAATGTGGGATGTGGCGATATTATAATTCAATACGGCAACGAAAGGGCAGCAGAGATCATCATTTCATAGAGGCTTTGAAAATGGTAATTACAGGTTTGATGTTGTCTGTGATTAGTGAATCCATTTGGTTGTTTGTTAATTTTATGGTGTTAATTATTTGCAGAAACAATGGGTGATGGACTACACGAAACGGTTGCTAAAAGAAGGTCCGTTGGCCGAAGAAGTTGCAAATGGAACTATGGATGGTGAACTTGAGTCGGTCATTGAACGTCCTCAACAAGAACCAAGCTCGTATGTTTTTTTTATTGGATAATTTTTCTGACTAATACACATGGTAGCATTGTTAAAATCAAATTGTATTTACGTAGTTTGTTTGAAACCATTGTTGCAGGGCGGATTGTGGGATTATGGTTTGTTTCATCATGCGCCAATATGTTCACAATGTGGAGATTGATGGGTCAATGGACGGACTGAACCCCAATACATTCCGAGCTGCCTTGGTGAAGACATTCATGAATGATCCCAAAAGAGACCTGCACACCCAGGCTGTTTGATGATTGACGACTTGATTGTCTGGATAACTTGTTTTGAAGATTAGATATGTTTTAATTCCTTCACAATGGTGAAGATATTTTTGTTTTATTACATTAAGCAGAACCACATTTTTTTGTGATGGGTAATTTAAATGTTTTAGTTTAGAACGCTTGACAGTAGCATAAATAGTTGTGTGCAAAGTCATGTGTTACTGTCCGGTAATATATATCGCACATGTCGACTGCATTAAAATGCACCACACGTATTGTGGTTGATTTCGTATTTCGTTATCTGGTTGTTTATGGTTTGTTCTATATGAGGTGTTGAAATGTTCAAATATTGGTTTACATTGGCATTGGCTGGAACAATGTTTGCATGGCTGTTTCGCTGAATAGTATTTGGTAGGTGTTTGTTGGTGTGATGTTAAGTGTTATAGTAATTGGTTTTCACTTGTTCGAAGTGCTAGTAATTAAGGGTTTTTGACGTGCTAATGGTGTAACCCGATATGTTTCGACAGCGATGTTACATGTCACATTTTACGCTATTTTATTCGTGTCGATATGAGTATGTTATGTTTACAACGACCAGACATGTTTTACCGTCAACATGACATAGTTGTAGGCTGTCTAATTGAATTGTAACTCACTCATCAATAATTACAAAACTTTGACACATACATTACAACCCACCCTCAAAATGCGACTACTTGGTGGTAACAGTAAAAACTAAATAAACAATAATTTGTGAAAACATTGCACTTGTTTATGGCCATACCCAAAAACCGTTGTATTAGAATTCGTTTTGAGCGAAACTGAAACTGACCAAAACCAGTGGAAAGTGGGAGGAGTGACATTGTGGTACCTGTGTGCGTTGGTGACAATCATAAGCCTAACCAAAATCAACCAAATGTAATATGTGGCATAAAAAGTAAAACCAACATCCTGAAAAATAATGTAATCAAATTGCATTTGGACTGAAATTGGGAAAAACTACCACGTACGACGTAGAACAAAACATAAGTGCAACATTGTCAGATAAACAAAAAGAATAAAGCCACATCCTGTACTATGAAATGAGAACACATGTGAAAATCAAATGTGGAAAACTAAAAATTGAAATGACTATGCATTGTAACGATGAACGTTTGAATCGTAGACAACTACATCGGTTCCTTACATGTCTTCCTGTTATGGTTACCCATCTTGCCGCAACGACCACATCGAATACGTTGAATCACCTCTCCTTTCGATGGAATCCTGTTCCACTTAGGCCGCCCGGGGGGACACTTCATAGTTGGTGGTGCAATGAAGTAGTCATCAGGTTTGAATGTCAGCTTGCCCGTTGTAGGAATAGGAAAAACAGCTCCAGAATACGATGCCTTATACTTATCTACACGATAATAAAAATCCACCGAGTCATACACGTTCTTATCGCTATTTTGAAAAGCGACAAGCACATGTGAACATGGAAACCCATTCAACTGCCACTGATAACATGAACAAGTACGTCTGATTATGTCAACCATCATTGACGGGTGAGAATAAACCTCGTACACATTATCGTTAGCTTGACTAACAATCCATGACCTACCTGTTTTGACTCCGACTCTAACTTCTTCTCCATTTTAGGACATATAACGCCGGTCCATTTACTAGATTTGAGTCTACGCTTCATTCTTTTTTCCATGATTTTCCCTCTTATCGTATCAACCAAATGGGTGATGGGAATGTGGCGTGCTTCACTGATCCAATTGTTGAATGACTCAGCTGCCTTGGACCACATTTTTCCGTAACGTTGACCCCTTAAAAAATATTAACCAAAACAAACCCGTGGTCAAGGTTAGTACATTAGAGTAAAATAGCCAAAACCATGGGGGTCGGGAAAAATACCCAACAAACAGTAATGTGCCTATGTATGACACAAAAACATTGGTCGAAATGTGTACAAAACGTCCGCCACATACCTGAAATACACGTTTGCCCAGTGCTTGGGATGCAAATCTCTCATGAAATTTTCGATAATCGCTGGGTTTGACTGTTTTAAGACCTCCATTTTTTGATTAAAACATGTCACCGTGGATGCATAAGCGCATTCCCACAACTTGCGCAGCAGTCCAGTCTTATGCGTTACCCTTATATATTTCATTCGGTCTTGCAAATTCATTTGGAAATGTAACAGACAAAAAGCATGATGTGCCAAAGGGAAGATGATAGGCATTGACTGAAGCAAACCAACGTTACGGTAAGATATGAATGTGAGATTACAGCTGCTGTCAACAACGTGTGTCAGCTGCTGCAAGAACCACTCCCAGTTGGTCGTATTTTCAGAATCAACAATTGCAAAAGCAACCGGAAATAAACCTGAAAAGCAACACAGACATAACAGTATGCACTGGGAAGAAAAATAATCAAATGATGTAGGGATGTATACCAACCATTTATGCAATGTTTTTTTTTTTTTAAAGGACAATATGTCCATGTTATGTAAACATTACACAGAGCATAACGTAATGATACACTCCAGCAAATCGACACAGACATATCGGTATTGAATTGAAGAAAAATTACCGAAATGATTCACGAATATGTAACAACCATATATTCAATGTGCATTTTTTTTTTTTCTAAAACAGGACAACATGTCAATGTTATATAAACATTCCATAGAGCATAAGAAAATGACACTCTCACATTGGTTGCCATCCTTAGCAATTGCATCTAGTAAATTTCCCTTAAATCGGCCCTTCAAAAACGTTCCATCAAGGAAAATCAATGGGCGACATTGATTGAACCCGTTTATGCATGCGCGAAATGAAATAAAATATCTTACAAACCTTACGGACTTTTGATCAAATTCAAGGTTAATGTAACTATTCGGGTTTTTCTCTATGACCGCATCACTATAACATCTGAGTTGGTCGAATGACATAGCATGCTCCCCATACACTATACCCCTTGCCTTTTCCATACCCAACCATGCAACTCGATAACTAATATCTAACCCGTAATCTTTCTTCATATCAAACTCTACATCTGTTGGGTGTGTCAACGGTTGGTTACGAACCCGGTCCGCAATCACATCAGACACCAATTCTGACCCAGTACGCAGGTTCCTAAACGTCCGCACAGCAGCACCATAAGTATGCAAACTATCGAACCTTCTAACGCATAACACTCCATTTGATGATAACACCCTCGCATGTACCGTCCACGAGCATCTGGTAGACGTTGCAAATTTGCAAACAACTGTAACGTGCACTGCATCATTTTTCACATACTGGTATTGAAAACTAGATTCAACAGCAAACTTAGCAAGCACAGTCCGAAACTCATTTGTGCCCCCTCCAAAACATTGGCCTACATATGTAATCCTATATGCCCACTCGGCAGACAAATAATACTTTGATTTATGAGGACAATACGTTGGCAACAAATCTGTACGGTCCTCCATATCGAATGTTGACCAAACATTTGGAGTAATCCCGCTTTGTTTCGCACAATCCACCGCACCACATTCATTAGCAGACCCGCTAGTTCGTAATTGAATGAGGACATTTATATGATCGAGACCGAATGACTTGGTAAGGCACAACATATTCTGAATGTCATCGTCACAATCCACCTAGAACTTATTGTAACCGGGAATGTCAAACATCATGTACACAAGACCTGGCACCAACCCATCAAACTTCCCACAAATAACATCAACGACCTTCTCGAATGTGGATGCGTGACACAAATGAACAACAACATTGGTTTGGCCATACGTACACAGCAACAACAATGCAACATCCACACCTGTGCACCACAAAAACGTCATAGCAATCACACATTGGCTACAAGAAAACGCAATACATTGATGTGCATTTATCTGAACAAACAAAATTACGTTCGCGTTTTACAGTTAAACATTGTGAATCAAAACACCATGATGACCCATACAGATAACGTTCATACAAATCACAACATACAAACACCGCCGGCAAGGACAATGAAAAAAAAAAAAACCAAATCCACAATTCATATGACTATCTACCATTATCAACACACACGACAATCTATACACACGACCCCAAACAACTAACGAATTCCCATCCCCAATCAATGTGAATATTTCTTACAGTACACTGGTAAATAAACATTGTGCATTTTTCAATGTAAATATTGACTCCCTTCTGTGGATTTTCATGCAATGGATTTTTTTGGTTAGGTAAACAGAAAATCCACTGCATCAATGTGAATATTTCTTAGTGTACAATGGTAAATAAACACCCAACCACAAAAAAACACCAAATGGGAACACATGGTTCGACACTATACAACCCTGTCAAAGAATCTAACACTGAACAAAAAACCCCAAACAAATAACGACTACCCATCCCCCAATCCAACGAAACACACACATCACACCCATGTAGAAAAAGAAAAAACCAAAAACAATGTACAAACCTTATGTCATCGTGCCAGACTACAGAACAAAGAAACAAACACCTTTCTGCAAACCCCTGTTCCCTTTCGAAAATGGCAAAACCAACACTAAACGGTCCAAAAGGAAAATAAAACCACATCCACTGTGATACACTCCACCAAATCTCACACACGGAATATTATCTTCCACGTCTTACCAACCAAATCACACACACGCACCAATTTGTTCCCAAAATGAATCACACAAAAGGATACTCCAGTAAAAACATAAACTTTCCTAAAAATAACTAGGACCAATCCGTCTATAAGAAAACTCCTAAGACTAAATGGATTAACATTCCTCCATATGGGATTTATGGATAAATTTTCCTTCAACGAAACCCTATAATAAGAATAGTTTGAATTATTAAAAAAAAAAAAAACTCATAAAAACCCTCACAGTAGGATCCCTTGTTCCCTATTTGGCCACAATTTATCAAAAACAAGAGGCAGATTACAAATATACCTTTGAGTTTTGATTAAAATATGAATTGTTTCCTTTATTTTTAAAAATTATAGCCAGCCTCTTGAAGTTTTTAATGGCATAACAAATAACATATTTTATTAAAAAAATATCAAGTCAATTAATATTTTTTCATGATATTAGAAATACATTTTAATTATTAATTTAGATAGTTTTATTATTGTCTAAGAGAATAGTTACATTTTTTATTTTTTCTGCTAATTTTATTAAATAAAATTTTTTAACAAGGGGATATTTGTAATATTCTAAACCACATGAGATAATTTATATTTTAAGCAAACCTCAATAAGTTTATTTGTAATTTATTCTTACAAAATAATAATAATAATAAATAATAGTGAATTTATTTTTTAATTTTTTTAAAAAAAAATATTATCTTTTCAGTCCATCTAATCTAAAAGGATCTTCTTTTTTTTTAATTTCAATAAAAGTTTATTAAATACAAAATAAATAATTAAATAAATGGAGCTTTTTCCATAAATCCATCTTTAATTACTTATGTTCCATTCAACCCATATTCTTTTTGACTATTCTATTAGGTCCTATTTGAGATAAGAAGACCAAAATACCATTTTCATCTACTTATGTTCTATTTAGTTCATATTATTTTCTTATGTTTCAATAAGTCCTATGGGTGACATACTTACCAAAATACCCCTAATGTATCTACTTATGTTCTATTTAGTTCATATTATTTTCTTATGTTTCAATAAGTCCTATGGGTGACATAATTACCAAAATACCCCTAATGTGAATGTTCACACCGTCAATGTGAATGTTCATATCGTCAATGTGTAGGGGCCCGGCCCATGTACAATGTGAATATTTACATTGACATTTTAACATTCACATTGATAGGAGTGTAAAATTAGCCCGCGGCCCGGGGCGAGCCCGGTCCGGCCCGTGACAATGTGAATATTCACATTGACATATTAACATTCACATTGATAAGACTGTAAAATTGGCCCGCGGCCCGGGACGAGCCCGGCCCGGCCCGTGACAATGTGAATATTCACATTGACATATTAACATTCACATTGATAGGAGTGTAAAATTAGCCCGCGGCCCGTGAGAGGCCCGAAGCCCGCCTGCTGCCCGGGCGGGCCCGGCCCGGCCCGTGACAATGTGAATATTCACATTGACATGTTAATATTCACATTAATAAGAGTGTAAAATTGACTCGCGTCCCATGGGCGGCCCGAAGCCCGGGGCGGTCCGGGGCGAGCCCGGCCCGGCCCGTGACAATGTGAATATTCACATTGACATATTAACATTCACATTGATAGGAGTGTAAAATTAACCCGCGACCCATGGGAGGCCCGAAGCCCGCCCGCTACCCAGGGTGGGCCCGGCCCGGCCCGTGACAATGTGAATATTCACATTAACATATTAATATTCACATTGATAGGAGTGTAAAATTGGCCCGCGGCCCGAAGACGACAGCCTCAGGTCGGGCCGGTGGGCTTGGAACTAGGCTCGAGCTTAGGCCGACCTTGGGCGGGCCTGGCCATTTTTTTTTAATTCTTTTTAATTTTTTCTACCAAAATTTTATTATTTTCCACAAAAAAAGACATTGTGCCTCAGGTGGGCTGGGCCTCGGACCGTGCCTTGAATGAGCCTTAAGCGGGCCGATGGGCCGGGCCGGGCTTCAAAGTGATGGCCTAGGCCCTAGCCTAGGGTCTCCGACATGCTCGGGCCCGGACCCAAACGAGCCTGCCCCGGGCCGTGGGTGGGCTTCGAGTAGCCCACGGGCCGCGGGCCAATTCTATATTCCTATCAATGTGCATGTTAACATGTCAATGTGAATATTCACATTGTCAACGGGCGAGCCGGGCCTACTCCGGGCCGAGGGCGAGCTTCAGGCAGCGGACAAATTTTACACTCCTATCAATGTTAATGTTAACATGTCAATGTGAATATTCACATTGTCACGGGTCGGGCCAAGTCCGCCTCGGGCTGCGGTCGGGCTTCGGGCCGCCCACGGGCTACGAGCCAATTTTACACTCTTATCAATGTGAATGTTAACATATTAAATGTGAATATTCACATTGTCAACGAGCCGGGCCGCGACCGCCCCGGGCCGCGGCGGGCTTTTGGCCGCCCATGGGCCGCGAGCCAATTTTATACCCTTATCAATGTGAATGTTAACATGTCAATGTGAATATTCACATTGTCAACAGGCCGGGTCGGGCCCGCCCCGGGCCGCCCACGGGCAGTGGGAGGGTTTCGGGCAGCCACGGGGCGCGGGCTAATTTTATACTCTTATTAATGTGAATGTTAACATGTCAATGTGAATATTTACATTGTCAACAGGCCGGGCCGGGCCCGCCCCGAGTTGCCCACGGGCCGTGGGCGGGTTTTGGGTAGCCACGGGGTGCGGGCCAATTTAATACTCTTATCAATGTGAATATTAATATGTCAATGTGAATATTCACATTGTCAACGGGCCGGGCCCGCCCACGGGCCGTAGGCGGGTTTCGAGCAGCCACGGTGCGCGGGCTAATTTTACACTCCTATCAATGTGAATGTTAACATATCAATGTGAATATTCACATTGTCAACGGGCCAGGTCGGGCCCGCCCCGGGCCACGGGCAGGCTTTTGGCCGCCCACAGGACGCTGGTCAATTTTATACTTTTATCAATGTGAATGTTAACATGTCAATGTGAATATTCACATTGTCAACGGGCCGGGCCGGGCCCGCCCGGGCCGCGGGCGGGCTTTTGGCCGCCCATGGGCCGCGAACCAATTTTTATACTCTTATCAATGTAAATGTTAACATGTCAACGTGAATATTCACATTGTCAACGGCCCAGACCGGACCCGCCCGGGCCGCCCATGGACTGCGGGCGGGTTTCGCGCGGCCACGGGACGCGGGCCAATTTTACACTCCTATTAATGTAAATGTTAACATGTCAATGTGAATATTCACATTGTCAACGGGTCGGGCCCGCCCCAGCTCGCTGACGGGTTTCGGGCCGTCCACGGGCCAATTTTACATTCCTACCAATGTCAATTTTAAAATATGAATGTTCACATCATAAATTGCTAACCGTTCAAAAAATATTTATAAGGGTATCAAAATTAAATATAAGGGCATAAGTGTCCAAGAAAATAGTGTAAATCAAGAAAAATGATTTTATGGAATAAAACTATACATACATGGGACTAAATGGGTTAAAAAATTCCTTCATGGACTTGTTGGACTAAAACACTTCTAAATAAGATTTATCAATAATTTTCCCTTAAATAAATCAAAATTTTTAACCAACTCAATTAATTGTTGGCAAAATCTTCACCTCTTTAATGAGATTCCTCTCTCTAGGTTTCAACCACCACCAGGGTAGGGGTGTAGAAATGGTTCACTGGCCTAAGGCCCGACCCAGCTCAACCCCTTCGGGCTAGGGCTTAGGCCATGCTTTTTCTGGCCCAGCTTGGTCTGATTGGCCACAATGGAGGTCGGTCTTGGCCGGCCTGATTCAAGCCCACTCTGAGGCCCGGCCTGCCCGACACCCAACATTATTTTTAAGCTATTTTGATAAAATAAAATAAAATAAAATAAAATAAAATAATTGTCAAACCGTCCCGGCCCGAATTTTCCTAGGGCATGGGTTTGGGCCTACGTCAAGTTTTTGCACAAATAGACCAACCTAGTCTAATTTTTGGCGAGAGCCTAACGGGCCCGAAGATATGTCGGGTCGGGTGTGAACAAATTTACACCCCTACATTAGGGATGTGGTCATATCCAAACACAAGCTACTGCTAGCATTGGCTGATCTGGGGGCCATATGATAGTGTCTATAAGTTTAGTTGCTAAAGATTAGGTGGAGTTTAGTCAATTGTATATTTTTTGAAATATATATATATATATATATGTTTCATACTAGTGTTTCAAAACAAAAACAAAAAACATATTTGATGAGTTGTTGGAAGGGATAGTTAGAGGTGGTGAGGGAGAGAATAGGAAATGAAATTTTGTTTTTTTACTTTTTTTACATAAATGAAACCACTCTTATTTTCTGAAATTTTAAAAAATTTTAAAACTGGTGCCATTTTTTCCCAAATGAAATCAATTAAGTCTCTTAATTTTTGTTTACAAAAAATATGAAATTGTGTTTATTCTTACAAAAGCCAAAACTAATAAACATGTTTAGCGAGTTATTGAAGAAGGTACCGAAAACATAGATGGTCGGCCAATGAGGTAGTGAGGTGGAGGAGGTTGTCGAAGATGGTGGCTAGAGCTGGGAGGTGGTAGGACGTGATGATCGACAAGGAAGGAGAGTGTAGTGGCTGAAGTCGAGATCTGTAGTTAGAGGTAGTGGTCGATGAGTGCAGGGTTTGCCAGAGGTCATGATTGGAGGGAGAGGTGGCCAAAAATGTAAGATGAGGTGAGTAAGGGGATTATTGAACAGCAATACTAGGTATCATGAAAAACCTTTTATGAAAATAATCATGAAAGTTTTGTGACCCTTGAATTACACTTAAAATAAAGCACCACATACTAATCAAGGTAATTCAAAGATCATAAATCTTTTATGATCATTTTCATGAAAAAATTTTCATGATCCCTAACTTTTTTCATTATCAGCAATGTTAAGTATTATGAAAAACCTTTTATGAAAATAATCATGAAAGTTTTATGACCCTTGGATTACACTTAAAATAAAGCACCACATACTAATCAAAGTAATTCAAATATCATAAATTTTTCATGATCATTTTCATGAAAAAATTTTCATGATCTCTAACTTTTCTCATTATCAGCAATGTTAGGTATCATGAAAAACTTTTCATAAAAATAATCATGAAAGTTATTGAGGGTGGTGGCTAGCTAACATGTTGGGAGGATTGTTAGAGGTGGGTAGCCAGAAGGGGGTGGTAGAGAGAATTTTTTTGGTAGAGAGAGAATGAAACAAAAAATTGTTTTCAAAATATGTGTAACCTCAAATTTTTTGTTATTATATATATATATATATATATAAACATTACCAAATACACTCACCACTACAACATATAAGAGTTTTAGAGACTAATTGCTTTGGTCTCTAAAAGTAAAAATTTTGTTACAAAAGACATTTTGAGACCAATTTCTATCATTGTGAGAATAGTCACTAAAAGGTTGTCTCGAAAAGTCAAAAATAAGGCTTTTAGCGATAAAATTTTAAAAATGATACTAATAAATAGACTTTTAAATACAAAATAATTTGGTCTCAAAATGGTTTATTTTTTGAGAAAAAAATTTTGGTCCCAACTAGATAATAATTCGTCACTAATATCCAATTTTCGTTGGTAAAAATATAATAACAATATTTTTCACAAAAAAAATATTTAGTCCCTAAAAAATAGTTTTGTCTCTAAATTTTGACCCCCAAAACCTTAATTTTTTGTAGTGCACCAATGGTATTTTTGTTTGTAGTTTTTAAATTCTATAAAACAAAAAACAGAAAACAAAAATGTGCCACAAGTCTTGTGTTTAGAATTTTCCCATCTCCATTGATAAACAAAGAAAGTCACATAATTGGGATTACAATTAGACTCATACTTTAACTCTACATTGATTCTTACATACATGGACCCCCCCTTTTCAGGAGTAAAAACCAACAAGAAACTAAAGAGTAGGAACTGTGACAACCCCTTTACCCTTCTTATGAACAAGAACAAGAATTGAAAAATATCTTCAGCTCTCCCCTTGTTTTAGGAATATTTTCTATCCATAACCAAATTATACTAGAAAATATTTTTCACCCAAACAAACAGAGCCCTGTCAGTAACTAGTCTTAAAAGGCTTATAAGACTTGAGATCAAGAAAAACCCCGGCAAACGATCCAGCTGCAGCCGCAATAGAAATAATGAGGCAAGCAACACTCAAAATTTGTAGGCAAAGCCACCTGGTACTCCACTTGGGTAATTTTTTCTGCGCAATGTACATTTCGACAGGAAAGTAAACGGTGAGAGGCCAAAACCCGAAAGCTCCAAGAATTCCAACAACATCATTAAAGAAGGGCATGAGCATCGAGATAACAGTTGTTATCATCACGAAAATCGTTCGCCAGATGAGGCGGAAGAGGTTGAGCCTGTAGGGCTTGAAACCCGGGATTGGGATTTGAATTTCCTTGGTAATGAATTCGCTTTCTGGGTACCATTCGGAAGCAGTTTTTTCAATGAAGGCGAAGAGGGGTTGGCTGTAGACTTGGTATGCGCCGACGAGGTGGATGACAATGGCAGCGTTGGCGATGTCGAGGAGCCAGTAGGGATTGTAGAAACCGAAGCCAGTGAGGAGGTTTCCGGGGGATAGGTCACCGAAAGCGGCATAGCCAAAGCAGCCACAGAGCATGTAGAATATGGTGGTAATTGTGACACTTATTAGAGAGGCCTTTTTCATTGTTTTGGTTTCTGATGGTGGAGACTTGACTGTGTCCTGTTATGTACACAAAAACCATATGGTTAGGTCTAAATTAGAGTTGCAAAAAGAAAGTACAATTCCGTTAGGCCTGTTAACTGATCAGATTTAATCGAAAATTTTGAATCTGGTAATCCCATTTATCCAATTCAATTGGAGTATCTGAATCCAACTGATTATAGGTTTGATTCAATTTTTCATTTATCTAATGGCTAACAACCAAAAATTTAAAAAGTGAAATTTTTAGTTTTAAAAATAGAGTATTATCATAAATTGGGTTGGGTCGGGTTGAATTTTCAACTCGTATATCCAAATAGACTGGATTTAGATTGGATTTTGATTACGCCAGATCGAGTTGAGGCTCGTTGGTCAGATGTATGCAATCATATCCGTGTGCATAGGAGAGGCCTCCTTTCTAAAAAAAGAAAAAAAAAAGGTATTTGATAAATTTAGGAAAAAGAATATACCTGGATTTCAATGAGGATGAGAGAGTAAGAATAGGCAAAAGCTATGTCTCCAAGTGCTTGGAAGCTCCTCCAAATTTTTTGAGTCTCAGTCACCGTGCCGATGCTTATTCCGGTGAGACTTCCCTTAAATTTCCTATTCTCTGAATCATCAAGCAATCAAAGAGATCATGTTAGCTTCAACAAAAATACAAAGTATTGGCACGAAATTCTCTATTTCAAATTTCTCTTTCTCATATTTTAAAAATATTCACGGTCGTTAAATTATGTTGTTGGTACCTGCAACTTTGCCGATTCCAAGACCGAGACCAATGGTAGAGTAGGTAAAGGACATGACCGCGGCAACAATTGAAAGCCAAGAAATCTGATCGAAATCCGGAATTTGAGAGAGAATGATTTCAGCAACACCAAAAATGATCATATATGGAGTGCTTGATATCTTGCATGGATTTTTTCCACCACTTGCATGGAAGCAATTAGACCTCTTGATTGCCCTGTTTCACAACAACACAAAACCATCCCATCAGCTCAAAATTTGTATAAAAAAAATCATAAATATATTTCTAATTCCAAAAACTAATAAACTCACATCATGCTTATGGAAGATGCAATGGTGTACCCAATGGCAACTCCGAGAAGATTGAGGTACTGAATCAGACCGCATACCTTGACTTGAAAGCCGCCTGAGAAAAAATTGATAATTAGAAGGCAGAAGTTAGTTCACGAAGTTTAGAAAAAAAAACCCATTTAGTTAATTTGTATAGGGGTTGAAAAAATGTGAAGAGATTTACCAAGGTTGCCTTGGACAGCGTCCATGTAGGTGTAGTGTCGCTTGCCGGTGTCGGGGTCACCGGAGCGGTAACAGGCGGCGAGGAGAGTGGAAGTGTAGTAAGTGACAAAGGAGAACAAGAACATCACGGTTGGACCAGCAACCCATCCTAACTGAGCAGTGGCCCAAGCCAAGGACAACACTCCAGACCCAATCACAGCTGTTATTATGTGAGCACTTGCTGTCCAAACAGTCCCTAAACAAATTCACAAGGTTAAACTGTGTAAGATGCCTTTCATTTTAAGGTAGTGTTATATTTTCAAAATGTCACTACTAAATAATTTTGTATAAATGCTAACAGTCACATTTATGTCTAAAAATTCTGTAAGTCTTCGTTTGAGAATAGTTAAAATAGCTTGACTTTTTTATTTTTTAACTATTTTAGCTTGATTTTTTTAGCTTTATTTGGTTTTTGTTTTTGGTTTTTTTGACTTTTGTTTGATAAAAAATGTAATGATTATGATTTGGATGTGACATTTTGTCTTACTTAACTTATGTAGCTAATTTTATCTTTTGTGCTTTTTTAGCCGAAAAAACCAAAACCAAACCTAGCTTAAGAATTATTTTCCTTTTTCTGAAAGATGGGTTTTTGTATAGTGACACCAGAATGCTAACGGTAAATTTTTTTTTTTTTGGTGAGTAAATTTTTTTAAGGGGAGGATTTTTACCTGTCCGTTTGAGGCGGCCATCGTCATCGAAGCATTTAGAGCCGCCGGCAGAGATGTCCATAGCATGGTGGGTAAGATGATTCTGGTTCTTGGTAGCAGTGTTGTTCTCACCCATCTTTGTTTTTAAAAAAAGAGACAAAAACACAGAATAGAATAAGCTTTCCTCTGTGTTTAGATAAAAAAAGCTAATTAAGTTTCTTGTTGAATGATCTCAAAACTCTCTGTGCACAAACATAAATGTGAGAGTGATTGACAAAGAAGAGAGTGTGTGTTGATACAGAGATTTTAGCTCTTTGAAGATAGTAACTGAGAGTGAGAGAGAGAGAGAGAGAGAGAGAGAGAGAGAGAATTGAGAGGGATACTATATGAAGGAGGGGGTTAGACATGTATATATAGGGCGAGAAGAGTGACTGCCAGACGTGTGTAATGACCCGAGGAAAGGCACGTGTGAGCACTACCATTGCAATTACACACCCACCCACCCACCCAGCAACAGGGTATGGGTATGCCTTTAATGATTTAAAAAATACTATAGACCTAAATAAATTATCAAATTTTTTACCAAACTTCTCATATATGTGTGGACATATATATGTCTAGGTCCCACACAAATGTGAAGAATTTAATAAAAAATTTGATTATTTATTTGGGGTCCTGGCATAACTCTAATGATTTTTTGAACATTGGCTTTAATGATATTCACAAAAAAAAAAAAAAAAATGATAGATAAGTTTGCTTTTTATAGTCACTTTCTAGATTTAGTGATGAGTTAAGAAAATGATTAGTTAATTATTAATCAATATCTTCTTAACACATCATCGTGTCATGAAAGTGAGTCTAATTTTTTAATTTGAATTATATACAAACTTATTATTGAAACAGACCCAAAATACATATAAACACATAATTTTTTTTAGAAAAATATTATATAAGTCTACTTTCTAAATCCAGTGATGTGTCAATAAGATGATTAATTGATGATTGGAGAATAAATGAGACAGAATTTTGACTTAAATATTTTAATAGAATGACATATCATTGAATCTAAAAAATATATCTAATTTTTTGACCTAAATAGCAATACTCTTTTATTTTTAATTTTTAAATGACTTCACTAACAAACTTGTTTTGCCCATTAATGTGTATTTAGTGTTGTATTCTGTAATCCATATTTGTGTTCGTAACAATACTGCTCCAAAACACATTAACATTCTCTCTACGGTCTTGTTATGTATGTTGTTGATTTTAATATAAATGTTTTCTATGTTCTAAAAGAGTAAAATAAAAATAAAAAATAAAAGTCTCAATTAACAATCTGTCGCAATTTATTGGAGCTCCTTATGAATTTTTAATTTAAAATTTTCTCAGAATTTTTGGTGTAAAAAATAGTTTAAATGAGTTGAAAAGGCTTACTATTGAAACAAAAATGTTTTGTACTAAATTTGTGAGCTCTAATAGTTCTAATGTGTATGTGGGACCCATTTGATGTGATATTTTGGCTTCTTTTTTCTTTTTCTTTTTTTTGTAACTTTTCACCTCATTAAAGTTCAATTAAAACTTTAGTTTTAAAGGGGTATATCATTGTTGCTATTGAAAAGGTTGTGTCGCTGATTTTTCAAAATTTGTTATCTTAGTTTTTTTTTTTTTTTTTTTAATGTTAGAAAGTAGTTTGACAAAAGTAAACACTAAAAAATATATTTCTGAATTTTTAAAAATTATTTCCACCAAAAAAATAAATAAAAATATAAAAATAATGATTAATATTTAATTTTCACCAAAATTTTTTAAAAATTTATTTAAAAAGACAGATTGTGAAAACTCAACCAAACAGTATCAATTTTTAATTTTTGAGTATCCATTTTAAATTAACTTTTAGAACTCCACACCTCTGCTTTTTCACTAATACGTAATTGAAGTTAGTTAAGAAAGGGACAAAAAGAAAATTTATTAGCAGTGGAGGAGAATCTGATTTAATTACAAAAAAGAACAAGAATTAAGAAGAAAAAAAATGAGAAAAATGAGCCCCATAATTGCTAGGGATGTGGTTGGTTAGGAAGAGAAGAGGCTGTCAAGCATATGGTGGGACAAGTGGTCATATAAAATTAGATTCTATTTATTTTCTATGAAAGAATACTTGTTCTTTTTTCTTTCTCTGTTTCACTAATGCTTTACAAATAAATATATATTTATATAATTTATATAAAATAATGTAGCTGACTCATAAATTGATCACGTTATGTATTTTTTTTTTTTTTAAAAAAAACTCATTAAAATGCCTTTTAATTAGAAAAATATTAATTTTGTATAAATTTTTTGTTATTAATGTATTGTTTTTCCCTTACAACATCTATTGTTCTTATAACTGTGTTTGGTTGATAAATTTGAGAATGAATTTAGAAATGAAAAAAGAAAAAATGTGTAAAATTAAATAAAATATATGTATATTTTATTCACATGTCATTTATATTTTCTCTTTCTCTTTCCAAATCCTTAAACCAAATAACAGCCCAAGTGACACAGAGTGAGAATATAAAAGTGTGAACAAATACCAAACATAAAAAGGACATTGAATACAAATTATTGATTTTGGATGAAAAGTACTTCTAACTTGTTAAAGGACTTCACAAGAGGCATTCATGAAGACTGAAAAGTCCTTCTATAGGAAGCTCCACCAAACACAAAAAAACTGCAGCAGTGCTGGGGACCCCAACTCCATGTGCGGCTCTCTCAACAAGATTAAAAAAATAATAATAATAATTTTGAGCCAATCAAAAAATAATGGGGTGGTGGGGTCACCCCCACTGGGGTCTGAGGCAATTTTCAAAAAACCGAAACAAAAAAAACCGCCACTATCTATGGCATTTTATATGAATGGTATCATACAAATACATCTTTGATCAATAAGTATACATTATTAGACATGCTTATAAATGAACACATAATAATAATAACAACAAAAATAGAAGATGAAGAAGAAGAAGAAGAAGAATGATTTTAGAGTTTTCTTACCTTCATTTCAACCTCTTTTCTTCAAATTTCTTCAAGACTCTCTCTCCCTTCTTCCAAATGAAATAAAATAAAAATAAAAAAACCCACTCTATAAGTGGTGATGGGTACAGAAGTGATCAGTCACTTAGCTGCTATGTCCCTCCTTTGATCAGTCTCATGCATTTATATAGTAGAGGACAGTTCAACTAAAATAATATTCTAATATCTTTCACTTTGAAGGAGAACCTTTGAAAATAATAAAATAAAATAAACTCACATGCGTGTTCCTCTCATCCACCCCTTATTGAAGGAGAATAAGGTTCCTCCATTAATATTCACTAGAGCTCTAATAAGTCACGATTGTTTAGCGGATTAGATTGGCTGAGATTATTAGTAAAAAAATTGTTAATGAAGATATTGTTAATGTAGAAATTGTTAGTGAGGAGATTAAACAAAAGTGTGTTTATTTTGATGATAGCGTGAGAGATGATTAGTTATAGAATTGTTAAATTATTTTCATATAAAATAAATAAATAAATTATTTCTATATTAAAAAAATTAAAACAAACAGGTGCACTTAGCAAAAAAAATAAAATTTTTATATAAATAAACTCAATCCCTTCATTATTTTGCTAATCTCACCCAAAATACAACCAAGCTAATTCCTTTATGTGAGGGTATTCATAATCCCATGAGACTACTAGCCCCCTTCTATTTTTGTCAACCAAACATGGGCTATGTAAGGCCCACTGGATTGGTAGTCCAATCTCCCGCCTATGAAGCCAAACGAACATGACCTTAGAGTTCTAATGATAGAGCCCACATAATGATATAACATTTTTTTTTTTGTCACATTACTAAAATTCATATTAAAACTCTAATTTTAAACCTCTCCATCACTGCCCTACAAATTGTATAATAGCGATTGAGAGCATATTATCAGTCAAAAGAATTCAATGTGTGGTTTTGGAATAATGTTCCAAAGATGGTGCTGCAGAGAACCTGTATAGGTTTTCATGATTATAATCACAAATCATTGCCAATTCAGAGACGGACAATCAGTATCTAATTCCCTATTATTTAGGTCCCAAAGACTGAGGAAAGAGAGGTTATTACTCAAAGCCGCAATTTTTTTATTTTTTTTTTGGGTGCTCTGTTGGTGGAGAGAATTTAAACTTGAATTTGTTTTTGCTCCCCCACTAATTTGGGGATGGCCAATCAAACCTTTTTTTTTTTTTTAATTTTTTTTATTTGGATGAATTACACTTTTAACTTTGGGAGTTTAACTAAAAAAATTTTTTTGATCCTTATTGTTTCAAATTAAACAATTTGCACTTTAAATCTAATTTTAATTTGATTATTCCATTCAAGTTAAACATTAAAATTAATGAGTTTAGGACAATTGGTAGCCTTCTAAAGTATGTATACATTAAAAAAATAATAATAAATTGTACAAAATAATCAAATTAAAACTAAATTTAAAGTGTAAAGACTAAATTTTTTGAAGCTCAACTGGAACCAACTTAAATTACATAAATGATTCAAGTTCTCGAGTTTGAGCTTGACAATAAATTAAACCCAAATTAATATGCACATTAAGAAAAGAAAAGAAGAAGATTATGAACAAAATATAAAATAATGCTAATGTTATTAATAAATTTCATCAATTAAATATGTAAATGTGTATAATAACAAAATATAAATGAAAAATAAATAAATTAATGAAAATATATATGATATAGTATTAAAAATAAATATTAATTTATATATCCTTATATTCACCAACCAAGCCAATCTAAGCCGAGCTTGCTAAATGAGTTTAATTTTGACGCGAGATTGTTCATTTTACATATAAACCAAGCTTAAACTGTTCATAAATTTATTTCCAAGGCACCAACTCAATTTGGAGTAAAATTGAATTCTACCAAAGTGGTTTGTAAAATATCAAGCAGCTTAATAATATAATAAGCCTAATAGGGAAGTTAAAACTATTTAATTTACCCTAAATGGGTTTAGAATTCATTGACCATACACGTGGCAAAATTATGGACACACAGAGGGTTTAAATGGTTAATTAGGTTACATTTTTTAAGAATCCATTTAGCCTTCAATTAGTGTGAGACCACCACTTTTAAGCCTAAAGTGGAACTATTATTTAACTTTGATTATTCCAAGGAACACATAATATCCATTGTTAAGGTTTCTACTGAATAAAATAACCACCGTTGTAAGTGAGGCTTTGATTTTTTGATTTTTATTTTTGATTTTACTACCTCACAAAGTGGTATTTTTTTCAGTGGAGAAAGTGATTATAAGAACTTGAAGTTTAGAAATTAAATTTTGATATCTATACAAAGTTTTTGTCTTATTTAGAATCCTTTTACAATGAAATCATGCAAAGGAAGAGAAAATCAAAAGATTATGTGCATGGTAGCCAAGACAATTTTAAATTGTGTTTAAATTTTAGATTTGTGAATTATAAAAATAAAATAAAATAATTGAAAAATAAATTTTTTGTTTTTTGGGCTCTCTCCTCTACAAATTCTGTACAAATAATCCAAAATTAGTGGTGTCCTGAACAAAAATGTCAGGATGATTTTTTTACCATGTTATATCTACCCCTTTACGGGTCAACATTATGTTAATTTAATGGGAATTACATGCAAGTGCGAGAAGAGAAAAAAAATAACTAACACATGAGGAATTTTAATACTTGCACCCTACGGTCTTTCATTTACACCCCATCAAAGGCACACTTGCACCCCATGTATTGATAATTTTTTTTCTTTTTTCCCACCTAGGGAAAAGACTCAGACCCCCACTGGAGGTGACCCCCATTGGCCCATAATTTTTTTTTTTTTTTTAATCCTCCTATGGCTGTCCCCCAGTGGGGGTTGCTGAGGGTACCCCCAACTGGGGGTCTAGATCATTGCTCTTCCTACCTACACGTAATTCTTCTTTAATTTAATAAGTCTCGCCACTTATATTTATTATAAATGTCATGTTGTCACATAAAGTGGGCTCCACCAGATTAGGAGACTGATTGTTTGGCCCATTTGTTCATTTTATAAGCCCCTAGGTATAGATTGTTTATAAAAATAAAAAATATAAAAAAACTAATGGATCCGAAATTTTTAACCACAATTTTTCCACATAATTTGTTTCTTTTTAAATGAACAATCTATTAACTCCATTTTTCTTAAGAAAATTAAAACAAAATAACGGCTATTATTAATGAATTAATATGATTTTTTTTTTTTATGAATAATATATATATAAAGACTTGTAAAGTAAATTGATCAAATCATTACAGTAAGGTCCATTATGATTCAAGTCAGCTATTCAGTCAATATACTCTCTTTTTTTTTGGGGGGGGGATTAGCATCTAGTGGGAATATGAAAAAATATTACAAATACATGAAAAAGTTTAAAATTTTCATTATTAATATTGATATAGTTATTCCTTAATTTGTAATTTATTTTTAAAATATGCCCTGATCGGTTATTTTCCTTTTCCTCCTTTTTTTTTTTTTTTTTTTTTTTTTTTGTTGTGTGTGTGTGTATACAGAGACTTTAACAAGTATAATAAGACAATAATTGCATATATATAATTTGCCTGGAGAGAAAAAGCATTAGTTGTTTTTGTTTCTCCTCCAAATCCATTAAACAATGTTCAAAATCCAAAATAAAGAATCATTTAGATATATCTAATGGTATATTATATGTATATATTATGTTAAACACAACCAAGTAGGCAGCTGATATGTTAGGCCAAACTTGGCAGTTTACCATTATCATACAATTAATATGTTTAATATTTTGCATCTCCTCAATATTGCAGGCTACATTTCAATGGCTAGCTAACATTAAAAAAAAATATATTCTTCCCATCTCTCTCTCTCTCTCTCTCTCTCTCTCTCTCTCTCTCTCTCTATTTTTCCTCTCATTAGCAATGCAAACTTAAAAAATAAATAAATTAAATACTGATAAAAATGAAGAAAATTGTTGAAATAGACATAAAAAATTGGTTAGGTAAAGTGAGTATTTTTGTGTACTTCAACTAAATAAAACTGCTTTTCGCATTTTTTAGTTACTTATACAACTGAAAATGAAATTATTTTTTGTGGTTAATAAAAAAAATTATATAGACAAAAAATATTTTTAAATTAAAATCATATTAATATCACCACAACATTATCGCTAACATTACCTCCATGACCACACCATCATCGTGACCGCCACTGCCGCCACATCCACCTTTGCATCCGCTACCCACCACAACTAATACAACTATTATAATGTTAATTTTAAGAACTTAACTACACATAAAAAAAATATAAAAACATTTTTTTTTTAAATTATAAAGCATATTTTTTTACCAAAACAAACCAAACATTAGTGTAGCAGATTAGGATGGAATCTGACCTTGGTTCGGATTTATGGGTGATGGGGTCACAATCTCCATTTGTCTTTTGGGCGGGTTGGAGGCAGTGGCGTAGCCAAGAATTTAATGGAGAGGGGTACAAATTAATGATAACATCAGTCTGTTTAGTTTGAGTTTTTGGTTTTCGTGTTTTTTTGTTTTTAGTGAATATTTTGAAAATTTTAAATATTTTTTTTTTACTTTTTTGGATACACTTTACTTAGATGTATTTAAAAAGTAAAAAATTTGTGAAAAAATATTTTAAAAAATTAATAAATACATAAAAATACAAATAACGTATAGAATTTTCATATATATTTTTTTGTATTTTTGGTATTTAGTGAATTTTTAAAAGGTTTTTTCACAAATTTTTTACTTTTTAGGTATATTTATGTTAGATATGTCTAAAAATTAAAAAAATTGCTTAAAATATTAAAAAAATTCATTAAAAATAATTTTAAAAAAAAACAAAAAACAAGTAGAATTTTCTGAAAAGTATTTTTAGAAAACTCTAACCAAGCAAATTATTTTATTTTATTTTATTTTTATAATAAACAACAATGAGATATTACTAAACTTAAATATTGAGAGTCCATTTAGGTAAATGTGAATTTTAAATTATAGGATTTGAGATTAAATTTATATAAATATTGTGGAGTAACTATTTATAGGTAGATTGCAAAATTAAAAAAGAAGATAAGTTGAGATAAAAATAATATATTTTAGTAGAGAAATTCTATAAAACACACCATAAAAAAAAAGTGTTTATCATATGTCGTAATTATGATCTTCGTGATCTTTAGTTATGACACATTATAGTGTTAGATATAATTTAGTTATAATTTCTTGTGGTTGTTATTTTGGCTATTACTATATATCAAGTAATTGTTAGTTATGACTCATTTTGATATTAGTTATGACCTATTGTAATTTTTTATTTTTTTTTTATAATTGAAGATGCGTTACTTGATTATAATTTATATAGTGGTCATTTTAGTTATGAATGGAAAAAAACATATGGAGGACAAACTCTACATGTCAAATGTGCGTAACAATCTAATAAATTTCATATATCTTCATTGAGGTTTATTATGTTTGCATGTCAATAATTATAGACATCATCATTATATTGAAATTTTTATAAATAATAATATAACTTATCATAGTCTCTTTACTTTTAATCAAAATAACCATTATTGTTCTCATAATTTTAAAAATGTCATTAATATTTCACTTTAAATAATATGTTTATAAATTTTTTTATTTAAAATATTTTCTTTATGCTTGAAAAAAAAAAAAAAAAAAATCCAGGGGGGCACGTGACCCCCCTGGCCCTTGAGTGCCTCCCCCTGGTTGGAGGGTATATAAAGGTGGTGTTTGATAATAAGTTTTTTTTAGTTTTTGGATTAAAATAGTATTAAAAGAAAATGTAAGTTAAAATAGTTAATAAGATAAAATATCATATCAAAAAAATAGTATTAAAAGAAAATGTAAGTTAAAATAGTTAATAAGATAAAATATCACATCAAACTCATAATCTGTTTATTTTTTCTTTCACAAATATCACATCCAACTAAAAAAAAAATCAAATCCTCTTCCTAACGACAACTATTTTAGCCTACTAAATAACTAAAAACTAAAATATATTATTAAAATAATCAAAAACTAAAATAATCTATTAAAATAGTCAAATTTCCAAACAAAGCCAAAATATGAGTCATGCTACAAATTTAAAATTTTATGTTTAGAATTTATCTAAAATTTTTAACATATAATTAAAATTTGTTATATATATAAACTTCATTATATACTTAGGCCTCATATGGGAATATACTATTTTAGTAACTTTTGACTTTTTAACTAAAATATGAGGTAAAAAAAATTAGTAGGTTTGGAATGACTTTTTAATTTTGAATAATGCTTGGGACTCCCTTTTGGGGGTCACCCCCTCACCCCCTTTGCCACGTGGCGGGTGGTGATTGGAGGAGCAGGAAAAAAAAGAAAAAGAAAAAGAAAAATGGACCAATGAGAGAGAGAGGGGGTCAAAGGGGGTGGGGGAAAAGGGGGGATGAATCATTGTTGTTTAATTTTTTTACAAAAAGTAGAGAGAAAAGGAAATCTTTAACTTTTTGGTATAAGTTATAGACTTTTTGATTTTTTTTTTTAACTTTTTGACTTTTAGGCTAAAAGCTCTCGCATGCCAAACAAGGCCTTAAGTAGGGATGGCAATTTGAACCCAACCCAACAGGGACCCAACCCCCCAACCTCGATTAGAACGGTTTTTTCTCAAAAAATACCCCGACGGGCTGGGGATGGTATTCAAAAATAAATCCCCGACAATTTTCAGGTAGGGGACAGTGATACGTTCCCAAACCCCGTCACCGGCCCGTCCCCGTCCCCGTTTTCCCAAACTGAAATTACTATTATATCCCTCTATCCATTTATATATATACCCCTCTCTCTCTCTCTCTCTCCCTCTCTCTCTCTCCATTCTAGTTCTAAATGTAAGGCATCTCTTTTCCATTTCTCAGATCAATCAAGTTGCTGTATAGAGATGACAGATTTGAGTGAGAGGTATCCATTTGTCTCGCTTCGTCGCTCAGTTCTCTTCGGCAAGAAAGTTCCCCCCTCTCTCTCTCACACACACTCTCTCTCTATGTATTCTATGTTCAAATCTGAACTAGATCATGAAGAGCTTGACAACCTGAGCAAACAAAGGCAAGATGATAACGATCTCCAATCTGGGTCGCAAATCTGAGATAGCGGCGACATCTTTATCACCATTGTGGTCGGCCTCGTCCTTAAAGAAACGAGTGTGTGTGATTGGATCTTTTTTGTGATTGGATTTGAATATCTGAGTGTGCTTCTGTGATTTGGGGACGAGGAAATCCAATCCCGATTAGAGGGCGGGGATGGGGGGTGTAATGGGTTTTCCGTCGAGGATCAAAGGTGGGGATGGAAAATTTTATACTTTCAGGGATCGGGAACGAAGAGTGTAATCCTGGACCCTCATCAGCCCGTTGCCATTCCTAATTTTTAAGTTGATTAAAAGTTGATTTTTTAATTTTTTTTATCTTTTTATGTGTGAAAAATATAAAAAATAATATGATTCAAAATAAATTATAAATTATAAACTAAATTTTAGCTTAGCTTTCCAAATTACTCCTTAATTTTCACCGTTAATCTACATTTGAGGTAAATTTTGGCAGTACATATTTTCTGAGTTTCCAAACTAATCAATAAAATATCTACCACAGGCAAGGGTGGAACATGGTACAATCACTCCTGTCAATAAAATATCTACCACAGGCAAGGGTGGAATATAGTACAATCACTCTTCTGTCAATATTTGATTTTAGTTCTGATATAGAGGGAGACAAAGACAGACAGAGACAGAGGCGGAGAATCTCTTTTAACTTTAGGCCAACCAAGACACTTGTCAAAAAGGCCTTTAGGCACAGCTGATATATTTGACCCTCTGATTTTTCTTGGAGGGTAGACAGTGCACCACCTCATACCTACTCTCCCTCGTTCATTACAACAAAATATATTTATGGCACAAAATTGACTACATAATTATTTACATAAAATATGAACAGAATATATCTTATCTTATGGGTCTTACCATGTGATACGTAATTAAAATTATTTTATGTAACTAATTTTATAATTAATTCTGATAATGTTGCTATAATGATACAAATTGAAGTGCTAAAAAAGTGTATAGTTACTTTCCGATGTACTCAAAAAAAAAAAAAAACAGTGTGTAGCACTTGCAAAAGAATGTGTTCTTATACGCAGACTTATTATAAATTAAAAATTAAAAATTTATAATTAAAAGTCAGAACTGTATAACACTTGCAAAACAATACGTTGTTATATACAAGTTAAAAGTTAATAATTTAAAATCAAAAGTAAAAAGTACTTTTCCCCATAACTTCTAGATGATTAATTTTTTTTTTATTTAAATATTTTTTTAAATAAATTATAAACAGAAGATGTATCAAATAATTTAACATAAATTCTCAAAATTTAAAAAAAAAATATGTATATATATATATAAATATAAATAATTCACATAATTTACCCCAAACAACTGACAAATAGAATTCTTTTGTTGAGCTTTTATGAACGGTACGGACACTATTCAAACGCGAAGCGCTTGAGCGTTGAGAAAAAACTCTTTTCATGAATTATGATTTATGATAGAGACATACACTTGCATTGCAATATACATAAGAAAATGCCCAAAAAACCAATGAAGAGAATGACTGTTCTTTCTTCTTTTCTTTTCTTTTTTTAAAGAAAGAAATATGTATAGTTTGTTCGGACAGGAAAATATTTTTTTGTATTTTTTGAGATTAATATATTGAAAAATAAAAATTAATAAAAAGTATTTTCATAGTGAACAAAAAATAAGTCTATAAAGGAGAAAATATTTTTTATTTTTAAAAGGCATAAAATATTTTTCAGACTAAAATCTTACTAATGTCATTACACTATCACCACCACTCTCACCTCTACCACCATGCCACCATCACTACAGTTACTACCACCATCACCATCGCTATCATTACAAGCGCCGCTCCACCACCATGTCACCACCTCTACCTTCATTTTACCACCACTACCACCACCAAATATAAAAATATATTTTCTTTAAAAAATATGTTTCGAAATTTTTTTTTATGAAAAATGTTTTCTATTTAAGAATATTTTTCGTTCAAACGGAAGGTTAATATAAAACAGGGAATTAGGTTGGTCGGTTATAGGTTGCGACTTGGCGCCATGCAACTGTTATCTGTTCCCACTGTCGACATACAACAGTGTTTTACAAATGTATTACAAATTTTACTTTATATATTTGCATTTTACCCCTAATCTCATTTTATTTCCTGACTTTTTAATTGATCTAATTAATTTTTTAAATTTTCAATCAAGTTAAAATTGGTCTCAGTCTAATAAAGTTGTTTCGAAAAATGATGAAAGAATTAAAATGGAGGAATTAAAGTAAGATTTTGATAAAAGCGTAAATGTTAAAAGTTAAAATAAGGAGACTAAAGTGATATTTTAATAAAATTGCAAGAATACTAAGTTTAATTAGGTACCCATCACGTAATTATATTCTCTGTTTATTTTTGAAACAGTGTTATTAAAATGAGTTCAATTTTAACTTGATTCGAAATTTTAGAATTGACTGAAACAATTAAAATGTTAAGAGATAAAATAAAATTATATATAAAATATGAGAGTGTAAAGCAAAATTTATCCTAAAAAAATAAGGATAAAATTGTCCACTTACTACCTTACACGTGTTAGTTACACTTGGAAATCTTTTTGAGGGAGTAATTTCTAAGATGCTCTTCGAAGTAAGTTTTGATTCTAAATCACCTTCTTTTTTTTTATCAATTAAAGAGAAAATTTTATTAATTGATTCTAAATCACTTATCATCCACTGTCTAATAAAAGTTAATATCCTACTTTATGAAAAAATGAACATTTTTAAGGTTAAAAAAAATTAGATCTTGAGCTATTATTTTTTATATGACTGATAATAAATAGTCGAGATTACAATTGTTATTTATTTTTGTAGATACAAATGTAAGTGGATGAATGGGTAAACGATATCCGATTAATTTGATTTTTTACAGGTATGTTCTAGTAATGTACACAGTTCGAATTATCAAAATAAGCCCCGAAAAGAGCCCAATTAACTGCACAGCAGTAGCTGCTGTGCACCCCCGCACAGCAGCCACACCAATTCCTTAGAAGAAATATTAAAGAATTTGTCGTGGACTTTTTGTGTCAATGCCTTTTAACTGCTTCCGAGATAGTCTGGACATGTTTCAATTTCCACATTTATGTTTTTGATTTTCATGTGAGAAGTAGCGACTCGCCAATGAATTTGGATCTAAACAAAAAAGTACATGTTTGCAATGGAAGTCACAATATGACCAAACAATGTTTTCTCATTTTTTTAACATTAAAATTCTTGAAAATTTAGGATTAGTTTAATGTTTTCGTCATTCAATCAGTTGAAATTTTGGACCGAATATCAAGTTTTTATAGGGTTCGGTATTGAAGTTGGACTGAGTGATTAAAAAATTAAAAATAAAAAATTGAAATTGAAAAATGTGTAGAAGACCTCAAATCTACATGTTATAAAAAACAATGGGTTGCAATTCTGTCCGGTTGGTGATCTAACTAGAAAGGTATTGATGGGTTTAGTAGGTCTATTTTAGAGTTCATCTTGAATAGTTCGAACTGTTCATTTTTTAAGATTTATTGGGGAAAAAAAAACTCATGAAAAAAGAAAAAAAAAAAGATTAGACAATGATAGCCAAATGATAAATTACATTTATCTTTAAAATATATATATATATAAGTGTACATTTTCAAAATCATATTTGTCGTCTAATTTTATAAGTCAATTATAATATGAACATGTAATTATAGATGTCTCATCAATATGATTTTTTATATGAATTATCTTTTTGACGAACTCTACAAAATGAATAATTCGAATCATCAGGTAAGTCTTAAAGTGGGCCCACCAAGCCCAATAACACCTCTCCAGTTAGATCAGTAATTAGAGAGAAGTCAACATTGCAACTAGGTGAATCACCGAGAGAAGCCAACTCCCAATCAGTGCAAAGTAATTAGTTGAATCAAACACAACTACATTATACCATATAATTTTTCCTTCAATTTCTCATTTATCTGATATTTTACTTTAATTCTAAGCCTTTTGGATCATTATATGCGCACTAACTAACTGATTAGCCTAATGGATGAAGATGCCTCTTATCCAATAATGCTTGAATTTGAGTCTCATCACTTCAAATGAAGCATCCTTTCCTTAATTCTCCATCTACTGTGTGTAATAAATTTAAATAAAAAAAATTCAAAAAATATCATAGACACAAACATATATATTTCCATTAAATTTCTATGAAATGGATCATGTACATATCCATTTGTTGTCTCCCCATCTATTTATAGAATTTATTGATGTCCACAGAATTGATCAGCCATCAATGCAGATTGGTAAATGCCAGAAAATCAAAGGGTCCCATCCTATCAACCAGTGCTTTTTGGGCAGCAAAGACCAATGTATTCATAAAATAATTTTCTTGGTATAATATGAACATATTTACCTCAAAACAATGTACTAATTAACCACGAATATTATATTTAGGTGTGATTGATATAGATAGATTTTGTTGTGTCTCTTGACTTTTAAAACACAACATTAGCATAAAAAAATTGACTAAAATTGAACCACTCCTTTAATTAATCATTAACATCCAAACTCTCGAATATTGTTAAAATCAGGGCCGTGACGTGCCCGCATATGCAAGAGATTAAATAATAGGAGAAAATTAGATTAATTTCTCATAATTGAGGCTCTCTGTATAAGAAGACATCAATTTGTTAATAATTAAATAGAGACACTACAAAAATAAGTAGGGTTTTGAAATCAATAATTTTTTTATGCGACCAAAACTTTATTTACATGTTAATGAGATCATAAGAAATTATTGTTTGAATTATAGAAGACAAAATAAAAAAGTTCATTGATGTACTTGAGAAGGGACCATTGTATTAATTATTGCATGAAAATTGAGGACTTTTGGAGCCAATTTGTCTAGAGTTATGTTGACTGTGTGTGGCAAGAAGTGCATGGCCTTTGTCATTTTGAATCTTATCGACATAAATTATAAAATATATAGTGATAAGGTTGCTGATCCAAGGGAGGGCAAGTCGGGCAGATCCATGCTTCTTACACCTTTTGCCAATTGATGAGGTTGCTAATCCAAAGGAGGGCGAGTCGGGCAGACCCACGCTTCCTACACCCTTCACCATTCACTGAGCTCGCTGGTGTGCCTGCAAAAATGTCCAACGGGGAATGGAAGTCCCCCAACGGACCCTCCGACGATCAAGTTAAAAGAGAGGAGATTAATGATGTAGAGAGGGGGAGAGAATAAGAATGGAAAACTTAATCTTTGATGTGTCTTGGAAGCCTCCTTATATCCTTTGTCCATCATTTCCTTGTCCACTTCGACCTGTCGTGTTGACCGAAAATCCATACTCTAGCTTGCATTGTTCATGGTGAGGCTGTCTGTTCTGACGTGAAGGGATTATCGCATTTAATGCTGTAGAAGCCTCATTAATGGCTCATGTGTGGTGCAATAACTCTGCAGGATCTTTGCCTACTTACGTGGCTGGTTCCCTTCTTGACAAGTGTTTAGATACCATTGATTCCTAGTACAACATTGGGTTCTCAATGGTGTTGGGCTTTAGTGTTTGAACCGTGAATTGGACTCTAAGTGGTGAGCCAAACGCTTTTGTGGGCCCACCGATGTAAGATCCAAAGATCATAAAATGACAATGCATTATAATATCTTCACTTATTAGGTAAACAAAGTATACACATATACTAGAAGAATACACGTACACAAAATGCGTATAAAAGTGATAGTTGTATTGTAACTGTCATTTAGAAGAAGAAAAAATGAAGAAATAAAAATTTTGGATAGTAGTGTAGGGTTAATTTGGATATGAAAAAAAAAAATGTGTGACATAAATGTAAAACATGTTTTGTCCTCTGTATTTTATATAATAAAATAGAATATATATTAACAATACTAAATAGGACAAACTTTACTTTATCATTTGTAGTTTAAGTTCCGTACAGTTTATCCCCTTAACGTTTGGAAATGACTACATAATTCTTATGTGGTTTGTGAACTAAAATACACCGTTAGGCCCGTTAATGATTTAATAAAAATACTAAAATGCCCCTGTATATAAGTAACTTAAGTGAGCGAACTACGTATATTTTCGTCAATTGTTTAAAAGGCAAAGTGCAGTTTAACCTCTTGTGTTTTTATTCCATGTGCAATTTACCCTCTTAAAATTTGAAAATAAGCATATAACTCCCTTATATGTCTGCTACGTGTTTCATACTTTCTATTAAGTTTGACAAAATGTTTAATGGTGCACTTTAATCCATAAACCATATGGGGGTTAGAGCATCTCCATCAATCTTACTAAATCTTACTTTTAGTGGAAATAGCAAGCAAAATAGAAGAAAATTTACTCCAACAGCCTCGCTCCATGCTCGGTAGTTTAATATGGAGCTACAGTAGCTAGTTACTTCTAGCAAGGTACTGTAGGACTGCTAACCATGTAAACAATAAGTAAAAATGAAAAATTGGTGTATATTTGGAAAAAAAAAATAATTAATGATAAATTTTATTGTTAAAGTCATAATTTTTTTTATGAGTATGCAATTATTTTGAAAAATTACATACTCCCTCTGTCCCAAAATATTAGTCCCTTATTCCATTTTTATTGTCCCAAAATATTAGTCCCTCTTCAAAAATCAAGTACAAAAATAATATAAATTTCCTAGTTTGCCCTTCTTTTAAATTCACAAATAATATAAAAAGTACAATTATGACATTGATATTCCCAAAAAAATGTACTATCAAAGGGTAATTTTGGAAAATTAACTTTTTAAAAATGCAATAATTGTACTACTAAAAAAAGTTGGATTCCCCAAAAGGGACTATTATTTTGGGACGGAGGGCGTATGATTTGTTTATGTTTGTTTGTTCATAATATTTTAATAAAATAGAATTTTAGAATAGAGAATTTGATGGAGTGTGTACATAAAAAAGAGGCTAGCTAAAATACAAAAGTAAATTTTGGGTTATAATTTGGCTCAAAATATGTTGAGGCTGGTGCATATGCTCTTATGTGGTCATTTCCAAACGTTAAGGAGGTGAACCGTGCATGGCCCAAACCACAGGAAATAAAGTGAAATTTGCCCAACTAAATATTCAAAATATATATTTTTTAAAAATAAAATGGGTAAATTATACTAACCTCTGTTTAAATTTGGAAAAAAATATATTGAATCTCACAAACTTTTGAATAATTACATTGGGCTCTGTTAATATTTTAATTCACATAACCCTCAATACCCTTTTTACTAATAATTCATTAGTCACATTTTTATTAAAAAAAATACTTATTTTTCATCTTTTTTACATTAAAATTTGTTAAGTTACCTTGTTTATTATTGTGTTTTCACACAATTTGCATTAGTCCTAGTTACTTTAATCTTACTGAAAGGGATATCAATATAATTATGATAAATTTATTATATATATTTTTTTTCTAAATCTCAAAAGTAGTCCGTATAATTTATCTATGTAAATTGTATGGACCAAAGTTATTTTAAATGTGTCACCTCAGACTACGTTCCAAGTTTAAATCTATATGTATTTCAATTTAAAATATTTCATAGGTCCTATTTGGAATTTATTATACTAATTAATATTTTAATTTTTTATAAAATATAATAATTTCTAATGACTTTTTATTGCAAACCCAACTTTAAAGTATCCTGAGAGGGTAATTTATATGGTTAAATTGGGTCGAGCTGGGCAATGGGCCGTCAATGGGCCATAGTAAGAGAGGCAGAGTGAAAGGAGCCTTTGGACTTAGTCCGGTCTCAAAGCCCAGAAGTTAGTCCGGTCTGAGGAAGGCTTAAAGTTAGTCCGGTCTAAGAATACTTTAAAGTTAGGCCGGTCTAAAGATGCTTTTTGTTTAGTCCAGTCGTTGAGTTAGCCCGGTCATGGCATATTGTGGTTAGCTCGGTCTAACCACACCATGGTTTGTACATGAGAAGCCGAGATAAAGGGTAGTGAAAGGAAGAACCGAACTAAAGATAGTTCGGTTCCCTCTGCGGCTTAGCATAGTCGTACTTATTTCGGTCATATTGGAATCCGGCCATGGAAAAACCATCTCACTTGGTTTAAGCAGTGAGGGGGGTGTTGAATCTTTCCGAAATATGACTCCTAGGAGGACTCTTCATAGAGGAGTAAGAGTCCTACTAGGATTGTGCCACACGGAACCTATAAAAGCTCACAAACATCACCTATAAAGAGGTAACACAACTTTGATTTCCGAATACACAAAACTTTTGTCTATTTGTCTAGTTTGCTGACTTAGGCATCGGAGAGGTTTCCAGCACACACCCACCGACTAGCTCACGTTTATGTTTTCAGGGAATAAAGCGACGACGTACGGAGAAGCGCAGACTTGATCAACAGGATTATACGAGAAGGTTTATTTCTTTCCCGTACAAATATTTTAATTTTTTATAAAATATAATAATTTCTAATGACTTTTTATTACAAACCCAAATCCATACGGGACCTATATATTAAAGATTGCTCATTCTCATTCACATAATAATGTCAACAACTTGCTTTGGTAAAATTTGATGATCTGCATTATTGTTTTAGGAGGGGACAACTCAGGTAGGGTTTATACTCATATATATCAAACATAATTTTGGAAGTAACCAAACAATAATAATCATAATAATACACAATCATGAATATGTGTTTTTATATAATTTTTCATAGTAATTTTTTTTTATTGTTTTCAAATTTGTTTGAAAAGTTTGATACAGACAGAATTGGGGCTAGAAGCAATCAGGACCGTCCAAATCTTGGGCCACGTTGGATGGTTATAAGAGAGTCAACGATTGTGATGGTGGGTGGGACCAAATTGGATTTTGAGGGGATTTATGATACGCCAGTCAACTCTGGCAGTCTCATTATTTTCAAAATTAGTTATTATTAGCCGCTCTTATTTTCCGCATATCACTCACTCACCCCCAATTTCAACTTTCAAGTCTCAACTGTGAGCTCAGCTCACTGATTTTATTTTATTTGTTTATTTTTCTTTTTATTTTTTTATATACCTGAACTCAGCTCACTGATTGATACTCCATATTGATGAGTTTGTTAACAATTGAGGGATTTTCGTAGAAAACATTGCGCGAGTTTTAAAATCTTATAATAATAAGATTTCATTTTGAAAGTGGATTGATTTTTAAATTTTTTTACTATTTTAACTTAAGTTAAAAGGTCTTATTTGGATTAAATTTATTAATTTTTTTTAGTTTTGTACGAGAAAAAATAAAATAATTATAATTTAAATGTAACATTTTATCTTATTAACTTTTTAACGTATTTTTGTATTTTGTGATAATTTTAGCCCTCTCAACCCAATAATGTCAAACAAGGGTTAAATTTGTGAATTTATTGAATTAAAAAATAAATTTAAAAAGTAATATTGACTAATCCATTAAAGTAATAATTTTCAAAATATTAATAATTCCATAATTTATATTTTTCAAAAGCAAAGATAAAAAAGTATTACATATCTTTGTGAACTAATCCTCTCTCATTGGTTTTTATTTTTTTTTAAAAAATTTAAAACTTGTTTCTTACTATATTACTATATTATTCATACCATATATAACTATTCTCAAATCTTTAAAATTGATGATTAAAATTAAAAATCTTCAAAATATTTTGATTTAATTACACACATTTAATTTCTTTTGTACTTTTTTTTTCAGGTTTGTTTTGTACACTTATATGTTCTAATATTTATGCATAAATTATAACTTTTTTAATACATGTGATGGGTGCGAAAAAAAATTAGGAAAAATTATTGATAAATCTCATTTAGAAGTGTTTTAACCCAAGAAGTCTATGAATGAATTTTTTAACCCATTTAGTCCCATGTGTGTATAGTTTTATTCCATGAAGTCATTTTTCTTGATTTACACTATTTTCTTGGACACTTATGCCCTGATATTTAATTTTGATACCCTTATAAATATTTTTTGAACGGTTAGCAATTTTATAATGTGAACATTCATATTTTAAAATTCACATTGGTAGGAATGTAACATTGGCCCGTGGGAGGCCCGAAACCCCCCCGCGAGCCGGGCCCGGCCCGTTGACAATGTGAATATTCACATTGACATGTTAACATTCACATTAATAGGAGTGTAAAATTGGCCCGCGTCCCGTGGCGGCACGAAACCCGCCCGCGGCCCGGACGGGCCCGGTCCGACCCGTTGACAATGTGAATATTCACATTGGCATGTTAACATTCACATTGATAAGAGTATAAAATTGGCCCGCGGCCCATGGGCGACCAAAAGCCCGCCCGCAGCCCGGGGCAGGCCCGGCTCGGCCCGGCCCGTTGATAATGTGAATATTCACATTGACATGTTAACATTCACATTGATAGGAGTATAAAATTAGCCCGCACCCCGTGGCTGCCCGAAACCCGCCCACAGGCCCGGCTCGGCCTGTTAACAATGTGAATATTACATTGACATGTTAACATTCACATTGATAAGAGTATAAAATTGGCCCGCGGCCAAAAGCCCGCCCGCGGCCCGGGGCAGGCCCGGCCCGTTGACAATGTGAATATTCACATTGACATGTTAACATTCACATTGATAGGAGTGTAAAATTAGCCCGCGCCTCGTGGCTGCCCGAAACCTGCCCACGGCCCGTGAGCGACCCGAGGCAGGCCCGGCCCGGCCTGTTAACAATGTGAATATTCACATTAACATGTTAACATTCACATTGATAAGAGTATAAAATTAGTCTGCGCCTCGTGGCTGCCCGAAACCCGCCCACGGCCCGTGGGCGGCCCGGGGCGAGCCCGGCCCGGCCTGTTGACAATGCGAATATTCACATTAACATGTTAACATTCACATTGATAAGAGTATAAAATTGGCCAGCGGCCCAGGGCGGGCCCGACCCGGCCCGTTGACAATGTGAATATTCACATTGACATGTTAACATTCACATTGATAAGAGTGTAAAATTGACCCACAACCCGTGGGCGGCCCAAAGCCCGACCGCAGCCCGAGGCGGACTTGGCCCGACCCGTGACAATGTGAATATTCACATTGACATGTTAACATTAACATTGATAGGACTATAAAATTTGTCCGCGGCCCGGGGTAGGCCCGGCCCGACCCGTTGACAATGTGAATATTCACATTGATATGTTAAAATGCACATTGATAGGAATGTAGAATTGGCCCGTGGCCCGTGGGCTGCCCGAAGCCCACCCACGGCCCGGGGTAGGCTCATTTGGGTCCGGGCCCGAGCATGTCCGAGACCCTAGGTTAGGGCCTAGGTCATCACTTTGAAGCCCGGCCCGGCCTATCGGCCCGCTTAAGGCCCATTCAAGTCTCGATCCGAGGCCCAGCCCGCCCAAGCCCGACCTAAGCTCGAGTCTAGGCCCAGGCCCACCGGCCTGACCCGAGGCTCGATCCATCGGCCCATCCAAAGCCCGAATACCCTTGTGCCAGGGCTAGGGCCTAGGCCTAATTTTTTGGCCCATGGGCCAGCCCGACCCGGCCTGAGAAAGGCTCGTTTGGCCTAGGCTTGAGCCTAGTCCGAGACCCTAAGCTAGGGCCTGGGTCGTCACTTTGAAGCCCGGCCCGGCCCATCGGCCCAGTTAAGGCCCATTCAAGGTTCGGTTCGAGACCCGGCCCACGCCGAGGCCTAGTGTCTTTTTTTGTGAAAAATAATAAAATTTTGGTAGAAAAAATTAAAAAGAATTTTAAAAAAATGGCCAAGCTCGCCCCGGGCCGCCCACGGGCCATGGGCGGGTTTCGGGCAACCACGAGACACAGGCTAATTTTACACTCCTATCAATGTGAATGTTAACATGTCAATGTGAATATTCACATTGTCAACGGGCCGGGCCGGGCCAGCCCTGGGCCGCTAGCCAATTTTATACTCTTATCAATGTGAATGTTAACATGTCAAGGTGAATATTCACATTGTCAACAGGCCAGGTCGGGCCGGGCTCGCCCCGAGCCGCCCACGGGCCGTGGGCAGGTTTCGGGCAGCCACGAGGCGCGGGCTAATTTTACACTCCTATCAATGTGAATGTTAACATGTCAATGTGAATATTCACATTGTCAACGGGCTGGGCCGAGCCCGTCCCAGGCCGCGGGCGGGCTTTTGGCAGCCCATGGGCCGCGGGCCAATTTTATACTCTTATCAATGTGAATGTTAACATGTCAATGTGAATATTCACATTGTCAACAGGCCGGACCGAGCCCGCCCCAGGCCGCCCATGGGTCGCGGGCGGGTTTCGCGCCGCCACGGGACGCGGGCCAATTTTACACTCCTAATAATGTGAATGTTAACATGTCAATGTGAATATTCACATTGTCAATGGGTCGGGCCCGCCCCGGCCGACTCGAATTTTTCCGGGCACTGACGAGGATCGACATGGGCCGGCCCCCTACACATTGACGATATGAACATTCACATTGACAGTGTGAACATTCACATTAGGGGTATTTTGGTAATTAAGTCACCCATAGGACTTATTGAAAAATAAGAAAATAATGTGAACTAAATGGAACATAAGTAGATGAAAATGGTATTTTGGTCTTCTTATCTCAAATAGAACCTAATAGAATAGTCAAAAAGAATATGGGTTGGATGGAATAAAACTCTTAGAAAGTGGATTTATCAAAAAAGCTCCCAAAAAATTAAGTGTATGATTATAAGCACCCTTCCTATTAGCCTCATCCATTGACTTTGTTTTTTAAAAAAAAAAATTCTATATCTCGTCAATTTAATTCTTTAGTTAATAGATTTTCACACTACTAAAAGATAATTTTTTTAGTATTTTTTCTAATGATAACTTCATTTCACAAATAATTAATTATTGTTAAAATATTAAAACATTTTATGTGAAAATTTGTATTAAATAAGAATTTAATAAAATTTAAATTGAAAATTATGATTTGTTTTGAGACTTCACTTCTTTGATCAAGTTTTATGCTAAAAATAAAATCTATGAACTAGCTTAATATGATCTTAAACAAATCATAACTTAATCAAACAAATCATAATTTATGTATATATCAAATCTTATTATTTTCATAGATAGTAAACGTCAATAGGGTTTCTTTAAGATTCAAACTCTCGACTCAAATTTTTTAATTTTTAATTTTTTTAATAATAAAAATACTAAGTGTCATTATGTGTTGCATTTTAATTAGTTTATAATTAAATTCATGGAGTTTTATATAAAACCCTTAAATTATGCCACCATAATTACTATTTCAAATTACTTCCTTAATTTATTTTTACCATACTAAATTTATTTTCAAAATTGCTTCCCCAAGATTGAATTAATGCATGATTTTGATACATTCATGCATGCACATATGAAAAATAATTAATTATTTAACTTAACATTTAAACATTATTGATTTTTTAACATGACATGGGCTTCTCTCCAGAGGACTGGAAAGGTGCTGTTGGGTTTTGTAGGCCCACTTTTAGGCCTCATCTTGATAATTTAAATCATTCATATTTTAGAATTCATCGACTACATCATCCTTGTAAAAAATCAAGTCGATCAGATAACGACAACTATGTGTTTGTATCAGTTAATATGAAAAAAATGGACGGTGAGAAAATAAATAGTTCATACAAAACTGATCCAAATATGTGATTTCCGTTATCTGATTGACTTGATTTTTTTGCGGGAATGGTATGCTCGATGAATCCTAAAATGTGAATGATTCGAATCATCAAAACAAGACCCAAAAATTGGCTCATTGAATGTTTAATTCGATATTAAAACTCCCAAACTATCTCATACCAGTCACAAATCAATAAATTATAATATAATTTATACATAATGCTTAAATTTATTATTATCAATTATTTTTACTAAGATTAAAGCTAAAATATGACATGTAATTTAGGATGCTCTATCTTAGATAATTTTTTAATATATGAATATACATATAACTGTTTATTTTATAGTGTTAACATAAATATATAATTTTTTACCTAAGTTCAAATTTTTTAATAGATATACATAAAATATATTCATATTTCTGATTTAAAAAATAAAAAAAAATACTTATAGATATTTATTTGAAAAAATTAATAAAATATCCCTCTCCAACTTTGTGTAATAAGAGAGGTCTAAGATTTTTTTTTTATTAGTGTGGGGACATATTTTTAGGTAGTCCACGTGACCGAGGTTGTTAGCCGAAGTGCCACGTGGGCGGACCATGATGCCGAGATATGGTGCGATAATACCGGAATTCGAGATATTTGGATAGAGGACTAGAGTCCTAGATGACATCAAGCTACCTATTTTGATAGAGATGGGACTCTTGAGGGAGTTCATCTCAATCTAAATAGTGCGAGTTGTGATAAATGTTATCCTTGTAAAGGATAGAGTCTCGTGAAGTAAGACTTCTAAGGGAAGTTGGACACTGATCATTATAAAAGTAAGGCACTCTCGTGGACCTAAGATATGCTTTATTTGAGATGCTTTTATGCTTTCATTGTTGAAGTTTAAGTACTTGTATTGATATCTGTGAGAGATAAGATTACTGACTTGATCATCGGAGTGCCCCCGAGTGGACGAACCACCGCGGTATTCTCATATTCTTGTTGGCAGGTGTTCGGGCTTAATCTATTCTGCCAGTGCTCTCCAGCTGAGTTCCCTGTTTGGTTGTGTGGTTGGAAATCAACACCCACAATTTGGTGTCGTCTGTGGGAACTTAGTTAGAATAGATGGCCATCATCGTGCAAGATCAACATGTCGGCAACGACTACTTTAGCAAAGATGGAGAATGTGTCGACATTAACAGAATGAAGACCCTTTCAAAAGGGATACAAAGACAGGGGACATGAGCGCTCCGAAAGAGAGGACTTTCAAGTATAAAAGGATTAGCCTAAGTGAGCAGATCTCGGATTCCAGATCCCGAATCCTAGATCTTAGAAGACAAGATCTTGGCCTAGATAATTAGGTCCGAGAAGACAAGAGCTCAGCCTAAGTGAGCAGATCTCGGATTTCGGATCCCAAAACCTAGAAGACAAGATCTTGGCCTAGATGAGTAGGTCCAAGAAGACAAGAGCTCAGCCTAAGTGAGCAGATCCCGAATCCCAGATCTTAGAAGACAAGATCTCGGCCTAAATGATTAGGTCCGAGAAGACAAGAGCTCAGCCTAAGTAAGCAAATCTTGGATTCTAGATCCTGAATCCCGGATTGCAGATCCTAGAAAACAAGATCTCGGCCTAGATGATTAGGTCCTAGAAGACAAGAGCTCAGCCTAAATGAGCAGATCCTAGATCCCAGATCCTAGAAGACAAGATCTCGGCCTAGATGAGTAGGTCCGAGAAGACAAAAACTCAGCCTAAGTGAGTAGATCCCAAATCTTAGAAGACAAGATCTTGGCCTAGATGATTAGGTTTGAGAAGACAAGAGCTCAGCCTAAATGAGCAGATCCCGGATTCCAGATCTCAAATCCCAGATCCCAGATCCCAGATCCTAGAAGACAATATCTATTCCTAAATGATTAGGTCAGAGAAGACAAGAGCTCAGCCTAAGTGAAGCAGATCCCAGATTCCAGATCTCGGATCCCAGATCCTAGAAGGCAAGATCTCGGCTTAGATGAGTAGGTCCGAGAAGACAAGAGCGTTGTAGCGATCCCGATTTTGACCCGGTCAACTTCGGGGTGGCAAAGCCTTCAAGAGGCGTTGGGAACTAAGTTGACTCTTAGCACCACTTATCATCCTCAAACCGATGGACAGTCGAAACGTACCATTCAGATTTTGGAGGACATGCTTAGAACTTGTGTCCTTGATTTTAAGGGGCCTTGGAAGAAGCACTTACCGTTGGTTGAGTTCGCCTATAACAATAGTTATCAAGCTAGTATTGGGATCACACCATTTGAGGCCTTGTATGGGCGACCTTGTAGATCACCGGTTTGTTGGGCTGAAGTGGGTGACGCACCGTTACTGGGTCCAGAAATTGTTAGAGAGACAACCGAGAAAATGGTTCTCATTCGGAAGAGGTTAGCTATGGCCCAAAGTCGACAAAAGAGTTATGCCGATAAGAGGAGACAACCTTTATCTTTTGAAGTTGGTGACCATGTGTTTCTACAAATCTCACCAAAGCGGGGTTTGATGAGATTTGGTAAGAGTGGTAAATTATCTCCAAGGTTCATTGGGCCTTTTGAGATCTTAGAGCGAATTGGGGAAGTGGCATACTGGTTAGCTTTACCGCCGCAACTTTCAGGAGTTCACAACGTATTTCATGTAACTATGCTTAGAAAGTATGAACCCGACCCTTCTCATGTGCTTGATTGGGTTGACTTGGAGGTAAATGAGGATGCCTCTTACGAAGAACGACCAGTTCAAATATTAGATACCCGGGAGCAAGTGCTACAGGGAAAAACTATACCGTTGGTAAAGGTGTTATGGAGACACCATGGGATTAAAGAAGCGACATGGGAACGGAAGGCGGAAGTCCGCTCTAAGTATCCGGATTTGTTTGAAAATACTTAAGTTGTTTTCCTTGTAATATTCCCTAGTGTTTGAGGGAAATGTGTTAAAATTGTTGACCACATGTTGTTATGTATGTTGCTATGTTAAGCATGAAGTAGTTACGGATTGTCATTTCTTTGCTTCATGTTTAGGTTGATGTGGACTGTTGTTGTTGATGAGATAACCATGGTGGAAATGGTAAAAAAATTGGTTGAGAGTTAATATTGTGATTTAAAAATGAAATAGCGTGGTTTTGATCGCTAGAAACCCCTTTGTTTAGGTAGTTTGATTTGAAATTTCGGGGACGAAATTCTTTAAGGGGGGGAGGTTGTAGCGATCCCGATTTTGACCTGGTCAACTTCAGGGGTCAAGCTGGCCGATCAGCTCGCCGAAAGCAAAAATGCAAAATGCATTTGAAATTGCTTACAGGAAAGTGTATTTCACGCTCGAGCGACCTTGTTATATCAATCCGTAAATTAGGGTTTCAGATCATTTTTTTGCAGCCCCCTCTCTCTCTAAAACTCTCCAAATTTCTAAGTCTAGAGCTTCTCTCTCTAGAAGTCATCTTCTCTCTTTGATTTCTCCAAATCCATTGGGATTTAGGCCTAAGTTCTTCACCAAAGCTGGTTATCATCTCGAGGGTTTCATTGTGTACGGTGGAGATCAAGTTTCGACACCGTAGATTTTGGGGTTTCATCTCAAATTCTCTTCAAAACTTGAGGTAGGAATTTTCTACACTCTAATATGGTTTTTAGCTTAGTTATTTGCTATTGTGTATAGATGATAAGATTTGGTTATGGTTTGGACAAATCTAGATTTGGGTGTGAAATGAAAAGAGGGGTTTTAATGAATATGAGGTAAATGAGTATGAGGCTTAAATATAAGATCATGTTGTGCTAAAATAGTTGATTTTGGTGTTTGGGTTGATATTTGGTGAAAGGGAGATTCTGCCCTAATTTTGATTAAATCATTATTTTGCATAAATAATTGGGATTAACATTGAAAACGTGAAATTGGAAGGTTGTGATTATAAATGGTGATATTGGATATGTATTATCTCACCTATGGAAGTTTTGAATAAACTATTTATTTTGATATTAAACATCTCTTTAAAAATAATTGCATTGGGCTATCGGTGAAGGATAGCTATGATTGTTGTAGAAATTACATGAAGATTAGGTGATTTAATGCTAATCCATTGTTGGTGTCATTGAATATGACCATGTTATAGATGCATTATATATGTATGTTTATTGGGAGGAGAAAGGGGATACACTCCAGATGTGATTATGTTTATAAATACATTGCATATGTATATTTGTTTGGGAGGAGAAAGGGGATGGACTCCATTTAAAACAAGTTGGCCGGAGTGTCCTGGGTGAAATACCCGAAATTTTATATATAAATGGGTGCTGATTCCTTCGGACGAAATATCTATAAAATGGCAGGTTTGAAGTGTTTATGTGAGTTTTGCATAATTGGAAAATCATTGAGTTGTAATCTCATTTTGATTGTTGAAAGATAACGAATTTAACTCATAAATTAAGTAGCATATATGAACTGGAAATGAAATTAAAGGAAAATGGAATAAGGTTGGTCTTAGTGGCATTTGGATATGCAGGTCTTGTGGATGTTTCAGGATCGGTATTGTTTATGTACGTGGTATTTATACCTTTGCTAAACCTCATAAATTGTGTTAGATTATTTGCACTGGGCTGTTGGCTCACCCTATATAAGAATACCATTTTCAGGTACATGTGAGATGCTTCCTCCAAGGCAATAGCGTGGATGGAGTTTTGGGAAGCAAGAGCTTCTTAATTATGCCTTATGTGTGTATGTTTGTTATTTGTAAAGCCAAGGGCTTAAGATGTAATGAGCAAGACTCAATTTGTGTAACCAAGCAATGACTTGGAAACATGTAAGCCTACATGGCATTTAACTGGTTATTAAACAGTGAACTCTGATATATGAAAGTATGTTGTTTCTTATATTTATTCCGCATATAAGTTATCTTTATTGTATTATTTTGGGGGCATGACAGCTCAGCCTAAGTGAGCAAATCCTAAATTCCAGATCTCGGATCACAGATCCTAAAATACAAGATCTTGGCCTAGATGAGTAGGTCCGAGAAGACAAGAGTTCAGCCTAAGTGAGCAGATCCCAGATTCTAGATCCCGGATCCCAGATCCTAGAAGACAAGATCTCGGCCTATATGATTAGGTCCGAGAAAACAAGAGCTCAACCTAAGTGAGCAGATTCCGGATTTCAGATCTCGGATCCCAGATCCCAGAAGACAAGATCTCCGTCTGGATGAGTAGGTCCGAGAAAACAAGAACTCAGCCTAAATGAGCAGATCCTAGATCCTAGAAGACTAAAAGCACACAAGATCATACTGAAGTTGGCCAGGTTCCGCCTGTCGGCAGAAGGCCATCTATACAGAAGGACTTTTACTAGACCTCTATTGCAATGTGTACATCCTTCCCAGGTTGAAGATTTTTTACACGAGATCTATGCAAGGGGCAGATCCCTTGCCCACAGAGCTATATCATAGGGATTCTGGTGACCCTACATGCAAAAGGATATCGAAGCCTATGTAAAAAAATGTGAAAATGTTGTTGGAATCCATGATTGTGCGATAAGACCGAAATGTCTTATGGCGATGTTCCCATGGTGAACATGACAAGTAACTTAAACTTATCATATGGTAAAGTCGAATTATACTTGCATATGATAGAGTTGAACTAAGTTGACGATGTTTCTGAATGAAATATGACGAATAACTTAGACTTATTATATGACAGAGTCAAATTATACTTACATATGATAGCGTTGAACTAAGTTGGCGATGTTTCTGAATGAAACATGACGAATAATTTAGACTTATTATATGGCAGAGTCGAATTATACTTGCATATGATAGAGTTGAACTAAGTTGGCGATATTTCTGAATGAAACATGATGAATAACTTAGACTTATTATATGGCAGAGTAGAATTATACTTACATATAATAGAGTTGAACTAAGTTGACGATGTTTTTGAATGAAACGTGACGAATAACTTAGACTTATTATATAACAGAGTTGAATTATACTTGCATATAATAGAGTTGAACTAAGTTGGCGATATTTTTGAATGAAACATGACGAATAACTTAGACTTATTATATGGCAGAGTTGAATTATACTTGCAAATAATAGAGTTGAACTAAGTTGGCGATGTTTCTGAATGAAACATGACGAATAACTTAGACTTATTATATGGTAGAGTCGAATTATACTTGCATATAATATAGTTGAACTAAGTTGGCGATGTTCCTGAATGAAACATGACGAATAACTTAAACTCATTATATGACAGAGTTGAATTATACTTGCATATAATGTAGTTGAACTAAGTTGAATTAACCTGGACTTGCCATATCGACAGAGTCAAACTCAGAATGGAACTAAGTTCATTAAACAGAGAAACCAGGGTTGAAACACCTCAGGAAGCCTTTGTTTGAATCTGACTTCGGCAAAAGACCATAGTCACATGCTTAATGTGAACTTAAGTGGAACTTAGGTTCACATTAGAGGGACAGAGAGCTGGAGTGATGAACAAACTTAAGAGTTTGACACTTGTTGAAATTTTCAGAAATGGGCTTCACATTTGTTGAAATTTCAAAGAAATTTACAAGTTGGAGTTAGTCGATGCAATGATGAATAAAGTATCCGAGGCACATGTTACCCAAGGTAACCAACCAGGTTGTCAAAACTTGGAAAGGGTGAAGTCTTAATAGAAGATAGCGTATGGAGGTAAAAAAGCAATAACACTTGTAATAATATTTTTATTTTTTAAGTGTTAGCCAAGGTATGAAAATGGTTAGCGGAGGCAAACAGTCAAGGTTTATCCGAGGTATTGTATCCCAGAATTATTATACAGTTAAGGTACAAGTTGAAGAAATGCAAAAATATTCTAAGTTTGGAAGTATGGAAAGCATGAAAGAAAGCAGCAAACGTGCATAGAAAAAAAGAAAGCATACATTCAACACTTGGAAGAAAATATAAGACTTACATTCAAAAAAGAAACTTGTTCAAATACAAAAAGACACTTCGGCTTGGCATAAGAGATTACTTGTTTATCTACAAAGAAAAAATGGGCACATTGGCCAAATATAAAGCTAACATTTTTCAAACAAAAGATTACAGCTATCCAAAAGTAAGAAGGAAAAGTAAAAAATGAGGAAAAACTAAAGTTCATGCATTTTCCACAGTCTGCTCCACCTTGGCAATTGGCGTTGTGTCAGCCTCGGCAGACAGCTTGGTAGATTTTTCAACTTGGACCTCAACGTTGATCTCACGCAGTGTGTCATCTAGGCTCTTGTTTGCAGTCTCGACCTCGGCCTCAGAAGTGGTCTTTTGAACCTCATCCTGAGTCAAGTCAAGGACTTGCTCATTCAGAGTTGGGGACTTGGCCCCAGCACCAGCTTCAGATTCTTCCTCGGCAACCTCAGCCTCAGCCTCTTCTTTGTCTCCGGCCTCCTCATCGTCGGCCTCTTCTACTTCCTCGGCCTCATCCTCAGATTAGTTGGAAGAGGGAGGAAAAGGGACATTGAGCTGACCCATATCACGGAGGGGTGAGTCCTCGGGGACAGACATCTTTTTAAGGGATGTCATCCAGTCAAGATAGTAGCCTTTGTTGTAGGCCATATTGACTTGTTTTTTCAGCCTTAGCAATGGCCTCGGCTTTGGCAACAGCAACTTGGTCCACTTGCTTCATGTGCTTCTATTTCAAGATATTGAGTTGCTGGAGGCATGAACATGTTGGATTGACTATAAGGAGATGGAGTGGATTGTACAGTTATGACATCAGGGATGTCAACAAGAAGGTTTTCTACAACAAGAGTTCAACGAGACATGCCGTCATGGATTATGGCGATGGTTACTCACAGATAGGGCAATTGAAAAATTATCAAGGTCTAAGGCTGGGAGCTTAGGACCTCGGTGTTTCCTGTTCCTAGTTCTAGCTGCAAGATTGTCGCTATGTCGGTGTTTTCACTACCATTGAGATGGTGGGTTGATGTGTGGAGTAGCTGATGAATTGCTTGGCTGTTAGTCTAGTTCAGCTGGTAGAGTTTTGAACCTTGGGCACAAAAGGAGTCTTTATAGTAATGAATGCTTCAAGAATAGCGATGATGGTTTGCAGAGGCCAAGAGAAAAAGAGTCTAGGGACATAGATAGAGACGAAATAGGAAGATGAAATGGTTTTGCTGGAATTAAAAAAATATGGCAAAAAGTTATGATTTCGAGTCCTAACGTGCCCGTGCTGACGTCAGACGGTAGGGGGCAGAACTGATGCGACATGATGGAGACGTGATTGGTAACCTCAAATCTCATGATGATCTTGATTGAGAAGTGCGATCTCAATTGAGATATTGATCTCGGTAGAGATGATGATCTCGGTTGAGATGACGATCTCAACTGAGATAGTGATCTTGGTTGACATGATGACCTCAGTTGAGATATTGATCTCGGTAGAGATGACGATCTCGGTTGAGATGGTGATCTTGGTTAACATGATGATTTCAGTTGAGATGTTGATCTTAGTTGAGATGTTGAATTTTAATGGGGGCAAAACTTGTTTATTCTTAGTTTCTGATGAGTTGATACTAGGATCTTGATGTTCTTGAACTAGCAAGCCATGATCTCTGCTAGTAGTGCGATCTCTGTCGAGATGTTAGACCTAGATGAAATGGAACATGATGGTTCATGGTTCTTGATTATTGATTCTTGATTCTTGACGAGTGGACATTTGAGTCCTTGTTTCTTGGTGCCAATGAATCAGGATCTCGGTCGGGGAAATGCATGTATAGGTTCCATCTCCTTAGTTTGCCAAAGTAATAGAACTTAGGGGGCAATTGTAGAGACATATTTTTAGGTAGTCCACGTGACCGAGGTTGTTAGCCAAGGTGCCACATGGGCGGACCATAGTGCCGAGATATGGTGCGATAATACCGGAATTCGAGATATTTGGATAGAGGACTAAAGTTCTAAATGACATCAAACTACCTATTTGGATATAGATGGGACTCTTGAGGGAGTTCATCTTAATCTAAATAGTGTGAGTTGTGATAAATGTTATCCTTATAAATGATAGAGTCCCACGAAGTAAGACTTCTAGGGAAAGTTGGACACTGATCATTATAAAAGTAAGGTGCCCTCGTAGGTCTAAGGTATGCCTTATTTAAGATGCTTTTATGCTTTCATTGTTGAAGTTTAAGTACTTGTATTGATTTATGTGAGAAATAAGATTACTGACTTGATCGTCAGAGTGCCCCCGGGTGGACGAACCATCGTGGTATTCTCATATTCTTGTTGGCAGGTGTTCGGGCTTAATCTATTCTGCCCGTACTCTCCAGCTGAGGTCCCCGTTTGATTGTGTGGTCAGAAATTAACACCCACAATTAGTTAAGGTCCTTTAATGAAATCTTTCTGTGAAATCAGATAAATTTCTTCGTGAAAATTGAAATTTCTTTGTATCGGGCCCGGAATTTCTCTAAGTAAGGCGAAATTTCTTTGAGTCGGGCGAAATTTCTCTATAAAAATGTTGAAAAACCTTAACTACTATAAAAATATTGTATGTCATTTATTTTATAAAATCTTAATATCAGGGATTTTAAAAAAAATTATTGTTTTACCAATTTAATAAATAAATTGGTCAAATGATTCATAAGTTGGGCATAGACCAAGACAATTTTTATACATATTTTAGATAAATTTTATATTATTATTTAATTTTAAAACTAATTTTTGATTATTTATTTATGTTCATGCATAGCATTACCAAGGCCACTTTACCGCCTCTTAACACAAAATAACTTTTTGACTTTTTGATTAAAATATAATGTAAAAAAAACTAGTATGTTTGGGATTACTTTTTTTTTTTTATGAAAAAATGTGCAAAAGTAGATAGAAAATGAAATCTTTGACTTTTTGGTATAGGTTGTTGGTTTTTTGATATTTTTAGTGACTTTTTGACTTTTAAACTAAAAAGGTTACTTCCCAAATGAGGCCAAGATTTTAAAAAGAAAAGTGATGGTTTTTTTTATATAAATACAAAAATTGCTAAAATTTATAAATTATTGACACAAAACAAAATTAAAATAAAACTGACTAAGATTTTAAAAAGAAAAGTGATGCTATTTTTTTTTTATTTAGTAGTTTGTAAATACAAAAATTATTGAAATTTATAAGTTATTGACACAAAAAAAAATTAAGAAATAAAAAGGTGATCCCTTAAAAAAATATATATATTTTAAATTAGCTTTAGAATACAAAAATTGTTAAAAATTATTCGTAGTAAACAGAAAATAGAGTTAAATTTTGTATAATAAGATATCATAAATGTTTATTTTTTTAACTACATGAAATTTAAATTCTAAAAAATTATAGTTGTCATTTAACTCTTATCTAATTTTTAACTTATTACACCTCAGTTCTTATTTTTGAGATTTTTTATTTTTTTTACAAATTTTTAAAAATTATAGGTGATATTTCACTCTTATGCAATTTTTAAACTACTACCCTCTTTTGTTATTCTATTATTAGAGTTTTTTTTTTTTTTCCCAGGTTTGTCTTATTTTATTTTTGAATTTTTAAATTTCAACTTGATTTATTTTCTTCAATCTTCATTTGATGTTTTTTGAATTTCTTTCTACCTCATTTTTCTAGAATTTATTTAATTTTCTATTTCTATATTATTATAGTTCATCCTTAAATTTAAATTTGATTTTTTTTATCTTTATCTTATATTTAAGGGAACTTACGTGTAGGTTCTAATAGTTGGATTCATTGTCCAATAGGTCCTATGATAATTAGTGACATTTTTCATTAAACACTATTAAAAAAAGTCACTAATTGTTAATTTTCAGCGACAATATGAAAATTTTGTCACAAAAATGTCACTAATTATAAGTTTTAGCAACAGTTTAAAAAAATTGTCACAAAAAGTGTCACTAATTCACAACTTTTAGTGACAATTTAAAAAATTCGTCACAGAAAAAGTCACTAATTGTAAGTTTTAGCAACAATTTGTAAAAATCATGACAAAAAAAAGTCACTAATTGTTAATTTTGAGCAACATATGTAAAAAATCGTCACAAAAAAATTATTTATAGTGACGATTTTACCAAGACTTATTTTCAATAGGATTTGATGGGAAAGTCTAATTATTAGGACATATTGGTAGTTTATCCTTATATTTACAGAATTCATTCTCGCTCTTAATTTTCAATTAGTTTATTCTTTTTCAAAAATTTATCTAATTTTCTCTTTCTATATTCATCTTCAAATTTAAACTTAATTTTTTTTATCTTTAACTTTATCTTGTATTTATAGAATTTCACTCTTACTCTTTCTTTTCGATTGAGTATATTTCAAAAAAATTAATTAGTCTTGCATATCTATATAAACATAGTGAAATCACTCAAACCTATTATTTAAATACCCATCTAAATTAATATCATAGTATTTAATAAATTTTTAATATGTTTAGTATTATTTATCACATTTTGTTACTTGTTGTGCATAGCACGCTAGCGTAATACCCGTGCTATGCACGATTTCAAATAAATAAATAATTTTAAAATTAAGATTAAACAATAAAAAAAATTAAATTAAATTTTAACTATTTTTATCACAATTTCGTTTATGTTTTTCCCCTTACCATTAATGCTATGCTTTAAGTTTTAAATAACAATAACATGAATCATGATATAATTAGTAAAAATTAAACAAAAATTATGATAAATTATAAAAATTGTACTTTTAAATTTTTATTTTTAGGAACATAAACTACACCTATGATAAAATATAAATACATTATTTTTTTCTAAGGGTTTCATAATTTTAATTTGCTATACATTAGATGATATTGTAAGTTATGTGAAACTCAATGATTATTATTATTATTTTTTACTAATTACATTTTTTTTTTAGTTTGCCATATAATAGTAATAATAATAATAATTAATTTTTTTTTTTCGCGAAACTCAATCTAGCAAAATTTGTTTAAATCAAAAAAATTGAATAACAAAATGAAAATGACAAACAATGAATTATCAGTGACCCTTATCCTCTTATCGTTCCTAAAATCAGCAGTTACCTACCAAGTATAATTTTTAAATTTTTTCATAATCGCTAGTTTTGGCATCTGACATTGGGCCCTTTTCTTATTCTTCTCTCTCACTCACATTTATTTAACAGATTTTCATAACACGGGTGTAATTTTTTAAAATTATTTTATATAGCACAGGTTTAAATAAATAATTAAAAATTAATTTTGAAGTTAAATAATAACATAAAATTTATTTATAAGAAATAAATATCTAAAAATAAAATTTATGAACTAACTTATCTAATCTTAAAAAATTCTATATCTCATCAATTTAATTCTTTAGTTAATGAATTTTCACACTACTAAAAGATAATTTTTTTAAAGTGTTTTTTATAATAGTAATTTCATTTCACAAATAATTAATTGTTTTTAAAATATTATAACATTTTACATGAAAATATATATTAAATAAAAATTTCTTAAAATTTAAATTGAAAATTATGATTTATTTTGAGAGTTCACTTCTTTATCAAATTCTATACTAAAGATAAAATCTATAAACTAACTTAATCTAGCACATTAATTTTCAGATTGAAACCAAGCTTTCTAAAACAAAATTCCATAAACGCATTTTATTAAAAATATATTTTGTACAAAAACAAACATAAGGTGAATTAATTTTATTTTTTTTGAAGGGGATTAGGTCCAATGGCGGCTGACTATTTTTTACCAGAATGCCATTTGCGGTGGTCCCATTTTCGGTTTTCTCACGAGTCGGGGAGACTCGGGCTGATCACGCGGCGAAGCGGCCTGAATGGAAATCTCGTTTTTGTTGACTCTTTGACTCGTCACGACCCCTTACTTGTCTGTGTCTCTCGTTTTCAAGTTCCAAAACCGAGTGGTGTGCGTACGGGTCTATGTTGCACTAATTAGCATTTTTATGAATCGAATAGATCTGTTTTTAAGATAAGATAAGATAAGAATCGGTCCTCATAGTTGCTGAAAAGTTAAAATTACAATCAAACTATTTAAAATTTCTCTAAGTTGAACGAAATTTCTTTGAATGTGATGAAATTTCTCTATAAAAATGTTGAAAAACCTTAATTATTATAAAAAATATTGTATGTCATTTATATTATAAAATCTTAATATTAGGGACTTTAAAAAAAAAATCTATTTTTTACTAATTTAATAAATAAATAGGTCAAATGATTCATAAGTTGGGCATAGACCAAGATAATTTTTAATAATTAGATGAAAGTCAGGTTGACATAAATATACAAGCCATTTATGTGTAAATCTGATAAAAATGAATCAAATTTAATTTATTAGAAATCATTTTTTGTACATATTTTAGAAAAATCTTATATTATTATTTAATTTTAAAACTAATTTTTGATTATTTATTTATGTTCATGCATAGCACTACCAAGGCCACTTTACCGACTCTTAACACAAAATAAAAATAAAACTAATTAAGATTTTAAAAAGAAAAGTGATTTTTTATATATATATAAATACAAAAATTGCTTAGATTTATAAATTATTAACACAAAACAAAATTAAAATAAAACTAACTAAGATTTTAAAAAGAAAAGTGATGCTTTTTTTTTTTTTTTTTATTTAGTCGTTTTAGAATACAAAAATTATTGAAATTTATAGGTTATTGATACAAAACAAAATTAAGAAATAAAAAGGTGATCTCTTGATTTTTTTTATTTTTTTATTTAATTAAGTAGCTTTAGAATACAAAATTGTTAAAAATTATTAGTAGTAAATAGAAAATAGAGTTAAATTTTGTATAATAAGATATCACAAATGTTTATTTTTTAACTACATGAAATTTAAATTTAAAAAAATTATAGTTATCATTTAACTCTTATCTAATTTTTAACTTATTACACCTTAGTTCTTAGGTTTTTTTTTTTTTTTTCTTACAAATTTTAAAAAATTATAGGTGACATTTCACTCTTATCCAATTTTTAAACTACTACCCTCTTCTGTTCTTCTATTATTATAGTTATATTATATATATATATATATATTTTTTTTTCTTCAGGCTTGTCTTATTTTATTTTTAAATTTCAACTCGATTTGTTTTTGTCAATCTTCATTTGATGTTTGTTGAATTTCTTTTTACCTCATTTTTCTAGAATTTATTTAATTTTCTCTTTCTATATTATTATAGTTCATCCTCAATTTTAAATTTGATTTTTTTTATCTTTATCTTATATTTATAGAACCCATTCTCGCTTTTGATTTTCAGTTAAGTTTATTCTTTTTCAAAAATTTATCTAATTTTCTCTTTCTATATTCATCTTCAAATTTAAAATTAATTTTATTTTTTTTTATCTTTATCTTATATTTATAGAATTTCACTCTTACTCTTCCTTTTCGATTGAGTGTATTTCAAAAAAATTAATTAGTGTTGCTAAACATATTGAAATCACTTAAATCTATTATTTAAATACCCATCTAAATTAATATCATAATATTTAATTAATTTTTAATATGTTTAGTATTGTTTATCACATTTTGTTACTTGCCGTGCATAGCACGAGTTTTACGCTAGAGTAATACCCGTGCTATGCAAGATTTCAAATAAATAATTAATTTAAAATTTAAAATTAAATAGTAAAAAAATAAAAGTAATTAAATTTTAACTATTTTTATCACGATTTCGCTTATGTTTATTTTTCCCTACCATTAATGCTATGTTTTAAGTTTTAAATAACAATAAAATGAATCATAATGTAATCAATCAAAATTAAACAAAAATTATGATAAATTATAAAATTGTACTTTTTAATTTTTATTTTTAGGAACAAAAACTACACCTATGATAAAATATAATAACATTATTATTTTCTAAGGGTTTCATAATTTTAATTTGTTATATATTAGACGATATCGTAAACTATGTGAAACTCAATTATTATTATTATTATTATTATTATTATTATTATTATTATTATTATTATTATTTACTAATTAAATATTTTTGTAGGTTGCCATATAATAGTAATAATAATAATAATAATAATTTTTTTTTGGGTCAAACTCAATCTAGCAAAATTTGTTTAAATAAAAAAATTGAATAACAAAAATCAGCATTTACCTACTAAGTATAATTTTTAAATTTTCTCACAATCGCTAATTTTAACATCTCACATTAGGTCCGTTTCTCATTCTTCTCTCTCACTCACATATTACTTAACAGATTTTTATAACACAGGTGTAATTTTTTAAATTTATTTTATAAACCATAATATCCGTGCTATGCACTGGTTCAAATAAATAATTAAAATTTAATTTTGAAGTTAAATAATAACATAAAATTTAGGGGGATGCACCAATAAATCCCAAATTAATAACTTATACACTGTTTAGTCCTAAAAGTTTTCTTATAGACTGAAAGGTCCCATTACAATGTTTCAAACATCAGATTAATGTTTCGAACATTAGATTTCGAACATCAGATTAATGTTTCAAACATTAGATTGATGTGCAAATGGAATGGAGCATAAGAAAACTTTTAGGACTAAATGGTTCAACTTTTCAAAATAAGACTTATGGATAAATTTTCCTAAAATTTATTTATAAGAAATAAATATCTAAAAATAAAATTAACGAACTAACTTAATCAAATTTTAAAAAATTCTATATCTTATCAATTTAATTATTTAGTCAATGGATTTTCACACTACTAAAAGATAATTTTTTAAAGTATTTTTATAATAGTAATTTCATTTCACAAATAATTAACTATTTTTAAAATGTTAAAACATCTTACGTGAAAACATGTATTAAATAAAAATTTCTTAAAATTTAAATTGAAAATTATGATTTGGTGTGAGAGTTCACTTCTTTATCAAATTTTATACTAATGGTAAAATCTATAAACTAACTTAATCTAGCACATTAATTTTACGATTGAAACCAAGCTTTCTAAAACAAAATTCCATAAACGCATTTTATTAAAAATATATTTTGTACAAAAACAAACATAAGGTGAATTAAATTTTTTTATTTTTTTTTAATGGGATTAGGTCCAATGGCGGCTGACTATTTTTTACCAGAATGCCATTTGTGGTGGTCCCATATTCGGCTTTCTCACGAGTGGGAGACTCGGGGCTGATCACGCGGCGAAGCGGCCTGAATGGAAATCTCGTTTTGTTGACTCTTTGACTCGTCACGACCCCTTACTTGTCTGTCTGTGTCTCTCGTTTTCGAGTTCGAATTCCGAGTGGTGTGATCTAGGTTGCACTAATTAGCATTTTTATGAATCGGATAGATCGAATTTTAAGATAAGATAAGAATCGAATCGGTCCTCATAATTGCTGAAAAGTTAAAATTACAATCAAACCATTTAACTTGTGTAATCGGATCATATCAAATCATGAAAAACTAGTTTGGTTTAGGTTAATTCTACAATTTTCGAAATCTTTTATAATAAGAAATATGATTATATATATATATATTATAATAATAAATAAATTACCAATAATTAGGGTTCATTTGGAATGTAGATTGCCTTTTTTATTTTTTGATTTTTTTTTTACTATTCTAGTCTAGGATTAAAAAATCTCGTTTGAGATACGCTTTTTAAATTTTTTTTATTTTTGTAAGAAAAAAAAATAAAATGATTATAGTTTGAATGTGACATTTTGTCTTATTAACTTTTTAACCTATTTTGTCCTTTTTTAACTAAAATAGCCTTTTAACCCTCAAATTTGCCATGCCAAATGAGTGGTTAGATTAATTAAGTTGATTAAAGTTTGTCAATTTCACAATCAACACTAATATTGAAATTTTACTGGTAACTTCATAAATATATAACGGTTCAAATCATAACATTAAATTTAATCAAAGCCTTAACTTAATCGATTTGAATAATTCAACTATTTTCAATACCAAAATCAAACCCGTAGAACTTAGAATTAAATCGATTTGAACAATTCAACCAACCGAAATCAAACCCGTAGATTCATGACCCAAATCAATTTGAGCAATTCAATCATTTCAAATCGAAATCAAAACTAAAACCAAAGCTAATAAAATCGGACCAAACCAAGTTTTGAATTTTTTAAACACTCATGCCCAAAATTAAGTGGTTGTGACTCTCAGTCTTAATCATATCTCGGCCGACCAAAATGCACCATACAGAGTTTCTCTGAATGTGACTCACACTCTCCAACTCCAATTATGAGTTTTAATTCCACACGTAAATCACATGGAGACTTCTTCTAAAATTCATTTGTCAAACTGCAAGATTTTTTTATAATTCCAAGTCTGAAGTGTTGTTTCCAAAAACACTGCTAAGTTCAAAATTACTTGAATTTAAGAAACTAGTTTTTTAAAACAAAAAACATTGATTCAGTATATGTAACTCGTCGCATAGACTTAATACAGTGAGTCTAATGTAGTGACACCAATGTAGTGTCAGCCAAAGATCATTTAGCAATTAAGTTAGGGTTTAAATTTCTTGCATTTGCCTACCTAGTGAATGAATAATGCCTCTTTATATAATGTGACCATTACACATCGACAGGTGATCCTCAATGATCCAAGATTTCTTCCAACTATCGTGCTTCCAGATGTCCCAATCCATTTAGGCATAACCCTCCTTCGAATGTGCCACGAGACAATGGAAGTGTTGTGTTGACATCCTAACCCAAGTTGGAGATTAGGTTTGTGTCAACATTGCCAGATTGTCCTTCAATGACGTTGAGTCAAGTCCCAACACTTCACTGGAAAAAGGTGGGCTTGGCTCATCCCATTGCCAAGGCCGAAAGGTCATATTTCTTTCAATTGTTCTACAAACTTGGTTCATAGAGCTATCTACCCATCATGGACCATTCACTTTGGTGTTTTGGGCTTTTGGCTAGATCTCTCATATTATAAGATTTTATCAGCACACGGACATAAAATAAAATAGTTTAACGTCTCTAAAATTTGACCAATTCATTTCAAATCAATTTATCCAATTCTATCAATTTTTTTAAACATCAATACACTTCAGCTTTCTCTAAAAAAAAAAAATTTTCACGAGTCATGGTATGTCCATATGCCTGGCAAAGGCATTGGACCAAGTACGTGACAAGTGAATTGATTTGTCTCGTTTAAGTGTGAAATATTAAAAATTAGAGTAAATATTATATATAAGAGTGATACTGTTATTGTATCATTAGACAATGAGAAATTTTACATTGTACTAATAGAAGCTATTATTTTATTAGTCAATGACATTACATAAGATTGTATTACCGTTTAATATTTTTTTCCCAAGAAAGTGAATCTCAGTTTGTAAGTAGTTGATGATGGTATTTTCAGCACTCAGGTATGGGCCAATTTGCTAAAGATTATACTGGGCCCACTTGCTAGAGATAGTGTAGGCTTAATAGGGATCAGGTTCAATCTTTGGCTAGCCCCATACATCTATTTGGCTACAAGTAACCTTTGCAAGTTGTGACCCTTTTTTTTCCCCCATTTTGATGGACATAGATAGTAGTGACAATAACTTTGAGCAAGAGTTGAACCTACACCATTCATTTTACATTGATGGGCAGTTTTAACCAATCCAAAACTACTATTCTTAGCAATCTGAAACAGCAGGAGAGGTAAACTTTTTGGATGGCAGCACATTTAATGGTTGAATTTGCAGTTTCAGAACCATCAATGTGAAAAGGAAAGAACAAAAGGCAAGACTTGACATAAATATATGGGGCAACAATGAGTCCAGATTTTCTATTCTCATATCTCCTCTTCCAAACTACTTCTCTATCACACAATCACAGCCAGGGAGACTCTGATCGTGTGGTACTAAGAGGGCTGGTGGGAACATTTGTTGCAGCGAAAAAGGACATTTAAAAAAAGAGTCAGAAAACTCATCATGTGATGAAGAGGTGATTTGAATGGCGAGAGAGGATCCAACACTGTATATTCTATTGTTTCTATTTTAAAAATAAAAAATTCCATAGTTAACATTAGATATGTAAGTAGTAAAGGATAAAGAAGTCATAAATTTACAAGAAGAGTAGATGCATGAAATGATGAAGAATAGCACATCCCTTCTTTGGTCAAGGGTTAGCTTAGTTCTATTGCAATCCAAATTTTTCCACAGCTCTGTATTCTGTTTTGGTTTTACAGTACACATGAAAAAGAAAAAAAAACACACACACACAACCAGAAATAAGTCCTCACAAGAAGAAAAGACAATGGACGGCTCTTCATACTCGCTGCAACTATGAACTATGTCAAAAGTAACAACCCTGTGCTCAGAACTCAGCTCAGCTCGCTTTCTAAAGAAATCAATGAGTGAGGAATGCTGCTAACAGAGTACATTATGTACAGATCACAATACCAATATTTCATCCTTTATGGCTCTCAGAAAGGTTACCAAAACTGGTACAGTGAATGAAACTGCATAAGATTATCGAGGTGGTTAATTACTCTGAATCTGCCGATGGATACTTCACACTGAATCTGCCAAAAGATATGCACTAGAAGCTGAAAATGAAGTGGATGTTTAAAGCATTGTCCCTGTATGAGAACGGAAAAACAGTTAAAAAGAGTTTTTTGATAAGTCAATTTTACACATGAATGCATGATTCCCAGCTATGAAACTTGGATATAGATACAGCAATATGATAAAATCTCAAACAGTAATATGTTGTAAAATCACCCATACACGCACAACAAGCTTTTGCTCAGTTTAATTGATGTGCCTACCTCTGTCACTTTCTCCGTGTGAGCTTGTGTATATACATCCAATCAACTCCCGGAATCAACTCCTCAGTTTTAATTATCTGCGGTTGGCTATAGGATCCATTTTCTCCGAACAGTTTTGTAAAACCATATCCTTTATTACTTGAGAGGAAGTTGTGTTCTCTCTCATGACCTCAACTTAATATTTTTTGTTTTTTTATTACCTTTCTCTTGTCCTTTTAGCGCCTTTAATTCAAATCAAATCACTCCTCTATACTGGCATTAATTAGTCAAACATTCCATATAGTTGATCCAAGATATTTAGAAAAACTCACTTTTGATTTGCTAAAATTATACTATCATACATGTTTGTCCGCTGATTCTAAACCTAGTCCTTGCTCAAATTCCATTAATCAAAACTCTGCTGCAAACAATAGACACCACACCACAGACATTGTCTTGAATATGCTTAGTAAATTCATCCATGTGAATGCAAAAATTGTGGGATCCATGTGTATAAATTGAGACAATTAGTTTTGATTTGATTGTCTAACTACCACTAACCTCAAAATCTGAACAGTACATACACATATTCAAAGTCAAGAAACATGAGAGAAATTACGAGTTACTAAGATAATAATTTTTTAAAAGACCATGAGTTTTTAGAAGTAAGATCGAGTCACAAGTCAACTGGAAAGATAATGCCAAGGATCAGAGACAGTAACACATTAAAATCCATACGTGTATCAACAATGCCCTTCTATCATATGCCCACAACAGAAAGAAATCTTCAGACAAAGAATGGATACCTCAATTCCGTCTACTATCCTGAATAGGTCAGAAACCTGAAGGCCTATAATAACACATGACATATCTTCCAACAATATTTTTTATAGGAAGGGGTCCCCTGTTTATCAGCCAGAAAAGAGAGAAAATGAAAAAATTAAATATTCGTCTTCAAATATTTAAATGAGAAAGGAAGAAATGAAGCCATTGATTATACAAGAAAAACATCATCTTTTGAAATTGCAGCTAATTTTTTTAAAAAAGTTTGAGTATTGCCCCCAAAAGAAGTATTCTCTCAGTCTCAGATGCACAAAATAGAAAGAAGGTGAGTCATCAAAATGGTTGGCAAGTGACCCTTAAAAATACTAACCAGATGTGGGAATCACAGCTGTTGTTGCGGTTGTCACCCAACACAAAAACATGTCCTCTGGGCACAAGCTACAGGTTACAGGAAAGGGAAAATCAATTCAGAACACAAATTTGTTTTTGGATACCAAACACATGGTATGCGATCTGAGACACACACACACACACACACAAACAAACAAACAAAAATTCAATTTCCCCATAATTTGGTTCTAGAAAATGCTATGGTAGCGAGGAATGATTCTGGATAAGTGTGCAATAAAAAGATAACAGAACAGAGGCGCACAGTTAAATTCAATGAGTATGTTGGTGGCTCTGCTACAAAATCTTCATTCTGAGCAACTCCATTGACATATAGCGACCCATGACGGACCTGCCATGTAATGAAAACAGCTCACAAGAAGAACCCAACATCAGTACTGCTCCAACTAATTCCATGCAACAAGTTAAACAAAATGAACAATGCTGAGAGAGAAACACATGATGATACTAACCACACTTTCTTGTTTGTCAAAATTAATTTACAGATAGCTACAAAGTTAACTATCTAGGCCCAACAATTATCGAAATCATAATGTGGCTAAAATAACACAACCAAATTAGGCCCCATTTGTTTTCAGAGGTAGAATGGAGGAGATTCATAGTGAGGGGACTCATACTGAGGGGATTAAGTAAAATTGTGTTTGTTTTGATGATAGTTGTTAGTGTAAGAATTATTAAATTATTTTTATATAAAATAATAAAACAAATAAAAAATATAAAAAATTAAATATTTATGTTTATAAAAAAAAAATCCCAATATATAAAAAATAAAAAAAATAAAAAAATTTATAATCCCCTCACTATTTTTCTAATACCATCTCCACCTCCTCCATCTCAATCCCCTTCCAACCTCCATCTATATCACCTCCTCCATCCTAATCCCCTCCCATCTATTTAACCCCAAAACAAACCGGGCCTTAAAGTAGTTCATTTTGATCAGATTCTACAATGATGTTATGAGGATTAATAACAACATATATACCTCAACAAAGTCTCCTGCTTTTGCTACAATTCTTTTGATGAAAATCAGTTCCTCAATGAGTCCATGCTGCTGTAGATGAGTCTGGCAAAATAACAAAATTTCAGCAGATAATCCTAGCAAAAACAAAAATAAATTCATTCTACAACCAACAACAAAACACGCAGTCAACTTAATTACTAAACCAACAAACCAATGTAGGAGCTCGGAAGGTAACAATATCATGTATAGCAGGACGTCTGAGGTAATATGAAGCCTGAAAAAATTTACGAAGCAACATGAGTTCATTAGATATCAAAGGGAAAATTATGGTGTAGAATGTTAGGCAATCAAGAAACAACATGTCAAGTAAATGAATGTAGAGGTAAAATTGTAAAAGGTAGGATTAGAAATCAATTAATACGTGAAATTGAAGAGGTAGCAACTATTGAAGATAAAATGAGAGAGAATCGATTAAGGAATCTATGACCTGTCTGTCTACTTTTATACATACAAAACACTTAGGTAGTGTTTGATTCAATGGAATGAAATGGAATGGAATGATCATTCTATCAAAATATTCATTTCCATATTTGGTTAGACTAAAAAGATAATGGCAAATATATTACAAATAGAATCATCTTTCACCATTATAAGTGAATGGTTATTCCACAGGAAAGTCTTAGGAATCACCATTCCATCTCATTCCAATGAACCAAATAGAGCATTAGTGTTTGGTCCACATAATTTTGAGCTGGAAAGAAATGGGTATTCCTTCTTGGCCTCCCAATGGAATGCTATTCTTTTCCTTTTTACCGAACCAAACATGTGAATGGGTCCATTTCATTCCAACATTCATTTAATGAATCAAGTACATCCTTAAAGTTTAACTAGAAAAAGATTAATGCTTGCCAAGTAACTAAAATTTTACTATTTAAAAAACAAAATAATAATGAATACAATTTGAATTCTAAGAAACAAATACTGTCTGTTCTGTACTACAACTTATGAAGTCAGCAGAAAAATAATAATAACACTAAAGAAAATTAGTCAACCATTGTCTGTTCTGTACTACAACTTAAAAGCTATATATATACACAATTAACATTCCAAAAATTGATATACCCTTTCGATGATGATCCGATCACCAACACGGAGAGTTGGGTACATAGACGATGATGGAATGGATCGAATTTCAGAATGCATTGTCCACAAAAGCACAATTATGAAAAGTACCCAAATGCTGTCGAGACTCGGCCACCGAAGAAAAGCCCAGCTCTGGCACGGCATCCATCGGAGCGAATGGAAAGTAACTAACAACTGGTACAAAGCAGAGGATCTCAAGAAGCTCATTTTCAAATTCTACAAATACAACAACAACAACAAAAGCAAATGGTAGTGATAATGGTGTTGGGGTTTAGGGTTTGCAGGGGTTTGAATCGGACCGGTGAGAATTCGAATTTGGGCGAAGCCAGTGATCGGAGGTGATTGGTGATGAAGAATCGGCTGTTTGAGTTCGGGAATTAGGAGATTGAACCTCTGATTCTTTGAGATCGAAGGGGAAGAATGGTGTGAAGTGAATCCTCAATTGTGGGATAGAGAAAAAACAGAGCACAGATTTTATCAACAATTATACAAATAATATTTGTATACATAATAGTGTATGAGATTTAGAAGTTGAAGATTAAGGTGATTATTGCAATGCTTCAAGGTTTTTAGAGAGAGAAAATAGTAGGAAGAGGAGAGAGAGAGAGAGAAGAGCTGGAATTTGCTTGGAAATGGCTATATACATATACAGAGGGGGTTTTCTTGGTGAATAAGTTTCTGTGTGTATAGGTCTGTGTATGTAGAGAGAGAGAGAGAGTGAGAGTGAGTTGTATATGAAGCCGTCACGGTTACAGTTATGGTTTTTAAGGTAGTAGTGACGACCAACGACCCACCCACACAAATGGCTTCTTCAGCGTAACACACACTTCACTGCTCAGACGGAATGTAGACTTTTTTACAGTTGTTTACCTTGCTGCTTTTTATTTTATTATAGACTTGAGTTATACTAATAGTTCTTATAATTCGAGGGGTAAATCCTCGTAGCTCGAAAAATTCGGCCCGAATTTGGCTCGAATCTGTGAGGAAGAGGGAAGAGGGAGAGAAGAGAGGAAGAAGAGGGAGAGGGAGAGGAAGAAGGAAGCAGAGGGGAAGAAGAGGGGATCGTCGCCATCGATCGTTGCCGATCGTCGCCCCAGCCCCGCCGCCGCTCCGTCGTCGTCCTCGTCGCCCCAGCCCCGCCGCTCCGTCGCCCCGCCTCTTCCTCCCCCTCCTCCTCCTCCTCCTCCCTCCTCCGCTCCGTCGTCGTCCTCGTCGCCCCAGCCCCGCCGCTCCGTCGCCCCGCCTCTTCCTCCCCCTCCCTCCTCCTCCTCCTCCTCCTCCTCCTCCTCCCCCTCCCTCCTCCTCCTCCAGCCGATTTTATGGCCCCCTCCCCTCCCTCCTCCTCCTCCCCCTCCCCCTCCCCTCTCCCCCTCCTCTTCTTCTCCCCCCCTCCTCTTCTTCTCCCTTCTTCCCTCTCCCGATCTGCAACAAAACCAGGGGAAAAAAAAAAAAAAAAAAATTCGACCCCAAAACGACGTCGTTTTGGGGTCGAGCCAAACATTCGAGCCAAATATTCGAGCTACCAATCACTACCGTAATTCGAGAGTTGTCACTTTGCTCCTTAACTTTTTAATTGTAACATATTTAATAATGAATTTTAAATCTTATTTCAAATAAAGACAATTTAAAGATATCATTGTTTAATTTGAAGGGCAAAAATCATCCATTTGGATGATGATCATAAAATTGGTGGTTGTTTTTATTTTTTCAAAAGTCAAACATGGCGCCGGTTGGCTGTATAACTTGTATAAGCCAATCACAATTCAACATGTGGCATGAAAAAGGTAATTTGGGGAGGTAATATAAATTGCCAATCATGGTCAGACACGTGTCAACCCATACTGGTACTAATGGGCCTGCATAGCACTGGAATGATCGATGGATATAAGGTGATGTGGCCTAACGGTTACTCACAAGGTTTAAATTCAAAATCAGGAGGGAAGCCTAACTGCAAACATGGCGTAGTGGGGCTGACTGTGAGAGAGCATGATCAGCGATCATGGAAGGACATTTCGACGGTTAGGAGTCCACTTTGATGGTTATCATTGAAAAGTATAAATAGCAAAGAAGGCCCTAGAAAGGAGGATCCAGACTTAGATAAAAAAACTAGTTTTATCTACTTTATTTTCCTTTCTAGTTTTTACAGCTCTTTACATTTTTGTACTTCAAATTCTCGTATTGCACTTCATTCATAGAAGTAGTTTCAAATAGTTTGTTGCTGTAAACCTCTGCGAGGCTGGGTCAGATCATTGTAAGTCTTTCATTTTACTTAATGAAATTATGCAATTATTTTTCACTTAATTGTTATTTACTAAACTCTCCTAAACAAGCCACCAATAAAAGTCATTTTCATTGAGGCTGAAAGAACTAAAACAGAATCGTCTGATAATAAGTTGGCAATTAATCTTCTGTAAGGACTAATTGATCCTTGCTGGCACACTTAAAATTACAATACTAACTTGCGAAAGCCAAAAAAGCCAATATATATTTTTGGCACACCCAATGGGACGAATTGAAATGGCTAGACGTAGAGACAAGGAGAAAATGAACGCCTGGAAGAAGGCGTGGAGGGAGAGGTAGAAATACCTAATCTAGAAGATAATGTGATAACATAACCCGTGGAATTACCTATTCTATCAGAACCTATGGTTGAACAGACTAACACTTCAGAACATGTACCACATGTTCAAAATATTGGACGGGGCCATGAAATTTGACCATCCACTATTCCATCTATCCAGCCAATGAATCCGTGAAAAGGCTTGGTAGATGCCATGGGACAGCAGTTAATGAACACAATGGAAAGATGGGCAATATCCTTTATAGGTTGAATGAATTCCCATCAACCAACTAACACAAGATATATGGAGGAAAACTCAAATGTTCTTCAGTAAAGATTGGCTAGAGATAAGCAGCCTATGCAAAGTAATGGACAGACTAATGGTCAGACTAGTAATCAAAATTATGAAAGACCATCACCTGTACCTTAGTCGTGGTATAAGCCTCTTTTGAGACCTCAAAATGTATCATTATCTAATAACGAAGTCATACAAATTGGTGGATTTGGACCAACACAAGAAAATGGTATGAGAATGTTTCCAAATCCCATGTTCAAAGCCATACCTGACACAAGAGGGTTCATTAACCCTCTCTGTTCAAATTCACACATGGAGGTTTGGAAAGGTTTCTTGCATCTGGGAGAGAAACAACACCTGTTCCTCCTATTGCAACACCTAACGGTTACTCACAAGGTTCGAATTCAAAATTAGGAGGGAAGCTTAGTTGCAAACATGGCGTAGTGAGACTGACTGTGAGAGAGCATGATCAGCGATCATGGAGGGCATTTCGACGGTTAGGAGCTCACTTCGACGGTTATCATTGAGAAGTATAAATAACAGAGAAGACCCCATAAAGAAGGATCCAGACTTATCTATTTTATTTTTTTTCCAGTTTTTATAGCTTTTTACATATCTGTACTTCAAATTCTCGTATTGCACTTCATTCATAGGAGTAGTTTCAAATAGTTTGTTACTGTAAACCTCTACGAGCTAGGTCAGATCATTGTAAGTCTTTCATTTTACTTAATGAAATTTTGCAATTATTCTTCACTTAATTGTTATTTACTAAATTCTCCTAAACAAGCCATTAGTAAAAGTCCTCTTCATTGAGACTGAAAGAACTAAAACACAATCGTCTGATAATTGGTTGGCAATTAATCTTCTGTAAGGACTGATTGATCATTACTGGCACGCTTAAAATTACAATACTAACCTTCGAAAACCAAAAAAACCAACAGCTACAACTTTGATATCATTATTAAATTAATCCATTAACTCAAAAAATCCAAAACTAAAAAATTTCATATATTAAATATACCGATTACACATTAAAATCTTAACAATCACCTATTACATGATCATCATCATCCAAACACATAATAAAAAATAATTTGGTAAAATAAATACATAAATAAATATCTAAAAAATTTATCAATTTTACATAATTTTATTTTTGGTAGATAGAAATAATTTTTAAAATTTTAAAAATATTTTTTTGACATTTATTTTTATCAAATTAGTTTATATTTTGAGTGCTGCTATTAGCACCTACCAAAATTCTTTGGACCCCCCATTTCTTTGGACCCCAACCCTAAACCCTAAATTTTAATAATATTTTTTTGGACACCCCACTTATTATCAAATCTACCCATATTCATAATATTTTCACAATAAAATGCACACCCACCTAATTTTTCATCCCTCTCCTTCTCTGACTCACTCAATCTTCAGAGTTTGGAGCTTTGGTCCAGTATAGAATTCTTGGACCCCAACCTTCCATCATTCTCGTCGCCGTCTCGGCCATCAACGGAGCATTCCGATGACTCTCATATTCTCTGAACGCTCTCCGTATCGCCGAATCAGTAACCTCTCTCATCCTCTCATCATCATCATCTTCGTTGTTTTTTGTATCTTCGTTATCGCTGAAATCGATCGAAGATACTCCAATTTCTACGTGATTTACATAACCATTTGCAAGATGAGGAAAAACAGAACCATCGTCTGAATCGGCATCCAGAATTCTGAATGTAACCCAAAACAATTTGTTCACCACTGTGTAGCTCAAAAAATGTATTTTGTTCAGAACTGTTTTGTCGAACAATAATGATCATGTCAGCACTGTATGTCCGAACAAAATTTGTTCATCACTGTGTAACTTGAATCCATTCCAATTCACAACTTAAAATAACATAAATTAAATCCATTCAAAATACATAACTTAAATCCATTCCAATTCACTCTTTTCCATTCTAAGTTAGTTTAACAAAGAAAATTACATAACTGACTATCTGCATTAATGTTCGGAACCTATGTATTGAATGAAAGGATTATGTTCAGTACTGTATTACCGAACATAATTCTAACAGTTAGCAAACCAGTACCGAACAGCTCGAACGAAACAAGAACGACCGAAAACGACCGATAATGTTAATACAAGACAGATAAACTTATCAATGGAACGCCGGTCTCACTAGAATTGTTGTCCTCGTCCTCCATTGCTCTACACAGTGAAATAAGTGATGAAGTATACGTTATACTTGAAGCAAAACTTTCAAGTTCAATAGTGTTGATGATGGTGATGAAGATGATACATTCAAGATTTAAAATGATTATGAAAAATAATAGATTTAGGATTTATGTTAGTTGGTTATGAAAAGTAATAGGTTTAGGGTTTACAAATATGGAATACGTATAGTTGGACTTGGAGTTGGAGGTGGGGGTGGGGGTGGGGGTGGGGGTGGGTGTCCAATATTATAGAGTATTAGTTCTTATTGATAGGTGGGTGTTCCATTTAATAATGTCTTTTAATGTAATTTTACTTTAGGGTATAATTGTAATAAAAAAAAATTATAAAATGGGGGGTCCAAAGAATTTTGGCAGGTGCTGATAGCAGCACTCTATATTTTATCAAATTAACAATTTTATCCATGAAATTAAGCAAGGATGGATTGTCCTTATTTGACTATAGGCACTGTTACTGTAATTTGCCCTTTATTATATTATAAAATCAAAAAATATTATTTGTTAATTATCATTTTCATTTTTTTTTGGGTAAAAAAATATACAAACTAATAAATTTTATTTATTTATATAATATTACTATAAAATAAAATAAAAATAAAAATAAAAAAATTCATACCCATTGTGCAAAAATTCATCCTTGAAATAGCCCTTTCCTTGTTCTTATCATCCATCAGGTTCAGATCCAAAATTATCACTATTAGTTGCGAAAGTATGCTTGAATGTACAAATCTATTCTAAATTGTTTTACATATTCTAGTTTAATATATAATATTTTTCAAAATTTTGAGAGTGATCGTCACCCTCTGCCCCGCCAATCCATCCTTGCTTATCATCAATCGCGACAGCCAAAAACTTAGTTGTTTATTAAATGTGGTATGATTTATGGACCATGATAACAGTCATTGATTGGCTCAGTCAAATTTTGTTGCTCACACGTTTAAGACATTTAGATTTCATTGGAACATCAAGCCAAATGGCCTAAAACAAGTACAGCAACAGAGATGAAATTCTGGAAAATTGGAAAATGAACACATTGAACAGTGAGTAAGAAAATCTGAAAACAATATGGTACAAGGTTTGTCATCTGGGTCAATGAAGCAGAGCACAATGAGATATCAGCAGAGGCCCCATTCATGCGTGAAACATTTCAACATAAAAGCATTGTCTGAATTTCCATCCAACGGGAGCATTGGAACAGCAGCAGATGAAGAAGTCCATCAAATGGAGCATTAAAACAGTCATATACGACTGGCTGTCTGTCTAGCAGCTTAGGTTCTGGAAACACTCTGCAGGTACTGAAGGCGGGCAGTATTTCTTCGCAACAAATTTGTACTGTTCCACACACAAGTAACAAGCAGGCAGTTAGTTTAGGTCCAAACTTAACACACAAATGGTGTTTGTCGATGTGGGTGATGTTGAAAGCGAGAGAATAAAAAATGAAAAACTTTTGATTACCTTGTGTTGACTGTATTTCTCTCTGATTGCAGGTAAACTAGAACTGAGGCTATTACAGCAGAGGCTATGCAGTGCCTTAACGCATTCACATAAATCAGAGGGTTGGTAAAGTGTGTAATGTCGCAAGGTGGAATTCTGTATCAATACAAATGTTAGAATACTTTAACACTGTTCAAGACAGATTGCACAGGAGGAGAAAAATGGAAAATCCGAGAAACCATATTATGATATCTATGCAAGAGCACAATCTGTAAATATATATATATATACCAGCACGTACCCAAGGTCTCTTCGAAGGAAGGAGTATGTAGTTGGCCAAGAAAATTGCTGAAGCAGCAATAAGTGAGGGGGCATAACAAAGCATGTTGTATTCTAGAAGGGATAGCTCTGCAACGTAGTTGGCCAAGCACTCCAGCTGCATTGAGGGAGCCTGCAAGGACAACACATAAAACCACAAAAATAAACCAGTGTTTAATTGATTTCCTACAAAATATTAATCAGTAATTGGATAAGAAATTAGTATGTCTCTGAACGAAAAACATGTGATTGTAATTGGTTAAAAATGTAATGATTTTGACCTTTAACTTGTATAAAGCATTAGACAGCGAAGAACTACCAAAAATTATAATGTTCAAACTTTGGACATACTAGAGCAAAGAAAACCAACAATCAGTTACCGAGTCCAAGATTATACCTCGTTGACCCCTTGAGCAGCGCGAACAAATCGCCTACATTACGTGTCAATTAATCACAGGTCAATACCAAGAGCATCTTACACGAAAAATAGAAACTATGGAAATAAGATCAAGAATCGAGACATTACCTCAGAAAACATTTAGCTGTTGGTGCTGTCATTTCAAACTTCAAGTAGTTTAGAACAGCCGATTCCATTTGCAAAACCTGCAGCAGTTAAATCGCTTAATGCTTGTGCAAAAATCAAAACAACTTCTAGAAAATGCATAATTCAGCTAAGTGAAAACAGAACCAACCTCCTCCTTGAAGTATGTGTTATCAGTTATATAGCAGAACTCTTCAACCTGGGGTGCACAGATCTCCTCATATTTTCTGGCAATTTCAATTATTTTGTTACTATCAATGTTGTTCCTCAGTAAAAGAGCATATGTATTGGAGAGAAAGAGTGAGAGAGCAGAGAAAATAAACAGAAGAGGGGGAAATGTTGCATCTTACGCGGCAATCATCATGCATGCTACGCCAAGCAATTGTAACCGTTGCCTATCCATTGTGTTGCCAGAAAGATAGCGATCTATGTAGTTAACAGCCAAATACATTGTATCTGGGACAAGCCTGTATTCTTCAGCAACCTGAGGTTGTAAACTTCTAGTCAGAGATTAGGTTCACCGCATACAGGATTAAAATAAGTAACCCTTTCAGGTAACATAAAAACAATGGCGTTGTCAAGTATTGCAATTTAAACCAACTTTTCCACATTATTCCAAATTGTAAACACAATCACCCACCATACATTACCTCAACAAGCCAATCAATAAGAATTGCACGCATGCTGGAATTAATGTCTTTCTGGACTCTTTCCATGAAGTCTGTGGAAGGCCTTTTCTTTGCCTAATATTCCCGGAGAGAGAAAAAGAAGAAAGAAGAAAAGAAAGAAACGCAAGAAAAAGAAAAATAGAGTAAGAACCCATAATGTTCAACATAGGCAAAGAATGTTAAAAGTGTGTATTTATTTAGTAATGCCCACTAAACAATGCATAAAACAAATATACATGTCTAACCTCAGATGCTCGCAAGTGCTTGTAAATGTCACAAGCCATGGTTGCACATAATTGTGGGTCCATGAAATTATCATCAACATCAACAATCTCATCATCTGTTAACACTCCCACAACTATGTCTCTCTTGCAAATATTTTCTGTGAATATAAAGAAGAGTAAATGACTTTAATACACACATAGTTGCAATCAAGTTGCTAAACAAAGAATAACATTCAAAATCTAGTAAAAGGAAGACAGCAAAAACCGCATCAATAAGTAGACAGATCGAAAATTAAAACCTGGTTCCTCCACGTGCTCTGAAATGTAGAGTTTGCTACATGTCTTCCTCTCGATAGAATCTACTGATACTATGTCATTGTTGTCTACATATTCAACGTCTGGACTCTTCAAAGAATCACAAGTGGACATAGTTTCATCCAAAGAAAATGAACCATCTGACTCAGGAGGAGAAATATCCATGCTGCATGGGGCAGGAGGAGCAATAACCCTAGAGAGATCATTGCCTTTTATGAAAGAAGTACTCTTACTGGAAACGACCACACTTGGTTTCAGATTCAAGGGTGCTGGCAAGGTACTTCCAGAGAAGCCTGCATTATTGTTAATGCAAGTAGACGATACCTTCTTGGCATTGGCAAATTTAGTTGCGCAAGGTACCTTTGAATACAAAATTTGATTAATCATTTGTCTCAATTAAAAAACAAGTATATTTCTAACAGTGGAAGCTGAAATAAAATGTTTATGCCCAACACAAAAAAGGGTGAAAGAGCCAGAGAGTAGATTGAAGAACAATTGGACATCATATTGAATGAAACCTATCCAACTTCCTTCTCATATTATTGAAAGCAAATATCCAACTCTTAGTATGAAATTTCTATTGTAATAATGAAAAAATCACTAAAAGGGTTTTTACTCAAATAATGCTAAAAAGATTAATACATTTTACAATTGTATTACTCAATCGTTGAATCAAGATATACTCAAATAAAATCATTCTCGGAACAAAACAGGAGCATCACTGCCCAAAAAGCTCAATTGCTGGTTGAAAAGATCAGTTGAAGAAATAATTACTCAAGCTCCTTTATGAAATATGTGCTTAGTAGTTAATAAATAACAGATTTACATATTTGAACAAACAATTACAAACTCAACTTCTAATGAATAAGATGAAGAATATTCAATTTAAATTTCTGCATACTACACTGACAAAGTTTACGAAGTTTGAATTGCATGTCATATATTCCTGTGTCTTGTCATTCAACATTTTTTTATTACACATTTTCCACATGCTTAGTCAGAAAGTTGGCCCCTTTTTTTATACTTCAACCAATTCATAATAATACAATGTGCCAACTGATTGACGATTACTTCTTGGATTAGTTTGTAATAAAAATAAGGATGGGTTAATTTCTGTTCCTTTCTTTCTTTTCTAGTGTTCTTAAAGATATTTATTTCTTGTAATAGTAGAACAAAATCTATAAGATGCTGCAAAATGAAAGAAACAACTCAATTTCTTATTATGCTCACATTGATATGTATACAGGTGTATCTAATCAAATCCCATGATTATAGCATAAATCAATTGATCATATACAAGAGATTACATAAGCCAAATTATATACAAGAATACACAATCAAATCCCATGATTTTTGGACGAATGGAGAGAGAGAGAGAGAGAGAGAGAGAGAGAGAGAGAGAGAGAGTCACATTAGTGGCTGTCTATATTTATATGCAGCTGTGTAATTAACAGTTTCTTATATCATTTGTTAGTTTGAGTTCTATGAAAACGTGAAATCTCTGTTGTTTTGTGAACTTGTCTTCTTTGAAAATGGTCCTACATTGATTTAATAGGACAAAACATTTTGAAAAAATGACATTTACCGAGACACAAAGAATTAGTTAAAAAAATATTTAAAAAATAAAACAATTTTCAGAAAGCAAAGCAGAGTCTTTAATTAATAATATATCATACAAAAATACATAATTGTCAAACATATTCAAGATCATCAATATCACTGATCATTCTACACACCAAAATAAATTCCAAACAAATTCAACTAAATTACAACATGATCAAGAAAAAAATTATCATTTTAAAAAGAAAAAGTATAAAGAACAATAAAGAAACGAACTCATGCAGAATCAAGTTATAACCCAAAATTAAACCTATAATCAATGAAAGGAACAAAATGTATACCATATTCGACGACCCGGAAACCAAACCTCGCGATCCACTCTGAGAGCCGCCGTGTCTCTGATTCGTCACATTAGCAAGCGCCGCCCTCTTCTTCGCCAAATGCGGCGGCACCGCCATGACCTTCCCAAGATTCTCCGACGAAGACGCTTGCCTCTTCGCCACTGACGAAGACGAAGACGACGACGAAATCGAAGAACGCCGATTCTGAGTCGACATTACGAAAGAATGTTTGTTTATTTTCCCGGAAAGTCGAAACTTGTTCAGCCTTGTTTTCTTGCTCGCGAATTGAGCAAGAAAAAAGACCCAAAATTTATCGAAATTAGGGTTCTTGAATTCTAGGGTTGTTCTTATTGAAATTGAAGAGAAAGCACTAGAATCAGAGATAGAGAGAAATAAAAGTGAAGCAGAGGAAAAAAAAGATGCCTAGTTTTTTAGAGAGAGAAAGCGAGGGGTTTTAGAGAGAGAGGGGGGGACAGAGAGTACTGTTTGGTATTTAATCTTTGTTTATGGTGCTTTTGAGGCGGGCAAGGGTGTGATTTGAATTGCGAACTGATCGTGACCGTTGATTCCATTCGGTAATCGTTAGGAGCGGACATGTGTGGGGTCCACTGGTGGTGTATTTGAATTTTGAGTTCGATGTGGGTAAGAGGTTGAATGGTGAACGACCAATCAGATCGCGAGTCGGAGGCGAATTGTTCGTCTGTGTTGAGTCACGGGCGGTAATGGTAGGGTGTAAGTTTGAATTCGAATTTGAACGTTAAGTATAGATCTGTCTCTGAAGTGTGACAATGGCTACATTATCCCATATCACTAGTGCCAAGGAGCCAGGTATAGAAAATTGAAATTGAATGATCAAACAACAGGAATAAAGATTTGTAGCTCGAAACTTTTCCTCCCGAATCTTCCGAATATTCAAAATAACATCATTTTGGGCATTTTTTTTTTCTTCCTTTTTTTTCTTCCATTTTCCAGTCGTTTTTCCATTTTCCATTTTCGTCGCAGAGAGGAAGAGGGAGGGAGAGAGAGAGAGAGAAAGAGAAGAGAGGTTTGCCGATCGCCGTCGCAGCCCAGCTCCGATCGTTGCAGCAGTAGCTCGTCGCAGCCCCAGCCCCGCCTCTGACCGCCGTCGCCTTCGGCCCCACCTTCGCCTCCAGCTCGATTTTGTTGGCCCCCTCCCCTCCAGTTCTCCTTCTTCTTCCTCCTTCCTCCTTCTTCCTTTGATTTTCTTCTTCTGAAAAAAAAAATAAAAAAAATAAAATTCGGGGGATTTGGGGAGCTCAAATTCGAGCTCCCAATCACAATTGCAAGCAAAAGGCAACAAATCCAACAGAATTTTATGTACTTTTAAATTAGGTCTTAGCTTTCTAATTTTGTCAATCCAAACATATACTTGTTAAATTATCTCAGTTAAAATGTTTATAATAATATTTTTCGGTGTCATGTCTAATTCTTGTTAACAAATTTGAGAAAAGTTTTTCTTTAATACAAAAGATGGTCTTGAATAAAATAAAATAAAATAAAAAGTTTAAAAACTATGAGATAGGCTTAAAATTTTTGAGTAAATATTTAAATTTCTCTTGATTTGCATTTAAAAAGAAAAAATAGGTTACATATAATTTGTTTATTTATTGAAAGATTTATTTATAAATCCCATTTATAAAACTTATAACCCAATAAGTTCACAAAATATTCTTATATTTTATCTAATCTCATACATTTGAGCTTATATTTCAATATTTTATTTTTTCTATATTAGAAGTATTATGTGAACTATTTTACCCTTATAAATTTTTATTATACCATATTATAAGGACAAAGAAAAGTATTATTAGTTATATTTCATTTATGATATATATAAAATATTGTATATAAAAGTATTTTCTTTGTTAATGTGAGGGATTCACTTGATCAAAAATCTTTTTTTACCATTATTTTACAATAGAAAATGTTAATTATACATGTAGACCAATGATAGAGATGATGATGGACTCGCAACAGAGATGATGGTAAACCAGTGATGAACGATCGTTTTTTTTTTTTGCCATTATTATGTCTTTGTTGGTTTGTGTAATCACCGATATTGTATAGTTTATTCGTTGGTATTATATCGGAATTGATTATATACAGATTTTTCTTAAAATGTTTGTCAATATATAGAACTATTTAATAGTTTTTTTATATATTATTGGTTGATTTGTTGTATATTGATTACTTTTGGTTAAGCAATCATTTTTATTGTCATTAAACAATCAAAATAATCGATTTTCACTTTTTTAATTTTGTTTCGTATATTTACATTGCAGTGTGAATGTTTACATTTATATAAGGTTTTTTTTATTTTTTTTATTTTTAAGGCTAATTGTATGTTAATTGTAAATTGTGAAAATTCATATTGTATTTTGGTATAATTTTATCTTTTCAAAATTTAGTTATATGTTTGTTGTTTTTGTTAATATGCTTGTTGGTTGAATAATCATTTTTGTTACCATTGAAGAATCGAAATAGTCAATTTGCACTTTTTTTTAATTTTGTTTTATGTTTTCACATTACAGTGTGAATGTTCACATTGGTATGAAAGTAGTTTTTTGAGGGTAGTTATATTTTAATTGTAAATTGTAAATATTAACATTGTATTTTGATATGAGTTTTATTTTTTTGAAGGTTAGTTGTATGTTGTTATTTATTGTGAACATTCACATTGTATTTTGGTATATGTTTTGTTTTTTTGAATGTTAGTTGAATATTAATAGTCATATTAGCACAAACATAGTGTGTACATAGAGATGTGAATGTTCACTTTAATTTTGTAATACAAATAAGTAGTTGCACCCAATGTTAATATTCACACTCATGTAACATTGAGTATGTATATGGTTCCATGAGGAGATGTTATTTATCAACATGAATTTGTAATGTGAAAGTTTACATCAACATTTAGCGAGAGATTTTCAAAACGTAGATAATTTAGGATTTTAAGAATGTGAGAGATTTTTTATGTGAAATAAGGGAGAGATTTTTAAGTCAAGACATAATTTGGTGCCAGGATCAGCGCACCGTTTTGAGCATTATTGTTGAAATGGCTAGCTTTGTGGGTGGTAGGAGCGGTGAGCCTTTGAAAGGCGAAATCTTTGAGCTTGATGAGATAGCTAACTCGGGTGAAGGCAGTGGCCGAGGTACTGGGCAGCATAAGTTAATTCTAGCCAGCAGATACAAGTGAGACAGAGGTCTACACTTTGCCAGAGGGCACGAGTTTGAGTTAAGCCATAGGGCTTCATTTTGCTAGAGGGCAACAGCCAAGAGGGCTTCAAAGTTTGAGTTTGCTAGAGAGCAACAGCCAAAAGGGCTTCAGAGACTGAGTTTGCCAGAGGGCATCAACCAAAAGGCTTCAGAGACTGAGTTTGCCAGAGGGCATCAACCAGAAGGCTTCAGCAACTATTGATTTGCATTTAGTCGACAAGGGCGTCAACAACTCGAGTGGAGGAGGAAGTCATGATGCGACGACCCACTGCGAGTCAGCTCAGAGGAGCTTAAGTTTGCTCAGAGGAGCATTGGCAGAGAGGCCATTTGAAGAACATCGTCCAGAGGAGTCAGCTCAGAGGAGCATGAGTTAGCTCAGAGGAGCTTGAGTTTGCTCGGAGGAGCATTGGCAGAAAGGCCATTTGAGAAGAGGGCTTGGCATTTCAAGAGCATCGGCAAAGGGCAGAGTTAGAGACGCTCAGAGGAGCTTTGGCAGAGGCCATTTTGAGAGGGGAGCTTGGCTAAAAGAGTTAGACGTTGAAGGTAGGCCATCAACACGGAGGTGTTGGACTCATCAGAGGAGCCGGTACACGCACTGCAGCATCAGCTTTGTGCTACATCAACGAGGACGTTGATGGTTGGAGTGGAGGAGAGCGTCACAGGTTGCCTTGCAAGGCTAACTCTGTGACGTTTTGCTCGCGGTGGTGTGGCCATTGGAGTGCTCAAGAGTGGCCGTTGGAAGTGCCCCAATGTGGCCTAACATTGGCCCCAAGTAGCCCAAGGTACGTAGCCAGCAAACGGCAAAGCCACAGCCCATGCCAATAGCCAACCAGCGCTGCCAACAGCAGCAAATAGCGCTGCCAGCAGCAGCAAAATACAGCAGTAGCAACTAGCAGTGGTAGCCAACAGTGTAGAGTTTTGGCGCTTTGGTTCGGCACTCAAATGAAGGAGTTTTGAGTTGAAATTTTTATGGTAAAGAGGTATTGAGGGAAGTGTTTTCCCGACCAAGTTTCGTGATTTTTCTCAATTTGTGAATTTATGAAAAATCATTATGACTCCTCAGACATGTATGATGTTTCTTCCTGCCAGAGGGCAAATTGCTTAACAAGCATATATAAGGGGGTATGGTGTGCTACCTACCTACCTCCCCGCCTAAACTGGGCTTCAAGTGAGCAACCTTGGGGCAACTCAAGGGCGGGCTTTAGGCATCCAGAGGGGTGTCTAGAGTCTCCACGTGGGTTTGGGAGCCCCGTGGACGGTGCAATAATGTAAGCACTGCGCGTGTCCTCCTGAGGGGAGGTCCACTACGTTGTTTCCATTATGCCACGCAATATGGCATCTTTGGAACTCGTTTTGGACCGAATGGGCTATCGAGGCACCACTAAAGGCCTCGTGTGCCAACTCAAGTGCTTGGTTTGGGTTCAATCTTGCACGAGGGGATCCCGTGGCTTAAGCTAAGCGGTTGGACGGCAACACCGCATATGTGGGCTATCGAATAAAGGCATCAAGCTACGTATTGGCTATGTCCATTGAGGGACTACATTATGCTACAAGCAAGCTACGGATTGAGATGTTGCCTTACTCATGCTACACGTTGGTGCAACGCTAAGGTGCGCAATGGCCTTAGGTGGAATCTAGCACACGTATTGGCACGAGGATTACGCCGTGGGCAAGAGATTGACCCTCGGTGGCTTGTGGGCTTCGCATGACCAAGTGGCCATCTAATATGCATCTATTGAGGCATGCTTGACCCTGTGACACTTCGAGATGCTATTAAAGACCCAACGTGCAATGTTGGCTGGTCGGCTAAGTTGAGGACCTTCGCTAGCACATTGTTGTGTGGCTAGGCACCTTGATGACATAAACCTAAGTTGGGCGAGCACCTTGCTTGAGGTAAGCTTGGCGCTATGAAGCGACTTATGCCATGCTTGGTGCACTTGAGGCGTTATGCTTACTTGTGGCATCTGGGTGAAGACGGAGCTTCCTTATGAAATTGTTTTGCTTGACAAAGCATTGGGCCCTAATGTTCAAACGGGTGAGACCATCAACACTCGATTTGTCAATGAGCTATGGCGGGCTTAAACTTGGTGGAGTTTGAGTGCCACACGGGCAAAAATTGATCCGCTGCGCCTCTAAAGTAGTCGGCCCGTGACAGTTGGTATCAAAGCTAGATCACTCATTTGGGGTGAGCTCGATCTAGAGCAGACATATAGCTATCTTGTGATATCATTCTTCCGTGGACCCCGATGCCTCTGTTTGAAGGAGTTATGCATGAAACTCATCCTGGGGGATGTGTATGACATCCTAGACTCTAAACAAGACCGCCGTTGGTTTTTTGGTCATGTTTGAACCGTGGGAGTTGATTGGTGATGTCTTGGGGTATCCGTAGTTATTGTGCTATTCTTCAGCGATGCCTTGAATGCAGCAACCGTTCTTGAGGGTGCGAATTGAACAGCATTGTGGCATCTAGTGTTTCCTTGCTAACTTGGTGTTTCTCTCTCACTTTGTGGACTTGGTGAGCATTTCTACACTGTGGGCACATTGTGGCGTGAGTATGCTACATTTGTGGACGGGTTGCTTCCTAACCAGCAGGGTTGGCATGATTGTGTTATGTTGTTGGCTACATGGGAAGGGAGAGTTTTTCTTTACGGAATAAGGAAGAGATTCTCCCTATAATGAGAAGATTTTTCCTGAAATGATGAGAGATTTTCTCCATAGAATAAGGAATTGTTATTATTTTTTATTGTGTATTAATTTCAAAATAGAACAAAAAGTAGGAAGGGTGATTTGGTATATCACACCAAATACGACCTAATAAAATACTAAAAAGAATATAAGTTAGATAGAATATAAGTCTTAAGAATGAGATTTACTAAAAAAACTCCCTTGTTTATTTGGTAGAATTTTGTTTCTTTTATACCAAGCTCGAACACCAGCCACCTCAACTTTTTTTTTCCCCTAAGATACTGGGAGTATTTGTTATAGCTTAAATAACCTACTTGTAGCATATTTTAATTTAGGAGTTTGTATTAAAATGCTTGGTGCAATTTTTATATGCAACTTATTAAGTAGAAATAGTTTAAATAAGTTGAAAAAAAAATATTTTTCTAAAAGTTTAAAAAGATTACTTTTAAATTCTATTTTCTTGTTATTAATTTTTAAATTATAATAAGTTGAACCAGATAGCACCATTTCAGGGCTGTTCACGTATGACATTGCAATGGTGAAAAAATGACTTGTTTGTGAATAATTTTCTTTTTTCATTGAACTATAAAAATTCCTACGTATAAGGTATAAATAGACTTTTTTTAACTCTGTTAAAAATTAAATTAAATGTTAACCCAATTAACGGTGTGAATGGCACACTTTAATCTAAAACTCATAAAGAATTAGGTTACATATAGGGGTATAAAATCAGTTCACCGGTCTATGGCCTACCCGAAGTTTGCTCGCGACCCAGAGCAGCTCGGCTATAAAATGTTAGTTATAAAATATAATATATAAATATAAAAAATTATTATTTTTAGTATTTTCTTTACCTTAATGTGAGGAATTCACTTGGCAAACAAATCCTTTTTCTACCATTGCAATGTCATATGTGAACAACCCTGCAATGGTGCTGTTTGGTTCAACTCATTATAATTTAAAAATTAATAATAAGAAAATAAAATTTAAAAGTATTCTTCTTAAACTTTCTAATAATAAATTTTTTAAACTTATTTAAACTATTTCTACCTAATAAGTTGTATACAGAAATTGCACCAAGCATTCTAATACAAACTCCTAAATTAAAATACGCTATAAGCAATTTATTTAAGCTATAACAAACACTTCCAGTATCCTTTTAAAAAAAAAATAATGGAGGTGGCTGATGTTTGAGCTTGGTATAGAAGAAACAAAATTCTACCAAATAAACAAGGGAGCTTTTTTAGTAAATCACATTCTTAAGACTTATGTTCTATCACTACAAGAAATGTCACTTTTGGCTACCAAAATATTGGTCGCCAAAAGTCCAATATTTAGTCGCCGAAACCATTTAGCAACTAAAATATTTTGTCGCCAAACTCGTCGCCTATACCCTGTCGGCGATAGTATTGGCGACTAAACTATTTTTGGTCGCTGAAAGTGAACGTTTTGGCTACTAAATTTTCGTTAGTCGGCAAAGGTTATGTTTTGGCGACTGAAATATTAGTAGCCAAAAGTAAGCATTTGGCTACGAAACTTTGAGTAGTCGGGAAAGGGGATATTTTGGCGACTAAATATTTAGTCGCAAAAAGTGTTCAAATAAAATTAATTAAATTTTCAGCGACAAAAACTTTTTGTCGTAGATAAGTTTTAGTCACAACATTACTACATTTAGGGACTAAAGAATTTAGTCGCCAAAAAAATTATTTTTCATTTTATTAAACTTTTGGCTACTAACCATTTGGTAGCCGAAAGTCTTCATTATATTTTTAGCTACTAAATTTTTAGTCACCAAAAATCTTTGGGTTCTTTATGGCTACCAAATATTTAGTCACTAAAAATATGATTTCCTTTTTGGCTACCAATTGGTTAGTCACTAACAAATTCACTTCTTCTTTTTTTTTCGCTACTAAACATTTAATGGAAAAAACTTTATTTTGTGTTTTTTTTTATTATAATTAATTTCTTCACAACCTGTATTTATTTCGTGTAACCTGCACCCTGTATTTAAACAAAATAATACATATATCTATTTCTATTTCGTTTCAACAATACAAAATTTTGATCTTTTAACATCAAATTCTATACAAATCTGAATTATCCAACCCAAAATAATAATTCCATACAAACACAAAATCATACAAAAAAGATGTTCTCTGTACAAAAAATTCTACATCAAATGTCATGTACAGAATATTTTGAAGGTGTAAACATGATGGGAAAATTAAATTTATTTACTAAAACACTTGCTTAATTTAACAATGAAGCCATTGATCTAAACGCTTCTCATCCTTCAAGCTTGCTTCATATAGTTTGGTACCTTTCTTTCTGAAGACACCAACTGCAAAATAATGCAAATGTAGTAATGCAATCAGAAAATCGAGAAATGGAATGGAAAGATGCAAGAACATTTTCCAATACACCCATTGCCCACGTCTTATAAAACATTGTAATAATCGCACCTTCAAATATAGTAGGAGGCTAAAAATCATTAAGTGATCTATAAGTAAATCCACAACTATCAATCATTAATCTAAGATGCAACAAAATTTGGTATTTTCTCAAGCATATCTTAGCAGTCAAAATCATTAACGCATAACTAAAAAATATATATCATTTGACCATATTACTACAAATATTCGATTAACGTAATTTTTTTTAATAGTAGTCAATGAGCCTTGCATAATAAATAATTTAAATTATTAAAATCGTCTGAAATGGACTCAGTCAAGCTCTCACAGCAGCTTGTTGAATTAGATGTGCTCAAGTTTAGACCAAGTAGTAGAAATGGGTCTTCAATATGCAGAATGCCCAAAATTGACTTCTTTTCATATGATTAAACTAACCAACACATTCAAATAAGTACAAGAATCTGAGTGAGTTAGAGCATAAAATTGTCTTCAATCCACCTAGTTCCAACTAAATATGAATAAAATATATGGGGATTCATCAACGAATGAGAATTTAACCACAACATATCTCATCAATAAATGCATACAAACAAACACAATGGTGAGATTATATCCCAATTTTTGATGACCATGTTCCATGGGGCTTGGCTAATTATGCAGTGGTTTGATTTGCTATTAAGGTCTATCTCTCTAATGATCTTCATTAATGTCTATCTCTCAATAAAATCACAATACTCTGTAACAGAGTTACAATGGTGTACATATATTGGTGACCATGTTCAATTGTGAAAGCAGATTGAAACAGATTCAAACACTCCATGTTCCAATTGTTTCTGATAAATTTGTCACTTGAGCATAGAATCAAACACTTGGTGGGCAAAAAATTTAACAATCCACATATCAAACAAACAATCACCTAAACCAATGATCCAAATTCAGAGTTTATGATCTAAATTTTCTAAATAATAATAGACCATAGATAATGAACCCAACAAAATACTAAAACCCAGATGAATTAAGCAAATGACATTACTAATCCGTAAAAAAATAAATGAAAACCTAGAAGAGTGGGCATGGTGCAAGAAGCGACGGGCTTAGGCGACTTCTTGACCTCGACAAGGCACGTACGACAGTTTCCGGCAATGGAGAGGCGGCTATGGTAGCAGAATCTGGGAATTATCCAAAAAAACTACAAATCAAACTCCTACTATTAATATACCCATTTTAGAAACCCATTCAAAAACATATAGAAGATAAGAGAGATAGATAGCGTCTAGAAATTGGAGAGAGAGAGAGAGAGAGAGAAACCAACTTACCTGGTGAGAATGTAATAGTCGGCGGTAGCTACTTTGGATTTCAGGCGGTGGCGACTTTGGATTTACACAAAATCGTCCGTGAGGGAGGAGGAATGAGAAGGAGTTGTGTGTGAGAGTGAGATGAGAAACGGAGAAGGGTTAGGGCAAAATTTTGGGGGGAATCCCCAATTTGAGAGGGAATTTCAAATTAAGATAAAATTTTGTGAAAATATTTGCTGCTAATTTTTTTAGAGATGTGAAAAATAGATCAGGCTTGTTAAATTAATATTTTTTAATTTTATTTATTGTTTATACTTTTTACTTTATTGGAGTTTTATGACTCAGTTTGTGAAAAAAAAATTACAAAATTTAGAAATATTTAGAAAGTATAAATTTAAAAATAAGTCTTACAAATTAGATTTATTTACTCATAAGTTATGAGTGATTTTTTTTTTACACACTTAGCCCTTGTTTTGATAATGAAATTTTTTTAAAACTTTTTAAATATATGTTTTGTGTCTGTAAAATGATTATTTCATTAGTACTGGTAATAATATTGAAAAATTTATTAAAATGATAAATAATTGGGATATTTTGTCTTTTATTTGTGAATTTTGATTTATTCTTAATTTATTAGTGTTATTGAAATATGATGATGTAAAAAGTATAAATAGTTTAATTGTACTTTTTAAAAATAATAAATTTATTATTAAAAATTAAATTCATCAGACTGACCTGTAACTATGCCTTTAAATTTTTGCAATGTAAAACTATCGACAAACAGACAATAACAAGTTGCCCATTTTAGCATACCTTTCGCGTGAGGGCCCAATTATTAAAAGATGTGTTCAACCCATCAAATGAAAGCCGACTGCTTCTTCCATCTCAAAATAATAGTCTATTTTTAGAATTTAATTTCTTTTTATAATACAATTATTACATTTTAAAAATATTATTTTTTCAAAATTACCTTTTGATAGTATATTTTTTTAGAAATATCAATTGTCATAATTGTACTTTTTGTATTATTAATGGATTTAAAAAAAGGACAAAATAAGAAATTCATATTATTTTAATAATTAATTTTTTTAAAAAATTAATATTTTGAGATAATAAAAAATAAAATAAGATATTAATATTTTTGGATGGTGGGTGTACAACCTCTTCATAAAAATAAAAACAAAAATAAAAAAAAAATAAAATAAAATAACTATTTTGTTTAGTCAAATTTTCAAGTGGAGACTAATGGTATTGTTGTTAATAAAATAAAATAACTATTTTGTTAATTTTTTTATTTTCATTCGGCTACCAAAAAATTTAGTAGCCAAAAGTAGGTCTATAGCGACTAAAAGGAATTTTGTTGCCGAAACTGAACATTTGGTGACCAAAATTTTGGTCGGCAAAGATTAAAAATTAATTTTTTTATTTTCATTCGGCTACCAAAAAATTTAGTAGCCAAAAGTAGGTCTACAGCGACTAAAAGGAATTTTGTCGTCGAAACTTAACATTTGGCGACCAAAATTTTGGTCGGCAAAGATTAAAAATTAAATTTTTTATTTTCATTCGGCTACCAAACAATTTAGTAGCTACAGGTACCTCTACGACTACTAAATTTTCTTTTAGTCGCCAATTGTGATATGTTTAGCTACTAAAAATTTTTTTAGTCGCCAATTGTAATATTTTTAGCTACTAATTTTTTTTTAGTCGCCAATAATCAACATTCCCCTACTAAAAAAAATTAGTAGCTAAAAAGTTGACTTTTGCCGACTAATATTATTTTTGGTAGCCAATTCCGTGACTTTTGGCGACTAAATTGTTTTTGGTAGCCAAAAATGGTCGGCAAAAATGCATTTTCTTGTAGTGTATATAACTCATATTCTTTTATAGTATTTCATCAGGTCATATTTGGTGTAATATACCAAATCACCTTTCCAACTTTCTGAGTTGGTTTCTATTGAAATTAATACACAATAAAAAATAATAACAATTCCTTATTCTATAAAGAAAATCTCTCATCATTTTAGGGAAAATATTCTCATTTTAAGGAGAAAATCTCTCATATATTCCATTGAGAAAAACTCTCACTTATTTTAGGGAAAAAAATCTCTCTCTTATTTCACATAAAAAATCTCTCACATTCTTAAAATCCTAGGTTGCATTTGGTAGAGGTTTTTAAATATGATTTGAGAGTAGGAGTTGTATTTTGAGTTTGTAAGTTTTGGAATTATGATTTGAGTGTAAAAAATTTGTTTGGTGAAAGAGTTTTGAATTGAGTGGGAAATTTTTGATGTGACATATGATATTTGATACAAAAACTTACAACTCATAATCAAATACACGACTTAAAATTCTATTAGAACTCATAAAAAATTAAAAAATATTTTTTTCGAATATATAAAAATTAATATGTGTCAATTGCAAATTAAAAAAAAAATTACTATTCCGGTCAACCGGGTGAACGTCCGGTGGGACAACCGGTTAGTCCAAATTTTTCCGCCTAAGACAGAGTTTTCAAAATTGAATGTAGAATTAACTTTGGAAAACCGTAAACAAACATGAAATGCAAATAAAGGGGTAGAATTAACTTTGGAAAACCGTTCCAAACACAACCCTAAATTATCTACCTTTGGAAAGTCTCTCACTAAATGTTGATGTAAACTCTCACATTACAAATGCATGTTGGTAATACACTCAATGTTACATAAGTGTGTGAACATTAACATTGGGTGCAACTACTTATTTGTATTATAGAATTAATGCGAACATTCACATCTCTATATACATGCTATGTTTGTGCTGGTATGACTACCAATATTCAACTAACATTTGAAAAAACAAAACACATACCAAAGTACAATGTGAATGTTCACAATAAATAATAAACATACAAGTAATCTTCAAAAAAATAAAACTCATATCAAAATACAATGTGAATATTCACAATTTACAATTAACATACAACTACCCTTAAAAAAACTACATTTATACCAATGTGAACATTCCCACTGCAACGTGAAAACATAAAACAAAATTAAAAAAGTGTAAATTGACTATTTCAATTGTTCAATGGTAATATAAATGATTATTCAACCAACAAATATATTGACAAAAATTACAAACATACAACTAAATTTTGAAAAGATAAAATTCATACCAAAATACAATATGAATGTTCACAGTTTACAATTAACATACAATTAGCCTTAAAAAAATAAAAATAAACTGAACTTATACAAATATGAACATTCACGCTGCAACGTGAAAATACGAAACAAAATTAAAAAAGTAAAAATCGATTGTTTCGATTGTTTAATGACAATAAAAATGATTGCTCAACTAAAAAGTATAGTAACAATCAATATAAATATACAATAAATCATCAAATAATATATAAAAATTTATTAAATAGTTCATATATATTGACGCACATTTTTAAAAAAATCTATATACAATCAACTCTAGCATAATACTGGCGAATAAACTATAAAATATTGATGATTATACAAAACCGATGAAGAGACTACGGTTTATGTATAATAATGGCAAAAAAAATGATTGTTCATCACTAGTTTACCACTATCTCTATTGCGAGTCCATTATCACCTCCATCATTAGTCTACATGTATAACTAACATTTTCTTCCAAATGTATAATGTCTAATAATGGTAACAAAAAAAAAAAAACGATTGTTCATCATTGGTTTACCACTATCTTTTTTGTGAGTCCATCGTCATCTTTCTCATTGGTCTATATATACAACTATAAAAATTCCTACATATAAGGTATAAATAGACTTTGTTAATTAAAAAATAAAATTAAATGTTAACGTAATTAGCGGTGTGAATGGCGCACTTTAATTTAAAACTCATAAAGAATTAGGTTACATATAGGGGTGTAAAAATCAGTTCACTTGTCCATGGCTTACCCGAAGTCTGCTCGCAACCCAGAGCAGCCTGGCTAAGCTTGAGCCCAGGCCCTAACCTTGGGCCAAGCCATGTGTTTTGGGGTCCAGCCTGGCCTAAAGCCTGCCCAAGCCAAGGCCCAATGTCATTTTTTAAGTTATTTTGGGGGAAAACAATAAAATTTTGGTAGAAAACAATTTTTTTAAAAAATAAAAAAATAGTTAGGGCCGGCATAGGCTGTAACAACCCTCGTCACTGTTTACCGAATAAGCACTGATTACCGATAAACTGAACCGATTATGACTGATAAGTGAACTGAATAAATTACTGAACTGACTGACTGAAATTGAAACTGAATTGATTAAGTTTATTTATTGTATTGCATATTCTATCTGTTTGATCAATTGATTATCTGTTTGAGTTTTTATGTCTAAACTGCAAATTGAAGGCCTTATCGGCGGCCGGATCGGAAACCGATTACTGTTTCATGATCATCGTGATTTATGTGATTTTATAGTATAACTATCTGAAAACTGATTTGGTATGCTTAAATTAAATTAAATATTGATGAATTGCATAAGTTGCCTTAATTACACCTTTGCCATTGTGAGTAGGCCTTATCCAAGCACTTGTGGGACTATCTTATTACACCCAAACAACATTTCATCAGCCAAGCTCCTTGCTCCCACCGAAGTAGAGAGAGAGAGAGAGTAAAGAGTTAGAGTGATTTCATCTTGAATTGCTTGGAAACTTGAAGTAATTGTAGAAGATTTGTGCATTTGAGCTTCCATACTTGTAATAGAAGGCCATAGGTAAGGAACTCAACCTCTTGATAGTACATTTAAGTAAATTCTTGCATGATTCATGTCTAATTGAGGAGCTAAGTCATGATTTAGTTTAATAATGTTGCATTGTAGCTTGAATCTTGCATGCATGTGTGCATTGATGAGTTTTGGGTTGATTTCATGTTAAGTGTTGCATGCATGTCCATGTTAATGTTAAGAACCATGATTTCACCTTGTTTTGAAAAGAATGAGCTCAATAGAGCATATTTTGAAGCCTTAAATTGATTTAAAGTCTTGCATGTTGTGTTTGAGTTTCATTCTTGAAAAATGGTTTGAGATTGGGTTTGAATTGAACACTCTTGGGCTTTGATTTCTTAAATTGAGTTTTAAATCATGTGATTCTATGTGTTTAAAAGAGTTTTCCAGGAAATGGGCCCAAGAGGATCGAATTGGGAGCATCAAAACTTGGTTTTTAGCTTGAATGTACAATCTGCATTTTCCAGATTTCTGTCTCCCGCTCGAGCGGGGAAATCATGCTCCCAGCACTTTGACCTGTTTTACTGTCCGCTCGAGCGGAGTGATGCGCGCTCGAGCGGAGAAATCGAGCATCCAGTACTTTGCATTGTTCACTAGTCCGCTCGAGCTGAGTATTGAGTGACACGCTCGAGCGGTGAAGTGGACGCTCGAGCGGGTACCTTTGTTTGCTTGTCCGCTCGAGCGGGGAAACTTGCGCTCGAGCGGAACCCTGTTTCACTGAAAATTTCTGAAACTGTTTTTTGTATACATCTTTGCATCCTCATTCCATCCTAGGCATTCTTAGGCCTAGTTTAAGACATCTTAATGAGGATATAGATGTAGAACACACCGAGGCATAATAGGGAGTTAATTATTCCATTTCCCAACTGTGTAACTCAGAGTGTGTTCAATCTGTTAACTGTTTAGGGTTGGCATTTCGAGGAGACGCTCTAGCTACTGATAGCCCAGAACTCTGTGAGTAACAATTGTGTAAAGATATGTTCAAATGATCATCTTTTGAATACTGATCTGAACTGTTTACTGAACCGTTACTGAACTGGTATTATTTACTGAATGAATGTATGTCTTTTATTCCTGAACTGTACTGTGGCATCCTTAGCACCTACTGTTTACTGTTACTGTTACAGAGATTTCTGTCGGTTTCCTCGTGGAACCACTACTGTTTACTGACTGATGGCCATCATTACTGTTCGGTCTTTTAAGACCTACTGTTACTGTTATGCTAATGGATGTACCATATATGACTGTTTACTGTACTGAACAACTGATATACTGATTGAATTGAACTGTTTTCATTACTGTAAGGACATTCATTCTAAACCCCTTTACGCTTTATGTTATTCACTGGGCTTTAGCTCACTGCTCATATATATATGTAGGTGTACAGGCACCGGATCAAAGCTAGAGGCGTCGGGGTAGATTCCCAGTTTTGTCAAGCCAACCAATGTGCCTCACTGCGAGGTTCCGAGCCTGTCTGCTAAGGCTTAGGGGTGTTTTAGTATTTCCCCTTTTTGCACTGTCTTACTGCTCTATAATGAATGTTTACTGTACTGTTGAGTGGGGATTAAGTCCCTGTACTGAGTGGCTGTATATATTGTACATACTGGTTGACTCAGACTGCATGAATGTATGAAAAATCTTTTGACATACAGACTGTCACAGCTCATTGGACATTATTTATTTATTGTATTGGCTTCCGCCAGGCCCTGTACTCTGTTTTTACGGTTTTACTGTCAAGAGGCCTTCGGTAATCTCGGATTACTGGCCGGTTACGGTGCTAAACCCATAGGGCCGGGTTTGGGTCGTGACATAGGCCCTCTCCAAGCTTAAGCCGAGGCCGACCTAAATCAAGGCCTGCAGTCCAGCTCACTATCCGATTTTGAGTGGGCTTAGACCTAAGCTTGGGCCAAGATTTTTCTCATGTGGGCCAGCCTGACCCACCCCGCAAATTGATGGGAGCTCACAAGGCCCAACTATGCGCCAGTCTGAATTTATACCCCTAATTACATATAAACATCAAGGAGCACTATCCACACATGAACTAAACAAGAAGATGGTAAAAATGAATTTTGGCCTTTTTTATTTTTCTCTTTCCACTACAATATATAAAAATTTTAAAGATCAAACTCTTTCATTTTCAAAGTAAAAATTTTATTGCAAAAAAATATTAGGAGACTAATTTATGTCGTCTAAAGAGTCGTTGCTAATAAACACACTTTTAGGGACAAAATAATTTTTTGTAAAAAAATTATTTTTTTAGACAAAAGTTTTTTTATCCCAAAAAGATAGTAATTCATTACTGAATGTCAAATTTGATTGTTAAGAACATAACAATGACACATTTGGGAACTAAGATATTTCACCCCTAAAAATTAATTTTTTCCGAAATTTGGGTATCTAAAACTTTAATTTGTTCTAGTGTTCTCTCTTCATTTTACTTTTTTTTTTTTGGTTCCCTCCCCTCTCTCTTCAATTATTTTCCTCTAATTTTCATAAATATCATTATAGTGAGTGACAGTTCAATTGATCATCACTAAGAAGGAAACGTGTGAGGATTACAATAGGGAAGAGTTAGTGGCTAAGGTTTTGAGAAAGTGGCAGAAATGGGTAGATGAAGGCGCGAGAGTGACAAGAATGGGTGGGGAGGGATTTTAGAGTGGCGAAGAGGGTAAGGGTGGCGGCCGACGATCAAGACTGCTAATTGGAGATACATAGAAAAAAAGACTCAAGAAAGGGAAAGAAGAAGGCATATGGGGTAATTTGGTAAATTCAAAGGGTGCTTTTCACCTATTTGTAATTTTCTTTTATGCTTCCATTACAGCTTGCTAATTTTCAGACCCTTCCCACCAATTTGCAAATTATTTTCCCGTGTTTAATTTCTCTTAAGTTTAACTTTACAACAAGATAAGGAAGCCCCTTAATTTACTCAAAATTTACTAACTTTCACGTGACAACCATCTCAAAGTGGAAGCGTTTAAGGAAAAAATATAGTTCCAATTAATTAAGTTATCAATTTGTTATTATTATATAGAAATAAGTAGAGAAAATAGGTATGTAATTTTTCTCTCTCAAAATGTGTCTTGGGATTATAGCACCATGATACATAGAACTAAAAAATAAAATAAAATAAATACGTGCTCCAAATATATATATATATAATTCTGTTTGGTTGAGTTTTTAAAATTTGTGTTCTAATTTTTCTTCAAAAATTAGAAACTAATTTGACAAAAATATATATTAAAAAACACATTTTTTTACCAAACTAATTTATTTTTAGATTTTTTTTTGAAAATTCAAAAAATAAATTGAATCAAAAATCTTGATACGGGTTCATTGATTTTTTAATCAAAATAAAATAAAAAATACTGATATTTAAAGATGAATTTATTATTTTTGTAAATTGTTTAACTTAATTAATTGGTAATCACTTATTTATGTGAGGCTTTTTTTTTTTTTTGGCTATGTACTTAAGTTCATATGAGTAATATAGATTGATAACTTAATTAATTGAATTATGTTATGATTAGGTTATTGCATATATATTTTTTCTTTTTAAATAAAAACAACATTCATATTGAGGTGCGCTGTCATGTGGACAGTTGATAAATTTTTGAATAAATTAGGGAGACTCCCTAGACTTATTGTTAAAATAATTGAGAGAACTTGAGAGGCCTGTGACGCCCACTATAAGTTCCGTTTCGATGATGCAAGTCGTTTATTTTGGAGGACTCTTTGTGTATATCATCCATAGAAAAAAGGGCAATTTTTAAGTATGCAAGTACATATCATATATACTTGCATAAATTCTCACAAATATACGTAAGTTATCTCACAAAATCGCATAAGTTCTCACAAATATATGTAAATTGTGACTTCTTAAATTTTTATAGGTTAACTTATGTATATTTATAAGAATTTATGTGATTTTATGATATAAGTTATGTATATTTGTGAGAACTTATACAAGTATATATGATATGCACCTTGTACACCTAAACACTTTCCAAACATATGTTAATTCGATAATTGTAATATTTTCAATATCGTGTTTGTCTCCAAAAAAAAAAAAAAGTCAATTTTTTTAATATATTTTTTAGAGACAAAACACAATAAAATGAAAAAAAAAAAATTACAATTATCAAATCGATTAAATTTTTTTCATAAATGATATACATAAAAAAATTTACAAAATAAATAATTTAAATTATCCAAATGAAACATAACACATTCAAATGCCTTCCAGATTTTTAAAATTTATATTTGAACTTACCTTTCTCTGGTACATTATTTTCTCAAAAAATATCAGTCCAGTTTTTGTGGTCTGGGTCAACAGGCATCAGAGTTTAAACCATTGGGTAAGCTCCAAGTTGCTCAATTAGAGCCCAGCCCATCCTATGCATGCCCATATATGATATGTACCTCTTCTTCCCAATTAAAGCGGGAAAAAAGCACCAGAGAGAGAGAGAGAGAGAGAGAGAGATGGCGCCACTCGTACAGAGCTCCCAGCCATGGGTCGAGAAATAGTACACCTTCTCTTCCTCATATCACTCTCCTTTTCATTTCTTTTCATACATTGTAACCATTTATATATACACATATAATAATTTCGATTTTCATTTTGGTTTCGGATTGATATCACAGTCGACCCAAGCAAGTGAAGGACGTAGCTCACCAGGACGAAGTCGTTCGTGTCCTCACAAACACCCTCGAGACCTCTAATGTAAGTCTATTACTCTCCCAAACCCCCCAAAATACCATCTTTACATTTCTTCTTGTTCAACTGAAAAAACCCTAGTTTGATAATTTGCAATTGGGTTTTTCTCCCCCATAGCTATGGGTTGGAGTGAACGAGATTAGTGGAAATTTTGGGTTGGATAGAAATTTGAGTGAAGAAGTGGAGGGAATTTTAATGTATTTTTTTACTCAAATTTAGCTTTGAGAAAAAGTGTTGGAAATGCCCTTAACTGGCTGTGAAGGAATCAAAGATTGCTCTGACAACAACCATAAATTTGAATATATGTTTGGTCTGATTTTTTTAGCTTCTGTTTTTGTGCAGTGCCCGCATATGCTGTTCTATGGTCCTCCCGGAACAGGCAAAACCACAACAGCCCTCGCCATAGCGCACCAGCTTTTTGGGTACTCCGCTGAATTTCGATTTATAATTATATTTGCTTCGTGACAAATATTGGTGAACTGTTCTTGACTATAGACATCTATTAACTGGTTACTGTGTAGCTTTCACTTCTTATAATATTGTTAGTAGCTATGGGTTACTAAATAATGGTTGAGGGAAAACGGTATGGTTTTCTCTCGTAAATCTTGATAATTCAAATGTACCACTCTTTGATTCACATTAGATGATTTATAGCATTCTGTGAATACTAATTATCTGATTCATTCTACAACATTTTTGGGATGAATTGTGGTCTTGCTTTCTCTGAGTCACACAATTTCTTTGACAGACCTGAACTCTACAAATCTAGAGTGCTGGAGCTGAATGCAAGTGATGACCGTGGGATCAATGTAGTTCGCACAAAAATAAAGAACTTTGCTGCTGTTGCTGTAGGTTCTGGACGTCAAGGGTATACGGTCCTATCTTGTGATCACTTTGTTTTGCTCATATTAGTTCATCCCAGCTTAATTTCTATTCTTTTGGATGTCTTTTCTATACTTAAGGGGTTATCCTTGCCCACCTTTTAAGATAATTATCCTAGACGAGGCAGATTCCATGACTGAAGATGCTCAGGCAAGTTTGTTATTTGTTGGCATTTACTAATTCAACATTGTTCATTGTTGTAATATGAACGTTCAAAGGCTTCCTTTTACTTTACAGAACGCTTTGCGGCGTACCATGGAAACATACTCTAAAGTCACAAGATTCTTTTTCATTTGTAATTACATAAGCAGGTGCTTTTTCTTCTTTTTTATTTTTTATATATTAATTATTTTCTCTTGCCGCTGACTGAAAGTTTTCCTTTTTCTTTTTCCCATGTGCTTTATGTGTGTGTGTGTTGGGGGGTGGGGGCTTAGCTATGAGAAGGGGATGATTTATGTTGGGGCACCCAAAAAATATGCAAATGTGTCCTTTTGTAAAGAGCTTGAGAACTTCGTAACTTACATGGTTATGCTCTATATAGGATTATAGAGCCGCTTGCTTCTAGATGTGCAAAGTTTAGGTTCAAACCACTTTCAGAAGAAATCATGACCAGTCGTATATTGCATATTTGTAATGAGGAAGGCCTAAATCTGGATACAGAGGTGTGGATCTAGTCATTAGAAGTTTGTTTTGGAAGCAGTGGCTTATGCAAAATTGCATTCTTTGTTAATGAGGTATGTTTGGTTTACAATTGTAGGCTCTTTCAATGTTGAGTTCCATCTCACAGGGCGATCTTCGTCGGGCTATAACATACTTACAGGTAAGAGGAGGTTTGCACATTCCCATTTTGTGTACCGAGTTTCCTGTATGTTAACTTTGATATTTGTAATAATGATAAACTAAAGTTGTGTGTATAAATGAATAGGTGCATTTTCTGTAGATATGCTGTTTGTTTTCATGCCACAATCATGATCACAGAACATGTTAAGCCTTTTGATGTGCCACATTTATTAATCATTCTAATTAAGAATTTAAAATTCGATCTTGTTTGGTGATTTTGAAATTCTAATCATTCTGTAGATATGCTTTTTGTTTTGTTATTAGTTCCAAGTACAACTTTTACTGTGGAGTTTCAAATTTATTTCTCATGCCTGAATAAAAATTGACCTTCTGCATTTTTGTTGTTACAGGGAGCTGCTCGCCTCTTTGGATCATCTATTTCTTCCAATGACTTGATCAGTGTGTCAGGGGTAAGTTAGTAGCATTGAATTTTATTATTATTATTTTATTTTTCTAATCCTGCTCTTGGAGTTTTCTACATGGAGAAGATATTTTACAAGGCTCAAAGATTTTAAAATGATTAGTTTTGGGGAAAGAGTTCTTTGAACCAGTAATTAAAATTATTGGCTGCATTGTGCATTGTGCTTCTTTTTTTTCTTTTTTTTTTTGACTTTTGCCATCCTACATTCCCTATAGTTGTCAGTATGAAGGAAGATGCAAATATGTCCTCACTGTTGGAAAGGTGGTTTTAGTATTTTACTCTTTGGACATGCTTTTTCTGCTATTATCCTGGAAATCCTCGAGGAACCATCAAATCTTTTTTGTGTCTAATTTGGCAGAGTCTACAATCTTACATATAGGACTTAGATCCTGCCAGGTGTAGGTTATGGTTGGATAGAAGAACTCTGAATCTGATTTGCTTTAGTTTGATAGAATTGCTCTTCTCTCCCGATGAATCTTATCTAGTATGAAAGTGTCAATGTTGCCACTCATCAGGGTATGTTACAAGGTAAGTTTTGGTCTCATATTTGGATCACCTTGATGACACTTGTTTAGCATCCTCTTGAGACCAGTAATTTTAATGTTCTGGTTTTCAAAAGCTGTGTAAGGGATGGTGAGGGGGAGTGGCTTTTGGGAACGGTGCCCCTGTGTAGGGGAGTTCGAGATGAACAGTGATTAAGAGAGTGATTAGAGAGGCAAAAGTATGTTAATGGTCCAACAAGGTCGGAATGGCTGAAGAAAGGAGTCAACAAAATCTGGAAAAAATGGAGAATGAATAGTTGGGTGAGAGCGGAGCAAGTGGTTTAAGAAGAAGAGAATGACAGTGCACAAATGGGCAGTATCTCCCTAAATTCCCAAAAATCCTCTTCTTGGACATTAAAAAATAGGTCCTATTTATAGGCTTTTCCTTTGCACCAAAAGGATACCAAGTGGTCAAATAAAGTGAAGATATGTGTCCCTGAGAATCACATAAAATATTCTGCCTTGGACCACCAGGCTGAAGGTACCACGTGTTGCTCTGCCTGTACTGTGTACTATATGTCTGGCACAGATGCCTCAGTAAGTGCACTTGTGGCGGGAGTGTTTGCTGCTGCAACTTGCCTTTTCAGCTTAAACATCAGCAAGTGCACTTGCAGCGGTAATGTTTGTCGCTGCTCTTGCCTTCTCAGTTCAGTTTAGTTAAGATATACATTCTCAAGACTTCATAGCTTGTTATCAGTTATGTTCGTGTTCACTTGCGATGCCTTCTCCCTTAGCCACCTAATCACAAACTCTCAAGCTTTTCAGGGCGAAGGCCACAGCCAGGCTTGCTATCAGCTATGTTGTGCCTCGGTATCAAGCCTAAGGGGGCTTCTTTGGCCTTGCTTGTGCAACCAAGGCAGGTCCATGACCTGGGTAAATGGAAAGGAGTAAATGGAAAGGGATTCCCTTACTCCTGGGCTGCCCTGCTCCCATCTTCGCAGGGTTGTAGTTGTATACTAATATCTCTGGACCTGCTATCAGCTTCAACTAGTAAGTTTTGGGGCCAACTATCAGTGCCAAGCTAGTGAGTTTCGGAGCCTGCTATCAACGCCGAGCTAATGATGACTTTGGGGGTCTGCTATCAACCCTAGGCTAGTAATGTCTTGGGGCTTACTATCAGCACTAAGCATTAGCCTCTACTTGTAAAAGGAAAGCTTTTCCCAAAGGTTGCTATCACCTTAGTAAAGTCTTCCCTCCGCAAGTTAGTTGCATCATTTGTAGTTGCTACGGTGGCTGTTTCCCGTAGCAAGTTCAAATGGCGGCACTGACAATACTAGAGATGGCGCGCCGACAAAATACCTCCGCAACTTCACCGCGGCAAGTGTTGTCCTCGCAACTTAGTTGTTCCAGTTTTCTCTTTCTCTCAGCAACTTCAAATGGCGGCGCCGGCAATACTTGAGATTGCAGCGCCGACAATACTTGAGATGGCGACGCCGAGAATATTAGGAATGGCGGCACCGAAACAAAGTGCCTCAACAACTTAGCCGTTGCAAGTGCTGCCTCCGCAACTTGACTTAGACATTTTTCTTTATGGAGCTTGTTCATACTTTTGGCGGGTCGGACCTGCTCCGACCCACTGTTGACCTACTTCCCTTGGGCTTTAGCTCATACTCCTTTAATCATTCGTGGTCGCCTAGCAGGGGTGATCTCCGCACTTAGGTCCATACTTAATTTTGACTTTAATTTTTGACCCTCTACATCCTAGAACATTATTATGCTGATAAAACGTTTCAAAACTAAGGCCTCGTTTGGGAACTATCTTTTTTAGTCAAAAAGTCAAAAAGTTACTAAATTAGCCAAAAAGCCAACAACCCATACCAAAAAGTCAAAGGCTCCGTTTGGTGGAGTTTTCAAAATCTAGTTCCACACTCACTTTTGAGTGTGGTGTTTGTTTAGGATTCTCAAATCATAATTCTACACTCATTTCTCAAAACTCAATTCAAAACATAATCATTACATTTCAAAACTCATAACCAAACACATAATTCAAAACTCTTTTCAAAACTCTATTCAAATCAATATTTTAAAAATATTTTAATTTTGTTAAGATTTTAGATATTTTAATATTTAAATATGTCACGATTTTTTTAATTTTTTTATTTTTTGAATATTTTTAAATATTTTAATTTTTAAATATTACGATTTTAATTTTTTAAATTTTAAAATATTTTATAAAAATAAATTCAAACTCTATTTTATAAAAATATTTTTAAATATTTTAATTTTTTTGTTATGTATTTGGTTACGATTTGAGTGTAGAGTTGTGAAAGTAGTATGGAGTTTCGAGTTATGTGTTTGGTTATGCGTTTTAAAAATAATTTTTAATTGAGTTTTGTTTTATGTGTTTGGTTACGATTTTAGTGTAGAGTTGTTTTTAAATTTTAAAATTTTAAAATTTTAAATTATTTTAATTTTTTGAATATTTAAATTATTTAAATTTTTACGATTTAAAATTTTTGAATATTTATTTTAATTTTTTACTTATTAAATTTTTTAGATTATTTAAATTATTTAAATATTTATGATTTAAATTTTTTGAATATTTATTTTGAAAAAAAATTATTTCCTTTGTAGTATTTTCAATTAAAAAATTGATTAATGTTATTTTTTGTTAATAATAAATTTTTTTAATTGAATTTTAAAAAGAGTTTGGTTATGAGTGTTGATCAAAATTTTCAATAATGTGAAAGTAATGTGTTTTGTTATGAGTTATAACAATTTGAATTAAGTTTTGAAAACTCTTTTCAAAACTCATAACCAAACAAATTTTCTTACTTCACATGTCAAATCAAACTTTCAAAACTCAATTCTACACTCAATTCAAAACTCAATTTCACACTCAATTCAACACTTCATTCAAAAACCATAACCAAACAAATTTTCTACACTCAAATCATAATTCTAAAACACACAAACTCAAAATACAACTCATATTCTCAAATCATAGTTACAAAGCTCTACCAAACGGAGCCAAAGATTCTCTTTTCTCTCTACTTTTTGTACATCTTTTCGTAAAAAGCCAAAAAGTCATCCCAAACATACTAGTTTTTTTTAGCTCATATTTTAGCCAAATAGCCAAAAAGTTACTAAATTAGCCTGTTCCCAAACGAGGCCTAAGTACAAATCTTTGTTTATGGGTGCAAGTAAAGCCATGCCATGTTTATGTCACTTTGGTGTATGAGCCATGTTTTTATATTTTCAAGATTAGCTATGACTCCAATTTTGAGTGCTGATTTTGGTCAAAACATAACCAATACAAAAAATCTTTATTATTTATTTATTTTTTTGCATACGGCTTTAGATGGGTAGTAGATAAGATGGTGGCTTCGTTAAGGCTTCTATACACGAATTGTTCAAACAAATCCTCATTGTTATCTGGGTGTTAATCATAGAGGTAATCATTTTTGTTGACCGTTGTTGAAAGCTCAATGACTTGGTCAAGATATTTTTTATTTTAGGGCAAACTTCACTTTATCCCCTTGTGGTTTGGTCCAAGTGCGGATCACCCCCTTGTCATTTGGAAATAACCATATAATTCTCATGTGGTTTATGGAGTTAAACATACCGTTAGTTTTTTTGGTCTAAGATAACGAGTTGTGAGAGTTATATGCCTGTGGAGAGTATGTCTATTTTTTATACATCTTCAAATTTACCAAAGAATGCCATTGTGTGTGTTTGGTTTGAGTTTTTTGGATTAAGTTTTTTGAAAACTAATTTTTTTGTTTTTCGTTTTTTTTTAAGTGAATATTTTTAAAATTTTAAACATTTTTTTTTACTTTTTTAGATGCACCTTACTTAGATGTATTTAAAAAATAAAAAATTGTAAAAAAATATTTTAAAAAATTAATAAATACATAAAAACATGAAAAATATACTGAATTCTCATATTATTTTTTTTTGTATTTTTGGTATTTAGTGAATTGTTAAAAGATTAAAGGTCAATTTACTAAAAACACTTTTTTGTTATTAAAAAAAATAATTGTTATTAATAGTAATTAAAGGTCAATTTACTAAAAATTCAGTAATAAAAAAAGTGTTTTCACCTCACTAAAATATTTTTAATTAAAACATAATTTGTTATTAATAATTTTTCATCTTTTGCCATTTAGCCTCTATCTTCTCTTTATCTCTTAACTTAAAACATAATTGTTAATTAAATAATAAATCCAAAGATTAATCCAAATAATTCTAATTTTATAACTTAATTTCTAATTTGCAACCTAGTTCTGGTCTGGTTTAATTACATTTTTAATATACATACATGTATACATATACTTATATACTTATGTACATATATAATACACATAACCAAATGAAAAAAACTCAACAGATTCGTTGGTGCTAATAGATTGTGAACACTTGGAACTCAAATCTAGATGGGTGTTGTGGCTGGGAACTAGAAATCTGATTGCAGTGGGTGCCATGACTGGGAAATTAGATGGTGCTGGGTGCCATCTTTGGCGGTGAATGGGACTGACGCAGGCTGTTGTTGCCACATTGGCTCCTTTTGAGTGGATGGAGTGTAAGGCGGTGATGCCAGAGTGACGGAGTGGGGAGAGAAGAGAATGAGAAGAAAGAGGAATGGAGGCGGTGATTGGCAGCCATGGTTGCTGCCATGAGAGAGAGAAGATGCAAGAAGAACATAAGTTAGATGAAAGGATGAAGAATTTACCATTGCTGTTGACAGAAGTTAGACGTGCACTTTGGTCCGTAAACCACATGAGGGTTATGTGATTATTTCCAAATGGTAAGGGGGTGATCCGCACATGGGTCAAACCACAAGGGGGTAAAATGAAATTTTCCCTTTAATTTTTTTTTTTGGTTTTGTTTTTTTGAGGGTCTTTGCTGAGTTGACATCCTCTCTGGAAAATTCAGAGTCCGCATTGCTTTTTTGTTTTGACATTACACTTCTCTCAGATTTGTTCATCCTCTTCTTTACGATGCCATCTGCTAATTCCGGAGAATTCAATTAATCAGGTCATCCCTCAGGAGGTTGTTCAGGCTTTTTTTTCAGCTTGCAAAAGTGGTAATTTTGACTTGGCAAATAAGGAAGTCAATAATGTAATTGCAGAGGGATATCCAGTTTCTCAGATGCTTTCTCAGGTCCAATTGTTACTAATTTTAATCAATGCTTCATTCAATTAAGTGTTGCAAGTACTGATATAGTTGTTCTTCCAGTTGTTTGACATAGTTGTCGAAGCAGATGGTGTATCAGATGAACAGAAAGCAAAAATATGCAAGAAATTCGGTGAAGTGGATAAGGTCGGTGACTTAAAATTAATTCATTTATTAGATTGTGCAGGGTCTGCACTCTGCAGATATATTTCTAAAGTTTGGATTTATCTTTTTATAAAAACTGGAGAGAGAGAGAGAGAGTATTTGCTCCACCAGAGTAGTGGCTTTGCTACTGATGGTTCTCTGTGTTCCCCTTTTTCTTTAGTTTATATTTATATAAAATAATTTTCAAACAGAAGCGCAAGGCATAATTCTTTTGCTTTTGTGGAATTGGCAGTGCCTTGTTGATGGAGCAGATGAGTATTTGCAGCTGTTGGATGTGGCCAGCAATACTATGCGAGTACTTTGCAACATGCCGCTAGAATTTTCATACGAGAATTAGGTGGACTGAGGTACGATTTTGATATCAAATCATGTAGAAACAAACCGTTTAGAAGAGGTTTACACAAAATCAAAACAATGCTTTCGCATGCTAAATATCTATGCATGTTTTAATGTTTACACTTCATGGAGACGGCCTTTTTCTGCTCTATTCTCTTACCAATGAAGAAAACATTGCATGTTTGATGTTTTGTGGACGGCACATGCATTACAAACTGGGTTATGTTAATTGGGCATTGAATGTGCTATGGCTCAATTCTATATGATTTTGCTTTACGGTTCAATTTGTAGTTTTCTTGGTTCAATTTAAGATGACTATAGAAAAATCCTCAAAAAATAGGACTATAAATGACTTGTAAGAAACCAGGGGTTGTTCCATTCAAGTCAGAGATCCGGCTTGTGTTCAAGTTGCAAAAAAGCAGTGTAACACATGCCTGTTTCATTCATAAAGTTTTCATAATGAATTAATTAGAAATGAATTGTTATGCAAATAGATATGTAGATTTTTTTCAGACAAATGACATGGTGAATGACATTTTTTAATTATGAATTATAATAATAAATCTTATTTGAAATGCCCAAACCAATAAATGCCACATCCTATTTTATGAAAAATAGTTTTGTTGATTATAACAGCATCTACATAATCTCTTTGGAGCCCATTTCTTTGTACCCACCAATTAATTTTAAATTTTGTAAAAATTCTTTGGATCCGTAGTTAATGCCAAAATTAAACCATACCTTCTCAAATCTTAACTCTATCCCCACCTCACCCGCCACCACAAGCTCCGGCCACCCTCTCTCTCTCCATCCCAGCTCCGGTCAGCCCCTCAACACCCTTTGGTGCCACTGCCAAGCCCTTCCCCATCCTTTGGCACAACCCCCAACCCCTCCCTACCCTCCCTCGACCCTCCCTCGCCACCACTAACCATTGCAAGCAAAGCGATAAAGAGAATCACAAGGGGGAGAGAGAGAGAGGGTGAGTGATATATAGTGGGTGTTTGGAAAGTGGTTATTTTTTAGGTTTTTTGGCTTTTGACTATTTTAATAGGCTATTTTAGTTTTTGTCTTTGAGAAGATATGATGAATTTTTATTTGAGTTATTGTATTGAAAAATGTGTTTGAAATAATGGTAACATGTAAATTGATTAAACTGTCCATACAAAAATTAATAAAATATAGGAGACATTTCCACGTGGCAGTGAGTACACTGCCACCATCTGTCATGTGTCGACTTGGGTTGAAAAATTTGTTTGTAATAAATTAATAAAGTTGATGTTAGTTTGACATCAGTAAATTGACCAAACTGCCCATCACTTTTTGGTTTTTGGATATGAGCAACAAAGGGTAAAAATGTCTTTTTACCCAGTTAACGACATGCAGCTGAACTCAACCTCTCTACCCAGGCTACATGGCTTTTTACCCATGATACATGGCTTTTTTTTTATTTTATTAATTTAAGGCTAAAATAGCCTGTCCAACCCGTTGCCAAACACCGCCCTAATATGGTTGGGGTTTGAGAGGTTAAGGATGGGATAAATTAGAAATTTATCAAAAGGTTGAATTGTAATAAAAAAATAATGAAAATGTGGGGTTCAAAGGGATTATGTGGTGCTAGTACCCAACAGTCCAGTATCAAAGTAGTAAAGTTGTCCCATACTAGTCCTTGTTGCGTTGAAAATTGGCATCATTGAACAGATTAGAGGTTATATTTAATTTTTTTAAAATTTTTATAATTCGAAGGTAGCCTAAAGTAATAAAAGTGGAAATTCTAAGTTGCCTACTATAAAACTTTGACAAAGCTAGCAAAACAATAACATAAACTAAAACAATGTCTCTAATATGAATTCACTCGAATTTGAATCCCATTATTAATATTTTCCATTTCCTTAACTTTGAAGGTGCTTCCTATGAATTATTTCTGTAAAAATATGTTAGGACCATCAAAATTATCATGATGTATGTTCTCCCTAATCAAAAAATTGAAGGTAAAATTGGAGGAAATTGAACTTCTCCCCCAATAAAAAACATTGAAGGTAAAATTGAAGTGAATTGAACTTTAAACCATTCAACAAACTAATAAGGAGATTACTCTCTGGCGTGATTGTGTAAATAATGTCAATCACTTTGACAGCTTGATCATCATTACCCTCGTCTTTGCCACCACATTACGCATAAGGATTTGCACCAATGTCTAACAACCCATTTCCCTTAAACTTTTCACAATATTGCAGTTTGTTTCCCCATCTACTTTACATGACACCCTATTATAGATGAAGCTCATCAACGGTAAGCATGTCCGAGTAAACAAACTAGATTGTAGGGATAGCTTTTATATTAGCTCTCTCATCGTTCTTGATTCTACAGATAGGACGACAGGTCGCAAAAAAGACAGTAAGTTTATATTTAATTGTTGAGCAACTATATAACGATAACAAAATCACATTTCTTTCAAATGCATAGCAACCTTTAATTATTTGCTTTTTATTTTTCTTTTTGTATATTTTTTTCTGTAATTTTCTTTTTTTTGCCTTAATTAATCAACCTTTCTTCTTGTTATTTTTTCTTTTCAAACCTGGTTTCATTTGCTTTAATTATAGTTCTTTTAATAGACAAGCCTAACTTTTTGCTATATTAATTATGGTTTCTTAAAAACAATATATTAAACTTTTTATCCTATGCCAATTTTATAATAAAATGTCATTACTAGAGTAAAATGATATGATTGAAATTTTAGTATTAATTTCCTCCAATATCTCAATGATTTAAATAGTAAAGCAAGCACTTATTGATTCTAGAAATTATCTAAGAAGTAAATTATCCAATTTATAAAAAAAATGCTATCACAAATTTTAACTTTTGTTATTTGAGATCCTTTTCACCTATAAATGCTCTCTTTACATGAATGAGGTGTGATTACATAGCATGCAAATCATGCCCACACCAATTAATTGCCTTTGAATTTAACAAGCTTCCATGGCCCTAAAATGGAAAACGTGCACACACAAACTAATTACCAACATAGAGAACAATTGCATTTTATAAGCATGCAAGTTTCATGAACTTGTAGGTATTGGTATGAGTTAGTTATGAAATTTTGGAATTTTTAAAAAATAAATATGATATTTTTAGGACTGAATGAATGACTAATATAATTTCATATTGAGCAATTAAAAACATGATAAGTATAAACTTTGATTTTTAGGTTCATATTTCATTAAATTGATCACCATTTCTAAATTTTTAGATTTGTCATTTTCCTCCCGGATCAAAGAATTTTATGGGTAATATTTTGGGATCAAGATTATTTGCAATGAATTTGTTTTGCTGCGGTAATTCAATGGCGTATGTTTAAAGTCAAAGTTAAATTCAATGGCGTATGTTTAAAATTAAAGTTAAATTACGCCTTTTTTAGAGTTTTGGAAACAATAGAAATAGTATTGAAATGAAATAGAAACGATACTATTTACAGATAACAAAAATAAAAACGAAAGGATAAAATTGTTTACGCAACAGAGAGAAAAAATTTAATATAATTTTCTCTATATATAAATGGATTGCACCCGACCCGGTTCTGTATGGGGGCGGTGGAGCACATGGTCTAGCCCACTTTGGGCAAGGTCCTGTCAACAACAAAACTTTGTTCTGTTTTCGTTTTTTGACTTGTGGGCACACATCCAATGGGGGCCAGGCCGGGCCAAGAATAAAAAATAAAACAATTTCATGGTCAAGCCAGGCCCGCCAACCGATTTCAGGCATATAAATCTCATTCCAAGCTTAGCCCAAGTGATAATAGGGCCTAAAAGTTGACGTTGGCCCAATTTTATGGGCTTAAAACACCAAGTTCTTAAAAACTCACAAGAGGGGCGTGAAATATAAAATAGGAAACTAAAGAAGTGGTTTGGACAATTGAAAATTGAAAGGATTTTGTCAATTCTTCCCTATAATAATCCTATACCAATCCAAACATGAGACAAGGGCCTCGTTTGGAAAATTGGCTATTTTAGTATTTTTTTTAGTTTTTGACTATTTTTGTAGGTTAAAATATTTTTGTTTGGGAAGATATTTAGATTTTTTTGTAGTTAGATATGATGTTTGTGAGAAAAAAACTGAAATGATTATGGGTTTAATGTGACATTTTATCTTGAAAAATGATTGAGACCTCAAATTTTTTGGCTCAAATTTGGCTCGAATTTGCTTTTTTTTTTTTTTTTGGGTTGATGCTTTGCTTGTTATTATTATTATTATTTTTTGCAATGTATTAGCCCAGAAAAAAATGAAAAAAAAAAAAAAATTGCATTCGAGGCAATTTCGAGCCTCATTTTCGAGGCCTCAATCACAGCCGTTTTATCTTATTGATTATTTTAGTTTATTTTGTCTTTTCGTGAATTTTAACCCCCAAAAAGCCTAAAATTAGCTTCCCAATACAATCCAAATTGATTGATAATTATAAAACTACCAATCTTAATAATACTAATCTCATCTAATCCAACACAGCCAAACAAACATGACATACATAAATATAGTGGACATGGTTATGGAGTAGAGTAGTGGATTCTTATGTAAGTGCTTACTGTGCTTTTTCACTGTATAGTTCCAAGTTGTTTGGTATAGCGTTTCAGTATCATAATACTAGTGATTCTATCGAAGTTTACCATCTTTTGATCTGTCTCTGCCACTAAGATATTTTTTTGTCACTTAACCTATAACTGTACTTGTATGTCTTGATCCCCATTGTCTCTTTGGACAACCAATTTAGGAAGCTTATATTACTTTGTTGATTAGTTAATTCTGGGACTTACTTTCAGCTGGAAATGATGTTTATTGAAGTCATCCATGACTACCAGTCAGAATATGTTAGTTTGATATTTTCCTTTTGGCTATTCGAGCAAATATTATGTATAACAGTAATATCATGTAAGAATTTTCACATTGTAATAGCGGGTACTACGAGTTAGACTTGTTCTATATCCTCTCTTAGGTCAACTTTTGTAATATACTCCTTAGGCAAATATTAATATGGATTAGTGGAAGACAAGAGTTGTTCCACTAAGCCAAGTCTACACTCGAGTCCATTTTTTTCGTCTCTCTGTCATATCTAAATGTGACTAGGCAACATGTGCAGGGAGTATTACAGTATTGAATTAATGAAAGTTAGAGTTGTCCACCTAATTTCATAAAAATTTTGACACTATTTTGTATCACCTTGTAATTGGTTCTTTTATTGAGATAATAATTAAACAATTAATGAAAGAAAATTACATCTTGCTATGAAATTGATTGATATAAAAAGGTGAAAAAAAAACAAGTGACACATAATTGTCCTCCTAACCAGCTGTGGTCTAATGCTTGAATTGATTTGAATTTCTTTCTATTTATCTAGTTCTCTAATTTAGGGATAGTATTTGAATCTCAAGCTTATCTTTGTGAAATAGGTTTAAATGCTCTACAAGATAAATGGACACCCTTTTCGTTTGTCTTATATCACTAGTGACATAAATAAAAAATAAAAAAATTCATCAAACTCACTCTCTGTAATAAAAAAAAAAAAAGAAAAAAAAAAAAGAAAAAAAAGAGTAAAGATAAATTACCAATTGGTCATAATATAATTCTCATTAAGTCCTATTGAAAATAAGTCATAATACAATCGTCGCTAAAAATAATTGTGACAATTTTTTACATATGTCACTAAAAATCAACACTCAGTGTTTTTTTTGGTCACGATTTTTATAAATTATTGCTAAAACTTACTATTAGTGATGTTTTTTTGTGACGAATTTTTCAAACTATCGCTGAAAGTTAAAAATTAGTAATTTTTTTAAACTGTCGCTAAAATTTATAATTAGTGGCATTTTTTGTGACAAAATTTTCAAACTATCGCTGAAGATTAACAATTAGTGACATTTTTTAATAGTGTATGATGAAAAATACTATTAATGGGGTTGTTTGGGGTGTTCTAAATAAGTACACTTTTTGTCTTTTTGAACTAAAAAGTTGAGGAAAAAAAGATAGATGTTTGGATTAACTTTTTGTCTTTTTATGAAAAAATGTGTAATAAAAAATTGTATAAATAAAGTGTATAGTGGAAGAAAAGTGATTGATTGTACGGCTGCTTGCGGCTGCCCCAGCATCTCTATACAGAAAAATAATCAACTACTTCGGGGCAAATAACTTTTGGACAGTGATGGTTGGTCCGTGGGGGCCACCATGAGTCCTATTTTAATAATCTGAACCGTTAATATGTACAATTCGTCGAGTATTATATGTCTGTAAAAAATCACATTGATCAGATATCGATAGCAATATGATCAGGATAGTTTTTTTTCAACAGTTAACTATCACACCATCCGTTTTGTTTATACAAAACTGATTTGATCATATAGTTAACGATATCCGATCAACGTGATTTTTTACAGGAATATATTAATCGACGAGTTCTACATGTTGAAAGGTTCGAATTATCAAAAAGGAGTCCTTAGTGGGCCCCCATGGGCCCAACATTTTTGCAACTTTACATATAGAATTTTTTTTTGCCCCAAACAAAGTGTGTAATGCCTGTTTCTATCACAAGACAATTGAGAACAGTTGCTCAGTCCATTTGTAGTATTATAATATAAAATATTTTTTTAATATTTTTTTATTTGTGAATAGTAATGTCTTTTTTTACTTTTTGTGTAACTTTTTAATTTTTTAAATTATTTTTTAGATACCAAATTTAACCTAATTATTATAGGACTTATTAAATAATAAGCTCAGGCCTACAAGTAAGTCCCCAAAAGTAAAAAGTTGAGACTTTAAATTGACTTTTTATTTTTGGTTAAACCATAACAGATGAGGATCAAATCTGAGATAGTAATCTCAAACTAAAAAATTATTTTCCAAACTAAAAAGTATATGGCTACGTGCAAGAATTCACTTACTTTTTATTTATTTATTGTGATTTCAAATTTTCAGACGACGGCTGTTATATGCAAAGATTTTATTATTTTATTTTCTCCTTTTACGTCACACAATAAATATATAACTCTCCTATTTTTTTTTGGGTCAATGTGATCTCAAATTATTAGTAGACAGCTGGTAGATATAAGATTTTATTATTTAAATTTCATCTTTTACGTCACACAATAAACATTGGGATATTACACTGATTTTTTTTTCTTAAAAAAAAAATTTGAAAAAAATATAACTAATCTTATAATTTTAGTATAATTATATTTGATTTCTTTTAAGGTTTTAATTCATATAACACGTAATTTATTTTTTTTGCCAATAATTTATTGATTATCTGGATAAAAAAAATAATATTGTCATTTATTTTACACTTAGATGTAAACTGTTTTTTTTATTTGTTTATCCTTATATTTTTACACTATCTGTATTAGTTCTGCTCATTTTAGCCTTACTAAAGGGAGGTTAGTGGAATTACATCAAATTGTTGTGTCTTCTCTGAATGTGAGGGGAGGTTATTCTAAATATTATGTATAAATATGGAAAGTGTAACCCACCTAAAAAAATAATGATGGGTCTGCCCTATTATTTTTGGGAAAATTATTTATAGGTCCGGTTTGAAATATGTGTATACTATTTAATTTATAACTTTTTGAGTAAACCCAAAAGTCCTACACGTTTATCCCTCTCTCTCTGCTTTTTGTCTCATATTTTACGTTTTCCTCTCATTTTTTTTTTGTGTTTTCTTTTTCTTATATTTGTCATGTCCGACGACCGGTGATCACACATTCCTTATTATCTTTCTCTTTCTAATATATAGTTACCAGTGACCGACGATTACTATTGATTGGAGTTCACCGGCAACCACCAACCACCGACATCAACTCGTGACTTCATCCTCACCAACAGCGAAGAAGATGAGATCTACATCAGATTTGAGTAGATTTACATGAGATCTGACTAGATCTAAACCAAAAATAGTTGTCGGAGTACAATATTTTTTCTAAATCTATTCTTTCCTTCGATTTCTCAAATTTTCTACTTTTTCTCTGTTACACACGTTTATTTTCCTGTTTTATTAGAGAAAAATTTCAAGTTCTGAATAAGTTGTTTTTAAGTCAGGCGGTGAAAATTGTAAAATTTTACAGTTTCAACTTTTTTGGTGCTAAAATCATTCTTTAAAATTGTAAAATTTTACAGTTTCATAATATTCTTTAGAACTGTAAAATTTTACAGTTTCATAATATGTTTTCCAGCTTAATAGAATAATGCTTTAAAACTATAATATTTTACAATTTCAAAACTTACTTTTCAGTTTGATCAATATTACAGATTATTTGTTTAAACCCTACAAAAATTGAAAAATAATATATACTTTTTCCCATTGTTGTTTGTTGTTGTTATGTTTTTTAACTATAATTTCTCTATTTATTTATTTATTTATTATTTTTTTTTCGGGACAATATTCTGAATATTCCGGTGAGTCTCTGATGATATTCTTGACATTTTCCAATGACGTTCAAAACACTCCGGCGAACTTCTGGCGATACTCAAAATACTCCAGCGAACTTTCGGTGATGCTCCGGCAACTTCCCGGTGATGTTGAATATTCCGGCGAGTTTTCGGTGAGTCTAACGGAAGTCGTTGGATGTAGTAGCATTTTTAAAGTTATAAAAAAAAAAAAAAGAGTTGTTGGTAACAATTAAAAATATATAGGACTAATTGGTACAAGTATTTTGTTTTGAAATTAGATGGATTTTGAACTTTCTGTATGGGACTTATTGATAAGTGCCCCATTATTTTTCTAGATATAATGTAAGCTGAAATTAATAAATATTATTTTTTTTCTTATTATATTAATCAGAGTGAAGGTTTAGTAGGTTTTATATTGCATGCAAAAATGTTACCAACACTTATATATGAACCGGCCAGGGGATCTAATTGGTATACCTCTCAACTTTTTGGATGATAGATGGAAACTAATATACACTTGCATAATCACAATTATTTATTTATTTATAATAATATTTTAAGTTACATTTGGATTTTAATTTTATGAAACAAAATGAAAAGAGAAAAGAAAAGTAGTAGATAATGGGGGTGTTTGGTGAGGCTTTTTTGAGCCAACTTATGGCTTTTGGCTTTTAAAAAGTTATTTTGGACTGTTTGGTTAAACTTATTTCAAACAGCTTCTGATTCTAACAACTTGTTTTAAGTCAAAAAAGTTGATTCTGAGAAGCTGCTCATCCCTTGCTTCTGATTATCAGCTTCTGCTGTGGACATGATAATTCACGGTTATACTCTTAAATTTTTTTATTTTTGTAAAAAATAGAAAAAGACCCAAATGGACTATAGAATATTATTATTATTTTTTATGAGAAATGTAAACAAATAGTGAATAAAAAAAATAAAAATTAATTGAAAAGCTACTTCACAGCTTATTTAACAAACACTACTCAGCAACTTAAATCTATAATCCAACAGCTACACTAAACAGATGAACAGCTTCTGATTAAAGTCATAATTTATAATCTGTTAAGTTATAATCTATAATCTGTTTTAACAGCTACACCAAACAGGACCAATATATGACTAACTTTTTCCACATATTCCTTTTCTTTTCTTCTATATATCTTTTTTAATAACAAATTTAAAATTCAATCACAATATTAAAGTCCAATAACACAGTACACCTCCAATTTACCAAAAAGCCAATTAAGCTAGCAATTAACAATTTCAAACTTCATAATCGGAATACCTATACCTTATTAAGATGTCAATTGTTTGAATCTTTCTTTTTTCACTTGATGCATTGAACATAAATAAATAAAACTTTAATATATCATAAGGAGAAGTGAAAAATTATGCAAACTTTGAAGATATTAGTAGTGGATAAACTACACTACGTATGATAAGTTGACTATAAATACTTGGTGCAAGCCAATGAGGTTTATTTCTTTATTTATATAAATACATACATATAACATATATATATAGTTGAGGATGTGCCCATACATGTCATATATAGGCACCTTCCCGGAAGGTAATTTACACAACGTGTACAACTTGTGCCCTTTGCAAGCCTCCCACGTGCCTATTGGTAGGTTCCACGTGTCCACAACCACAAGGAGTTGGCCCGAGCGATAAAGATTGCTTGTGGTCAAGACTTCAACCATGTGATGCATTTCCTTTATGGCGTATTTAGGTGGGAGATTTAAAAGTAAAATAAAAAAAAAAAAAATTGTAAAATTAAGTGAAATATAAATATATTTTATTTATTTATTTATTTATAAATTTAATTTTAAATCTCTCAATCAAATATAATTGAAACTTTTCAACTGGAAACAACTTCTTAACGTTAGTATATATGGGATTTTACCTTGACCTTAACTCCTGTTAGTGGATGGTAACTTAGTGTGTTTGGTATGAATTTTTTGGATTAAGTTTTTTAAAAATTGAATTTTTGGTTTTAGTGAATATTTTTAAAATTTTAAATATTTTTTTTACTTTTTTAGATACACCTTACTTAGATGTATTTAAAAAGTAAAAAATTTGTGAAAAAATATTTTAAAAAGTTAATAAATACATAAAAATACAAAAAATGTACTGAATTTTCATTTTTTTTGTATTTTTGGTATTTTTACTAAATACCAAAAATACAAAAAGAATTACATTAATAGTTTTTATAGTTTGGAACTTGTATTACTTTAGTTCCTGACTTTTTAATTGTAATACATTTAACCCTAAATTTTGAATATTTTTTCAAATAAGGACAATCAAAGATGTTTCATTTACAAACGAAAAATTCTTCATTTCAAGGGTAAAGTCATCATATAACTTATTTTGTGTTGGTTAATGGCTTTTTTTTAATAGATAATGTTGGCACTTTATAAAGTTCTATTTGGTTTGGTTTTCAGAATTTATTTTTAGAAAAAATTTCTAATAACTAAAAATTAAATTGGTGATTTTTTTTTAAAACACATCATTTTTATATAATTTTATCTGTTGGGAGGATAGAAATAATTTTTTTAAATAATATTTTTTGATATTTATTTTCGTTAAATTAATTTCTATTTAAAAAAATCTAAAAATAGTATCAAAAAAAAAAAAAAAAACTAAGTCAAATATGATGACAACTTTGATATTATTATTAAACCAATCTATTAAATAAAAAAAACCCAAAACTAAAAATATTTCATATATTAAACATATGATTACATATTAAAAGCCTAATAATCATCCATTATATGATAATTATCCAAAAATATCTATTAACAACGAAAACAGCCATCTATTACATCATCCAAAAATATTAACAAAAACAACCACCTATTACATAATCATTATCCAAACACATACTAAAAATTAATTTGGTAAAAAAATAATAAAAAATGTAAAAGATTTATTATTTTTATATAATTTTATCTTTGGTGTGATAAAAAGTTTTAAAAGTTCAAAAATATCTTTTTCACATTTATCTTTGTCAAATTAGTTTATACTTTAGCAAATTGATGACTTTGTCCTTAAAATTGAGTATTTTTCATTTGCAAAGGAAACGGCGTCTTTAATTGTCTTTATTTAAAATAAGATTCAAAATTCAAAATAAAATATATTACAAATAAAAGATCATGAACTAAAATGATACAAGTTCTAAACTATAGGAACTGTTAATGTAATTTGCTCTAAAAAAAATAGTGATTAATGGGGTATAAGAAGAGATGTTCTGAATTAATTAATTAATTAATGAGGCACCATTTAGAATTTGTCAATTTCTCCCAATCAATGGGGAGGCTAGATAAATAAAACAATATACCTTCTGTTTTTTTCTTTTTGATAATCAGATGTTTGGACTAATTTATACGCACTTCAACTAATCTTAAGATCCATGCAAAGTGCCAACTCCATGTGATTTGGGCAAATATTGGGTAGAGTCTGCGGGCATAGCACAAAAGAGTTGATAGCACACCTCCACATGATTTGGGCAAATATCGGATAGAGTCTGCGGGCGTAGCACAAAGGAGTTGATAGCCTAGTGGGAATTGAACCTAAGACCTGAAGGAAGTACACTCCTAAACCACAAGTTGCATCCAATAAGCCAACTCAGTATACCTAATCGTGGAGTTGACAACTGAAAATTGTAATATAAAATTGCACAAAAAAAACAAAACAAAACAAAAACAAGAACAAAGAAAAAGAAAAAGAAATCTGCGAACACTTCAATGGTGGTTGAAGTAAAAAACAAGAATTTAAATATCTTTTTTCAATAGAAGAAAAGTAAAACATAAAATGCGAATAGTGACACTGACAATGGATAAGAAATGGTTTGATGCATGTTAATCAGTTTACTTATACAGTGCATCCTGTCACGAGTTAAACGCCCATCTAGGTTAGCAGTTCTTAAATTATCAAATCAAATTAAGGCTTTGTTTGAAAATATATTATTTTATTAAATTTTTTTTTTTTTATAAAAGAGTATATAGAAAAATAAAGAGAGTGATATAATAATTTATAGTGACTTCTTGACTTTGTGACTAAAATTGAATGTTATCAAACGAGTCCTAAATCAAGCCTTAAGTTCTAAATGAGATTGATTACATAAATCTTTTTTCTACTTTCAACTCTGTCGATGACAATTTCATTAGTTAAATTAAAAAGATTATTTTGGTGATGGAGCTTCATTGAGAACCCCACCCCAATCTAAAAAAGAAAAATTCAAAGCATGCTAAGTGACGAGGCTTTTAATACTTTCACTATAATATACAAGAATTTTGGAGATTAATTTTTTTTTATCTTCGAAAGTAAAAAATTTATTGCAAAAAAATTAATAGACTAATTAGTGTCGTCACTAACAAGTCATCTTTAAAAAGTTGTTTTTAAAAAAAGGTATTTTAAAAATATTGCCAATAAATACACTTTTAAAGACAACATTTCATGCAAAAAATATTTGCTTTTTTTGACAAAAAATTTAATCCCAAAATAATAATAATCCATCACTAATACTACTAAAAGCTACACAATACATATGCAAGTACGTAATGGGTTTATCTTATTAATGATGAAACTTGAAAAATGCCATATATAAATAGCAATAATATATAATGAATCACAAAATCATTCACAGAAAATGCACTGGAAACTGAAATTAAATTTATAGAGGGGTCCACGTTTGAAACAAATATTAGCTTGCCACTGTACTTTTTGTGATTCATCATTTGTTTTAATTATGTGTTCTTAGCATTAGTGACACATAAACGGATTTGTCATGTGATTTTCTTATCACTAGATATAAATCGTGTTTATTTATTTATTGACATTAACTCTACTACCTGTGTATCTAATAATAAAAAAATCATAAAAATTCGTTTATGTATAACTTCACTTATATGTTTCTATTAGAAAAGTATGAATAAAATCAATGTGACATTGATAATGGATTATAGGTTTGACATTACATTTATCCATTTTTATTTCTGATAGTGCACGCGTTACAATTGTTGTTATATTGGTTTCTTTAAAAACTCATCTATTTTATGCAAAAGCTTGGAATATAATTTAGAATGAGTTTTGGTCCCCAAATTGACAGAAATCAATAATAAAAAAATAATAAAAACAAAAACAAAAACAAAAGGATTCAGAAGGAGGAAATCAATTGGGAAACCCAAAAAACAATAATAATAATAATAATCATAAATGAAGGGTATCGAGTATGCTATGTTTAAAGAAATAGTTCATTAGATGAAAGTAGTAATCCGAGTCATCATTTCAGTTATGAGAACTAAAAAAAATCACTATCACGATGACCATTTGTACTACAATTAGCAACCACTACTATTAAAATAGCAAATGGTTGTTCATTTAGTCATCCATCATCAACTACTTATAAAAAAATAAAAAAAATAAAAAAAAAACTAATCTTGTCTTCCAATTTATTGGAATTTTACTAGGCAAATTGACTCACTAAAAGTGGGTTAAAACACACGATTAGGTGTATAGTTTGCTTAAGGATAATTACAAAAGCATTTCTGACTAAAAGTCGGTACTTAGCGAGTAAAGTATGGGTTATTTAACATCAATGAAAAGTTCCCCCAACTAATATGTTTGAATTTTGCATCACAACTATCCCTAGCCAACATATTCTTTGGTCCCATTTGATTGACGTTTACCTTCTCCAAATAAAGCCTAGTAGTAATGACGGTTTTACTTGCGTATCCAAACAAGATAAAAATATCCCAACATGAAATACTGCTTTGTTCTCTTTCACTAGATAAAACCTAAGCAAAATGACTACGTACTCGAGCAAAAGAAGAATATCTCAAAAGGAAATGTTGCTTTTTGAAAAGAAAAGACTTTGCACAATAAATGCATGTTGAAGCATTTTCATCAAATTATATCTAGATCTTGATGTCCTGAATATCAAATAAAAACACTATGCTTGGACTTTCTTTATGAGGGTAAGCAGATTAAATTCATTTTAATTTAATCTATTTTGTAGTTTAGTACAATATAATGTAGATTTTATGAGATGAATTAGGAAATACAAACAAATTATAAGGTGGGTTAGTGAGTAGTTAGTGTTTAAATTAGTTTAATTGTGTGTTTGGTATGGGTTAGTCGGCCTTGATCCATTCATCAATTAGGAAAGGTTTGCTTTGAGGGTAAAATACAACAATAATCCTACAAGCACAAAAAAATTAATTGATTTATATTCATTTTGAGTGTAGTTTAGTTGGACACTGTACCCAAATAAATCAAGGCCACATTTCTTTGATTTTTTTTTTCATCAGTTAACTCTAGCAATTTCTGAAAGCTAAAAATATTATCCAATCTTTAATTCTAATGTAGTGTTTGGTTTGCTTGGATAAAATAGAATGGAATGAATTGTTTTTTCTTAACTTGACTATTCACTTATAGTGGTGAATTTATATGTGATACATTTTCATCATATTTTTAGTGAATCAATTGGAATAATTATCCAATTCCACTTCATTTTAGTCATCCAAACATAGATTAAATATTTTTGAGAATGAAAAATTTATGAATTACTATAATAAAAAAATATGTAAGCGAGAAATATAAAACACACAAACGCACACAAAAAAAAAATAATTTTGAGTTAAAAAAATAATTTGTATACTACAAGGACAAAAAATATAATTTACCTTGATTAAAATTTGAACCGACCCTCATTGTGTTTTTAATTGTTGGAAAATATTATTCCATAAACTTCCAAATGGAATGGCTTCAAGCCAATCATAAATTTTATGTGAAGTTTGAACGAAGTTGTAATCTTAGAGTAAATCATTTCCTTAGCTATTTTGTAGCCCAAACCAATGCAAAACACCATTCATCAAACCCCTCAGTCTCGTCGATATTAAATCTGGTATTTAAAATAATAATAATAATAATAATAATAATAATATAAAGAAATAGAATAGAAAAAAAAAATTGTTAGAGAATGTATTTGTAAAGATGACTAGCTAAAATAATAGAAAGGTAGATTTTTAGTCAAAATCTAGCTAAAAATTTAACAAATTTGATGAAACTGCTCCAAAAAAAAAAAAAAAATCCATAAAGTGTCAAGTATGCTCTCCTTTCCAGTAATAGGACATCCTTGGAGTTGATTTTGTGCCTTGTGTTCTCACAAAAATACTATCAATCATGAAAATGTACTTTGAATCTTATTCTAAAAGTGATTGTGCGATATAAATTTTTTTTTATTAGAAAAAAAGTAGACTTATTTGATGAAATCAGCACATGTTATATATGAAATTACATCAATAAAGTGGATAAGAGCAAAAAATATTATAGTAAAGTTTCATAATCCCAATTAGATTGACATTAAGAAAATCACTTAATCATATACTAACTCAAGCTAAAAAAGTTGGTGAGAGACCGACACAATAGAGGAAACAACCAAACAAGAAGCCTCAAAATAATCAACAAACAACAAACAACAAACCTACACACTACAACAAATGAGGACCCCAACTAACAATGCACAATAACAGGCAACAGTCATATAGCAGCAACAACAGCAAATGATCAAGCACATCTCTGTTTCTCCTCTTCCCCACCCACTCTGATTATAGTTCTGTACAGCATATCTTATCTGATGTGGAATCGATGTAGATTTAATGCTAATGGGATATGAATCACACAATATAGAATATTAATTATTTTTCTAAATATGTAATATTTTTGATATTCTCATGGTTAGTGTCCTATTTATATGACAAATTATATCCATATTCCTGAAACTAATTCAGGCTATGACAAATTAATGCCCATATGATTAAACTGAAGGCTCAAACTCAGGGTTTATTTGTTAGAAGACTCAAATTCTGAAGTTTTAATTTTTTTTTTGTCAAGCTATGCTTTTGTAGTTTCAGACAAATTATACCCATATGACAAATTATGCCCAAGAACGGACAAATTATTCCCATGCCATACTCCTTACAAATTATGCCCATACTACAATGGCAAAAACATATAATTGAAGTTACAATTAACAGGCTATGTTTTTGTTTTTGTTTTTTTTTTGTCAGTTTAGTCATTGTAGCTTCAATTGTATAAATAAATTAAACCATTGAATCTTTCACGCTGTCAATTTATAGTTCAAGAAACAAAGTACAGGAATTGTGGATATAATTTTTTCCTAATTAATTGTCACGACCCAAACCCGGCCCTATGGGTTTAGCACCGTAACCGGCCAGTAATCCGTAATTACCGAAGGCCTGCTTAACAGTAATACGGTATAACAGAGTTCAGGGCCTGGCGGAAGCCAATACAGTAAATAACTAGTGTCCATTGAGCTGTGAAAATCTGTATGCCAAAAACATTTTTCATGCATTCATACAGTTCAAACAGTACGGTCTATACAATCACACAAACATTCAGTACAGGGACTTAATCCCTCCGTAACAGTACAGTAAACATTCAGTTTATACAATGATACAAACTGTGAGGAGACCGATGGGAAAAACTCAAAACAAAATTCCAAAGCCAATACATGGCAACACGGAACCTCACGGTGAGGCACATAGGCTGGCTGACAAAACTGGAATAACCCCCGACGCTTCTAGCTCTGGTCCGGTGCCTGTACACCTACATATATATATGAGCAGTGAGCTAAAGCCCAGTGAATAATATAATGTATAAAGAGGTTAAGAATGTAATGTCCTTACAGTAACGAAAACAGTTCATTGTTTCAATCAGTATTACAGTCGTTCAGTACAATAAACAGTCATATGTGGTACATCCATTAGCGTAACAGTAACAGTAGGTCAAAAGACCGAACAGTAATGATGGCCAGTCATTCAGTAAACAGTATGGTTCCACGAGGGAACCGACAGAGATCTCTGTAACAGTAACAGTCAGTAACAGTAGTGCTAAGGATGCCACAATACAGTTCAGAAATAAAGGACATACATTCACTCAGTAAATAATTCCAGTTCAGTAAACAGTTCAGTTCGGTATTCAAAAGATAGCCATTTTGAACATATCTTTATACAATTGTTACTCACAGTGATTGGGCTACAATGTGCTAGAGCGCGTCTCTCCAGTCGCCAACCCTAAACAGTTAACAAATAGAACGCACACTAAGCTTAACAGTCGGGAAGGATGATAATTGAATCCTTAAATTTCCTCGGTGTGGTTCTACGTCTAAAACCTCATTAAAATGTCTTAAACTAGGCCTAAGAATGCCTAGAATGGGATGAGGATGCAAAAATACAGTTGGAAGGCATTTTTCAAAAGTTGCTGAAAACAGGCTCCTCGCTCGAGCGAGCATTCCTTCGCTCGAGCGAGCTTCCAAAATCAAAGGCTTCGCTCGAGCGAACAATCCTTCGCTCGAGCGAACTGATGAACAGTAAAAGTACTGGATGCTCGAATTTTACGCGCGATACCACGCTCGATTCTCGCTCGAGCGAGCTTGCAAAACCAAAGGGCTCGCTCGAGCGAGGAATCCTTCGCTCGAGCGAGGAAGCCAAATCTGGAATTTCCAGATTTGTCTCCCAAGTTCGAACTAAGCATTCAAACATCCAAAACTCAACCTCTTGGCCCCAAATTCTGGAAAATACATCCCAATACAATGAATAACAAGTTTCAAAAGCCAATTTACACATGCAAGGGCCAAGAGTGGACCAATTAAAGCCATTTTTCAAACCCATTTCAAGAACAATTTCAAGACATGCAATGCATGAACTTTAAACAAATTTTGAACTTCAAATCTTGCTCTAATGAGCTCAAATCTGTGAAAACAAGATAAAATCATGGTCTTAAACATTAACATGTACATGCATGCATCATTTGCCATGAAATCAACTCAAAACTCTTCAATATACACATGCATGCATGGAATGAGCTCTAAATCAACATTATAGAACTAATTTATGGTGTAATCCTACAATGGAGCATGAACCATACAAGAACAAGTTTAAGGACAACAATAAGAGGTTCAATGGCCTACCTCAAGTCTTGAAACCAAGGTGTGGGAGCTAAATGAGCAATCTACTCTTCAATTCTTAAGCAATTCTTCAAGCAAATTCAACAAATGAGCTAAAATCCCTCTCTTAACTCTCACTCTCTCTTCATGGTCGGCTAAGAGCTCAAATGAGCTGATGAAATGCTTTGATTGAGTTGTATAAGGCTCAAAGGTGAATAATAAACAATGGCTCCACTCAATGGCATTTTCGTAAATACGTCAAACTCTTCAATTGACTCTAATTAATCTAATTTAATCATTCCTAATAAATTTTCAGATAAATATACCATTAAATCAGAAATATTCTACTGATCATGGAACACTAAACGGTTTCTAATTCGGCCGCCGATAAGGCCTTCAATTTGTAATTAAACACACGAATTCAAACAGATAATCAATCAATCAAACAGATGCAATATGCAATTCAATAAATAAGCTTATTCACTTTCAGTTCCGATTTCAATCAGTTTATTCAGTAACTCAATTCATTCAATTATCAGTCATTATCAGTTCAGTTTAGCAATAATCAGTATATAATTCAGCGGTTTATCGGTAATCAGTACGAGGGTTGTTACATTAATATAAAGGGTCTGGCTTCCTTTTTCGTCCCAAATCTAAATGGGAAGGTATTGTTGGGGCCCATAAGTCCCTTTCAATCATGGGTCTCATATCATTCACTTTGTCAGATCTTTCATGTGTATCATCAATAAAAACAAAAAAAATATTTTGATTCGATAATTATAACATGTTTAATTTATTCCATTTGTCTCTAAAAAAAAATAAACCAGTGTCTTTTTGAAAATATACCATCTATTTTTTTTTTATTTTTTTATTGTGTGACTAATGCAATAAATTGAACATACTATAATTATTGGATTGAGTTAATTTTTTGTGTGGATCATATGTATGAAGAATCTTATAAAATGAACGATTCAAATTATTGAAAGAAATTCATAATAAGTTCAACGGTCCGAACAGTACCATCCAATTTATATCTGCACCCAAGGGAAGCAGCCCAATATAAAAGGCCTTTTCTCAAGGTCTAATTTTTTAAGATTTTTTATATGTACAAATGTGATTTGTTTTGTTGTATCATTGAGCTTGCTCTCTTGTAATGTAGCTTGTGAGGTTTGATCTCACAAGCAACATTAGCTTACAGTTATTTATTTATTTTTTGCTTCATTCATTCACAAATACTTGCTACATTTAATTATCAAAATTAGCAAGCATTTTTGTTTATTACAGTATTAATTAGGGTAAACTACCAATAGGTCCTACTTTGGAGACTTATTACCCATTAAGTCCTATTTGATAAATTTATTAAGTGATAAAGATAAATTTATCAGTCTTTTATTTTTATAAATAAATTTATCGTGATAAATTTATCAGTCACTTTGTTTTTATGAATAAATTTTTAGTGATAAATTTATCACTTTCTTATTTTTATAGTGTTAAATTTATTAGTTAGGACCTGTAGGTAAATAAGTCTAGTTAATAGGACTAATTGGTAAATACCCCTATTAATTATCTCATGTTATCTAATTGTAACTAACTGCTAACATATATATAGACTGTAGTTAGTTAGTTATTTTTTGTTTCATTCCCGATTGGGTAGCACTGTACAACACTTTTTAGTATTTAATTATCAAAATTAGTAAGCACCTTTTTAAAAAAAAAATACAAATGATCTCGTCTTTTCTCGTTGTTGAAGAATTGTTTTTAACCTTTATTACTTGTCTGTGTATAACTGTCAATTTAATGAAACTATCATGCCCACTCAGATTATAGTCGCTATTCTTCGCAAATTATTGGGTAATTAAACATAGATTAATCATTAAGTCACTTAATTTGATGTTTAAAGTCTATAAAAAAAAATTAAACATTGTTATCAGGGCGGAGCCAAAGAAGGCGCAGGGTGGTCACGCGCCCCCCTTAATTTTGAACTTTTTTTATTTTTGTTTTGTGATCATGTACAAAATGTATTTTTTTCTTAACATTTTCTTTGGTTAAGAATTTATTGTATTGTTCACAATAAGTAGTTATTTGATATTTTGGAAGCACTTTTATGTAGTAGTTTAAACCAACAGTGTAGTGTGAAATCTTATGGATTGAATATAATTAACTCATTATTTTCAGGTAGTTGACAAACTACTTAGTGTGATTTGTGATTTCTCATGCTTTGAGTATCACATAGGCAACGCCATATGATACTCTAAGACTATTTAATAATTTCCATTCAAAACACATCATTTATAAGGAATATCATATCTTTAATATTTTTGTCAAATAAAAATTAAATAGATTTTATAATAATTTGTGCTACAAATAATGTGTTTTTATTTTCTCAAATTAGGAATTTTGATCCATAATTTTTTGTGCTAAAATTATAAACTTACATCACCATTCCGCACTGAGCTATTATACACTATTATAGAATTTTGATTTGTTCCTATTAATAATGATTTTTAATTTCTTATGCTTAAATTTAGCTCATAAAATTATTATTATCTTAATGTTAATCATGATTGTTTTTAAATAAAAAATTGTAATTAATAAGTGCCCCCTCTAACTTAATTTCTTGGCTCCGCCACTGATTGTTATTGTTGAAAGTCTCATTTTGTTTTTAAAACGTGGGATAACATAAGTCTCATTTTAATATTTAATCTAAACTCTAAAAAAACTTTAAGGCCATGTTTGTCTAAATTGACTAGATTATATTGAATTGGTGTTTGTAAGATTGTTAGTCATGAGATTATGAATCCATTTGGATTGTGTATCCTATTCTATTTTTGGGATTGATTTAAGATTATGAAAAAAGACCGACAAAATCTTATCAATTTTATAATTTGAGTAATTAGTCTAAACCTCTTCTTAATACGTCATTTTGTGTCTCACCCTTAATCTTGATATTCAATAGTTGCTCATATAAGGATTAGAGGTGGACTATTAGTCTAAACTCTAATTTTCTGAACCAAACAAAAGATTCTATAATATATTTTATTGAATTAGATTTTGTTTTTCTAAACAAACATGAGATAAGTGGCTACTGCAAGCAATTGAAGAGAATGAATAAAGCTTCAGACCCCCAGTGGGGGTGCTGGGGGTCTACTGTGATTGATGGAAAAATTGTTTTTTTTTTTTTTTGAGCCAATGACAGACTGACACGTCACTGGGGGTCTGACTGGGGGTCACCCCCACTGGGGTCGGAAGCATTGCTCTGCCTCACCACGTCCTCAATTTATGCCACCTTCGTATTGTCAAAAAAAAATAAACTCAATTCTTATCTATCTAATCATTACTGCTTTGTTTGTTTTAGTAGTTTTTTTTAAAAAATTTTTTTTTGGGTATAACGAGAAAAAAAATTAACAAAAATAATAATAATTTTTTTTGTCATACTAAAAAATTAAAAATGAGTTGATGGAAAATATTTTTCCTTTTCAAAAGTGACAGAAATATTTTTTGGACTAATCTTAGCACGCCATAACAATTGTCACCCCCACTAACAATGTCCGTGCCAACTCTTCTCTATCACCACTATCAATGCTATCACGCCTTTATTACCATTATCACTACAACATGACTACCACAACTATTAGCACAAAAAATATTTTTTAAAAATAAGTTTTTACAAAAAGTTATTCAGTGTCACACCAAATATAATCTATATTATTCATTGAAGTGGACAATGGGCCCATACCAATTGGTGTGGTTCCCACACCAACGGATGGTATGGATCATCTTTGGGATATTGTCACATGTGGCACTCAATAATTTTTTCATTTTCTACCTAAGCAAAACACCATTTTTCAAAAACTATATACTTACATCTAAAAAGGAATTTGGAGGCTTATGATTATAAATTGAAGAACAAAGCTCTATTGACTGAATGGTGGAGAAGATTAGAGAAGGAAAAAACTCTACATGGAGAGAAGACTGGTGGGTGAGAAGTGTAATGTTGATAACTTGGTATTGCTTCATTGGAATCCTTGGAAGACTACTAGTAAAGTAATGGATTGGTATAAGGGATATGGAATGATATATATCTTGGGTATTGGACTGAATGATGGAATTGTCAAGGATTTTCCTATTCTTAGTACTAACTAATTTGTGTATCAATATTGGGAATGTCACAATTACTAGATTCTCAACTTGACAAGAATGTTTTCTTTTTGTCCTAAGGTGGCTTGATTTAGGATTTATTTGGTTTAGTTTTTAAATTTTGTTTTTTATTTTATTTTTAGTGAATTTTTTTTTATAATTTACTTTTTAGTCACTTTTTTATTTCTAAAAAGCAAAAAATATTAAAATAAAAAAAATATATATTTTATATGTATGGTATATTTGGACAGGATTTACGCTTTATTCCAACGCCTCAGATTCGACTTCTATCACCAACAAAAACTCTTAGGCCATGAATTGCAAAGAAACCCTGTTTTAAAAAGTCACTTATATACTCTTAAGTGAGATCAATCATTGCCAATAGAAAAAAAAAAAAAAAATTGATTATTTACATATAAGATTTATTAATATCGTAGTATCAATATTACCGTTATACTTAATTGTTACACTTAATTTTTACTCATAGACATTGTGACTGACAGGGGTTGAAGTTGTTTTCAAGGCACATGACAGAGGTTTCTTGGGTTAAAATTTAGGACAACTTTCTCGGTAAAATCAAGGATGAGTAGTGGATGTTTCAATATGGAAAATAATAATATTGTTAGCACATAATTAAAATATAGAAGGTGTAAAGTAGATGTATTTTGTACATTGTGTGGTATGAATTATATTTAAAATAAATTTCAGTTATATAATATATATATATAAATATATTTTTGTGTGTGCATGTTTTAACGTTTTAAAGCAATGCGATCTTTGAACCTGAAAGATATCAGAAGCAAGGAATAAGATGCTTCATTTCAAGTTCTGGAATCCCTTTTTATATTGTGTTTGGTTGGGAGATTTAAGAAGAAATTTGAAAAAAGAAATGAAAAAAAGTGTAAAACTGTATATTTTATTCACATTTTATTTACTTTTTCTCTTTTCGTTTCTTAATTCTTTTCCATATCTTTCAACCAAACACAACGTTAGTGCTCTCATTCTGCATTCCTCTGTTCTCGTCTTTCTTCTGTTTATGTTTTTTTTAATCAAGAACCGATCCTGAATGGGCTGTTTAAACCCACTTAAGAGCGTTAAGTTAGGATATGTGCAATTACCTCCTAGCCTCATGTCTATTAAATAGAAGATCAAGACTTAAATCTAAAACTTCCTGGATACAATCTAGACGAGAATTTCCATTTTCTTTTGGTTTCACACGTGCGATCATTTGCTTTTGTTTTGTGTTGGTACCTTGCCAACTGTGTTGGGTTTGTAGTAGGCTGCCTATGGGGGTAATCCTCCATGGATCACTCTTGCTGCTCCCTCTTTTTGCTACTGTTTCACTCTTCTTTATGGATTAGGATCCTCTCCAGCCATAGTTTCCTCCAGCAGTGTCCTGCACTTTGTCCCAGATGAAGACACGTGGAGAAGAGTTGATCCAATGGACTGAAATGAGCCAAATAGTGCAGATGATGAGAACAAATTGAAACGGTACCGTTTTCGGAAAAACATCTTTTGACTAACGGTGGCAATGGCAAACGGAGTGAATTTTTTTTTTTTTTCTTTCTGACTAAGGACGAATCTCACCATTTGATATGTATATTCTTTATGATTAATTTTGTGTCATTAAACTTGTTGATATCTCTCTAGGTATAACAAATTAAAACAAAATCTATAATGACAAAAGGAAAAGATATTATACTTAAAATTTGATGTGTCCAATCAAAATAATGCTATACATAAAATATAAAAATTGTAATAAGAGTAATTTTCTATATAATCTCATGAAAAAGAAAAACGTAAGTGTGTAAAAGATTTTCACCCAATAAGACACATGTGAAACAAAAAGATGGATCCCACACAATTGTTTCACATCTGTATTTTATTTTGTGAAAATTTTATGAATTACTAACATAATTTTTCTCATCATATTTTCTTACTTCCATACACAAGGAAATGAAAGTCACATTAAAAAATACACATATGATCCACTCACTCCTACTTAGGTTAGATGTGAGAAAATGCAGTGAAAAATAGATTATGTATAGTTTTTTTTTTTTTAATGTAAAATATTCAGTTAAATGATTTTAATTTCCATTTCAAGATTATAATAATGTAATTTGGGTTAAGAAAGCGACATGTTTGGGTTGAGAAAGTGACATGCTCTGTCATGTCTAGCGGAAGGAAATGGTAAGGTGGTTTTTTCACTTTCATGCATTCTACAAAGTATGTGTTTTTCACAACACGTGCACTATAAATACAAGACAAGAAGCAAGCAATAGACAGTCTTGAATTGCCCAGAGAGAGAGAGAGAGAGAGAGAGAGATGGCAAGCCTTCAACAACAACAAGGTAATGGAGGAAGCAACCGAATTGGAGGAAGCAATCGCATCGCGGCCATTGATGTGGAGCTGAAGACTCCTAGTCCAACCCACCAAGACTTTGATGATCATGATCAAGAATTTGATCAAAAGCATTACCAGGTATCCTTTCTATCTCTCTCTCATCTTTTTTACTTCATCTTTTAATATTTCTATAGTTTTGTGTTTTGCCTAACCGAAAACATCGTCTATTTTGTTTTGTTTTGTTTTTTTGTTCGATTCATGATTAGAAACCTGGATGGAAAAAGTTTATGTCCTTTGTTGGCCCTGGTTTCCTCGTCTCATTGGCTTACATTGACCCTGGAAACCGTAACTCTCCCTCTCTCTTCACCTCTCTCTCACGTATCAGCTGATAGATAGGGAGATTTTAAATTTCTAATACTCATATTTATCGATATATTTGAAATCATGATATTTGGTCATTAACTTCACAATTTCTTGTATCATGTCACAGTGGAAACTGATTTGCAAGCAGGAGCTAATCATAGATTTGAGGTAAATTATCTCATAAAAACACAAGAAAATTATTATTTATTTTAGAAAAAAATCCCATTTTAATGTTTCTTTTAATGTTTTCATTTATACCTTCAGCTACTTTGGGTTGTACTTATGGAATGATCTTCGCTCTCATAATTCAGTCGCTCGCTGCAAATCTTGGTGTAAGCACCGGTAAGTTGCAAAATAAATTATTTTTTCAATCTAAGAAAGAAAAAAAAACAATTGCGGAGATATTTACAGAGCGGCATCTCAAGTACTTTTGTTGTTGTTTTGGTTTTGGTTTTGGTTTTGGTTTTTGATTTTGCAGGAAAACACTTATCAGAATTATGCAAGGCTGAGTACCCAAAATTTGTGAAGTATTGCTTATGGTTTCTGGCGGAGATTGCTGTCATAGCAGCAGACATTCCTGAAGGTAAGTCCTTTAAATTGTCCACTGAAAGTATTAGTTTAGCTTCTTTTCTTTTAGTGTATTTTTTATTTTTTAGTAATTGTTTTCAATTTTGAGACAAATTATTTTTAATTTTATGTCTGTCTAGATTAGACAATCCTAAAAGTTTTAGATTTTGTATTTTCTTTTGAAAAAAAAAAAAAACAAAAAAAAATATCTACTAGCAAAATTTGGCTTATTTTCATCTTTAGTAAATTTTGTTTTTTTCAAAAAAAAAAGTGCTATTTTGTTTTTAAGATGGTCTAAATTAAGTAGACCTAAAAAGTGAATAATTATAACCCAAAATAAATTTAAAAAATCACTAAAAACAAAATTAAGTTGTTCGTTATGGCAAATGAAGTCTATATATATATGCATGCAATAGATATACATTTTTTTGATTAGTAAAAGAAAAAAACCTTTATTAATGAAAAATGAGATATTACATCATTAAAAAAAAAATGAATGAGTACAAAAAATATCATAGCAATACAAAGTGATCACAATTAAATTGCCACCGAAATGTAAGCACAATCACTTACTCGCAGACCATAGCCCATTGCTATTGGTGTTGTTTGTCTTTTTTGTGCTTTTTTTTTCCTTCCTTGGTTGTTTTGATTAGTTTCTCATCGATCTTGGGTCAAGTGCTAGCATATAATTGTACTTTATTTGTGATGCCAACATAGTTGGGATTGTTCAGGTTTGCTATGATGCTTTGTGCGCTTATGTGCTTGTTGATGTTTAGTCTTGTTTGTATCTTGATCTTTTCATCAATAAAGATTTATTTTGTTGACTTAAATAAAAAAAAAAATAAATAAAAAAAAGATCAGTGAGAAACCAACCAAATAAAAAGATAAAACAACAACCAACTAGCAAAGGTATACATATGTATCATTGCATGTGTGTATATGCATGTACGTATGCATTTTTATCTTGTTTTTTATGAAGGCTTTTTTTTTTTTTTTTAATCAAAAAATTTGAAGGCTTATTAAGAGACCTAACATTTTGTAAGCTTAATTTTTTTCAGAAATTAATGGTGTATTTTTTAAATTGTTGTTGTGGGCCACTTTTTGAGTGAATCTTAGCTGTAGATTTAAAATTTTAGGATTTTTTTTTTATTTTTATTTATTTTTGTTGCTGAATTGTTAATATTATTGTATTTAAATTTTTGTGATGTTAATTTTGTGGCAGTGATTGGGACAGCATTTGCCTGAATATACTATTCCATATTCCAGTGTGGGCTGGAGTTCTCATCACTGGTTTGAGCACGCTTCTACTTCTTGGCTTGCAAAAATATGGGGTAATTATAAATTATTATAATCTTACATTTGTCACTTTTTTTTATAAATTTATAGTGAACCTAAAATATCAAAAAGATGGATAGAAAATACATATAGAAAATTAGTAAATGGTCTAATAAATTCATTCTAACTTAGAATAAATCATATTGCACATTGATTTTTACTTATGGATGTTTTAGGAATAGCTATTTAGTTGATTTTTTAATTTTTTATAAAAAAATGTTAAAAAGTAAAGATAAGAGTTAACTTTTTGACTATTTTATGTGATTCTCAAACTTGTCCTTAGTATTTTTTTTCTTGGCACTAATATATTAAAAGACATTAACATTTGACTTCTTTTTTTAAAAAATATTTCACTATAAGAAATTATACTTTCGATGACTAAATTTTTATTGCAAAAAGGTTGTTTTTAGTTGGTAGAACATTCTACGACAAAAAATTATTACATTTGACTTCTTTTTTTAAATATATTCACTATAAGAAATTAACTTTCGTCGACTAAATTTTAGTTGCAAAAAGTTGTTTTTAGTTGGTAGAAGCATTCTGCAACAAAAAAATTTGGTGCTAACGTCCAGGTATTGTTCAAACTGGAATTGGTTGGGCTCCTATTTTTTCAAATGACAAGTAAAGTTGTGAAACTATGTTAAGAGAGTTGAACATAGAATCCATGAAAGTAGCATGACAAATTACCACTATGCCACATTCAACTTTTATTTGTATTAGGTAAAAATATATATTATATATATATCTTTATTACATTTTCTTCCAAACTTGCATATAATTAAATATTTTACAAATAATAAATATAAATATGTTTATGTAATTATAAATTTATCTTAAAATTTAAAAATAATTATAACGTCACAAGTGAAAAACTGACTAACAAATTTAGTCGCCAAAAGTATTAGTTATTTTTCTGATCAATCACTTGGTCCCATATAATAGTATAGGCATGCTAACCATCAAAACGAGTCGTTTTGATATCTGCGCAAAATTCATTAGTCACTAAAATTTTTTTGACTCCTTTTTTTTCACCTTCCGCTTCTAATTTTTGAGACCAATATTTCAAATTAGTCACGCAACACAACATTTCTACGACTAAATCACATTAATCGTGGAGAATAAAAAATTTTGGCTACTATTTTTTTTGTTTTCTTGTTTTTTGGTCAGCAAATATGTGTTTTCCCTACAACAGGTTTTGGTTGGCTATTTGTCCCAGTATGCATCCAACAAGCCAAACGACGTCGTTTTGCTAACTGTGACTAACGTTCATAGTTGTCAAAAGTTTAATGTCTCCCGCCCAATTTTTCACCCTCCTGCCTCTATTTTTTTGACTAATATTTCAAATTAGTCAGGAAAATAAATATCTGCGACTAAATCACATTAATCAGCAGAAGTATAAACTTTTGGCTACATTTTTTTTAGTCAGCAAATATAATATTTTCGTGACTAAAATTTATTTAGTTGGCAAAAATGTAATTTTTTATAGTGATTCTTCCTTCTTTTTTTTTCCTCTCTCAAATTTTCCTTTTTAATGTTCTCATTTTGTCATGCATGCCATAAACCTCGTACACGTAGTCCAGCTATATAACCATATTACATATTGCGGGTAATGCTATGGATACCATATAAAAGTTATGCCAATCGTGAGTTTGATTATCTAACATTAACTTGAATAACATATACTTAATATGAATAAAAAAAAAATAACATAACTTAACTATTGTGGGATTGCATATATATATATATACATACATAAATAATAATAGTAATATTTGTGAGTTATATACATACATAACTCAATTCTATTATTATTTGTTTCCTTCCTCGATTGATTTCTCACCAACTGGAGCTTGAGTTCTTGACTCGAGCTCCTCTTTATTGATTCTCTTCTTTTTGTTAGATTCAATCAATAAAGATTTATTTTGCGATCAAAAAAAAAAATAAATAATAATATAATAGTAATAATAATAATAATAATAAAAGAATTGAGTTGTAACCAAACATCATATGAGGTAAACAACTTTTGGATCATAACTAAAGACACAAGGATCGTAACCAAAGGTGTACATGGTAGAATTTCTCATATTTTGCATATGTTTTCTTTGTAGTATAAATTTCAGTAATCTTTTGTTATATATGTTGTCGCTATGAGATATCTTACAAATGTTCTGATAGATTCTTTGATCGGCTATTGTCTTTTTTATACATGTTTTGCTCTTATGTTAGATAAAAGAGGATTGTCTATGCAACTGCAATTGCAATTGCAATTTTCTATTATTAAAATCTTAATTTTGCTTTTTAAACTCAATTAAGTTTAGCTTGTTATAGTGACCCAAAAAATTCCATTAATATTTGAAAAATCCAATTAATATTTAACTTTGATAATGAAATATGAAATGGTAGTGCAATTGTTACAATTTTTTGATGCAGCATTCCATGTAGCAAATCCTGTTTGATTCCCAGTAAAGAGCAAGAAAATGTATGTAAAACTACAAAACATGCATAAACAAGATACTCAACTACTCAAATTTGCAAATATGATGAATAAAAAAAAAATTCAACTTTTTTTTTTTTTTTATAACTTTAATTATGTGTAGGTGAGGAAGCTGGAGATGTTGATAGCGGTGTTGGTCTTCATTATGGCAGCATGTTTCTTCGGGAAATGAGTTATGTAAAACCTCCAGCAAAAGATCTGCTTAAGGGAATGTTTATCCCTGCCGAATATTATATACTTGGTGAAGATTTGTTTTACATGTGGTTTTATGTGTTTTGCCTTGTGGAATCAAAGAAAAAAAACAGCAGCAGCCGTTTTGCTTGTGGAGTTGATCAATTCAATTGGTGAATTCAATTCGGTGGAAACAGTTTAGTGGCTAATTGATTTCGGGATTTGGTAAATCAATTTGGTGGACTTTGCTTTGTGAGTAGCTGTTTATTTATCTTTGATTCGAAGTTGATTTGGGTTATTATTTTGGGTCTTCTTCAACTCTGATTTTGAAGATTTTGGTTCTTCTATTTGGTGAGGTTTTTCCTCTTGTTTATTTGTGTTTATTTGGAATTCACCTAAGGGTGGTTTTGTGAGACCATTCGTGTCTCGTTTGTAATCGTTTGGAACTTATTTGGTTGATAGTGGAATCGGATTTCGATCCCGTGGACGTACCTCACATTGAGGGAACCACGTAAAAATTCTTGTGTTGCCTTTGATTTAATTTTTCCGCATTAGTTTATATTCCCATTGATTGATTTACTTGTGGGGATTCATCGATTTTCCCTAACAACTGGTATCAGAGCTTACGGTTTATTTGGGTTTAATTATTTGTGTAAATCAATGGAGGGGAATGTGGGTCGCATGTCTAGCTTCAATGGAAGTAATTGGGTAACTTGGAAAACTAAAATGGAGGACCTATTATTTTGTAAAGACTTGTATGGACCCATTGAGGGTGATAGTGACAAATCAAGAGATGACTCTTTTTCAAAGAAAGACATTGAGTGTTACTATTGTCATGAGAAAGGGCACATGAAGCGAGAATGCCGAAAGCTCAAAAATAAGGAGAAAAGGCGTGACAAAAGTGTGGATAAGAAACAAGAAGACACGACGACAGTTACTACCGATGATCTCATGGTCGTTTGTGAAGATGATTGTATTAATTTTGTGGGCCAAGAGAGCAGTTGGGTAATTGATTCTGGTGCTTCTTTTCATGTGACTTCTCAAGTTGATTTCTTCACTACCTACACTGCAGGAGATTATGGTTCTGTTCGAATGGGTAATGAAGATTTGTCCAAGATTATCGGCATGGGTGATGTTTGCTTGGAAACAAATTTGGGCTGCAAGTTGTTGCTTAAAGATGTAAGGCATGTTCCCGACATTCGCCTCAATTTGATCTCTACTGGGAAGCTAGATGATGAAGGCTTCAACAACAAATTTGGTGATGGAATATGGAAGCTCACAAAAGGTTCTTTGGTGGTGGCTAAGTGCAAGAAGACTCATACACTTTATTCGATGCAAGGAAAAATTTGTAAAGGTGTTGTCAATGCACTTGAAGATGATACTTCTACTGAATTGTGGCACATGCGACTTGGGCACATGAGTGAAAAGGGTCTGCAAGTATTGTTCAAGAAAGAGCTTCTACCCGGTTTGAAAGGTACACATCTTAAAACTTGTGTTCATTGTTTGGCGGGTAAACAACATAGAGTTTCTTTTCATAAAAATGTTGCTTCTAGAAAAGAAAATGTGTTGGAGTTAATTCATTCGGATGTTTGTGGTCCTTTAAAAGTTAGAACACATGGTGGTGCACTTTATTTTGTTACTTTCATTGATGATTATTCAAGGAAAGTTTGGGCTTATCTACTAAAAACTAAAGATCAAGTTCTAGAAGTATTTAAGCATTTTCAGGCCATGGTTGAAAGAGAAACAGGGCAGAAATTGAAGTGCATCCGAACAGACAATGGTGGTGAATACATTGGGCCATTTGATGAGTATTGTCGCAGCCAAGGTATTCGGCACCAAAGACAATTAAGAAGACTCCTCAACAAAATGGCGTTGCCGAGAGGATGAATCGCACCATTGTAGAAAGAACAAGGTGTTTGCTTTCACAAGCTAAATTGCCAAGATCCTTTTGGGGTGAGGCAATGAGTACAGCGGTTGACGTGATCAATTTGTCTCCTTGCTATCCTTTGAATGGTGATGTTCCTGAAAGAGTTTGGACTGGCAAAGATGTATCTTATGAGCACTTGAGAGTGTTTGGTTGCCGAGCTTTTGTTCACATTCCAAAGGATGAGAGGTCCAAGCTTGATAGTAAGTCAAGACAATGTATTTTTCTTGGCTATAGACGTGATGAGTTCGGGTATAGATTATGGGATCCGGTCGACAAGAAAGTCATTCGAAGCCGTGATGTTGTGTTTCTTGAAGACCAAACAATTGAAAACTTTGGTAAAGGTGATCAACCGGAGCCAAAAACTAGTGATCTCATTGACATGGATCCATCTCCTTCATCTCCAGTTGATGATGAAAATGGGGGAGATGTGCAGCCACCTATTGAAGATGTGGAGGATGATGCTAATCCTAATGAAGTTGAGCCAGAAATTGAGGAAGAGCATCCAACTCAAGAACCGCCACCACAACTTGAGTTGAGGAAATCTACAAGGGACCGACAACCTTCAAGAAAGTATCCTCCCAATGAATTTGTGTTGATTTCCGATCAAGGGGAGCCGGAGAGCTACCAAGAAGCAATTGAGCATGCAAAGAAAGATGATTGGAAAAAGGCCATGGAAGAGGAGATGAATTCCTTGCTTGAAAACCAGACTTATGATTTAGTGAAGTTGCCTAAGGGGAGAAAAATTCTGAAAAATAAGTGGGTTTTCAAATTGAAGACTGATAGGAAGAATCTGAGGTACAAAGCACGTCTTGTTGTGAAAGGCTTTGGGCAAAAGAAAGGTATTGACTTTGATGAGATTTTCTCGCCGGTTGTGAAGATGTCTTCTATTCGGGTTGTACTTGGCATGGCTGCAAGTATGAACCTTGAAGTTGAGCAACTTGATGTGAAGACCGCATTTCTTCATGGTGATCTTGAAGAAGAAATTTACATGGAGCAACCGGAAGGTTTTGTAGAGAAAGGGAAAGAGAAATTTGTTTGCAAATTGAAGAAAAGTTTGTATGGCCTCAAGCAAGCTCCGCGGCAATGGTACAAAAAATTTGACTCTTTCATGATGAATAATGGTTTTTCTAAAACCACTTCGTACCATTGTGTGTTTGTGAAAATTTCTCGGATGGCAAATTTATTATTCTTTTGCTTTATGTTGATGACATGTTAATTGTGGGTCAAGATTCTACCATAACAGGTTGAAATTGGAGTTGAGTAAATCTTTTGCTATGAAAGATTTGGGACCGGCAAAGCAAATACTTGGTATGAAAATTGTTCGTGATCGCAAAGAGGGACTGATTTGGTTGTCTCAAGAAAGTTACATTGAGAAAGTTCTTGAGAGATTCAACATGGATAAAGCAAAGCCGGTTGGTTGTCCACTTGCAGGTCACTTCAAACTTAGTTCGAATCAATGTCCTACAAGTGAGAAAGACAAAGAAGAGATGTTGAAAGTTCCTTATGCTTCAGCAGTTGGTTCTTTGATGTACGCCATGGTTTGTACAAGGCCGGATATTGCTCACGCCGTTGGTGTGGTGAGTCGTTTTCTCTCTAATCCGGGTAAAGAACATTGGGTAGCGGTAAAATGGATTCTAAGATATCTTCGAGGGACTTCGAAGGTGTGTTTGTGTTTTGGGGATGGTAAACCGATGCTTGATGGGTTCACAGATTCTGACATGGCTGGTGATGTTGATTCTAGAAAATCTACTTCGAGGTATTTGATGACTTTTGCAGGGGGAGCTGTGGCATGGCAATCTAAATTACAAAAATGTATTGCTCTCTCAACTACCGAAGCTGAATTTATTGCCATTACAGAAGCTTGCAAAGAAGAGTTATGGTTGAAGAAATTTTTGCAAGAGTTGGGTTTGAAGCAAGAAAGGTATGTGCTTTATTGTGATAGTCAAAGTGCTATTCACTTGAGTAAAAATTCTACCTTTCATTCGAGATCGAAACATATTGATGTGAGATACCATTGGATTCGTGATGTGTTAGATTCGAAATTGTTGCAACTCGAAAAGGTTCACACAGATGATAATATTTCAGATATGCTGACTAAGACTTTGTCGAGGGACAAACATTTAAAGTGTCGAACTTTGGCGGGTATGGTTGATCTCTCCACCTAAGTCAGTAGGGGGAGAATTGTTGGGTATACCTCCTTGGTGGAGTGTGGGACCCAGTTGGTTTTGAAAAAAGAGTTTTAATTGGGCTTGGTTTAGTATAATATATTTTTATATACTATATTTGTGGAGGCCCAATCTAATTTGGATACAATTAGGGTTTGATTACAAACCTTAGATCCAACACATATTATTGGGATTATTGTTTTTGCTCACACTAAAGTTGCTTGCGGCTGCCATATTAGTGCTATGGTTCAGTAACAGTGCCGAATATTATATACTTGGTGAAGATTTGTTTTACATGTGGTTTTATGTGTTTTGCCTTGTGGAATCAAAGAAAAAAAACAGCAGCAGCCGTTTTGCTTGTGGAGTTGATCAATTCAATTGGTGAATTCAATTCGGTGGAAACAGTTTAGTGGCTAATTGATTTCGGGATTTGGTAAATCAATTTGGTGGACTTTGCTTTGTGAGTAGCTGTTTATTTATCTTTGATTCGAAGTTGATTTGGGTTATTATTTTGGGTCTTCTTCAACTCTGATTTTGAAGATTTTGGTTCTTCTATTTGGTGAGGTTTTTCCTCTTGTTTATTTGTGTTTATTTGGAATTCACCTAAGGGTGGTTTTGTGAGACCATTAGTGTCTCGTTTGTAATCGTTTGGAACTTATTTGGTTGATAGTGGAATCGGATTTCGATCCCGTGGACGTACCTCACATTGAGGGAACCACGTAAAAATTCTTGTGTTGCCTTTGATTTAATTTTTCCGCATTAGTTTATATTCCCATTGATTGATTTACTTGTGGGGATTCATCGATTTTCCCTAACATGTTAAATATGGTCAATATATATTGTTGGCTTATGTTTATGCCTCGGACAGAATTTGGTATCTTTCTAGAGAGTACGAGAGCTGAGTGGAGAAAAAGGTTATGCCTGTTAAAAAATTATAAGAGAAATGACAAACTTAGTGTGAATCCAAAAGATTAAAGACAAAGATAGAAGAAGAAGAAAACATTGGTTAGTCAAACATTGATGGGAATTTAATATTAGATCAAGAAATGTGTTATATAAAAAGATGAGATCGAATATGAGCATACGGCATAACTAAGGCCCCAAGTAAAGCGATGGCATCCCCAGTGGCGCCATTGCCCTTGAGCTTAGGGATAAACATTCCCTTAAGCAGATCTTTTGCTGGAGGTTTTACATAACTCATTTCTCCGAAGAAACATGCTGCCATAATGAAGACCAACACCGCTATCAACATCTCCAGCTTCCTCACCTACACATAATTAAAGTTATAAAAAAAAAAAAAAAGTTTGATTTTTTTTTTTTTTATTCATCATATTTGCAAATTTTGAGTAGTTGAGTATCTTGTTTATGCATGTTTTGTAGTTTTACATACATTTTCTTGCTCTTTACTGGGAATCAAACAGGATTTGCTACATGGAATGCTGCATCAAAAAATTGTAACAATTGCACTACCATTTCATATTTCATTATCAAAGTTAAATATTAATTGGATTTTTCAAATATTATATGGAATTTTTTGGGTCACTATTAACAAGCTAAACTTAATTGAGTTTAAAAAGCAAAAATTAAGATTTTAATAATAGAAAATTGCAATTGCAATTGCAGTTGCAATAGACAATCCTCTTTTTATCTAACATAAGAGCAAAACATGTATAAAAAAGACAATAGCCGATCAAAGAATCTATCAGAACATTTGTAAGATATCTCATAGCGACAACATATATAGCAAACAGATTACTAAAATTTATACTACAAAGAAAACATATGCAAAATATGGGAAATTCTACCATGTACACCTTTGGTTACGATCCTTGTGTCTTTAGTTATGATCCAAAAGTTGTTTACCTCATATGATGTTTGGTTACAACTCAATTCTTTATTATTATTATTATTATTATTATTATTATTATATATGAATCCCACAATATTAAGTTATGTCATTTGTGATAATCAAACTCACGATTGACATAATTTTTATATGGTATCCATTAGGGGTGGACGCGGGTCGGTTGCAGCCACGGAACCTCCAATCCGCCATCCGTCCGCCAGATTGGCGGATTGGAGAAAATCAATCCGCATCCGTCCGCCAATCCGACAGATGTGGATTGAGCGGATTGGCGGTTTCGCGAATGGATGCGAATCGGTTTGGCGGTTTAAAATTTTATAAATTTTCAACATAATTCAACTTGTGCCCTACCTCCAAAAAAAAAAAAAAAAGTATTATAGTCAATGACTTAAAAAAAAATATTACAATCACTACATGCCTCATCCAAAGTAAAAAAGTTTGAAACTTTAGACTATCACAATCACTGCATGCATCATCCACATAAAGTATTATAATCTGTGATTCTTAAAATATAAAAACAATTCAAACCACCAAAACCATGAACAGAGCAGTAGTAGAGATTGTATGTCTCTGTATTGTTACATCTATATCTATTTTTGAAAACAAAAACCAACCAGTATATATCATATTTTCTATTTATTATTTTTAGAAATAGATTTAAAAACCAAAAAATATAGATAAATAATACGTTTATTTTTTTCAATTCAAAAAAGATATTCAAGTTGAATTTTTTTTTCAACAGAATATTTAAACTCTTTTTTAATTGAAAACAAAAATAGAATATTTAAACAAACTGAAAACACAAAGTCTTATAAATTACTAGGGGTGCTCGTGGTTTGGCAGTTCGGTTGCAGCCAGAAGAATCTCAAATCCACCATCCGTCCGCCTGATTGGCGGATTGGAGAAAATCAATCTGCAATCGTCCGCTCGTCATTATGCATCCGTCCAAAATGCGGTGGATCGGTTCGGTTCGGTTTGGTTGGTTTTGAGGGATCGATATATCCGCTACTCACCCCTAGTACCCCCATAGCATTACCCGCAATATGTATATGGTTATATAGCTGGACTACGTGTACGAGGTTTATGGCATGCATCGACAAAATGAGAACATTAAAAAGGAAAATTTGAGAGAGGAAAAAAAGAAGAAGGAAGAATCACTATAAGAAATTACATTTTTGCCAACTAAATAAATTTTAGTCACGAAAATATCATATTTGCTGACTAAAAAAAAATTGGTAGCCAAAAGTTTATACTTCTGCTGATTAATGTGATTTAGTCGCAGATATGTTATTTTCCGTGACTAATTTGAAATATTAGTCAGAAAAAATAGAGGCGGGAGGGTGAAAAATTGGGCGGGAGACATTAAACTTTTGGCAACTAATGAAAGTTAGTCACAGTTAGCAAAACGACGTCGTTTTGCTTGTTGGATGCATACTGGGACAAATAGCCAACCAAAACCTGTTGTAGGGAAAACACATATTTGCTGACCAAAAAACAAGAAAACAAAAAAAATAGTAGCCAAAATTTTTTATTCTCCACGATTAATGTGATTTAGTCGTAGAAATGTTGTGTTGCGTGACTAATTTGAAATATTGGTCTCAAAAATTAGAAGCGGGAAGGTGAAAAAAAAGGGAGTCAAAAAAATTTTAGCGACTAATGAATTTTGGTCGCAGATATCAAAACGACGTCGTTTTGATGGTTAGCATGCCTATACTATTATATGGCGACCAAGTGATTGATCGAGAAAAATAACTAATACTTTTGGCGACTAAATTTGTTAGTCAGTTTTTCACCTGTGACGTTATAATTATTTTTAAATTTTAAGATAAATTTATAATTACATAAACATATTTATATTTATTATTTGTAAAATATATTAATTATATGTAATGTTTGGAAGAAAATGTAGTATATATCTTTACCTAATACAAATAAAAGTTGAATGTGGCATGGTGGTTATTTGTCATGCTACTTTCATGTGATTTTATGTTCAACTCTCTTAACAATAGTTTCACAACTTTACTTGTCATTTGAAAATATAGGAGCCCAACCAATTCCAGTTTGAACAATACCTGGACGTTGGCACCAAATTTTTTTGTTGCAGAATGCTTCTACCAACTAAAAACAACCTTTTTGCAACTAAAAGTCTAGTCGACGAAAGTGTAATTTCTTATAGTGAATATATTTTAAAACAAAGAAGTCAAATGTTAATAATTTTTTGTCGCAGAATGGTTCTACCAACTAAAAACAACCTTTTTGCAATTAAAAGTTTAGTCGACGAAAGTGTAATTTCTTATAGTGAATATATTTTTTAAAAAAAAGTCAAATGTTAATGTCTTTCAATATATTACGTGCCAAGAAAAAAAATACTAAGGACAAGTTTGAGAATCACATAAAATAGTCAAAAAGTTAACTCTTATCTTTACTTTTTACACATTTTTTTATAAAAAATTAAAAAATCAACTAAAATAGCTAGTTCCTAAAACATCCATAAGTAAAAATCAATGTGCAATATGGATTTATTCTAAGTTAGAATGAATTTATTAGACCATTTACTAATTTTCTATATGTATTTTCTATCCATCTTTTTGATATTTTATGTTCACTATAAAAAAAAATTTATAAAAAAAAGTGACAAATGTAAGATTATAATAATTTATAATTACCCCATATTTTTGCAAGCCAAGAAGTAGGAGCGTGCTCAAACCAGTGATGAGAACTCCAGCCCACACTGGAATATGGAATAGTATATTCAGGGCAAAGGCTGTCCCAATCACTGCCACAAAATTAAACATCACAAAAATTTAAATACAATAATATTAACAATTCAGCAAAAAAAAAAAAAAAAATCCTAAAATTTTAAATCTACAGCTAAGATTCACTCAAAAAGTGGCCCACAACAACAATTTAAAAAATACACCATTAATTTCTGAAAAAAAATTCTGTTATCTTAAGCTTACTGAATAAAATATGGTGTGATGGTCTCTTAATAAGCCTTCATAAAATTTTTGTTGATTAAAAAAAAAAAAAAAAAAAAGCCTTCATAAAAAACAAGATAAAAATGCATACGTACATGCATATACACACATGCAATGATACATATGTATACCTATTGCTATGTTGGTTGTTGTTTTATTCTTTTTATTTGGTTGGTTTCTCACTGATTTTTTTTTTTTTTTTTTTTTTAAGTCAGCAAAATAAAGCTTTATTGATGAAAAGATCAAGATACAAACAAGACTAAACATCAACAAGCACAAAAGCGCACAAAGCATCATAGCAAACCTGAACAATTCCAACTAGGTTGGCATCGCAAAGGAAGTACAATCATATGCTAGTACTTGACCCAAGATCGGTGAAAAACCAATCAAAACAACCAAGGAAGGAAAAAAAAAGCACAAAAAAGACAAACAGCACCAATAGCAGTGGGCTATGGTGTGCTAGTAAGTGATTGTGCATACATTTTGGTGGCAATCTAATTGGGATCACTTTGTATTGCTATGATATTTTTTGTACTCATCCGTTTTTCTTTAATGATGTAATATCTCATTTTTCATTAATAAAGGTTTTTTTCTTTTACTAATCAAAAAAATGTATATCTATTGCATACATATATATATAGACTTCATTTGCCATAACCAATAACTTAATTTTGTTTTTAGTGATTTTTTTAATTTATTTTGGGTTATAATTATTCACTTTTTAGGTCTACTTAAATTAGACCATCTTAAAAACAAAATAGCATATTTTTTTTTGAAAAAAAAAAATTTACTAAAGATGAAAATAAGCCAAATTTTACTGAAAAGATATTTTATTTTTGTGCTTTTTTTTTCAAAAGAAAATACAAAATTCTAAAACTTTTAGGGTTGTCTGATCTAGACAGACATAAAATTAAAAAATTTGTCTCAAAATTGAAAAAAAATTACTAAAAAAAAAAAAAATACACTAAAAGAAAAGAAGCTAAACTAATACTTAATTTTCAGTAGACAATTTAAAGGACTTGCCTTCAGGAATGTCTGCTGCTATGACAGCAATCTCCGCCAGAAACCATAAGCAATACTTCACCAATTTTGGGTACTCAGCCTTGCATAATTCTGATAAGTGTTTTCCTGAAAATCAAAAACCAAAACCAAAACCAAAACCAAAACAACAACAAAAGTACTTGAGACGCTGCTCTGTAAATATCTCCGCATTTTTTTTTTTTTCTTTCCTAGATTGAAAAAATAATTGATTTTGCAACTTACCGGTGCTTACACCAAGATTTGCAGCGAGCGACTGACTTATGAGAGCAAAGATCATTCCGATAAGTACGACCCAAAGTAGCTGAAGGTAAATGAAAACATTAAAAGAAACATTAAAATGGGATTTTTTTCTCTAAAATAAATAAATAAAATTCAACTTTAGTAATTTTCTTGTATTTTTTTGAGACAATTTACCTCAAATCTATGATTAGCTCCTGCTTGCAAATCAGTTTCCACTGTGACATGATACAAGAATTGTGAAGTTAATGACCAAATATCATGATTTCAAATATATCGATAAATATGAGTATTAGAAATTTAAAATCCCGATATTTATCAGCTGATACGTGAGAGAGAGGTGAAGAGAGAGGAAGAGTTACGGTTTCCAGGGTCAATGTAAGCAAATGAGACGAGGAAACCAGGGCCAACAAAGGACATAAACTTTTTCCATCCAGGTTTCTAATCATGAATCGAACAAAAAAACAAAACAAAACAAAATAGACGATGTTTTCGGTTAGGCAAAACACAAAACTATAGAAATATTAAAAGATGAAGTAAAAAAGATGAGAGAGAGATAGAGAGGATACCTGGTAATGCTTTTGATCAAATTCTTGATCATGATCATCAAAGTCTTGGTGGGTTGGACTAGGAGTCTTCAGCTCCACATCAATGGCCGCGATGCGATTGCTTCCTCCAATTCGGTTGCTTCCCCCATTACCTTGTTGTTGTTGAAGGCTTGCCATCTCTCTCTCTCTCTCTCTCTCTCTCTCTCCCTCCCTCCCTCTCTGGGCAATTAAAGACTGTCTATTGCTTGCTTCTTGCACTACAAGAAAATTAGCTTATAACCACGCTTTTGTTATGACGTTTTTTTAAAAAATGTCGTTTTAAAGGTTTTCAAAATATTTTTGTAAAGGAATATGAGTGAAAGCACTAATTAGTGCTACCACTAATGATGTGGCAGTGGACCCCACCAGAAATGATTTGATGTTTTAGCCTTGATGTTGTATTTTTTTCTTTTTTTATTGAGTGTCATGTCATTAGTGATCTTTTTAGAATTTCAAAATTAGTGGTCCCTATCACTGTTGTTTTGTAAATAACTCATTTTAAAAAACACGCGTGCTTTAGTGTACGAACATATTTTCCTTTTTTCATTCTTCTATTCTATTTCACGCAGCAATTGATAGATCTAGGTTTTCTATCTCTGCATCACTCCTCTTTCTTATGGTGAAAGGTCATTAGATCGAGCTTCGTAGGCTCCGATTCACGATCTGGTTCTCTCTATCTTGGCTCAAAGCTCTCGATCAGTCTGATTTGAAGATTAATTTTGTGAGTCCTCTGATTTTTTGATTTTGTTTATATACAAACTTAGATCTACGATCTCAAATCTGTTTGATATATATATACTAATTTATGTCTATTGATCGCGATCGATTTTTATTCTATTGATCGATTTTTAGGCAAATCTCGATTGATTGATTTTTAATTTATTGATCGCGATTGAACACTCTTCTCTGGATTTGATCGATTGATTGCTTTCGTTCAGATCTGTAAGTTTGAGTCCCTATGCGCATATTACCATCCTCAAACCGACTCTATTTTTGACTCGTTCGTGGTGATCTTTGCGTTTGTGCTTTGTATGCAATTCTAGGGTTAGTCTATTGAGGCTAATCTCTATTGCGTTTGTGTACAGAGTCACAGAACCACCATCACAATGATACTGTGTCAATCTTTGCAGCAGCAATGTCTCTCTTCCTCACAATGGGTTTTGTGCACTGCAGACACCTGATTTCCACTCTGGTGAGTCTTCTTTGATTCCCTTCTTCCTTACCTTGCTTATGATCTGTCTGGCCCTGTCGTTTGTGCATTTGGGTTTTTCTGCTACTTTCCATAAATTTTAATGTCTTCAAAAGCCATGTATCTGTGTGTTTGTTTATATGTGCATCAAAATTTTATTGGATTTTATCTGATGGACCCACAGAGTGCTTAGAGTGGCCAAAATTTGAGTTTATGTTCTGCAGCTCCAATAACAAATAGGAGGAAAACCTTGGAAGAGGTAGAAAGATAGGCCAAAATTTGAGTTTATGATAGGCCAAAATTATTGACAAAATTATTGTTAAGATGATGGATAGAAAGATTTACTTATCCTGTCTGCAGTAGTTATATAAATAGAATCAGACGATGGTTTGAGTTGGGACCAATTTAAAATTCAGTCTGTCTATTGGTTAATTTGGGTATTGACTTAAATTTGATTTTTTCCAGCAGTGACCTCTCCGGAGGTGACGTATAAGTCTGTTTTCCAACAGTGACCTCTCCGGAGGTGACGTATAAGTGTCGGATATGGACACACTCCAAACACGTGTCAGACATGCTGGAGACATGCTGAGAACACGCTGGGACACACTGAGGACCATTTAAAAAAAATAATTAAAAAGGAACTTGTGTTTACTATAATAGTATACCAAAGGTTGATAAATTTTGTAAAATTAAATATTTGACTTAAAATAATTATTAAATATTTAAAAATATAACACATAATAAATATATAAAATCATATCTTTCGCACATGTCTCTAACGCGTCGTGTCCTAAATTTTTTGAAATTTGCGTGTCCTTATCTATGTTGTGTCACGTGTCCGTGTTTTTATTTCTTAGCAGGCATACATGCTGTAGAATTAAGAAGCATCAGTCAACAAAAGTGAGAGAATGCAGAACAAATATATGAGATATGTTTTTGATGTTAATGCATGACCTATTAATGAGAAAAACTTTCTACAAAAGAAATGAATATCCACTCTCAGTGTTAACAATGATATTGCTTTATTCAGTTATGTTTTCGATATTTGTTTTTACTGGGAATTTTCTGATGGCTATCATGGAAGTTCCTTTCTTTAAGGTCATTGATCATGTTTTTACTTGATCTCCTTTACATGTTTGTATGGTTTTAAGTAATGCTTCATGCCTTCAATAACATGCATCTGTAAATGCTATTTTTTATTATCTTTTAGCTCCAAATCATAGAAGGTGGCTTTATTATTGTCTTTGTATTTCTCTTGTTGATATTACTGAAAATTATTAGAGCAAATCAGGTAACAGGACTGTATCTTTTTCAAGGTTCAACTACCAGAAGGAGTGCCACCATTCATGCATATTAATCAAAATGATTTTTGGGGTTGTAAGTCTTTTATCCTCATTCTTGTTTCCCTTATTGAGGATCTTTCTTTTGCTTGCTGACAACCCAAGCACAACCACATTTTTTTTCTTCCTCTTTCTTTCCTTCATTGTTTTTTTCTTCTTCATTTACTTCCTTTTTTTTTCAATACCCCATGGCTGATTCAGCGCATCACAACCATTGCCAGGATAACCAATTACATTGGAGCAAAACCCCATAAACTCATGCAAATAAGCCACTGTTTTCTTAACTTCATTTGGAGCAACACGATTATGTTTTTTTTCTTCTTTCTTTGTATTTATTGAGTATGTGCAGCCACAACCCCTGTTTGATTGAATAGGCGGTGTTGCATCTGAGTCGTAGAGTATGGCAGGAATTGGATACTAAATGAATCAGAGGCTCATAAATTTGCAACTAAATTCCCTGGGAAGATGTTACAGATTTTTTTTTTATTTATTGGAATTCTTACTTCCTCTTGGCCTTCTGTTTGGCACCTGACGGTACTACTCCAACACCACTGCCCTGTGGATCAACTCCACAACCGCACCCACACACTGTTTGTATGCTTGAGACATGCAAACAATGTTTCACCAAAACAAACACATGTTAAAAATACATCATAATTCAGATGAAACAGAAAATCCAGTACAAAATTACACATAAATTTCTTCAACTTATGGTTACCTTCATTCCATTGGTAAATGATATTTTTGGTTATAAGTGCCAAGAGATACTAAACCTTGCATCGGTCTCTCTTTTTGACCTCTTTTGCACAGAGATGGAGATGCAGAGGGGATGACCAATAGGTGGAACCGCATACTATGGCGATACTGCCCCCTTCAAGTGAGTTTGCACACAAAAATGATCTTTTCTGCAAGGTCTGATTTTCAAGTGAGATTGCAAAACTAAATGCACACAATTCAAGAAGATCAATGGCAGGAAGGAATTGGATACGTATAGCCATTGGATGGGACGACAACATAGAGTTCTTGAAAGTTCCTGGGGTTTTTTATTAGTTGCGTAAAACATGGAGTTAAGTAGAATTAATGTCTTTTCGTATTTGCTATCAGCAATTACTCAATTAAACTGTATATGACAGATTTGTATATGAGGTATTTTGTATAAAAAAATGTCCACGGAACTTCATAAACAGGGATTCACCAATTGGTGTTCTCTCTTTATATACTAGTATTTAGTATAGATATAATGAGGTATTGTTTGTACCCTTTTTGGTCTGAGGAGTGCAAACAGGTATCAAGGAATTATGAAATGGAATTGTCTGCCTTAAGTAATTCTGGTTATCTTCCCTGGCATTGACATATTACTTTGGTCTTGCAGCCATCCAAATTTTGGGGGAAATAAGGGTTGGTATATTTGTGGAGCAAGATATTTCCGTTGAAACTGAATTGGCATATGATTATAATGTTGAATGGCATGGTGGTGCTAAGGTTCGATGTCAGCGTTGGGCACCTAACTGTTCTAAATTTCTCGAGGCAAAGTCTCCTGCTTTTCTGGTGAGTTCAAAATGATAACTTTTGAAGTCTATATTTGAAGATACATTAACATCTCATTTGACATTCATTCTCCTGATGGAACTTGAGTGATGAGAAAAAAAAAAAAAAAAAAACTGAAAATGAATTTGTGCAAACTATTAAAAGGCAGCTGTTTATACTAAAGGGTGATGTGTGGTTTTGTAAGTGAGAAAATGTTGAAATAATGTGTCCAATAAAGTTGTAATGTATAGTCTCCTAAAGGGTCTTGTGTATTTTCCATGTACGTAACACTTGGCTGTATGAGTGTCTTGTTATCATTATAATATTTGAATTTTTTGTATATTCGTTTATTCACCTCATCTCGCAGTAAACTCATTGTCCTTTTTTTTAATGTTTTTCCATTTCTTTAATAGGTGCATAATCATGTGTTGGAAGACGACGATGAAAGGTAATGGGTTATGCATTTATTACTCAAAATTTATAGGCAGTTATATTCCTTTTCACCTATGCTTTGTAATGTTGTATTGAAACTCATTTCAAAATTTGTTAGCAAACTTGATTATATATGTATGGTAATTTGTTGAGCACAAAAAGTTGAGTTTTCCTGTTTACCAAAATGATGAATTGCATAAGGATTCGCATAAGGATTTCATGAACAAATTGAATATTTAATTATATGCTAGTGTCTCCAAGTCTTTCTTTCTCATTGTTTAGTTGGCAAGCACCATTAGAAGTCTGTACTTATCTGAGGTTCTGAATCCAAGTAGGGGTCATTCAGTTCTTGACATTTAAAATCATATTTGCATTGTTTTCTACCCAAGTCATCGTCAAATCCAAATTATGTTTGTAATTTCTCCCAATTTTACTAGTCAAGGTGTTGAGTGTAACTGTGTTGCTGATGTATAATTATCTTGCTTGAACAGGTTTGGCTGGAACAGGTTTGTCATTGATTTATTGATTGAAAAGGAATTACATAATAAAATAGTTGATCTAGAACCAGGTTCCTCCTTCCCGTTGTCTCTTAGTAGCATCATAATAGTGCTATTATTTATCTAGCTTGCTTGTGTTTGTATTGTTTATTTGTTTTTATTTGGTTTGGAAAATAGATTATGCAAGAATACAAATATGGCGCACAAATACAACACCATCAAGATGATTTTAAAAAAAATAAAAAAATCACGACACTGTCATGGAGATAAATAGGACCTTGGCTTCATTATTCAGTGGTTGCTTCTTTGCTCAAATTTTCCCTTAATTTTGTTTTCTCTTTGTGGTTCACTTTAGATGTGAAATTTTCTTAGATCATTATAGTCTTATCAAATGCTATTGGTGTTGACAGCTTCACAATAAATGTTGGTCCAGTTTCAAGCGTAGTCATTTCAAATAAGGTGAATGGCGTAAATATCTTGAAGGTAATGCAGTCATTTTGTTTTAAGAGGAAGTTTACCTTACAGTATGTATTTTTTAGGTAATTTGTTGGATGTTGTTGTTGAGAAGGTACAGGTACAGTTTTAGGTAATTATCTCTGGTTCTTCCACACTTTTGTCTATGCTCTGAAGTCTTTCTTGTGTAGGGCTGTGAAAGAGAAGTTGTAGAGTCTGCAAATGGTGTCTTAGAAAGATAGATAAAAAGAACAGAGAAAAAGAAAATGGTTCATCTGACTAGTACCCTTCATATATTGGATTATCAAGAATATGCATAATCACTTGACAATAACTAAATTTGATGACTAGAAGGAAGAAGTTGAGTTGAATGGTGAAATAACAACTGAATGGAGGAAAAGGATTTACTTACTTTAACTCAAGTTGTTGGGATATATGATTTGTTGAATAAATTTGTATACTTAACCTACCTGGCATATGATGGTGCATACAATTGTGTTTATACAGTTGTTTTAGACTAATAGTCATCAATAGATCACTCATTTGGTTTATCATTCTGTAGCCAGCTTCACCTACCACCCTTGGAAAGGAAATTGCAATTCTTGCTGTCAGATTAAGTAGGGAAAGACGGGATATTTCTCAAGTTGAGATAATGGGGAAGTTTGCCAGTGCAGTTAGAAATTACAATGCACATCTTGTTGCATGCCCTAATATTAAATGGCCTCAAATTGCAGAGGAGTTCGTGAAATCTCTTGGATTAAGTTTCAATCCCTATGTGACTCAGGTGTGTTCCATGCACAAGATTTCTTCTCACTTAAGTTTTATTAGGTTTCTCCGTAATTCTTCACAGACCAGAGTAATTTTTAGAAGTTTTATCAGTAAGTTCTAAGTTAACAATCAGTAACCACATTTTGATGGATCCTTTTGATATGCTATCTGTTGGCTCGTAGAGACCTACCATCCACTACACGACTGCTCTATGTACAAAGCTAGAGAAGTCGGTAGTCTTTATTACCTATTAGTTACTCATTAGTGAACTTTCTTCCGAATTTTTATCCCGTCCTTGCTCCTTATTGTTTTTATCTAACAATTAATTCATCCATATTAAACTGTGATAAGAGGACATCACTTATATGTGTTCCTTGAAAATTCAGAATTCGGGTCATTATCTTCTAGCTAATGCTTTCATAGTTTAACCATGTTCTGCAAGTTAGTTGCTGCTCCAGATTATCAATGTGATAATTTGAACCACTGTTCTAAAAATCTTTTTAAAAATAGAATGATTTTTGAATGAAACTTACAGAGGGCTTATGATGCAAGCATATTCATGCATATTTACCTGATCTAATTTAATACAATTTGAACATGGTATGCAGATCGAAACTCATGACTATATGGCAAAACTTCTTTAATTAGCTCATTGCTGAGGTCTTGAAAGTATATAACTCAATGATTTTTTCCTTGTGCTGATTACAGGACAACTTGCTCGGGAAGTTTACGAGAACATTAGGAGAGAAGCTTCTTGTCTGAGAATTCAGAGAGATTTTTGTATGCATCTTGCTAGGAAAGCTTATAAAGAATTGTGCTCTGCTGTTTCTATTCAGGCAGGCATGCGTGGAATGGTTGCACGTGATGGGCATCGCTTCAGAAGGCAGATTGCTTTTTATGGAAAGCTTTCATTGCTGTATTCTCTTAGACTACTTGACTACATGAATTGTGCATTTGGATGTATTAGTAGGAACAACAACAATTTCTTTTTACACTAGCTTCTGTTCAACTGAGTTCTTTAAAATTACCATACTATAAGCATTTATAATAATGTTTTTCTTTTGCAGAGCAGTTTGAAAACTGTCTCAGAATCTCTGAATACTTCTTGATGGGTTTAAAATTAGCACAATTTAAAAAAAAAAAAAATGAAAAAGGATATCACGGCGTTTTTCAAAATGCCACTTAAACCCTAAATCTAATGGTCATATGTTTTTAATAAGATATGATGGCGTTTTAAAAACGTCGCTAAATATCACAGTGACGTCATGGTACCGTTATTTAGGACATTTGGTGGCGTTTTTAAAAACGCCTCCTATACTAATATCACGACGTTTTTAAAACGCCGCAAAGCTATAGCGACGACCGCGTCCTTGACGTTTGGTACTAAGCGTCGCAAAAGGAGTTTGCGGCGTTTTTGACACTTATAGAGGCGTTTTTTAAATGCCACTAAAAATCTGTTTTCCAGCAGTGTTGGCTTGTATTTATAGTGCATGTGTTGTGAAAAATACATACTCTGTAGAATGCATGAAAGTGAAAAAACCACCTTACCATTTCCTTCCGCTAGACATGACAGAGCATGTCACTTTCTTAACCCAAACATGTCGCTTTCTTAACCCAAATTACATTATTATAATCTTGAAATGGAAATTAAAAACATTTAACTGAATCTTTTACATAAAAAAAAAAAAAAAAAAGAACTATACATAATCTATTTTTTACTGTATTTTCTCACATCTAACCTAGCTAGGAGTGAGTGGATCATATGTGTATTTTTTAATGTGACTTTTATTTCCTTGTGTATGGAAGTAAGAAAATATGACGAGAAATGTGATTACAATTATGTTAGTAATTCATAAAATTTTCACAAAAATAAGATACAGATGTGAAACAATTGTGTGGGATCCATCCTTTTGTTTTACATGTGTCTTATTGTGTGAAAATCTTTTATGCACTTACGTTTTTTTTTCCCCATGAGATTATATAGAAAATTACTCTTATTATAATTTTTATATTTTATGTATAGCATTATTTTGATTGGACACATCAAATTTTAAGTATAATATCTTTTCCTTTTGTCATTATAGATTTAGTCGCCAATAGGTTGGAAAATTAATTAAATAATACATTTTGCTGACCAATTTTTTTGTCGCCAAAAGCCAATAATTTAGTCGCGGAAAAAATTTTAGCTACTAAATTTTTTAGTCGCCTAAAGAAAATATTAGTGTTTTGGCTACTAAAATTTTAGTCGCCTAAAGTCTATCTTTTTTGGCTACTAAAATTTTAGTCGGCAAATAGTATTTCTTTTGGCCACTAAAAATTTAGTCGCCTAAACCTCCACATTTTTGGCTACTAAAAATTTAGTCGCCTAAACTCCCACATTTTTTGCTACTAAATTTTTAGTCGGCAAAAGTATTTTTTTTATTCTTCAGCTTTTGTTTTTGGCTACGAAAGATTTTAGTCGCCAAATGTTTGATTTTCTTTTGGCTACAAAACTTTTAGTAGCCAAAGGTTTGATTTTCTTTTGGCTACAAAACATTTAGTAGCCAAATGGTTGTTTTTCTTTTGGCTACAAAAAATTTAGTAGCCAAATGTTTGATTTTCTTTTGGCTACAAAACATTTAGTAGCCAAATGGTTGTTTTTCTTTTGGCTACAAAAAATTTAGTAGCCAAATGTTTGATTTTCTTTTGGATACAAAACTTTTAGTAGCCAAAGGTTTTTTTTTTTTCCCTTTTTTTGGCTACAAAACGTTTAGTCGGCAAAAACATGATATTATGTTTTATTGCAAATATTATAATATGTCCATAACCTGTTTGTATTCCATGCAACCTGTAATACATATATAAATAAAATGATATATAAACTATCAATCATTCCACAATCTGCATTCGTATACAAAAAATAAATTACTTTAACTGTCAAAGTAAATACAAACCAACTATTGTCCAAACTAAAATAATAATTCCATACAAAATATAGAATTATACAAAAAGTAAAGCCCTCCTTATACAAAAATTACATTTATTATACCATGTGAAATGGCCATTTGGCATGGTACAAATTCCCATCGTAATCTGTACCACGACAAAAGGTGATGTGTGTACCAAGCCAAAAGTACATCTATGTACCACGACAAAAAATCATATATCTGTACGACGACAAAAGGTGATCTATCTACCATGCCAGTAATTATCTGTTGGCTGCCAAAAGTTTTTTGTATCAGTAATAGTTAACTGCACAAAAGCCAGAGACGACAAAAGTATTATATTACTTCTATACAAAAGTACAATTTCTTCTCCATACACCAAAATATCTCTGGAAGTCCACGCATCAAAGTCATCTACAAAAAACAAAAAAAAACATTAGAATTGGATCCAAAAATACCCAACTTCATGAATGAATTTGGCAACAAGTGACAAATAAAAATAAGTGAGAAGCAACCTTCCATGATGAATCAATTATCAGTCAGTCTACAGTCCTTCTAAAGTCTCTTGTTATAAGGGACATTGTTAAATGCAGAACAATCATTACTAAATCTTTCATTACTAACATAAAGCTAATGTAACAATCTTCTTTTTGTATGCAACATATATATCCAAATTATGTGGCTAAACCAATATCAAAGCCCAATGTGAATAGAAAGTATTCTTTTTACCAACTTCCTCATTATTTGTTTGCAAAAGGCACTTGAATCATTAGATTGGATATAAAACCATCGCTGCTTATTAATGTATGTCAGTGCTATTTCAGAATGGACATTTCAACATGTGATAACTTTAATAACAAAAATAAATTTTAATCATAAAAGGAAATATGTGGAAATGTATGTTGAGATACCTATAAATGTTTCATCAAAGAAAGAATACTTGATATCTCATGACGCACATGGCCTCAGAAACACCATGAGCATGTTTCATACTTGTATGAAAGCTTAAATATAATATAACACACGTGTGTACGTTCAAAAAATTAGCAAGTTTATAACAAGGCGTAAACTGAGCTCATATTGATTTCTGAATATTTTTCTCATAATTTTCAATTACTATACATCTACAATACATTCCGTCAGTTGTCACAAGTCCTATTTGTAATGGGGAAGCTGCCCGTGAGAGACAAATGGAGGTTCGGGGACTGTTTTGAAGTTTCGCCCCCGAAACGCCCTTTTTCGACTAAGTTTTGGGCGTATTCGGCTCTAAATCCCAACCTATGGGTCCGAATAACATTCCGTCAGTTGTAACAAGTCATATTTGGCATGGGGAAGCTGTTCATGTCGGCCACACGGCGGATCAAGGGCTGTTTTGAATTTTCGCCCCCGAAACGCCGTTTTTCGACTATGTTTTGGGCGTATTCGTCTCTAAATCCCAACCTACGGGTCCGAATAACATTCCGTCATTTGTCACAAGTCCTATTTGGCATGGGGAAGGTGTTCGTGTCGGCCACACAGTGGTTCGGGGGCTATTTTCAATTTTCACCCCCGAAACGCCCTTTTTCGACTAAGTTTTGGGCGTATTCGGCTCTAAATCCCAACATATGGGTCCGAATAACATTCCGTCAGTTGTAACAAGTCATATTTGGCATGGGGAAGCTGTTCGTGTCAGCCACACGGCGGATCAAGGGCTGTTTTGAATTTTCGCCCCCGAAACGCCGTTTTTCGACTAAGTTTTGGGCATATTCGTCTCTAAATCCCAACCTACGGGTCTGAATAACATTCCGTCATTTGTCACAAGTCCTATTTGGCATGGGGAAGGTGTTCGTGTCGGCCACACGGCGGTTCGGGGGCTGTTTTCAATTTTCGCCCCCGAAACGCCCTTTTTCGACTAAGTTTTGGGCATATTCGGCTCTAAATCCCAACATATGGGTCCGAATAACATTCCGTCAGTTGTAACAAGTCATATTTGGCATGGGGAAGCTGTTTGTGTCGACCACACGGTCGTTCGGGGGCTGTTTTGAATTTTCACCCCCGAAACGCCCTTTTTTCGACTAAGTTTAGAGCGTATTCGGCTCTAACTCCCAACTTACAGGTCCGAATTACGTTCCGTCAGTTCTCACAAGTCCTATTTGTCATGGGGGAACTGTCCGTGTCAGACACAATGGTTCAGGGGCTGTTATGAATTTTCGCCCTCGGAAAGTCCTTTTTCGACTAAGTTTAGGGCGTATTCGGCTCTAACTCCCAACCTACGAGTTCGAGTTACGTTCCGTCAGTTCTCAAAAGTCCTATTTGTCATGGCGAAGCTATCAGTGTGAGCCACATGGTCTTTCAGGGGCTGTTTTGAATTTTCGCCCCCGAAACGCCCTTTTTCGACTAAGTTTAGGGTGTATTCGACTCTAACTCCTGTACCTACGGGTCCGAATTACATTCCATTAGTTGTCACAAGTCCTATTTGTCATGGGAAAACTGTCCGTGTGAGTCACAATGTGGTTCAGGGTCTGTTTTGCATTTTTGCCCCCTTAACGCCCTTTTTCGGTTAAGCTTAAGCCGTTTTCGGCTCTAACTCCCAACCTACATGTGCTAATGATATTCTGTCTGTTGTCACAGGTCCTATTTGACGTGAGAAAACTAGTTGTGACATTCGTACGGTGATTCGAGGGTTGTTTTGCAATTTTGCCCCCTTAACACCCTTTTTCGGTTAAGTTTAAGTTGTTTTCGGCTCTAACCCCCAACCTACACGTGCTGATGACATTCCGTTTGTTGTCATAGGTCCTATTTGTCGTGAGGAAGCTGGTTGTGACATCCATACAATGGTCCGAGGGCTGTTTGCATTTTCGCCCCCTTAACGCCCTTTTTCAGTTAAGTTTAAGCTGTTTTCGGCTCTAACTCCCAAAACATCCTTGTTGGCGCACTGCAGAGAAAGAACATTTAGAGATGGATTAGGAAGCGCAACTGTATGATGACCATTGCAGATTCTTATGTTGCAGAAGCCTACACCTAGGTGTTCAACTTAATTCACGACATTCCTGACATTAGGCGATTTAGTGTATGGTTATGACAAAACATGGCACAGCCTAAGAATGAACCTTATAGCATCATCTTATGCACTCCGTACAAATTGTTGAATAATATTATTTTGGTACAAACATAGTTCATTTATGTGGTGAATGCACGATGCATGTGCTTGTACTCCAAGAATAAAATAAAAAACTTGTGTGTGCAAAAAGAATGACATTTTGACCTACAAGCACAATGTTAGTCTTCACCTGGACGGAATTTCACAGAATAATCTATTCAAATAGCCAAACCACCAATTCTTTCTAGGGTTAAAAGAGACAGTTAATTTCAAAGATGACTTGTAACAAATCTCATGTCAATTATGAACCTACAGCACTAGCCCCCTTTCACTAGACAAAGTTACACGTGCAAATATTTCGCATAAAAGGAACATTGCCTCATGCCTATAGAATTGCAAAACCCCACATGTGATCAAACTTGAAAGTGTTGCATCCGTCTGGTCTCAAATTATCAAACTATAATATAAAGTCCTCTCCTTTGAGAAAAATATCAATTTCATACAGAAAGAATGCCAAAACAAGATCCATACACTTGTAAGAACTAGTAAGGTTAAGGAAAAGACAAAAACATCACCGATGTGAAGTGAAGCAAACAAACGAAGAAAAACAGTTTCAGAAATTTTGTAGGGAATCACCTCATAATCACTCCTTGTATATAGATATTGTACGAGCAAGAAATATTGTTCTCGTATAATCTTGTTGATCAAGTCTGCGCTCCTCCGTACATCGTCGCTTTACTCCCTGAAAACACAAACGTGAGCTAGTCGGCGGGTGTGTGCCGGATACCTCTTCGATGCCTAAGTCAGCAAAATAGACAACTAGACAAAAACTCTGTGTATTCGGGAATCAAAGTTGTGTTACCTCTCCATAGGTGATGTTGTGAGCTTTTATAGGTTCCGTGTGGCACAATCCTAGTAGGACTCTTATTTCTCCATGCAAAGTCCTCTTAGGAATTACTCTTCTAAAAGATAATGCTTATCCTTCAACAACCCCCTCACTGCTTAAACCAAGTGAGATGGTCCTAACTCGGTGGTATGTCCAAACGACCGAGCTAGCATTGCCATGGCACAATGACAATGTAACCGAGCTAACAATACCCATGTTACATTTACCCCGGCGCTTTATGTGTAACATGTACCTCGGCTTCGCCTGTAGACCGTGCTAACCATAGCGTACTTGGACCGAGCTACTCAATAGCAAGGTCCTGAGTAGAAGCCAAAAATACCTCGGCTCAAGATGGTTTGATCGAGCTAACCACCGAGCTCTTTCGAACCGGGCTATTTGCAAGGCTCCTCTGGACCGGACTAATTACAAGGCCCTTTTACTCAGCCCTTCTTACTGTGGCCCACAGAATGGCACATTATCCAGCTCGGCCCAATTTACATATAAATTACCCTCTCAATTGCCCCTTAATTCCATCTGCGTAGCATATAGGGATTACCTATTACTAGCCGAGCTAAAAACACTTTAGCTTTCCAACCGAGCTAAAAAACTTTAGCCTTCCAACCGAGCTAAATTCACACCGTGTTACCAATCCGTCTGGTCAAAACGTCTTTTCAGTCTCTAAAACTGAATCGATTTCCATTCCAAGGACACGTGGCAACTCTGATTAGCCCAATGCAGCTGCCACGCCGTCTTCGTACTCCGCGTTTTTTGAACAGTCCCGCCTTTTTGTCCTTCCCTCTACACAAAACAGACCCTTCGTTTTGAATCATACACTTCACTATTCATCTCCTTCTTTTTCTCTCTCTGAGTCTCCATCTCTCCCCAACCTTGTATTTACAGAGCTCGTGTTTGTTGCTGCTACTACCTCCATCTTCAGTGCCTTCACCTTGAACTGGTAAGTGGTTTGAATCTTCTTCCTTTCTGTTAATTTCACACCTCTTTTGCAACACAAAGCATGTTTTATTTGTTTGTTTTTCAAAGCACATTTCACTTTTGCTTCCATATTTCTGGGAAAAACCACGCAATAGAACCACTTGATTTTACGAATAATCTGAAAAATACTGTATTTGATCCAAAATCACACATCAACCGAACTAGGATACTGTTTGCATTAGATGCAAGCCTAGCCACACCCAACAATTGCACTAAAACTTCACGCCATACTTGCGGTTTCCATAGGTTAGGGACCTTTTGTTTCTTTTAACCGAGCTATCGAACCGTACTAGGCTTACGTAATACCACGCTAGAAAGCCTCAACCACCGACCGAGCAAAAACTTGGGGTAAACCAGCTCCCTTAGTTCAAACCGAACTAAGAATGTTGCCCCAAAGGCTCAACCAGGCTAAAGCCCCTCTTAAACCGAGCTAAGACTGGATAGCATCCCACGTAGTCGAGCTAGGACTTCATTTATCTTGCCTTTGTTTCTTTTAGCACGGTCCAATGATCTGTGCTTAACACCTTTCTTTTTCACCTTGCAGACTCTAACTAGGTTGCCCAGGCACTCCTTTGAGCGCTCAACCGAGCTACTTAGCGTCATTTCTTGACCGAGCTAATACTTAAGCTAATTTATTCATAATTTTAATAGCAAATAGATAAATATAAATTTTTAGTAAACTCACCAGGGGCCATGGCCAAGTTCTGAAGGGACTACCATATCCCTGATGACGTCCATCTTACCTTAGCCGAACTAGATACCACACCTTGGGGAAATCCTAGCTTTGTCCCTTTACCCTTCTTTCCATTGTAGAAACCGGACTAAGATTCCCTGTACAGCTCTTCTTTGCGAGTTCCTCAGACAAACAACCTTTGCCCTACCCAACTTTCCACCAACTCTTACCGCATAATAAATGGTATCGCAAGCTAAACATCAGGCTGGCCTTAATCTCGGTTTAGCCGAGCTCTTCCACCAATATTCCATAGGATCAAATGAAGATGGCTGGGTTTACTATCTTAGAATAAGGCGCCGGCGTGAAAAGATAATAAAGAATACCCCGAACAAGGATGTAAATGATGATGATTTCTTCTGGGTCTCTGGGAACTTCAAAAAACACGAAGCCCAGATCCCGGGCGACCGAATTAACTGGAATAAAGGAGTCGCCGATATAACTATCTCGGCCCAATTTCACATTCTTTCTCTTACTTCGGTACTTACTTTTAACCGTACTAACTGTTGTCTCCTTCCTTCATGCAGATTTGAACTTTCTCAAGTCCCAATACAGCTACCCCAACTTAAATACACTTCACACCGCACTCCGATATCCAAACAAGAGCTGGGCCGATACTGAATTTTGAACTGACCTACCGATATAGTAGTCGTAGGAAGACCAGGGTAACCGATTTCCTCTTAGAGCCATCCCCAGAACCTGACCCTTCCCTTCCATAAGTCAACTTGATCCCATTGACTGCGGAGTAAGAGATGGCTAAAAAAGAGCAGTAAGGGCCCTTCTGACCGAGACAAACCAACCCGAGGTACCACCAGCCGGTCAAACACAGGAGACCGTGGTCGCCTTACCATCCTACCAGTCTTCATCATCTCGGGCAAGCAAGCGCGCTCGGACTTCCACAACCGAGCCACGCCTTGTCGATGAGGACGAAACCGCGGTTCCTCAAACCACTCAACCAAGCCCTCCACCTGAGCGCTCTGACTGAGCTAGCTCTCCAAAGTGGGCACCAAAGATCATGTTTCAGAACCGTGCTATCAAGGATTCTGACTCCGTGGTCGCAGAAAAGGACCATTTCTTGGCGTTCAACCTCGCCAAAAGTGTTTGCCTTCCAGCCGACATGAAGCACCACAACCATCTAACCGAGCTGAAGGCCATTCGCTCAGCCACAAAATCAATAGTGCTGGTAAGTTATCCCCTTGCTTGTTTTTCTATTTTGAACAACTTTCTGCTCGGTTTCTCTTAAAAGTTTCTTACCATCCTTTTGCAGGCCATGCAGAAAAACCACATCCCTCACAAGCGAGTGTTGGAACTGCGCAAAATCACAAGGCAGGCCATGGCAAAAGCTAATGCCAAAACCGCCGAGCTAGAAGAGTCAAAGAAGCAAATGGCAGAGCTGCAAACCGAGATGGCACATCTGACCGGTCTTGTCAGCTTGGCTGAGGCAGATAAGAAAAAGGCCGTGGCCGTGGTAAAAGACAAGTATCTGCGCGAGCTGGCCAAGCTTGAGGGAAAAAAGAATGCCGAGATAACCGAGCTGGAGAAGAAGGTTAAGGACGCAAAAGACCGTGGTTACAAGGAAGGCGAAGCCACGTATATCTTGCAATGTGAAGCCGCTAAGGATCTATTTTTCAAGTGTGGGTAGAAGGCGGCTATGGAACATCTTGGTCATGGTCCAGAGACCGAGGTTTTCCTGAACCCTCCACCGTACTTCATACCGAGCTGTATGACGGAGTATGCGGCCTCCATTCAACAAAAATTCCTTCAAGCTGAGGATGATGAAGAAGAAATTGAGCCTAACAATGCCCCGGTCGTCAATGATCCCGTTGTTCAGCCAGCTCGGGTGGAGCCACCGGTAAAAGACTTAATGACCGAACTACCAGCTGAAACCGGGCTCCGAGTTGAACTGGATGCGGATCTTGATGACCTCTTTGCGTAATCTTGTATTTTCTTCTTTTTGCTTTTGGAAAGAAATTGTAACCGGGCCGAGGCCCCACCTTTTGTACTTGATTTGAATTTTTAATGAAATCTTCTTTGTTCCAACTTTTGTTTCGGTTTGATCTATGCTTGCCTTTTCTTTCCAATTGTAATATGAATGAAGTATAATATTTTCCAGCCGAGATACCTATCTCGGGATTAACCTTGAAATCTCTGATAATACCTGCCAACCTCATTAGCCTAGGTCTTTACCTCGGCTGAAGATCGCAATAAGTTGTATTCCAGCCAACCACTCTTCAGCCTTGATCTTTATCTCAGTTGAAGAGTACTAAGTGTTGGTTTTTCCAACCAACCACTCTTCAGCCTTGATCCTTATCTTGGCTGAGGAGCACTAAGTGTTGGTTTTTCCAGCCAACCTTTTCAGCCTAGATCCTTATCTCGGCTGAAGAACAATAAGTGTTGGTTTTTCCAACCAACCTCTAAGTTGGTTATTTCTGCCAACCCAGAGTGAAGTGTTTGGTTATTCTGACCAAACGTCCTGCAGCCTGGATCCTTATCCTGGGCTTAGGAGGGGTGTTGGTTATTCCAGCTAACCTCTAAGTTGGTTATTCCTGCCAACCCAGAGTAAAGTGTTTGGTTATTCCGACCAAACGTCCTGCAGCCTGGATCCTTATCCTGGGCTTAGGAGGGGTGTTAGTTATTCCAGCCAACCTCTAAGTTGGTTATTCCTGCCAACCCAAAGTAAAGTGTTTGGTTATTCCGACCAAACGTCTTGCATCCTGGATCCTTATCCTGGGCTTAGGAGGGGTGTTGGTTTTTCTAGCCAACTTCTTCAGCACTGATCCTAATCTTAGCTGAAGAGAGTGCAAAGTTAGGTATTCCGGCCAACTATGCTTTCAGTGCGCCTAACTCACTAAAATAATCTTTTACAGATAGAAACAACTATACTGAAAAGAAACTACTTGTTTTATTGAGAAAGAAAAAATTACAAATACTTGAAAGAAAAGCTAAAAATAAAATAGTTTGAGATTGGCAGTGTTTCATGGCCTGGGAATGGCTTTGCTGTCTTCATCTTCCAAGTGGTATGCCCATTTTCCTACTAATCCAACCACCTTGTAAGGTCCTTCCCAATTAGGCCCTCACTTGCCATCTCCGGGTACCAAGGTGTTTCCCATCACTTTGCGCAGTACCTAATCTCCGATTTTGAATTGTCTCGGATATACTATTTTGTTATACTTTTTGGACAACTCTTGCTGGTACAAGACAATGTGAACCAGTGCTTTTTCTCTTCTTTCTTCTGCAAGCTCGAGTTCCAATGCTATGGCTTCTCCATTTAAGTCTGGATCAAAATTTTCACTTCTAATTGTGGGGAGGCCAACTTCCAGTGGGATTAATGCTTCCATGCCATAGGCCAAGGAAAAAGGTGTTTCGCCAGTAGACCGCTGAGGTGTGGTACGATAAGCCCATAAAATGTGGGGAAGCTCCTCAGCCCATTTGCCCTTTGCTTTCTCTAACCTTTTCTCCAATCCATCCAAGATGACTTTGTTTGATACTTCCGCTTGGCCATTTGCTTGGGGGTATGCCGGTGTAGAGTTGTAGAATTCTATCTTGTATTCTTCACAAAAGCCTCTAAAAATTTTGCCGTCGAACTGAGTGCCATTATCTGATATTAGAGCTTTTGGTATGCCGAACCGAGTGATGATATTCTGCCAGACAAACTTCTTCACATCTTTCTTCTTTATTGATGCTAGTGCTTCTGCCTCCACCCACTTTGTGAAGTAGTCTATTGCTGCAAGAAAGAACTTTCTGTTGCCAGGTGCTGTTGGAAGTGGTCCTACTATGTCCAAGCCCCACATTGCGAAGGGCCATGGGCTAGTTAAGGGTAGAAGCTCTCTGGCTGGTTGATGTATTTGGTGTGCGAACTTCTGCCATTTCTCGCACTTCTTGACGTATTTCTCTGAATCTGTTTGCATGTATGGCCACCAATATCCTTGCGAAATGGCTCTGTAAGCTAATGATCTTCCTCCTTGATGACTTCCGCATACACCTTCGTGTATCTCGAACAAGAATGCTTCAACTTTGCTGGGGTGGACACACTTTAGGTAAGGTCCTGTGAAGGATTTCTTGTACAAGGCCATTGATGGGGAGAGCCAAAATCGCTGTGACTTTGCTCTTATTTTGTTGGCCTCTTTCTTTTCTTCCGGTAAGACGCCGTCTTTTAAGAACATTATAATGGGATCCATCCATGAAGGGCCTAGTTCGGCACAACATACCTCTTCTACTTCGGGTTCTTCAATGCTTGGTCTTGGTAGGTAGTCAATCAGTAACGGATGAGGGATGGATGTATCTGCCATCGAAGCAAAGCTTGCTAGTTCGTCCGCTCTGCTATTTTCTTCCCTGCCGATCTGCTCTATTCACACTACTTCAAATTTCTTGATCTCTTTTCTGACTAACTCTTGGTACTTAGCCATCCTGTCATCTTTTGCCTCGTAGTCGCCTGAAATTTGGTTTACCACCAGCTGTGAGTCACTGTAAACCATTAGCTCGGTGGCCTTCATGTAGAATGCTGATTTTAGGCCTGCCAGAAGCGCTTCATATTCCGCTTCGTTGTTTGATGCTGGGAAGCCAAGGTTGACTGCTTGCTCCACTATTAGGCCATTTGGCGAGATGAGGACTATGCCTAGTCCTGCTCCATGCCTGTTGGACGCTCCATCCACAAAGAGCTTCCACATCTCTCCAACGAACAGTTTCTAGCAAGTGGAGGGATCGGATGATGTCTTGGGGTCATGAGTGTTGCTGGTGTTTTCTTCAAAGTCCATGCTTGCTGTTTGCCCCTCATTATCTGATTGTACCAAGTCTTTATTTGTTGATGAGTCTTTGCTTGGTGTAGCATGGTTTGCTTCTTCCTCCCTTTGCTCACTCTAGTCTGCCTTAAGATCTGATTGGGTATCCTGTACCAGGGGTTGCGCTATTCCGGCGATAATTTCCATCCCCTTGGTTGTATCAGTCAAGTCCACTGGGCAGATGTGATGACTTCCTGGAGTGAATTCTGCCACAAAGTCTGTCAAAGCTTGGGCTTTTATCGCGGTTCTTGGTTGAAACTTGATGTCGAACTGTCCCAACTCGACTGCCCACTTCAAGACTCGTCCAGAAAAGTTCGCCCTCTCAAACAAAGCTTTTAATAGAAAAGCTGTGAGGACGATTATTGTGTGGGCGTGGAAGTAATGCGACAACTTCCTTGATGCCATCATCAAGGCTAAGGCCAATTTTTCCAACAGTAAGTACCTGGTTTCCACGCCCAACAATGTCTTGCTGACATAAAAGATGGGCAGGTGTTGGATTCCTTCCGCTCTGACCAACATTGCACTGACTGCGTGCTGTGAAACTACCAGGTACAAAAGGAGCTCATCTCCAGGTATTGGGGTTACTAGCAACGGGGGAGAAGACATGTATTCTTTTAAGCTTTCTAGGGCGTGGTCGCATTCTTCATCCCACTCAAACTTGGCCTTTAATGCTTGAAAAATGGTCGACATCTGTCTGACGACCGACTTATAAACCGGTTGAGCGCAGCTGCCATGCCGGTGAGATGCTGCACTTCTTTTACTGAGTTGGGCCTCTCTAGATCTTGGATTGCTTTGATCTGAGAAGGGTCTGCTTCTATACCTCGGTTGGTCACCAGGAAGCCTAGGAATTTGCCAGATCCTACGCCGAACGCACACTTGGATGCATTAAGGCGTAGCTTGTGCTTCTTCAGGATCTGAAACATCTTGCCTAGGTCCTTGAGATGGTCATTCTTATCCTTGCTCTTGACCACCATGTCGTTGATGTAGGCTTCAATTGTTCTGCCTAACAATGGTTCAAACATCTTGGTGACCATCCGTTGGAATGTTGCCCCTGCGTTCTTAAGGCCAAAGGGCATGACCTTGTAACAATACAGTCCTCTTGGCGTCGTAAAAGATGTGACCTCCTAGTCTGGCTCATACATAGCGATCTGATGGTAACCTCTGTACGCATCAAGAAAGCTAAGACGGTTGTGTCCTGCCGTCAGATCTACCAGTTAGTCTATCCGTGGTAGAGGAAAGCTATCCTTTGGGCATGCCTTGTTGACTGTTTTGTAGTCCACGCAGACACGCCATTTTCCATTCTTCTTTGGCACCACTACTGTATTGGAGATCCATCTGGGGTAGTGCACCTCTCTGATAGCTCCTGCTTCTAGTAGGTTTTCTACTTCTTCCGCCACTATCTCGGCATGGTGGAGTGCCGATCTGCGAGCGCGCTGCATAATTGGTCTGGCAGTTGGGTGGACATTTAATTGGTGACAAATGAAGTTTGGGTTAATGCCAGGCATGTCATACGGCGTCCAGGCGAACACTTTGATGTTAGAGGTCAAGAATTCCATGACCTCTATTCTCTTAGTGTTGGATAATGATGAGCCGAGCAAAAAGAATTTTTCCGGGTTCTTTTCATCTATTCTTACCTGTACCAAGTCTTCCACTGCCTTCTGTTCAGCGGCTTTGCCCACTTCCGTGAACAATTCATTGCTCTCAGGCTCTTCCACCATCTGTACATATCCCTTGGCAGCGCGGCTGCCATTTACTGTGACGAAGCATTGCTTGGACATAATTTGGTCCCCAAAGACCTCTTCAATTACCCCGGCTTCGTTGGGGAATCGCATTACTTGATGGTAGGTTGATGCCATCGCTCTCATGGCATGCAGCCATGTCCTTCCCAAGATTATGTTGTAAGTGGAGGGCACTTTCAATACCCAGAATTCCACTTGTTTAGTCATGCTTCCTGCTCTGACTGGGAGGATTATCTTGCCGACTGGCCACTCTGGCATTGAGTTGAACCCGATCAGGGGAGATACGGCAGGTGCCAAGTCTTTGTCTTTCAGTTTCAGTTGTTTGAAGGTTTCGTAATACATTATCTCGCATGAGCTTCCTTGGTCGATCAAAATCCGTTTGATGTCATAATCCATGACGCGGAGTGTGACGACCAGTGCATCATTGTGAGGGCAATATATCCTTGCTAAGTCTCTGTCTGAGAAGGATATGACGTTCGTGGCTTCTGTTCTCCCCTTTTTGATAGTAGGTTGCGCACTTAATACATCCCTTAAATGCTCAGCCTTCTTGATCGTTCCCCTGAGCTCATATACCCGCTCAGGTTCGAATACCCCATGTATCACGTTAATCACGCCTTGAGGTGGGGCGTCGATCGGCATTCCGTCTGGGTGATCGTGGTTCTGGGGGGCTGGTTGTGTCCCTCCTTCTATGTACTGGTCCAGGCGACCAGCTGCCACTAACTCCTCTAGATGCTGTCTCAACGGCGTACAATTTTCAGTGCGGTGCCCCTTTTCCTTATGGAAGGTGCACCGGGATCTTTCGTCGTAGTCCTTTTTCTCTTCTCCCAGCTTAGCTGGCCATTTGACGAAAGGTTCATCACGTATCTCACTAAGAATTTGGTAGATTGGTTTCTTGAATACCGTAGTAATGGCAGTGCGGACTCTCAACCATCTTTTATCTTGGTCCTCTCCGTTGTCTCGCCTGCATCGCCTGTTCTTGCTTGGACGTTCTACCGTGTTGACTTTTGCCGTAGTCTTCTTATCTGGCGCTGCTGTTGCACCAGATTTTTCCTTAGCACGGGTGTCATCCTCCTCCACCCGAATATGTTGGTGCAATCTCTCCATCAAGGCTTCCATCGTGAGGGGTGGCGTCATAGTAATTGAATCCCTCAACCTGTTTCCGACTGGAAGTCCTCTTTTGTATTGTGCGATGGTGATATTGGTGGGTGTAGACACCCCATTTTTTACCGTCCTCAAGACTTGGACGTCACCGCTTGAACACTCGGTGATCACCCATGATTCGTGTTCGTTTTGAGTTCCCGAAGGTCTCGGCTACGCGCCTTGCCTCAGGATCTCTCAACTCGACTGTTTTGTGTTTGATTTTGCACCAAACACTTATGTTTTTGCTTCTGAGGGTAGAGAGTAACTTGTTAGCTACCCCTGACACCCACCGGCCATGGCTTGAGGCCACCAGCCGTGTATTCTTGCTACCGGCCATTGGTGAGATATACCATTGGCCGGTCGGCATCTTGTGTAGTCGGCCGGCCATCTGTTTGGCCGATGGCGTCCTTTTCTGGCCGACATCACCTTTTTGCCTTTTTTAGGCATAATGCATGCCAGCTGTGCCAGCTGGAATGCACGGACCCTGCCCCCCATGTACGGGTGTGGTTGTTTTGAGCCTTTGACCCTTTTGATCCAACCTCTTGCACCCTTTGCCCAAGCTTCTTGAGGAAGCTTGACCCTTTGTCTTAGCTTCCTCAAGAAGCTTGCACCCTTAGGATAGCTTCCCTTGGAAGCCTTGACCTTTTTAGGATAGCTTCTCTTGGAAGCTTGGGGCCATTCCATTGTCTATATAAGGAAACCTTCCTCCTCTTTTGTGGGGGTTCAACAAAAACCAGAGCAAAATACATATATATATATATATATCTGATATACACTTTCTCTCTCTATATCTCTCTCTCTCTTCATTGTGTGTGTGTTTAAGGGCCAAAAGGGTGATTTCTTCTTAGTTTTGCACTAAGACACACACTACTACACCATACTTTGACTTTGGGAGGCATTGAGGGTTTGTTCTTGAGGTTTTGGACTAGTTTTGATTAGAAGAAGGGGGCTGCACTTGCTGTTCTTCAAGGATTCTTCAAGGGTAACACTTTTGCTTTATATTCCCCAATCTTGCACTAGTCTTTAACCTGTCTTGCTTACTATTTTAGACTTTGTGTATAACAGAAAAAAAAATCTTATATTTGCATGCTTAAGATACTTCATTAAGGTTTTTTTGGTGTTGGGGGTCGACCTCCCCCTCTTAGGCCTTGTTTGGCTCTTTTGGTGCTCTCTTTGTTAAGCTTTAGGGACTTTTGTGTATTGACATTCTCACCACTAAAATCCAGTGGATTTTCAGTGGTGAAGAAGGGGTCTTGAAGTCTTGCATAGGGGAGGGACACCCCTCTCCCTTGGTCTCTCTTTTGTTTGCATTTTTGGCCCATAAGGGTAGCATGTATGATTAGTTGTTCTTGGCTTCATTTCAGAGGTTTTTGGGTGTTATTGGGTCATGTTATGCCTCTGTTTTTGGTCGGATTAATGGCCCCTTTCATGCTTAATGTACTTGCTTTGTATTCCTCTCTTTGGCCTAGAAATGCATCATGCATGTAGTCTACCATGCTCTCATGTTTTGGCCTAACTTTGTGAAGTTCTTAGCCATGTCTTACCATGCTTGAGGTTTGTTGGGTGCTGTTTTGACCATATTTGCCATGTTTGGTATAGCCTCTTTGCATTTGGGCTTGTGAGCCTTGAGGGTGTGAGTCATGAGCATGCTTGAGTTGGGTGGTTTCAGTGATTTGGAGTCATTTCCCATGCTATTTCAGTCCATAATCCATGCTCGTATGATTGCATTTATCATCCCTTTCATGTCTTGGAGAATTATTTTGTTGTGCCTTGAAATGAGCATTGTGCATGCTTAAGTGTTTAAGTCTTTGGGGCTGCCATATCAGTGGGTTTTGGGGGCTCATTTCACATGTTGAAACTCTGTTTTTGGTTTCTTAGTCCATGCCATGTGTGGTTGGGATAGTTGTAGTAGAATGCTCCTCTTTATGCCTTTGTCTTAGGCCCATTGGTATGCATGTTTGCATGAGCATCCGTCCACCATTTGCATCATCATTGGCCACTGTTTTGGGGTGGGCTGAGGTCTGCCCCTTTGAGGTTTAAGTCCGCCATTGCATGATCATGTTGCATTATTTTGGTTTCATGCTTACATTGTACCATGTTTGCATATTTGCACATTATAGCTTGCATGTTAGGTTGCATTGCATGGCATCTTGTATGTTTGGCACATTGCATTTGGCATGTCTTGCATCTTAGCCTCATATTGCATTCTTGAGCCATGTTTGTATACATGCATTGCATTGCTTGGTTTGGGGTGTCAAACCAAGCATGAGGATTGAGAGTGTTCGTACTCCAAGTGACGTAACATGTCTCAATCCTCGATCACTGACGCCCTTGATCTCAATATGATAGGGTGTTGGCATTCATCTCTTTTGTTGCATGCATTTTACATTGAATGGCAAACTTGGCCTCTTAGGCCATCATGCATCAAAATGCATAATTGATGGCCCGAGGGTCGAGGGTCATGCTCCCTTGAGTCCATTGCATGATAGGGAGTGTGGCCATGCTCACATTTGCTTGCAAATTCCATGCCATACACTGCTTGCCCTTTGCTGCTGTCAACTGCAGGATTCTGCAGGAAGAAATAGCCGGCTGGCTACTTGGAGTGCCGACCGACCAAATACAATTAGCCGGTGGCTCAACCAATGGCTGATGACCACTTCCTTCGGCCGGTGGTGTTCCCACTTGGTCGGTGATGCTCCCCAGTATTCAGAGAAGCATCCTTGGGACTTATGCAAATTTTCAAAAGAGCAGGGCAGTGTAAACAGAGGCAACAGTGCTATGACAGCAAGTTTCCGAGCGGGGCGAGTCAAGCATGCATCATTCGCGCATTCCGAGGCAGAGCTGCGGCAGTCTCTTTAGCTTTGCCTTTTTAATTATTTTTGTGATTAATTTGTTAATTAATTAGAGGGTCTGTAATAGTTAATTAGCTAGGATAGTTGATTCATTATTCGGACTGTATTATTCTTTCGGTCCCTCCGAGTGAGGGCATATTTGTAATAGGTGTGGGTGCGTGTATGCATGCCTTCCAACCCCCACTTCTTTCTCCCTTTTACTTACCTGCTTTCGATGGTTAGTATAGGGCATGTTTTATTTAGCATGATAGCATTTTTGCATACATTCATTCGTTTTGCAGGCACGAGGCTCGGCGCAACATACTAACTGCGTTTGTATTTCAATCCCAAAATTGAATACGTGATAGCTGTAGCATCATCATATGCCATATTAGGATAGTCGAGCCTATTGTAGTTGCATCTCGCATGTGTTGCATTAGCCATCTTAACATGAACTAGGATCATGCATATGATTACTAACTAGTTTCTATTTTGGCTTGGAGTACTCGATAAGCATTTATGTTTTAGCATCCTTGCATGCGTGTGAGTGTTGCCATGCCAGCATGCTGTACCATGAGGCTATTTGCTTATATGATATACCTGTTTGAATGCCTGTGGGTGGAGGTTGAATTACCTAAATTGAAATAATACATTAAAAATTGTGAGTTTTAAGCCCACTAGACAGTGGCAAAACCATCTTTTCTAAGCCCACTTGAGGGTGGCAAAACCTGCATTTTAGCCTACTTGCGAGTAGTAAACCGTTTTCAAAACAAACATGAGGTGCTTTGTTCCAACTCAGGCGACTCAGTCTATACTTGTTATGCTGTGCGCATCACATAGTAAATCTAGGCTAATAACTGAAATAAGAACGCATAATGTTTTCAAAATAAGATATCATGGTTAGTAGAGGCCGATTTTTGATCGGGCGAGAGGGGGTGCTCATAGCTGACTTTCCCCAATCGTACCCAAGTTCCCGAGCCGAGGCAACTTTGGTGATGACGGACACGTGGCCTTAGGCAAACGAGTCAGGGTTTCCGAAATTCCCCCAAAAATAAAATATTTAGGTGGCGACTCTGTATCTGGCAAAGCAGTCCATGTTTGGCACTTCTTTACAAAAAAATCTGTTTTCCAAAACGATTTGCCAGACTTGGACTCTTTGGTTCAGATTAAGAACCGTGACAATTTGAGTCCGAACTGTAGTAAGCCCAAATGAACAAAACGGGATTTCCCTCCCGGGACGTTCGGGGACGTCTACAGTTTCTGGCGACTTTGCTAGGGAAATTAGAGAACTTGACTCGAACTCGTGATATCTTGTTTTGACTACACTTATGTGTTTCTTTGCATTGCATGTGCATTGGTGCGCCTAGGACACCGTGTTGGCCATCTGCTATTCCTGAGCGGTTTGCCAGAGGCTTGACTTTGTCAAAGCATGCCATAAGGCTAACCGGTTGCGGGCTCTGCCAATATGGGAACACAAACCCCAGTTTTATCGGGGCACCCTTTTCGACCATTCGACCTAGTGCATATTCGGAATCCATAGTGACCATTCCAAACTAGGACAGGTTGCTTACCCGATAGGTTGTTTGAAACCGCTGCGTGCGTAGTAAAATCCTAGCTCCTGAGAAAATAGGACAGGGAAACCCTACCCCAACATAGGGGTGTTTTGGCTCTCACTTGCTTGTTATGTGCTTTTAGAGTGCGTCTCTACAGGAATGCATGTATCAGTTTGCAAGTCTGGGTATCAGGCCTGAGGGCATCAATATTTAGGGAATCAGTTTTACCTGAGGGTAGCAGTTTACAGGCAGAATTTTAGGGCAGAATTCAGTAGAGGGCACAGTCATCCTGTTATGCTCATATCTGTTTTGGCGAAATTGGGCTGAGATGCTGCATGTTTTCTCTTTTGCTAGGTAGTCAGGGAACCATAGCTTTAGAAGGCTCCGATATCCCCCAGGTTCATTGGACTCATGTCAATAGACTTTGTCAGATCAGAGATTCCGTTCAAGGGCAAATCAGTGTTCCTTCGCCAGAGGCAGGGTAAAAAGGCCAGTCAGGCACAGATCATCAGTTCAACAGTCTTCGGATCAGAAGTCATTATCCATCTCACCTGTGTGCAGTTGGGTTGAAATATCTGCTTTTACTCCAGAGATAGACATACTGGTACTCCAGATAGATCAGGGCAGTATGGCAGGGATGGAGGAGATGGTGCGCCAACTCCAATAAAGTATGAAAATCATGCAGCAGGACACTATCCGCCAAGCGGAATTTGCCAAACAGCAGGCCGAGGTCATGGCCCAACAAGCAGAGCTAATCACCAGACTCCAGCAGCAAGCCGGAGCATCAGCTTCACACCAAGCTCCTCCCCCACCAAGAGTTCCAATACCCGGGGAGACGGCGAATGTCCAAAATGTCCAGGAGGATACAGACATCCTAACAGGGCCGGCTCCGCCCCCGATTCTACCTCAATTATCCAAGGCACCCACTCCTATCAATCAATCGGACTCTCCCTTTGAGTTCGAGGTGGACCCTACAGCATTGAAGTTGAGCAAGCTTGAAAAGTTGTTCAAGAAATCCCAAGGGGTAAAGTCCATCCCAGACATCAAGAACGGGTATACCGACGCGGCTGTGACGCTGCCAGATCGGTTCAAGATGCCACAAATCGACTGTTTTGATGGGTCTGGGGATCCCATGGTGCATCTCCGTTTGTTTTCGGACATACTAAGGCCGATGGGCCTCACCAGACTACAGAAGCTTTCATTGTTTGGCCGGACCCTGTCGGGTGTGGCGGTCATCTGGTACGCAAAACTGGAGGACGATGTCAAAAGGAATTGGGATGAGATGGCCGAGGCTTTTGTCGCTTAGTACTCCTATAATACGCAAATCGAGATTACGACCCGTGATCTCGAGACAACAAGGGAGGAGCCTAAGGAAAGTTTCTCTGAATTCGTAACCCGTTGGAGGGCCAAGGCCTCAATGATGACCATAAGGCCGACGGATAAAGATCAGATTCGGATGATTGTACGCAATCTCCAGCCCAAGCTTATGCAGAAAATGATTGTTCTCCCCTTCCCCACCTTTTCAGATTTACATGAGATGGGGGTGCAAATCAAGGACGCTATGAGGCAGGGCCTCATTGACCAGGAGAAGGAGCAGTCCAGGAGGGCGTTTTTCCGCAGTTCGAATGCGACCACCAGTGGTGATGCAGCTGCAAGATCTTCTGAAGTGGGCATGGTCACCACCACCACATCAAAAAAAGCTACCCCATTCACCGGTGCATCTGGAAGTAGCTCACAGAAAACCAAATATCCACCTCGAGTCAAGAGGGTTTTTACCCCACTTTATATGCCTTTGTCAAAGGCTCTAGAGGTCTTAATCCAGAAAGGACATCTGAAACCATTGGAACAACGGCCTTTACCTGACCCTCTCCCTCCAAAGCATGACCAGACTAAGTACTGTGCGTACCATCAACAAACCGGTCATGAGACCGATAGCTGTTTTCGTCTGCGCCATGATATATAAGATTTGTTTGACAACAAGGTCATTACCGCACCAGTCTAACAAAGTCTATCGTCATTGGATCAGTGAACTTGTGGGGGATAATGTGATTATGTGATCAGGGGATGAACCACCAGCGGATGGTGCTCAGTTTACTCCAGATGTAGCGTTTGGCACGCACTGTTTTGAGCATTTGCGAATGCTAGTTTTGTAGTTTCTGACTTAGTTGTTGAGTCAGTTCTGTTGTTTTGTTTTGAGTCTATCTCTTTGTTTTGAGTCAGTCTTTTCATACTGAGTCAGTTGGGGTCTGTCTTGTCGTATCGAGTCAGTCCTGTTGTATAGGAGTCGAGTGATTCCGGGATGTTAACTCGGATTTCACTATTTTGTTTTGTGTTTGTCTTTTCGTTTTCTTTTGAGTCTGTTTCTGCCTTGGAGCCAGTTGTGCCAACAGTTTTGAATGGAACAGCAGTGATTTTTCACACTCTTGTGTTTGCTTCTGCCGTGTGCCAGTTTTGCCAGAAGTTCTGAATGAGGTGGCGGTATTTGACTAAAACCTTTGTCTTTTCTGTGCCTTGAAGTGTCACGACCCAAACCCGCCCCTATGGGTTTAGCACCGTAACCGGCCAGTAATCCTAGATTACCGAAGGCCTACTTAACAGTAATACAGTAAAACAGAGTGCAGGGGCATGGCGGAAGCCAATACAGTAACTAAACAATGTCCAATGAGCTGTGACAGTCTGTATGCCAAAAAGATTTTTCATGCATATACTTATATACAATACAGTACAGTATACACAATATTTACAATCATACTAAACAGGGCCTAATCCCCATTAGACAGTACAGTAACAGTCAGTCTATACAGTCACTACAAAACAGAACAAAAGGGGGAAAACTAAAACACCCCATAGCCTTAGCTAGACAGGCTCGGAACCTCGCGGTGAGGCACAATGGTTGGCTGGACAAAACTGGGAGTCTACCCCGACGCTCCTAGCTCCGGTCTGGTGCTTGAACACCTACATATATGTATGAGCAGTGAGCTAAAGCCCAGTGAATAACATAAAGCGTAAAGGGGTTTAGAATGAATGTCCTTACAGTAATGAAAACAGTTCATTTCAATCAGTATATCAGTCGTTCAGTACAGTAAACAGTCATATGTGGTACATCCATTAGCATAACAGTAAACAGTAGGTCTTAAAAGACCGGACAGTCAATGATGGCCATCAATCAATAAACAGTAGTGGTTCCAACGAGGGAACCGACAGAGATCTCTGTAACAGTAACAGTCAGTGACAGTAGTTGCTAAGGATGCCACAATACAGTTCAGAATATAGGACAAACATTCATTCAGTTAACAGTATCAGTTCAGAAAGCAGTATAGTTCAGTATCCAGAAGATAATCATTTTGAACATATCTTTACACAATTGTTACTCACAGAGTTCTGGGCTACAGTAGGCTAGAGCGTCTCCTCGAAATGCCAACCCTAAACAGTACAGAATGAACACACACTAAGCTACACAGTTGGGAAGGATAATAATAATTTAATCCCTAATTGCCTCGGTGTGTTCTACATCTATGTCCTCATTAAGATGTCTTAAACTAGGCCTAAGAATGCCTAGGATGGGATGAGGATGCAAAGATGTATTCAGAAAATATTTTCAGAATTTGCAGTGAAACAGGATCCCGCTCGAGCGTAGGTTACTCCGCTCGAGCGGACAGGCAAACAAAGGTCCCCGCTCGAGCGTCAACTTACCCGCTCGAGCGGACCAAAAAGTACTGGATAGATGAAATTCACGCTCGACACCCGCTCGAGCGTGTCACCCAATCCTCCGCTCGAGCGTACATTCCTCCGCTCGAGCGGGCTGGTTAACAGTGCAAAGTACTGGGAGCTCGAATTTCCGCTCGAGCGCCATATTCTCCGCTCGAGCGGAAGACCAAAATCTGGAAAATCCAGATTTGAGCTCCAAGCTCAAAACTCAAGTTTTCAAACACCAAATTCGATCCTCTTGGGCCCATTTTCTGGAAAACCTTTGTAAACACATAGAATCACATGATTTAAAGCTCCATTTATAAAATTCAAGCCCAAGGGTATTTCAAACAACCTCAATTTCAAACCCATTTTCAAGAACATGATCTCAACAAGACATGCATGACTTTAAATCATTTCAAAGCTTTAAATGCAAGCTCAAATGAACTAATATCTTCAAGAACATGGTGAAATCATGGTCCATTGTAAAAATATGAACAAGCATGTGCAATTTCATAAAAGAACAACTTCAAAACTTCAAGATGAAGGCATGCATGCATGAATTAAGCTATATCTCAACACCATTGAACCAATTCAAGCCTTAGGTCACTAAAGGCCCACTAATCATGCAAGAATAAACTCAATTACACAATAAAGAGGGTGAAATTCATACCTAGGTTCCTCAATGACAAGTCTAGAGGTTCAATTTGCCAATTATCCTTCAATTCCTCAAGATTCAAGCCAAACAACAAGTTGAATTCAATTCACTCACTTTCTCTCTCTCTATGGTCGGTTGTGGTGAGGAAGGAGCTGATCAAATGTTGTGTTTACATGTACTAAGGCTCAATATTTTAATAAACAAAGGCCCACTCACAATGGCAAAATAGTAATTAAGTCAACAATGCAATTTGACCCATTTTAATCTAATTAAAACATACCAAATCAATTTTCAGATAAATATGCCATGAAATCACATAAATTGTGACGATCATAAAACACTAATTGATTTCCGATTCGGCCGCCGATAAGGCCTTCAATTAGCAATTTAAACACAAAGACATAAACAGATAATTTGGCAAGTAAACAGATAGAATACAATTTAACTAACATATACTTAGTCAATCAGTTTCAGATTTCAGTCAGTCAGTTCGGTATTTCGATTACTTCAGTTATCAATCATAATCAGTCTCGGTTTAGCCATAATCGGTAATTAATCGATAATCAGTGTGAGGGTCATTACATGAAGCCATTGCATTGACCTAAGTTTTTCAAAACTTTTTGAACACTGCGGTGAAAACAAAGAGTGAGGAATTCCTCGGGTTTTGCAAAGTTTGATCAATTGAAGAGAGGCATGCTAAGCCCTTAATGAATGAAATCATGTTTGTTAATATGAGTACTGAGAAGGACCCTGGCTTGATCCAGATTGGTTCTACCTTGTCTTCAGCGCGAACGATTCGTCGCTTTCTTAAAAGTTTTCAAAAAATGTTTAGCGCGGTCCTGCGAAGACCTATGTGGAATCGCTCTTGAGATTGTACAGCTTAGGATCGCTCTCAGCCTCGAGACTCGACCCCTTTTGATTTCAAACATAGAACTTGGATTCAGAATGTTCCAAGGCCAATCATGATGCGAGGCTTGTGTGGCCAGATTCAAAGCAGCCCGTGAACTAGGGGCAAGAAAAGTTAGATCAAGAAGATCAGATGTCGTCAAAAGAAGCTTGCAAAGCTAGATCAGAAGCACCCCTCGAACTAGGGACAAAAATGTCAAAGGTGCTCGAAGAGTCAAAAAATTGGGATGTTTCTCAAGCTAATGAAGATCAACAAGAATGCCAAATCCCAGAAGGGAAGAAAGAAGAAGACATTGCTGAAGGACAACCGAGTTCCTATCCACAACACTAGGGGCAAATTCAGCCCCCATTGGATGGACTTCTGCATCGTCAGCAAACAGCAGTCATTCTCCTGGATTCAGATGACTTCAGGATCTCAAAACCATTTGGCATGGACGCATGGACAAAGCTATACTTTTACCCTTGAGAGGCTCGCTGGGCCGAAAACCCAGAAGGGCGACCCAGGCAAAAGCTAGAGCAAGAGAAAAATACAAAAGAAAAAAGAAAAAAAAGAAGAAGAGAAAAAAAAATGCAAAAGAAAAGAGAAGAGAAAAGATGAAAAAAAAGAAAAAGGAATGAAAAGATACAAAAAAGAATGGAAAAGGAAAGAAAAACAAAGCTCGCAAGGTTGAAAACCCAGAAATGCAGCCTTGGCAAAAGTTAGAGCGCAAAAGAAGAGGTTAATACCCGAGTGCACCTTAACCCCCGAACTACGTAAGGCTTGATTCCCATGTTTGGGATACGTAGGCAACTTTATTATGAAGTCCAGCCGTAAACACTTCAAATTGATTATGTCCATGTAATGGTTTTGATCATCTTTGCCTTCTCTGTATCCAAGGGTTTGGTTGTGTTCGTCACTCTGAGGACTGACTACAATGCACTGTGGTGCCATTCAAACAAGGGCCAACTTTCCGTTGCCATTCAATGCGCTGCGGTGCCATTCAAACAAGGGGCAACTTTCCGTTGCCATGCAGTGTCCTTCAAACAAGGAGCAGTGTTCCTTCTGATCTGAGGTTGTACATCTCAAGAGTAAGTTCTGTGCTCGTTGAGCAGTGGCTGTTTGCCAAAACGGTTTTTGAGAATTTTTACTAAGGTTGACTGATTCTCTTGAAAATTATCCCATTTTTCCAAAACTAGACCATTTCTTGGACCCAAAAAAGGAAAATTTTCAGTGCTCATAGCCTAACTTGCATGATTTTAAATCAAAAAATTGAATGAGCATGTTAATCTAACTCTCATGTTGGTCAAAACTATTTTAGTAGAAAGCAAAAACAAAAAAATGGTCAAAATGATGAACTAGGGGCACAGTTGAGTCAGGCTTCCTGTCTTTTCCCCGTCGTCAATGCATTTGCTAGAAAGGGCACCATATTCGCCAGAAAGGGCACAACTGAAGCTAACTGCAAGATGTCGAAAGCTCTCTCATCCTCCAAACAACGAGGTATCAAGCCAAGTGCGAAGCACGAATTGGAATGGGGCAAGATATTCCACTCCATCATCTAGACAGATCTGATCACGTCCAAACTCCCCAGCAAAGTATCATCAATCGATGTCAGTTGCAGATTTGCTACACACCCAGTCTTAGTGCAACCCCTCTGTGGGAAGAACTCACTGGCTGTGAGCGGAACAAAAAGAATCTAGCAGCAAGCTAGGGACAAGAGCCCGCAATTTCTTGTTTATCCATCAACCACCCAGGGGAGGGATAAAAAATGAGAGATTGAAGAATAGAGAGATGTGCGCTGAGAGAAAAAGTGAGGAAAAGGGTTTTGAGAGAAAAAACCGAGCTTGAGGGCCGAGTGATGTGAGAATCACAAATAAGGAAGGGTGGGGAATAATACCCAGAAAAACTGGCTCCTCGCGTACTGAGGGGTCTCTCGTCTTTGTAACGCGTCTGTGTGTCATGTCTTTTGTTTTGTTTGTCTCGATTCTTGCTTTGAGTTGTTCCAAATGTGTCTCGATGTGTTAGGTTGTTTACCTTTTGTTTTCTGCTGTTGAGTCTTTTGACTGCGGTCAGTTGTAGGCTCAATACCCGGTCGAGAACTCATTTCTCAATTTCAAATCGTTTTGTGCTCAGAGTGCTGTGTCATTCTCCGTATTTGTGCAAAACAGGATTTTGCTCTTTCATAAAACCGCAGGGTTCAACCCGGGTCATGTGGGAACAGTAAAACCAAGACCTATCTGAAGCTATATTGGTTCCGAACTGCAAAGCAAAAGAAAAGAGGGAAAAATGTCGGGTATCTGAGTTTGTTTCAACTTCAGTAAGTTCCGAGACTACACTTCGTATGTACCTCTTCAGGTCTTGCCAATGCTCCGAAGTATGAGTGTGCCTCTACCTCAAGCTCAAGATCAAGTCTGCTTCAAGCCAGAATGGCGATCAAAAGTGCTCTCCCTGAGTACCATTCCCTGCCAGAGGCATTTTGGCTGTGTTCGCAATGAGTTCCTAGGAGACCAACTGCGACGGTGGAAACTAGAGTTCGAATGGCTGATGCCTAGAACGCAAAGGTTCGGGATTTCCGAGACTAAAGTCTGGTTTAAATACCCGGAGGCGTGTCCTCGGCTTGAAATCTGTATGGAAGCCCCATAGGTTGAGATAGCGTATATGCACCTCAATTCTGGATACTGAACCAACCTAGTCTGTCACCCCGCTGGAGAATAGGGAAAGTTGTGAATATGATCAGGAAGAAAGGCAGCATCCAAAGTGTTCTACGTGAAGAACCCTTGTCAGTATTTCAGAGCCTTTGTACTGTAAGAAAGGTAAGTGTTCGAAGAGCACGAGGGGAGATCCCCATCAGAGTGGAGCGGTTCATCGCCACTCACCCCATGAGGTGCTTTCTAAAGCGCCGCTATGCTTGTTTATTGCGTTCCTTAAACATCATGCATTGTATTGCATTGTACCTATCAAGTTTCTTTCTCATTCATGCACGATATTGTATGTACGGTTCATTCAAAGAAGTTCCGTTTAAAATCATTCACTTAGTGTATCAATTACACTCTCACACTTCATTCATCGTGTATCTATCACACACATTCTCATTTTCTGTATCTATTGCATACATTCTCATTTTCTGTATCAATCACACTTCATTTATTTAGTATATCAATCATACTCTGTTCACTAAGTGCATCTATCACACTTCGTGTTCACATTTAGTATATTAATCATACTCTGTTCACTAAGTGCATCTATCACACTTCGTGTTCACATTTAGGATATCAATCATACTCTGTTCACTAAGTGCATCTATCACACTTCGTGTTCACATTTAGTATATCAATCATACTCTGTTCACTAAGTGCATCTATCACACTTTGTGTTCACATTTAGTATATCAATCATACTTTGTTCACTAAGTGCATCTATCACACTTTGTGTTCACCTATTATGTATCCATCACACTTGTTCACTAAGTGCATCTATCACACTTCGTGTTCACCTATTATGTATCCATCACACTTGTTCACTTAGTGCATCTATCACACTTTGTGTTTGCCTTTTGTGTGTCCATCACACTTTGCTCACTTCACCCTTTGTGTATCAATCACACTTTGTTCATATACTGTATCTATCACACACTCGCTTTGTATCTATCACACTATGCCTACTTTGTGTATCAATCACACACGCTCGCTTTGTGTATCAATCACACACATTCACTTTGTGTATCCATCACACACGTTCGCTTCGTGTATCTATCACACATGCACACTGTATTCGCAGTGAGAATTGCAATAATTCTCTTACATCCTTTCTGCATTGTAATGTGGCTTGGTTTCTACTTGCTTAAAACTGTTACATTGTTATGCTTCGTTATAGCTTTCTTTGCATGATCATAAGTTATGCTCGGCTTTGTGCATATCATTTGCATCTTGCCCCTGCCTGCGGGCGCATCTCTTTATTATCTTGCTTGTTTGTCTAAGTCTTCGGCCTTGTCAAAAATGGGTCGTCTCTGGACTTTGACATTCACTCCCGTCACTTTATGACTTTCGAGTTCTGTCAAAGAGGGGCAACTGTAGACACCCCATTTTTGACCGTCCTCAAGACTTGGACGTCATCGCTTGAACACTTGGTGATCACCCATGATTCGTGTTCGTTTTGAGTTCCCGGAGGTCTCGGCTACGCGCTTTGCCTCAGGATCTCTCAACTCGACTGTTTTGTGTTTGATTTTGCACCAAACACTTGTGCTTTTGCTTCTGAGGGTAGAGAGTAGCTTGTTAGCTACCCCTGACACCCACCGGCCATGGCTTGAGGCCACCGGCTGTGTATTCTTGCTACCGGCCATTGGTGAGATATACCATTGGCCAGTCGACATCTTGTGTGGTCGGCCGGCCATCTGTTTGGCCGATGGCCTCCTTTTCTGGCCGACATCACCTTTTTGCCTTTTTTAGGCATAATGCATGCCAGCTGTGCCAGCTAGAATCTACGGATCCTGCCCCCCATGCACGGGTGTGGTTGTTTTGAGCCTTTGACCCTTTTGATCCAACCTCTTGCACCCTTTGCCCAAACTTCTTGAGGAAGTTTGACCCTTTGTCTTAGCTTCCTCAAGAAGCTTGCACCCTTAGGATAGCTTCCCTTGGAAGCCTTGACCTTTTTAGGATAGCTTCTCTTGGAAGCTTGGAGCCATTCCATTGTCTATATAAGGAGACCTTCCTCCTCTTTTGTGGGGGTTCAACAAAAACCAGAGCAAAATACATATATATATCTGATATACACTTTCTCTCTCTATATCTCCCTCTCTCTCTTCATTATGTGTGTGTTTAAGGGCCAAAAGGGTGATTTCTTCTTAGTTTTGCACTAAGACGCACACTACTACACCATACTTCGACTTTAGGAGGCATTGAGGGTTTGTTCTTGAGGTTTTGGACTGGTTTGATCAGAAGAAGGGGGTTGCACTTGCTGTTCTTCAAGGGTTCTTCAAGGGTAACACTTTTGTTTTATATTCCCCAATCTTGCACTAGTCTTTAACCTGTCTTGCTTACTATTTTAGACTTTGTGTATAACTGAAAAAAGTCTTATATTTGCATGCTTAAGATACTTCATTAAGGTTGTTTTGGTGTTGGGGGTCGACCTCCCCCTCTTAGGCCTTGTTTGGCCCTTTTGGTGCTCTCTTTGTTAAGCTTTGGGGATTTTTGTGTATTGACTTTCTCACCACTGAAATCCAGTGGATTTTCAGTGGTGAAGAAGGGGTCTTGAAGTTTTGCATAGGGGAGGGACACCCCTCTCCCTTGGTCTCTCTTTTGTTTGCATTTTTGGCCCATAAGGGTAGCATGTATGATTAGTTGTTCTTGGCTTCATTTCAGAGGTTTTTGGGTGTTATTGGGTCATGTTATGCCTCTGTTTTTGGTCGGATTAATGGCCCCTTTCATGCTTAATGTACTTGCTTTGTATTTCTCTCTTTGGCCTAGAAATGCATCATGCATGTAGCCTACCATGCTCTCATGTTTTGGCCTAACTTTGTGAAGTTCTTAGCCATGTCTTACCATGCTTGAGGTCTGTTGGGTGTTGTTTTGACCATATTTGCCATGTTTGGTATAGCCTCTTTGCATTTGGACTTGTGAGCCTTGAGGGTGTGAGTCATAAGCATGCTTGAGTTGGGTGGTTTCAGTGATTTGGAGTCATTTCTCATGCTATTTCAGTCCATAATCCATGCTTGTATGATTGCATTTATCATCCCTTTCATGTCTTGGAGAATTGTTTTGTTGTGCCTTGAAATGAGCATTGCGCATGCTTAAGTGTTTAAGTCTTTGGGGCTGCCATATTAGTGGGTTTTGGGGGCTCATTTCGCATGTTGAAACTCTGTTTTTGGTTGCTTAGTCCATGCCATGTGTGGTTGGGATAGTTGTAGTAGAATGCTCCTCTTTATGCCTTAGTCTTAGGCCCATTGGTATGCATGTTTGCATGAGCATCCGTCCACCATTTGCATCATCATTGGCCACTGTTTTAGGGTGAGCTGAGGTCTGCCCCTTTAAGGTTTAAGTCCGCCATTGCATGATCATGTTGCATTATTTTGGTTTCATGCTTGCATTGTACCATGTTTGCATATTTGCACATTATAGCTTGCATGTTAGGTTGCATTGCATGACATCTTGTATGTTTGGCACATTGCATTTGGCATGTCTTGCATCTTAGCCTCATATTGCATTCTTGAGCCATGTTTGTATACATGCATTGCATTGCTTGGCTTGGGGTGTCAAACCAAGCATGAGGATTTAGAGTGTTCGTACTCCAAGTGACGTAACACGTCTCAATCCTCGGTCACCGACGCCCTTGATCTCAATATGATAGGGTGTTGGCATTCATCTCTTTTATTGCATGCATTTTACATTGAATGGCAAACTTGGCCTCTTAGGCCATCATGCATCAAAATGCATAATTGATGGCCCGAGGGTCAAGGGTCATGCTCCCTTGAGTCCATTGCATGATAGGGAGTGTGGCCATGCTCACATTTGCTTGAAAATTCCATGCCATACACTATTTGCCCTCTGCTGCTGTCAACTGCAGGATTCTGCAGGAAGAAATAGCCGGCCGGCTACTTGGAGTGCCGACCAACCAAATACAATTAGCCGGTGGCTCAACCAATGGCCGATGACCATTTCCTTCGGCCGGTGGTGTTCCCACTTGGTCGGTGATGCTCCCCAGTATTCAGAGAAGCATCCTTGGGACTTGTGCAAATTTTCAAAGGAGCAGGGCAGTGTAAACAGAGGCAACAGTGCTATGGCAGCAAGTTTCCGAGCGGGGCGAGTCAAGCATGCATCATTCGCGCATTCCGAGGCAGAGCTGTGGCAGTCTCTTTAGCTTTGCCTTTTTAATTATTTTTGTGATTAATTTGTTAATTAATTAGAGGGTCTGTAATAGTTAATTAGCTAGGATAGTTGATTCATTATTCGGACTGTATTATTCTTTCGGTCCCTCCGAGTGAGGGCGTATTTGTAATAAGTGTGGGTGCGTGTATGCATGCCTTCCAACCCCCACTTCTTTCTCCCTTTTACTAACCTGCTTTCGATGGTTAGTATAGGGCATGTTTTATTTAGCATGATAGCATTTTTGCATACATTCATTCGTTTTGCAGGCACGAGGCTCGGCGCAACATACTAACTGCGTTTGTATTTCAATCCCAAAATTGAATACGTGATAGCTGTAGCATCATCATATGCCATATTAGGATAGTCGAGCCTATTGTAGTTGCATCTCGCATGTGTTGCATTAGCCATCTTAACATGAACTAGGATCATGCATATGATTACTAACTAGTTTCTATTTTGGCTTGGAGTACTCGGTAAGCATTTATGTTTTAGCATCCTTGCATGCGTGTGAGTGTTGCCATGTCAGCATGCTGTACCATGAGGCTATTTGCTTATATGATATACCTGTTTGAATGCCTGTGGGTGGAGGTTGAATTACCTGAATTGAAATAATACATTAAAAATTGTGAGTTTTAAGCCCATTAGAAGTGGCAAAACCATCTTTTCTAAGCCCACTTGAGGGTGGCAAAACCTGCATTTTAGCCTACTTACGAGTAGCAAACCGTTTTCAAAACAAACATGAGGTGCTTTGTTCCAACTCAGGCGACTCAGTCTATACTTGTTATGCTGTGCGCATCACATAGTAAATCTAGGCTAATAACTGGAATAAGAACGCATAATGTTTTCAAAACAAGATATCATGGTTAGTAAAGGCCGATTTTAATCGGGCGAGAGGGGGTGCTCATAGCTGACCTTCCCCAATCGTACCCAAGTTCCCGAGCCGATGCAACTTTGGTGATGACGGATATGTGGCCTTAGGCAAACGAGTCAGGGTTTCCTAAATTCCCCCAAAAATAAAATATTTAGGTGGCAACTCTGTATCTGGCAAAGCAGTCCATGTTTGGCACTTCTTTACAAAAAAAATCTGTTTTCCAAAACGATTTGCCAAACTTGGACTCTTTGGTTCAGATTAAGAATCGTGACAATTTGAGTCCGAACTGTAGTAAGCCCAAATGAACAAAACGGGATTTCCCTCCCGAGACATTCGAGGACGTCTACAGTGGGGCAGTCCCCTATTTGGTTGAACGTCTCCCAGTAGCGACTGTTGTAGGATCTCAATGTTTCCTTGTCGCCCATGTCAATAGAGAGTAGCTGATCGATCCCCACTGGGGTCTTGGTGTTCGTTCTGAACCTTGTCACGAACGCCTCTGCCAATTGTGCCCAAAAGGCTATGCTGCCTTCTGGTAGCCTTTCGAACCAAGTTAAACCTAGGTCACCAAGGCTTGATGGGAATAGGATGCACATCAAAGCCTCGTTTCGCCGGTATACTGCCATGACCTGGCGAAAGTGGCTTAAGTGCAAGTAGGGGTCTGTCTTCCTCTCATACATGGTAAATTTGGGCTGAAGGAAACCGGAAGGTAGGGACGCGTTCTCAATTGCCGGAACGAATGGCGAGGTATGTAGTCTTGCTAAGGCTTTGTCTGTCGGTTCGTAAGGAGGGCGCGCTATTGGCATTCCTACCTCGACGCTTCCATGCGTCCGAAGAGCCAACCGCTAAAGGGCTGAGACTCTGCGCAGGTCGCGCGTCCTGGTATCCTCTTTCCATCGTGCCCTTTCTTCTAGCGCAGTTCGTAAGTCGGACGATCTAGGCAATTCCGTCTGCCTAAATGATGTCTGGTGCGTGCATAAGGGCCGATAGGTGCTTCCCTCAGTGTATGACCTCTTAGTTCTCGTTCTCTCAGACCTGGAGTAACGAGTCCTGGAAGTCCTGGATTGAGTATCGCCTGTTCTGAGGCTTCTACTCTCTACTTGTGACAGTGTGGTATGCCTACCACGATCCTCCGAGTGGCGAGGGGGTGTGTTGCCTTTGCGCCCCTCTCCTGTCGCCACCCCTTTTCCCTTGATCCGGTGCTTCATGGCCTCCATGTCTACCACCATCTTCCTTATTAGTTCATCCTGTTCCTTTACGTGATCTTCCAGAACTTGAGGATCGATCCTCCGCCTTTGTCTTTCTGGACTTTGAGAGCGACGGGGGCTGTTAGTCCGCCTCCCCCTTGCATCCCTCCGGGGATTCTGTCGCTAGAGCTCTAAATCCGCCATAGGAGGGATAGACGGCAAACCTTCGCGTCTCCCACCCCCCTCTGGGGTTTGTCCGTCGATGGCGGACTGCGGCAAATCTTCATTGTGCGCCATTACTTCCAATTAGAGAGGAAAAGCTTGATCAAGAGGTTTTGTTCTTTCTGGTCTTCCCACAGACGACGCCAATTGTACGAGCAAGAAATATTCTTCTCGTATAATCCTGTTGATCAAGTTTGCGCTCCTCCGTACGTCGTCGCTTTACTCCCTGAAAACAAAAACGTGAGTTAGCCGGCGGGTGTGTGCCGGATACCTCTCCGATGCCTAAGTCAGCAAAATAGACAACTAGACAAAAGCTCTGTGTATTCGGGAATCAAAGTTGTGTTACCTCTCCATAGGTGATGTTGTGAGCTTTTATAGGTTCCGTGTGGCACAATCCTAGTAAGACTCTTATTTCTCCATGCAGAGTCCTCTTAGGAATTACTCTCCTAAAAGATAATGCTTATCCTTCAACACCCCCCTCACTGCTTAAACCAAGTGAGATGGTCCTAACTCGGTGGTATGTCCAAACGACCGAGCTAGCATTGCCATGGCATAATGACAATGTAACCGAGCTAACAATACCCATGTTACATTTACCCCGGCGCTTTATGTGTAACATGTACCTCAGCTTCGCCTGTAGACCGTGCTAACCATAGCGTACTTGGACCGAGCTACTCAACAGCAAGGTCCTGAGTAGAAGCCAAAAATACCTCGGCTCAAGATGGTTTGACCGAGCTAACTGTCACCGCGCCAATCAAGGTGACCGAGCTAACCACCGAACTCTTTCGGACCGGGCTATCTGCAAGGCTCCTCTAGACCGGACTAATTACAAGGTCCTTTTACTCAGCCCTTCTTATTGTGGCCCACAGAATGGCCCATTACCCAGCTCGGCCCAATTTACATATAAATTACCCTCTCAGATATAATCAGAGTCAATTGATGCGAAAGCAAGTCCAGTTATCTGCAGTATCAGCATAGAAGTTATTTCTTGTTGCAAAATTAAGAACTCCCAGAAGTACATATAAAACTACAGTACTTTGAACAAAAATCTGAAAATTCATGATAAGTAAGCACAGGGAATGCAAAAGTTGTGCTTTTTATGCAGCAACAATTGTGGGTGAAGCCAACCAATGATGACTCTTTAAGGTTGTAGTCAGTATGAACAGCTATGAATGAACAGCTGAACAGGAAACCTCCTCTCTTCTGAAAATCTCTAACAAATGTATAAGCCTCAGATACGCAAGTTTCTGATTGTGAAAATTTGAACCTTGGAGATCAGTTTGTTAGGCAAGATATATACGAGTGTGTTCGTGTATACCTTTATCAGTTAATTTTTAATTTTTAATTTTAAATATAAATATTAGCTTGTAATCATGAGAAAAGGGACAAAATTCTACCTAAGACTTGACAACAAAACATACCCTACAACCAAACCAAATTATTGAACACAGGATATGCCTATAATGGCGGGCTGCTGTAGGACTAATCAAAGATAAAAGCCCAATTTAAGAAATTTCCAGAACTATAAATAACTGATAATGGATGATTTTTGATGACTTTCTAGCATGATCATCTAAAAACTTCTCATGGTTAAAGTAAAATGGCAATATAAACTGAGGATATTCAGAAAAGTAATCATTTCTTTTAACATGTATGGTAAACAGGTTGTTTTGGCTTACAAACCTCCACCATCCCATTTAAACAATAGATACATACATGCGAGTGTATTTGCAGGTTATACACACAAAAAAAAAATATCAGAAGATAATATGTTTCATTTCAGAAATTAGCTATAAAGGTCTGTATAGAGTAGATGGAATCGTTTGTAATGAGATATTGTCAAACTTTCAACACCAAAGCCCAAAAGACTACCTCTTTAAAGCACTATTGAATTGACAAGGAGGAAAACATATGACAAGGAGAAATGAATCAAAGGAAATACTAATGGATTCTATCTATGCAGGGTAGACTTCTATTTCTTTCCTTTTTCTTCGATAGAAGTGCCAAATTTAAATATGTGAACAACAATGCATAGGCAGGAAACATATCTTTCAAAATATGGGTTGTTATTTGTTATGCAGATACTAAGTTTTTTTCTTTTGAATTGATATTGTTTATTAAAAACATTTATGAAGCATATGGACTACTAACAATCCCAGACATCTACCCCTACAACCGTCAACAAGACTTAATGATCACAAGTATTTTATTCTTCACTGTTATATTATAAGAATCAAGACATTTGATTCTTCATTGTTAATGCAGTAAAATCTAAACTCAACCATTCACAACTTTGTTTTCCTTATAAAATCTAGCCACTGGTGAAGAACATGGAGTAAAAATTACTGAGAATTTTAAGCGACCTCATATTTTGAGCAGTGCACCCATCTCGATAGCGCTGACCACCTACAGTCAGGATGTAAAAATGAAAAACAACATATTAACCAATGCAAGATTAAGTGGAATTTAGTACTCCATTTTCTTTCAATCTGTCTGATTGCAAATGAAACTAAGTACAAGGGGAAATGATATATTATACTGAAAAGAAAGGAAAATAGGGGGAAAGGTATCAAACCCTAAAATCAAACCCATTTACAACATTAAACCCATAAAATTCTAGTAATGAAACCACTTCAAACAAACCCATTTCAGAAGTGAAGACAAAATTAAATTGAATAGGTAGAATAAACGACCCTAGAACAAGAGTTCACAGTTGGGGAAATAGAAGAAGGGGTAGAGAGAGAGTGAGATAGAGAGAGTCAAAGCGAGATAGAGAGCAACAGAGCAACAGAGCGAAAGGGAGTGAGACGAAGTTAGAGGCGGTGGCGGTGCGGGCTAATATGCGGCGTACGGGGACCGACGATGCTGAGGATGCGCGGTCGTGAGGTTTGATCGCCGTGAGGTTTGTTGATTTGCGGTGGTAAGGTTGGCTGAGACAGAGGTTCAGTGGTTGTGGTGTATACACAGAGAGGGTAAAAGTGTGAGACAGAGGCACGAATCTGAAATTACTCCCTCTATAAAATTTTGAGCTTCCACGACTAAATGATTTTTTTGTCGGGAAATGTATGATTTCATGCCATTTGGCGACTAAATATTATTTTAGTCGGTAAAGGGTGCGAAAAATCTGAGTAAATATTATTTTAGCCTAAATTATATGCTATTGGCGACTAAAATTGTTTTAGTCAGTAAAAGTAGTATTTTTGCGACTAAATGTTATTTTAGTCACTAAAAAGGGTGCAAAAAATCTGACTAAATATTATTTTAGCCTAAGCCTCCGTTTGGGAAGTGGGTTGGCTTTTTGGCTTTTTTTGCTATTTTAGCCTGGGCTAAAAAGCTTGGTTTGGGAAGGGCTTTTTGGCTTTTTTGACTTTTTTTGTGAGAAAAGAGTGTAATGATTATGGGTTGGATGTGATGTTTTATTTTTTGTGGCTAAAATAGCCTATTTTGTCTTTTGTGGCTAAAATAGCCAGAAAAGCCTGTAAAAGCTCTTCCCAAACGGACCCTATGCCGACTAAAATTGTTTTAGACACTAAAAGTAGTATTTTGGCGACTAAATATTTTGGTTGCCAATTAATTTTATAAATCCCTCCAAAATTCGAAATTTTCCCTCCAAATATTTTAATTCTTTGGCGACTAAAATATTGTTTAGTCGCTAAAAATAAATTTTTGGCGACCAAATTTTTGGTCGCCAAAAGTCTGAAAGTAATTTTTTGTTTTTCATTCGGCGACTAAAAAAATTTAGTAGCGAAAACTATCTATACAGCGACTAAAACATTTTTTAGTTGCTAATTGTGGGCATTTTTAGCGACTAAAACTTTTTTTAGTCGTCAATAATCAATATTTCCCGACTAAAAAAAATTAGTAGCTAAATATTGTACTTTTGCCGACTAAAAAACTTTTTAGTCGCCAATTCCACAAGTTTTGGCAACTAAATAGTTTTTAGTCGCCAAAAGTGTTTTTTTTTTTTTGTAGTGGCAGAATGAGAGCACTAATATTGTGTTTGGTTGAGAGATATGTGAAGGAATTAGGAAACAAAAAGAGAAAAAATAAGTAAAATATGAATAAAATATACTTATATTTCATATAATTTTACACTTTTTTCATTTCTTTTTTCAAATTTTTTTTTAAATCTTTCAACCAAAAGCAGTATAAAAGGGATTCCAGAACTTGAAATGAAGCATCTTATTCCGTGCTTCTAATATCTTTCAGGTTCAAAGATCGCATTGCTTTAAAACGTTAAAAAATGCACACACACACACAACAACAACAAAAATAAAAAATTTATATAACTAAAATTTATTTTAAATATAATTCATACCACACCATGTACAAAATACATCTACTTTACATCTTCTATATTTTAATTATGTGCTAACAATATTATTATTTTCCATATTGAAACATCCACTACTGACCCTTGATTTTACCGAGAAAGTTGTCCTAAATTTTAACCAAAGAAACCTCTGTCATGTGTCCTTGAAAACAACTTCAATCCCTGTCAGTCACAATGTCTATGAGTAAAAATTAAGTGTAACAATTAAGTATAACGGTAATATTGATAATATGACATCAATAAATCTTATAGGTAGATGGCCAATTTCTACTTTTTAGGTGTCACATAAACATAGAAGGATAAATAGTAAAAAATTATTAGACGGTGATACTAATAACATGATATCGCCGTTACATTATTTTATTTTTTTTCATACATAGCCAAGAAAAATTGTGTGTTTATTTATTTATTTATTGTATTTTTTAATTGAATAATCAAATGATAGAAGAAAATTCAACAAGGCAATCCGTAAAACTAACATTAACAATCATTATAATAACAATAAAAAAAAATAAAAAAAAAAACCATAATGTGAAAGAAGTAGTTTAACTAAACAAAGAATCTCTAATTTTAACTAAACAAAGAATCTCTAATGGGGAGTAAATAATCATTTTTTTTTTTTCTTTTTTCTATTGGCAATGATTGATCTCACTTAAGAGTATATAAGTGGCCTTTTAAAACAGGGTTTATACTTTGCAATTCATGGCCTGAGAGTTTTTGTTGTTGTAAGAGTCGAATTTGAGAAGTTGGAATAAGTGTAAACCCTGTCCAAATATACCATACATATAAAAAATATTTTTTTTATTTTAATATTATTTGCTTTTTAGAAATAAAAAAGTGACTAAAAAGTAAATTTTAAAAAAATTCACTGTAAAATAAAAAACAAAATTTAAAAACTAAACCAAATAAATCCTAAAATCAAGCCACCTGAGGACAAAAAGAAAACATTCTTGTCGAGTTCAGAATCTGTAATTGTGACATTCCTAATATTGATACACAAATTAGTTAGTACTAAGAGCATCTCCAATGGTTGTTGTTATATTAGGGTTACTATTGCTATAATTTGGTAATGAATAGTATTATTTTGCCAAATTATAGCAATGGTGCTCCAATGATCATTTGTTACTTTTGGCAAATCTCAACCAATTTTCCCTCCAACTTTATAGGTGTTGTTTGGATATAGGTTTTTTGTGATTTTATTTTTGTTTATTTTTTTGTTTTTTGTGACATTTTTTTACATGTTTGTTAAAAAAATTATATATTTATATTATTCCCAACTAGATAAATATAAAAAATAAAAAAAATGAAAAATTGGAAAATTTGAAAAAAATTATATATTTATATTATAATGTCTTTTTATTATAATAAAATTATCTTCATTTAATATCAGCTAATGTATTTTATCTTTTTATTGCCTTCATTTGAAAAAATATATTTATTTTTTTGCATTATACTTTATTGAAAATATTAAATAATAATACAAATTAGTGAACATTATACGTTGAAAAAATAATATTACATTGTGAAGTACAAAATACTCAAAAATATAAAAAAAAAACATGAAATTTTATTACAAAATAAAAATTACATTGCAAATAAAGACTAACAATTATATCAAAAAATAAATGATATTGCAAATTTAAAAAATACATTATCCCGTAATTATTCATCAGGAAGTAGGGGAAATAAAAATTTGGGCTGCTCACATTTGATGACCACTTGGCGAAAATCTCATTTTTTCGCATTGTGTAATACGCTTTTATCTGAGGGTCCAAATAAGAAATGTCCGTAGTCATTATTTGGTGTTCTTCCTTTCTCATCTCAAACTCATGTTTTTGCATCTCAAGTTCTTTCATCTGCTGTAGTGCTTGAATCCTTTTTTCTTCTCTTTCCTCTTTTTTCTTTTCTTTTTCAGCAAGTGTAGACGTCCCCGAACGTCCCGGGAGGGAAATCCCGTTTTGTTCATTTGGGCTCACTACAGTTCAGGGACTCAATGTCACGGTCCTGTATCTAATCTCGCAGAGTGCAATGCAAGACCGATGAATCATCAAAGGGTCCAAATCCGACAAATCGTTTTGAAAACAGATTTTTTGAAAGAAGTGCCAAACATGGACTGCTTTGCCAGATACAGAGTCGCCACCTAAATATTTTATTTTGGGGGAATTTAGGAAACTCTGACTCGTTGCCTAAGGCCACATGTCCGTCATCACCAAAGTTGCTTCGGCTCGGGAACTTGGGTACGATTGGGGAAGGTCACTTCGTGAGCACCCCCGCTCGCCCGATCAAAGATCGACCTCTACTAACCATGATATCTAGTTTTGAAAACATTATGCGTTCTTATTCATGTTATTAGCCTCGAATTACTATGTGATGCACATAGCATACAAGTATAGACTTGGTCGCCTGAATTGGAACGGAACATCTCATGTTTGTTTTGAAAATGGTTTGCTACTCGCAAGTAGGCTTAAAATGCAGATTTTGCCACCCTCGGGTGGGCTTAGAAAAGATGGTTTTGCCACTATCTAGTGGGCTTAAAACTCGCAGTCGATGAATTGTTCCAATCCAAATAACCTAACCTTCACCCACAGGCATTCAGGCAGATATATCACATAAGCATATAGCCTCATGGTAAGCATGCTATCATGGCAATCACTTACACGCATGCAAGGATGCTAAAACATAAAAACTTACCGAGTACTCCAAGCCAAAACAGAAGCTATGTTAGAAATCCATGCATGATCCTAACTATACAGAAATGCCTAATGCAATACATGCAAAAATGCAACTTATAGCAGGCTCGGCTATTCTAAAGATGGCATGTGAAATACTACAACTAACAAGTATTCAACTCAGAATTGAAATACAATGCAGTTAGTATGATGCGCCGAGCCCGGTGCATGCGAAACAGATGAATGAATGCAAACATGCGAGCATAAGTATGCTAATTGAAACATGCCCTAAACTAAACATCATAAGCTGGTAAATAAAAGGGAGAAAGACGTGGGGTTGGAAGACATACATCACACGCACGCACACTTATTACAATTGTGCCCTCTCTCGGAGGGTCCAAATAAATAATACAGTCCGAAAGTAATACAGTCCAAATGAATAACGAATTACAATTAATTATTACACAACCACTAACTAATTAACAAATTAGCTAAGTAAGCAATAAATTAAATGAATGTGACTGCCTCGGCTCTGTTTTGGATGATAATGGATGCATGCATGCTCGATGCGCTTTGTCGGTAAATTCCATCGCGATGCCTCGTCTCGCCTTTGTTTGCAACTGATTTCAGAAACTTACACAAAGCTCCAGAAGGCTGAAACTCCACCTTGGGAAAGCCACTGACCAGGTATTGGCTTGGAAAACCCTTGCCGACCACCCCTTATGGTGGAAACCAAAAAAGGTGGTCGGCCTACCAGGAAACCTGGTCGGCCGACCACTTTCTGCCCCTGGACTCTGGTTTTTCTGCAACAAAGGCAAGAAGGAGAGAAAGCAAGGTATTTTCAACATATGTGTGCGCGACCACTCCTCCTCGTCCTTGCACAAGCTCTAGGGAGTGTGGCCCTCGGTCCTCGGGCCATCAACCACGCATCTCAATGCATGATGGCCGAGGAGTCGAATTGCACGTTTTAATGTGACATGAATGCACAAATACACACTTAAGGCCTAAACTCCATCATGGGAAATCCGAAATATTGGCGACCGAGAATCGAGGCACGTTTCGTCACTTGGAGTACGAAACGTCCCTCATTTCCCGTGCTTGGACTAAACCCTACTCCAAGCACAATGCAACAAGCAATGCATGGCACGTGCAAATGCGACTAGCATGCAATCCTGAGTGTAATGCAACCAAGTGATGCAAGCATGCAAGGGATAAAATGAAAACGTGCACCTAGCATATACAATGCTAACACTACATGACATGCGCAATGCTCGTGGACTAAGGCATACTCAATGCGACTATCAACCTAGCATATACAATGCGAGAAATGACATATCATGGCATGTACAATGCTCCTAATGACCTAGCATACGCAATGCAAAGGCTAAACATGCAACAACATGAAATACATGGCATGCTCGATGCAAGATGGACTTATACCAATGTGAGTGGACCTCAGCCACACTCACATCAGTGGCCATTAGATGAAAATGAGACAACCGAGATGCGTGCACACATGCACGCAAACCGAGGACCGAACCTAAGGCACAACATGCAACTCTAACAAGGCATGGCAAGGATGAAGCATGGCATTCAAACATGTAAATTTCAGCACTGAAACATGATGCTAAATGGTCCCGAAACATGGAAATATGGCACCCGATGCATGAAATAAGCCCCGAAACTCAAAACTAGTCCAATGCATTGAACCACAAGTATACAAAGCAAGCATTATTTGATCATGAAGTCTAAAGACAGAGCCAAGGCAGTCCCAAAACATGCACATTACTAGTTTAAAGCATGGCCAAAAAAATGCTAACATGACGGACTAAAATAGCATGCAACATTGGCTAGTAAGTATGGGTTGTATTACAACTATATGATGCGCATGAGATCTCATCAAACCAGCCAAAAACAGTGAACAAAACATGTCAAAATATGCCCAAATAACCACTGAAATGCAGCCAATGCATACAAAAATGATGAACTCCTTTGGAGGGCCATGCAAGAGGTTACTCAACACATACAAGATAGACACTTAGCATGGCAAAACCAACTCTGGAAATGGATTATGACAGCCCTAAAACTCACCAAATAGGCCCTGGAATTGGACTAAGAAACATGCAAATGGAAGGCCCTTTGAAAGGCCTTGAATAGGATTGCTCTACACATGCATCATAGACATAAAATATGACCAAAGGGGCACCGAACAGAGTCAAGGAAGACCTTAGAACTCACAAAATAGAGTCTGGAATGTGACTTCAATGCATGCAAGATGGAGCCTCTTTTGAAGGCCAACAAACAAATCAAAGAGAGAGGGGGTCACCCCCCTCTAATTTGGGCTCTCAAAACAGCATCTATGGCTAAGAGGCCAAACCAAGCATGCAACAAAAGCTTAGATGCAAGGCTCAAAACAAAAGGCAATCAAGCGCACAAGGAAGCATATGACCTCAAACAGAAAAATTCCCTTAAACAAACATCAAGAGGGGCTCAAAATAAGACTTTTTCTAGTTCATAAAAAATCTCGAAAATGTTCACAAGTAAGGCTAAAATAGGATGCAAAAATAGCCCTAAAAGAGAGATAGAGGATAAGGGGAGTAGATGACCTCAAACAGCAAAGTGTCCTTAATCAAAGTTGAAGAGGGGCTCAAAATAAGACACTTTACAGTTTGGGTTGGAGCCCATAAATGTTTTCAAATGGGGCTAAGTAATGAAGCAAAATAAGGCTAAAAAATGGGAAATGAAGACTTACCCTTGTAGAGCCGACCTCCAGCAGCTTCTGGACCAAGTTGGTGAGCTTTCAACCTCTGCAAATGACCTCCAAGGTGTTGGAATGAGTGGTGGAGGTGGTAAGCTATGAGGTGTAGTGTAAAATGGCCAAGAACAAGGGTGTTTGGAGGTTTAAAGTAGAGAGATGGAGGGTTGAGTGTATATGCCTCAGCTGGTTTTTGTAACCCTTGCAAATGGAGGTGGAGTGTGTTATATAGAGGAGAAGGGTGAGGCTTCTTGGAGAAGCCAAGAGAGGGGGTCAAGGCTTCTAAAAGAAGCTTAACCAAAAGGGTCAAGCTTCTTGAGGAAGCTAAACCAAAAGGGTCAAGCTTCCTCAAGAAGCTTGACCAAAGGGTCAAAATTCCTTTAGAAGCTAAGAAAAGGGTGCAAAACCACCTTAAATGGACCAAAAACAAGGACAAATCCTCGGACAGAGGGTCAGGTGCAAAACAGCTGGCACAGCTGGAATGCACCTGAGGAGACAAGACTGGCCGACCAGGTTCAAAAGGCCAAGGTGGCTGGCCGGCCACCTCCCCTGGTCGGCCGACCAGGGGTCAAAAGGTTCAAGAAGAATTACTGGTCGGCCACTCCAGAAAGGTGGCCTCCCAGATGAGTGCAACACAGCTGTGTAGAGAAAAACCAGAAAAAGTGACCCATGAGGGAGAAAAACCAGCTTTTTAGAGGGGTTCAAAAAGGTCAGGAAGAATTACTGGTCGGCCTACCCATATTGGTGGCCTCCCAGATGAGTACAACACAATGGTGGTGTAAAAAACTAGAAATTGTGGCTCAAAAGTAAGAAAAACCAGCTTTCTGTTAGAAAAACCAGCTTTAGGAAAGAGAAAATGAGAAAACTAGTTTTTCAGGGAAAAAGGTGGCCTCCCACCATCCTACCATCTCCCTAACAAAGAAAATAGGGTCCCTACCAAAAATGAACCCTAACCGATGCAAAACGAGGGTTCGGGGGCCAAAACGCGCGGTCCGGGGCCCCGAAAACAGGCTGTTAAGCACCGGAGGTGGCGTATGACCACGAAGGTGGGCTCCCGGGCCACAGTGTCCCTTTAAAGGAAGGAAATAAGGTGTGTGCCAAAAATCGGAGCAATCGGAGGTAGTTAGGCGGTCCCAATCCGAAGCGCACGGCCGACGGCTCCGAAAACCAGAAACTGGCCTCCAAACGGGGAAAAATGACCTACAACCACGAAACGTAGCCTACGGCCACTGAGAGATAGTCCACGAGACCTCTCCCTCCCTTCGGGAAGAGAAAACGGAGAAAACGGGACCCGGTTCGCAAACCGAGGCAGAGCACAAAAGAGCCCGGAAGTCCAGAGGCAAGGCTCGTAGCCGAGACTCCAAAACTCCAGAACGAGCAAAATATGCAACATCACCGAGCGCTCAATTGGTGACGTCTGAGTCTTAAGGTCGGTCAAAAATGGGGTGTCTACAGCAAGGTGGTGGTTAAATGTGTCTAATTGTGTACTCATTTTTTGGACTTCAGTTTCAATGACTTGATTTCTTCGAAATAATTCTTTTGCAGATTTCCTACCCATCGGCCTTTTACCCCTTGCAGAGACACTGTCCTCACCAACAGTTGGATTGTTACCAACACTTGGACTGGTGTCATCTTCAAGAGAAATGCAATTATCCATGGGGAAATCGGGGGCTGAATCAGGGGAAAATGGTGTATGTATCCTTGACTTCACCGTATTCGTAGGAGTTACATCTTGCCACCTGATATTATTTTGCAAGATTGACCAACAATGTTGAAAAGCAAAATGTTTCTTTTCATCTTGATGGTATAAAAGTTTTACTTGAAGCATCTGTATCAATATTGAATTAAGTAAGTATCAATAAAATAAAATAAAATATGAGATCTTACTAGATAAAATAAAATATGTATCAATATTGAATTAAGTAATTATTTAATTTTTATATGAGACAAAATAAAATAAAATAAAAAACTAACGTAATAAATTAAGATGAAATCTTACTAGATCAACTTGAGACATCCCACTTGGGTGTAGATTTTCGACTTGCGCTAAACATCCACGAAATTTGTTAGAACATTTCATGATTGTACCCCATCGAGATTGGATAGAAACTTGTGTTCTTGACTGATCATTCTGAAGGGAGCAATAATTTTCATAAATTCTCCCCCAAAAGTGAGTATAAGATTGTGAATTGCCAACAATTGGATCTTCAGAAATGTGACACCAAGCTTTACAAAGTACCATATCTTCAGCAATGGTGAATGATTTTCCTCTCTTTATTTTTGATGAACCTTCCATACCGATTGTGTAAAGAAAATATAAATAAAAATGTAATTTAGAAAGCTTGTTGTGAAATGAAATTGAGTAAAAAAAGAGCAGAGAAGGTTTGTATTTATAGAAAAAAAAAAAAAGGGCCATTTTTTTATAGTCGTTTTAACATAAAAAGAGCCGTTGTAGATATGTTTCAATTATGTTTTTATTTTTTTTATTGAATAAAGTAACACACGTGGATCTCGGCCGTTGGATTGTTATTAATCAACAACTAAGATTAATCATGTGGAAAAATCTGGTCTTCGAAGTTCAATAAAGTTAGGAAAGTTTCCAGATCTACTCTTAACAATTTGAGAGATCTACTCTTAACAATTTGAGAGCTTTGAAACTTGAGAGAGAGAGAGAGAGAGAGAGAGAGAGCTTCGGATAAGTGAAGATCAGAGAGAAGGTCAGAGGGAAGATCAGAGCTTCGGATGAGTGAAGATCAGAGGGAAGATCAGAAGAAACTTCAGAGAGAGAGAGAGCTCCGGATAAACTTTGGATGAGTGAAGATCAGAGGAAGAGAGCTTCGGATGAACTTTGGATCAGCTTTAGATCAGTGAAGATGAACTTACAACCCTTTTCAACCCTCGGATCAGTGAAGATGAACTTCGAATCAGTGAACTTCAACCCTCGGATCAGTGAATATGAAGATGAACTTCAGTGAAGATGAACTTCATCTTTAGATCAGTGAAGATGAACTTCGGATGAACTTCCAACCCTTTTCAACCTTTATCTTCAACCCTCTTCAGATCGAAGCCGTAGCCCCCATCAAATCTAGGTATTTTTCTTTGGATTATTTGAGAAACTAATTTGAGATTATTTATGTTGGTATTCCTGAAATTTTTTAAATCTGTTATTGAATATTGATGAATTCTGGTATGAATTTGATGAAATTTTTGAAATCTGTTTTTGGTATGAATTTGATGAATTTGCTGAATATTGATGAATTCTGGAATATTGATGAATTCTTGTTCATTCTTGTTGAATATTGATGAATTTGATGAATATTGATGAATAAAACTTCATGCATTCTGGAAAATCCCAACTAAAAAGAAAGGAGGGAAGGAGGGAAGAGAGAAAATAGTTTAATTTTGGGTGACTTGGCAGATTTGGCAACTGCCAAAGTAATTGCCAAATTTGGCACTTGATTTGGCAGTTGCCAAATTTGGCAACTGTTATAGCATGCCATTGGAGAAACCAAGATTGCCCAAGCTGCTATATTATGGCTTTGGCAGCTGATTTAGCCATCCATTAGAGATGCTCTAAGAATAGGAAAATCCTTGACAATTCCATCATTCAGTCCAATACCCAAGATATATATCATTCCATATCCCTTATACCAATCCATTACTTTACGGGTGTGTTTGATTGGACGGACTGGATAAGGGGGGATTAGAATCCATCGGACTTGAGTCTTGGGTGTGACAACCCTCACCACTGAGTAGTGCTAAGCTATGATTAAGCATGTTAAGTGACTGATTGACTGAAATTCTGACTGATTGATTGAGTGTATTAGTTTAAACGCATTTCTATCTGTTTGACTGTTAATTGATCTGTTAATGTTTTATGTTTTAAACTGCAAATTGAAGGCCTTATCGGCAGCCGAATCTGAAATCGATTAGTGTTTTGTGTTAATTAGAATTAATGTGATTTTATGGTAAATTTAGTTGAAATTCGGTTTGGAACGATTAAAGCAGATTAAATAAGGTTAAATTACATTAGTTGGCTTATTTTCTCTTTTGCCATTTAGTGGGCCACTTCTACACAACATCTTGAGGCTTAATTCATATATGTTTGGCACCCTCTTCAGCCATTTTGAGACCAAAACCGTGGGAGAGAGAGAGAGTGAGGTAGGAGAATTGGTTTCAACAAGAGATTAACTTGGAGAATTAGAAGGAATTGAAAGGATTTTGCAAAATTGAGCTTGTAGACTTTGAATTCAAGACCTAGGTAAGGAATTCATCTTCTTGATTGTGAATTTAAGTCATTTCTTGCATGATTCATGGAGGAATAGGAGCTTAAGGTCAAGAATTAAATTAAAGTGTTGAATTGAGTAGAAATTCATGCATGCATGTGCACATTCTTGAATTTTGAGGTTGTTTTCTTAGAATCCTCACATGCATGTCCATATCTTGAGTATGGTCCATGAATTCATCATGTTTTTGGAAGGATTGACTCATTTGTTCTTGTATTAGAAGCTTTGAAGTTGATTAAATTCATGCATATTGCATGTACATCATGTTCTTGAAGTTTTGTTTGAAAATGGGTTCAATTGAGTTACCTTTGGGCTTTGATTTTGCAAATTAATCTTTGAAACATGTCATATTATGAGTTTTAAAGTGTTTTCTAGAAAATTAGCCCAAAAGGATCAAATTTGATGCTTTAAATGTTGAATTTCATGCTTGGAGACAAATCTGGAAATTCCAGATTTTGGATCCACGCTCGAGCGGAAAACTCCACGCTCGAGCGTACACTCTGAGTTCATGCAATCCGCTCGAGCGGGGAAAGTAACGCTCGAGCGTGAAATGTGTGTATCCAGAACTTTGCATGTGTTTACAGTCCGCTCGAGCGAGGGAATGCATGCTCGAGCGAGGACTTGTGTCTCACGCTCGAGCGGGGGTCGAGCGCCTGTCGAGCGTGAATTTCATGCATCCAGTACTTTTGCAGTCCGCTCGAGCGGAGAAAGCCACGCTTGAGCGGGACCCCTGTTTCAGCAAAAATTTGAAAAGTGTTTTAAAGTGCATCTTTGCATCCTCATTCCATCCTAGGCATTCCTAGGCCTAGTTTAAGGCATCTTAATGAGGATAATGCTATAGAACCACACCGAGTCAGATAGGGACTAAGTTATTGTTTCCCAAACGTGCAACTTAGTGTGTGTTCATCCTGTAACTGTGTAGGGTTGGCATCCGAGAAAGCTCACTAGCCTATCTATAGCCCAGAACTCTGTTAGTAACAATATTGTAAAGATATATTCAATCATGAATATTTTCTGAATGATCAACTGTTCTGCTTTCTGTAATGATATTTCTTACTGAATGAATGCCTGTCCTATTTGCGAACTGTATTCGTGGCATCCATAGCAATTTACTGTTACTGTTACTGTACTGTACTGCTACTGCCACAAAGATCTCTGTCGGTTCCCATGTTGGAACCACTACTGTTTACTGATATGATGGCCATCAACTGACTGTTCGGTCTATTAAGACCTACTGTACTGTTTTGCTATGGGATGTACCACATATGACTGTTATGACTGAATGACTGATATACTGTTATAACTGACTGTTTTAAATACTGAAAGGACATTCATTCTTAACCTCTTTACGCATATGTTATTCACTGGGCTTTAGCTCACTGTTTATATATATATGTAGGTGTCCAGGCACCGGATCGGAGCTAGGAGCGTTGGGTTAAACTCCCTTTTTGTCAAGCCAACCACTATGCCTCACTGAGAGGTTCCAAGTCCTTCAAGCTAGGGCTTTTGGGGTGTTTTAGATTCCCCCTTTCTATTTCTGTTTTGTGTATACTGCTTGAGACTGGCACTGTACTGTTATGGTAGGGATTGGGTCCCTAACCTGAATGTCTGTATAAGTTGTATATATATATACTGTTCTGGTTTTGATGTGAATATGTTATGAAAAGTCTTTTTGCATACAGACTGTCACAGCTCATTGGACATCTTTCATTTACTGTTTTAGCTTCCACCAGCCCCTGTACTCTGTATTACTGTTATTACTGTTAAGCAGGTCTTCAGTAATCACGAATTACTGGCTGGTTACGGTGCTAAACCCATAGGCGCGGGTTTGGGTCGTGACACTGGGACTGTGAATCCCCTGGACTATTTGGTTGGATTGGATATGTATCCTGTGTTTGTTTTTTCATGGGATCAGATGTCTGGAAAGGACTATTTTTAGTGAATCCAACGTTTGGTTGGACGGACTTGATAGGATAAATGAACAAAAGACTATTTTACCCTTTTTCAATTGTTTACTAAGTAATAGCAATATTAAACATATCTTTAATATTTTAATTATTTTTAGCTAGATTAAATAAAAATTTATTTTATTTTATTTTTTACACAATTAAATAAATTTATTTTTTAAAAATTAAATAAATAAAATATCAATAAAAAAAATTAATAATTTTTTTTAAAATTTTAGTTTTAATTTTAATAAATAATAATAATTAAACAAATTTTTTTTAATTAAAATTTTAAATAAATATAGGGTCATATAGATTATTTTTTTTAATTAAAATTTTAAATAATTTTTTTTAAAAAAATAATAATAATTAAACAATGAAATTAAAATAAAACATCTATTAACATTTAAATAATGAAATTAAATAAAATATAAAAAAAATTAAAATAAAACATCAATAAAATACCTATAAAAAATTATTTAAAAAAAAAATAAGACATCAATAAAAATTTTAAATAAAATTATTTTATTTTTAAATTGAGACATTTAAATTTTATTGAATTTTACTAAATATAATACATAATTAAACAGTAAAGGGTCAAAATGGTCATTTCATCAGCTAATCCCAACAGTAAATAATCCCCTCAAAATTGTCCCACACCCCCCCCCCCCCCCAAGATAGTATAATCCCCCATATGGGGGATAAGGAGTCCGGCCGGACTAAAAAAAAAACAAAAATCGGATTGGATGATTGCTCCGAATTACAATCCGCACAGTAAATAATCCCCCCCCCCCTTATCCCCCAAATCAAACACACCCACTAGTAGTCTTCCAAGGATTCCAATGAAGCAATACCAAGTTATCAACATTACACTTCTCATCCACCAGTCTTCTCTCCATGTAGAGTTTTTTCCTTCTCTAATCTCCTCCACCATTCAGTCAATAGAGCTTTGTTCTTCAATTTATAATCCTAACCCTCCAAATTCCTTTTTAGATGTAAGTATATAGTTTTTGAAAAATGGTTGTTTTGCTTAGGTAGAAAATGGAAAAATTATTGAGTGCCACATGTGACAATATGCCAAAGATGATTTATACCATCCGTTGGTGTGGGAACCACACCAATTGGTATGGGCCCATTGTCCACTTCAATGTCATATTTGGTGTGACACTGAATAAACCACGCCAATTGGTATGGGCCCATTGTCCACTTCAATGAATAATATAGATCATATTTGGTGTGACACTGAATAACTTTTTGTAAAAACCTATTTTTGAAAAAAACTTTTTCTGCTAGTGATTGTGGTAGTCATGTTGTAGTGGTAATGGTAATAAAGGCGTGATGGCATTGATAGTGGTGATAGAGAAGTGTTGGCAAGGACATTGTTAGTGAGGGTGACAATTGTGATGGCATGCTAAGATTAGTCCAAAAAATATTTGTCACTTTTGAAAAGGAAAAATATTTTCCATCAACTCATTTTTAATTTAGTATGACAAAAAAAATTATTATTATTTTTGTTAATTTTTTTTTCTCGTTATACCCAAAAAAAAAATTTTTTTTTTTAAAACTACTAAAACAAACAAAGCACACTACAAGAAAAACAAGCTATGGCAACGTTTTTTTTATGGCATTTTTATTGAAACGCAATCATTGATCAATTAAAAATTAAAAACTACAGTGTTGTGTTAATTAAATTTCAAAACAGTGCTGTTGTGGGTGCATATCTGACGCCGTTACATATCCTATCTCACTTAGGAATGGCAACGGGGCGAGGCGGGACCGGGGACTACACTCTCCATCCCCGATCCCCGAAGGCTGAAAAATCCCCATCCCCGCCCCCGATCCCCGGCGGAGGAACCCATCACCCCCCATCCTCGTCCCCGTCCCCTAACGGGGATCGGGTTTCCCCGATCCTGAAAAATCCCCGAGCTTCAACACAAGAACAACAAATCAATATATATATCACTATGTTTCATCATCATCAATAAATACAGATTTAAATTAAAAAAAAATTAATCACAGATTAGATCACGCATACACAGATATTGCCATCCCCACACACAGATCAGATCACACACACACACACACACACACACACACAAAAATCTAACAGAGAGACAGATCCATCATTTGGCACAGATCTGAGCGACGCCAGTGACTAGACGCGAGATCGAGAGTGGCTGGTTGTGGTGGTGGGTTTGGTGGTGGTGACAGAGAGACAGACCTTGTGCGGCGGTAGTGGTGATGTCGCCGTCGGTGAGAGAGAGGGGGGGTCGGGGCCAGCGGTGGTGGTGATGTCATCGTCGGTGACTGGGAGAGTAAGAGAGTTGACAGAGAGAAGAACGAGAAAGTGAGAGAGAGTTGAGATGAGGGAGAGAGAGAGAGAGATATATCTGAGTTAGAGAGTGAGAGTGAGAGTGAGAGTGACTGTAAGAGCAACACAATAACTGATATATAAATATAATACATGAGTTTGGTTTATTATAAATATAATATACGGTTTGGTTTATTATATATATATATATATATATAAGGGGTATAAAAATAATTTTATTTTAGGAAAATTCGAGGATGGGGCCAGGAACGAGGCCGGGGATCGGGCCAAGCCGGGACTTAAACACTGATCACCATCCCTGGCCCGAAACAGATCAGGAATTGATTTTCAAATACCGTTTTCTCCCCGTCAAAAATATTTTTCAGGAAAAAATCACTCAAATCAGAGTCGGGGTCGGGATCCCCATCGGGTCGGTTTCAAATTACCATCCCCGTCACTCTCTCCCTCCCTCTCACTCTTGCTCGAATTCATCCTCACCCTCACCCTCACCCTCACCCTCGCGCGAAGTCTCTCTTTGTTTCAGTCTCACTCTCGCTCTCGCTTTTGCTCGAATTCTCTCTCACTCTCAGTCTCATTCTCACTCTCTGTACTCATCTCTTCATCAGATCTATGAAGTTTGTCAAAGATTTGAAGGTTGATTCTTGAAGATTCGAAGGTTGATTCTCCAGATTTGCAGTTGTCTCTCACTCGCACTCGAATTCTCTCACTCTCAGTCTCGCTGTCGCTCGAATTCTCTCTCAATCTCAGTCTCAGTCTCAGTCCCACTCTGTGTACTCATCTCTTCATCAGATCTATGAGGTTTGTCGAAGATTTGAAGGTTGATTCTTGAAGATTCGAAGGTTGATTCTCCAGATTTGCAGTTGTCTCTCACTCTCGCTCTCGCTGTCATTCTCTCTCAGTCTCAGTCTCACTCTCGCTCTTGCTCGAATTCTCTCTCTCTCAGTCTCAGTCTCACTCTCTGTACTCATCTCTTCATCAGATCTATGAAGTTTGTCGAAGATTTGAAGGTTGATTCTTGAAGATTCGAAGGTTAATTCTCCAGATTTTCAGTTTCTCTCACTCTCGCTCTCGCTCGAATTCTCTCTGTCTCAGTCTCACTCTCGCTCTTGCTCGAATTCTCTCACTCTCAGTTTCACTCTCACTCTCTGTACTCATCTCTTCATCAGATTCGAAGGTTGATTCTCCAGATTTGCAGTTGTCTCTTTCGATTTTGTGAGTTTCAAATTGTTTAGGTTTCTTTATTTTTAATAGATTTTTTACATTCTAACTCAGATCAGGCTTTTCACTTCTGATTTTCTGTTTTTATTAGATCTCATCGTTCATCAATTGGTCGATTAATCTACATGAAACCTGTTTGAGATTTGGCTTCTCAAATCTGTAAGTTTTTATTAGCTCTCTCTCTCTCTCTCTCTCTCTCTCTTCTTTTTGTATACAGTTATATATATATATATATATATATGCTGTTAGAATTGCAATATTACTGGGGATTTGCTCTTTATTTTCAATCATAAAAAGAAGGGAGCTACTTGAATCTGTATTGTAAAAACTTAACTAATGGCAGAGTGGAAAATTTGAGACCTTAGTTTAGAATTTAATTTTGAATATAGATTTGAGAATTTCTTGATTTGGTAAATATTGGATTAAAATTCAATTTGGTGTAAGTTTATGTCAAGGAGTTTAGGGTGTTTTGAGTGGGTTTTTTTTTTTTTTTGTCTTTTTTTTTCTAAAAAAAAAAATTCAAATTATTATTCAAGTTTATTTTATTTTAGTTTTTTTTTTAATTTATTTTTGGTTTCAAAGGAATCGGAAGTGATTGAAGTTTTTCCAATTGGAATGGTGTTGGGTTCATCATTGATTTGAAATATATGAATAATATGCTCTAGGTTCATCACTGATGCCACTCCGATTGTTAAGGACAAACTTTGATACTTTAATTCTGAATAATTTGAGTGTTATCTTTCTCTTTATTCTCCATATGGGAGTTCTTCTTAGTGGGGAGAATTGATGAAGATCGATAAGGCAGCAATAATTGGGAGTTTGAGTTTTTAGGAGTTTAAATCTGTTCATGAGTTACTTTGAGTATATCTATTTATTTTTATTCGTTAGCCTTATATATACATAGTGTTGGTGTATGAATTTTATTAGATTGTGGCATAATTGAAGTTATTAAGAATTTTTGTACCCCTCTCTCTCTCTCTCTCTCCATTAGACATTCTCACCATCTCTTCTTGTCTCTGCTTCTATCCCCTATCTGATTTTCATTCTTCTTCTCCCTTTTCTCTGCTGCTTCTTTCTCTATCTCTACTTGTACTACATCACATATCTCTGCCGGTTGTTATCTAAATGCTGAAATTATTTTTGTACTTGAAACATTCACAATGCATTGTGATTTATGCATGTAGGTTCAAAAGAGGCTCTTAGAATTCATACTTGCTGCATTCCATCGATCTCCTAATTTTGTTGCACTTCTGAAGGTATTCTCCTGACCAAATTATGCCTAAACTTTTCGGTTGCAAGTCAATTATGTTGGAGCTTTATTGATTACTTACCTTAGTATCATTGTCACTTGGTATGTCGAATGTAATTCTAGATCTGGAAAATGGAAAGTAGGAGTGCACATAATTTTTTTTTTTTAATTTTAAACAGACATGGAGTGGAAAGTAGGAGTACGTATTAATTGCCAAAGCATGTATTGGTAGCTTATTTTGATGCAGTGCCTTTACTATTCACTTGGATTTTTTCCTTTGTTCTTGGGATCCTATGAGTTTCTGTTAGGTTGTCATAATAAACCTCAGTATGCAATCTTTGTAATGAGTTTCTGTTAGTGCCTTTCTCATTCTTCATCCTCCTTCTCCTCTAGTTCTTTGTAATGTGTTTAGGAGTCTCTTCCTTTTACCAATCAAAGTGGAAAGGAAAGAGAAATTCTGCTCCATATGGTTGAATACATGTGTGTCTGTTTCCCATTCATGTAAATTTGGTAATTCGTTAGTGCTATAAAGATTGTACATAGCTGATACTTCTACTACAGGTTCTATTTGATTCTGTTATGCTTGAAAACATCTTTTTGATTTTTGCATTGTCATTGGTGATGCTGCTGTTTTTCCTTCTTCATTGGTGATGCTTCATTTTTGCATTGTCATTGGTGATGCTACTGTTTTTCCTTCTTCATTGGTGATGCTTCATTTTTGCATATTCATTGCTGCTGATTTTCCTTACTGGAATTCATTGCTTTGGATGAACTATATTTTATTATTGTCTCTCTGTTATTCCTTTTTCTACTTTTTTGTTCCTTTTTCCACAAAATGATGTGTGAGCTTGACGGTGTTCTTCTTATCAAGAACAGGTTTGGAGTGGAATCTACACCTGCAATTGTATTGTTGAAAGAACATCGAATCAAACCTGTTGTGTACCATGGTATGTCACTCTTTTTATTTTGTTTCCCCTATTATAAGGTGCTTTACTTTAGAAGGTCCATGTGATACATGAAATAGAGATAGTAATACTTATTGGGAATATATATTAAGTTTTTTGAGAGACTTTTTCTCAACCAATTAGCGTTTTGATAAAAAGGAACAATCTTTTAGTCAAGTTGGTGTGATCAATCTTCTCCAAGACAAAGGTGGTCTCTCTTTTGTAGTTTGTTTTTTGTTTACTGTTTTTGGAAGTGTTTTGGTTTGGGTCTGTAATGGTTTGACGCTTCATTTTGAGGTTTTGTTTTGCTTAGATTACTTGATTCAACTTGACAAGCCTCAATTCTAATTACTTGGGGTTGACTACAGACCATAACTTTTTACTCAGCACTACGTAGAGCTAGTGTGTTTTGAGTTTTGACTGGATAAAAGCTTTGTAATATTCTGGAAATCCAACAGCGTTGGGGTTACCCTTGGGGACATGTTAAAACATTAGAAAAATTATTGGGTTTGTAATTTCAAGGACCTTTGGATAATTATGTGATTCAGCCATCCCAATGCTCAGTTAACACACATTGTAGTCAGGTATGTAATATGAATCATAGTTTATAATCTTTATTTATATACTTATTAACATCTTCTTTTGTTGTTCCTTGTCAAAGGTTGTCAATCTAAATGTTGGTGGTAATCGGCATACACTTACTAGTTAATTTGTATTGATGCTTAAAGCTATTAATTTGTATTGGTACTTTGGATTGAATAATATGTCATCTTTGCTTCATTGGTATGTATTGTTGCAAAAGCAACTGATGGGAATCGAGTTGGTTTGTTTTTTCAGTTATTATATGATAACACCCCCCCCCCCAAAAAAAAAAAAAAGGTGGCGTCATTGTGACATCATCTGTTAGTAACGGAAATTGCAACAATGTCAGAGATTTTGTGGCGTTTTCAAAAATGCCGTCTAATGTTTTTAGCGACGTTTTCCAAACGTTGCAAAGCTATTGCGGCGGCCGTATCAGTGACGAAAATAATAAACATTGCTGCGGCGTTTTTGAAACGCCCCTAAAACTCTAATTTTCTGTAGTGGCAGTAATGATTAGATAGATAAGAATTGAGTTTATTTTTTTTGACAATACAAAGTTGGCATAAATTGAGAACGTGGTGAGGCACAATTCTCTTCAATTGCTTGCAGTAGCCACTTATCTCATGTTTGTTTAGAAAAACAAAATCTAATTCAATAAAATATATTATAGAATTTTTTATTTAGTTAAGAAAAATTAGAGTTTAGACTAATAGTCCACCTGTTA